>CM067167.1:280601498-280642695 GCA_034093135.1 Erigeron breviscapus
CAGATTTATGACATTAAGTAATATCTTTTTTTTACACTATCAAGCATTTAATAGCTAACCGGATCATAGATAAACATTTTAGAGTTTGCTAAATCTCATACACTTTCTTTCTTCAGGCCGTGTTTGTGTTCCTATCGATCCCAACGTTTGTGATGAGTTTGATCCTACCAATGTACCAACACTCTCCAAAGTAAGGTTTTTTACCAAGCAAACCATCTATGGATCTGCTTTTTGTATTTGGTAGTTGGCAGTTTTTGTTAAAATTTGCTACAGACATGTATAAAAACAGGGTAATTGTATTATGTATGCATGCCAAAAATATTTCTTTCCTGGTCACATTCTCAGCACCTTCAGTTTTTCCATGTCTTCTAATATCCTAATTAGAAACATACTTTAATATAGTCCCGTCAATGCCTAAGACTGAAAATTTGTATTTATAAAGGTCACAATTTAAGATTTTTGCACAAAGCAATTAAGGTACAGACTTTATGATGCGTTAAACTCAATATCTAGCGTGTCCAATTGTTTCTAAGCCTGATTTTCCAATTAGAAATAGTCAGTACAGAACCTATTTGGTCCGTCTTTGTTTATATTTGTTAAGGTTTTTAATTTCATTGACTTAAAAACAGTTTTCATCCTGAAACAATATTTCAAAAAGGCGACAATGAACATTTAATAAAATTATGCTGTTAAAAAGTTTGAAGCCCGGGCGTGGATATTCAAATTATTATGTATTATCTCGGAACTGATGGAGCCACCCTATATGTTGGGTTTTTTCACAACGCATGGCTGTAGATTACCTTTTCTTTGTTACTTGCAATTTTCATTCCCGACATCATTTGTTATATATCACAGCTCTTGAGAGAAATCAACGCCGTAGGCTTGCAAGCAGAAGGCGAAGGTATGCTACTCTTCAGTATCATATTACTTTAGTTTTTCCATGATGATCTCAAGTTTAGAACCAAAGCTTCTTATACACGTAAATAATCCTATTATGTCAATGATCGGATTAATCTATTACACATATTTTCATTTGTTTTATACATTTGAACATATATGAACCGTTTTACTCACTGATTTTACTGACATTGACTAATCATTTTGTGCTAGTTATTATTAATTTACCTGCTAATTTTTTGTATGTGGATTGATGCCAGTATGGGAAAGAACCTCAATGGGGAAGTCTATCGGATACTTCAGAGAATCGTTCTTGCAGCCTTTGCTTAAATCTTGCAAGGTAATAAATAATGTTTATGCACCAAAGGGGTGTCCTATTTTTTTGTAATGTTGATGTTTTACTTTGTTCTAAATATGGCCATGGCTACTCCACATATATAATTATGCCTGGAATGGTGATTGGTATGATTTGGTAGAGGTGGCAAACAGCCTGAATACCATAGATTTATGATCAAGGTTGAGGAACTCACGATTTGGACTCAGTTCGTCTGGTGGGGAAGTTAGGAGTTTTTGGCCACCAGAGAGCAACCGGATTGGGATTTTTATATATAACAATAATAAGTTTTGAATTATATATATAAAAACAGACTATAAACATAAACAAAAGAAAACATAACAAGCAATTTGGATGGGACACTCATCAAGTCACAAGTCCCCTGCAACTAATAGGCAGTGCCAAACATCTTGGCTATAATTACAGTGTTATACTAAATGACTAAGTTTTGGATAAAATAATTCACTAGTTTTTTTGGTTTTCTTTAGTTGTTTTATCTGTTTTATCTGAACATATAACCGAAAGAGGTTCTCTCTATCTTAAAACACGGGTGTTAAAATTAGCTTTAATTTGAAGCAGTTTTGCGATATTGAATTGATTGCCACAAGCCTGAAATTTTCTTTCCAAATTCTATAGTGCAATATACTGAATGGTAATTATTCACTGCTTCTGCAGGAAGACATAGAAAAGTCACATATCGCCAAAGTGCAGCAAACACAAAACTCCTTAACCTTCTAGTGTCTACAATCTATCAGTGATATTGTCTTTGTTTTATTTTGTGTTGCATATTTTCTTTGTATGTAATGTAATTATTTAGGGGTGTTTAGGTAAGTTACCTTTTCATAAGTTACAAGCCAAAAGCTACCCAGGCTTCTATGTTTTAGGAGCTTATGAAACCCATAGGCTACTGAAAAATTTCATTGTCAAACAAAGCTTATGAGTTCATCGTTTCTATTAACTCCAACTCCTGTAAAGTTTCATAAACTAGTAGACAAACACACCCAAAATTTTCCATGTTATCCAGCATATCATTGTTTATATCAGATCTTGAATCCATCTAAGGAATTCTAACATCTCAAATGAGCAAACTTAGATAGATCATATATATATTTTTAGAAAGAAATGATTGGCATGCCAGGATTGTATATATGTCTAAATGGATTATGCGTGTTTTGCTTTAACTCACTACAACTACTAACCTGATAAGGAGCCAGGTTGTTGTTTAGTGTAAGACTAAGAGTACTTTTTCTAACAACAATATATTTTATTGCGTTTTTCATATTAATGTATTTTTGTTTTCTATTGTCTATGAATGAAAACAGACGTAAACACAGTTTATCAATAATAAACCTATGATGTAGGAAGTTAGGCAATATGCGAAGAAAAATGTGATTAAATTTGTTAGAGGAACGTATATTTTACGACTACAATAAGCATACGGTATACATGAAAAATCGAGGCGGGGTGATATGGCAAGCAGGGATGCTGCGGTAACCGAGAAAACAAAGAATTACCATACTTCATGCTTCTAATGGTGATCAAAGTATCATCTAATTCATCCCATGCTATATATGAATAGTTTTTGGCAGGTGACTAACAGCTAAAAGTTTTGTTTGCCAAAACTAGCTTGTAACTGAAGATTTTGGTTGGGAGTATTTGTGTTTAGCAAAGTAGCCGAAACTTGAAGCTTATAGATGTAAGATGATGTAAAACGGCAAACAAATTATATTCAAAATGTATAATGTAATTATTTAGGGGTGTTTAGGTAAGTTACCTTTTCATAAGTTACAAGCCAAAAGCTACCCAGGCTTCTATGTTTTAGGAGCTTATGAAACCCATAGGCTACTGAAAAATTTCATTGTCAAACAAAGCTTATGAGTTCATCGTTTCTATTAACTCCAACTCCTGTAAAGTTTCATAAACTAGTAGACAAACACACCCAAAATTTTCCATGTTATCGAGCATATCATTGTTTATATCAGATCTTGAACAATCTATAAAGATGCATTAAAGTTCACCATTAGGTTGATTTATCATTATCCTTCCTCTAATTCATTCAAAATCTTTTATCTCAAAAAACCGTATATCGATAAATTATCGATATTGTATGGGTGTTCTTAAAATTTCATGCTCTTTCATTAGAGATGTCATTCGATATACTTTCGACGAATTTTTAAATCCGATGACGGAGCCCGTACGGCTAAAGCATTTGGCTATCACACTCTATGACTTATCACCTCCTATGACCTATCACCCCACCATCTCACCGCCGCAACTCGCGGACACTATCTCTCGTCTTAGGTAAATATAGAATAGACAGGGAGGACATTTTGGAAAAGTAAATGTTAAAACTTAAAATTTAGACACAATGGCAATTTGGACCAATTTAATTAACTAATAATAATTTTAATTTAATTAATAGTTATGTTCTTATCACCTTTATCTTTACAAGGTTGCGTAAACATTATGGGTTGACATACACATGTATCTTTATCTGCGACTCTGCGTTTAACGCTAACGAGGATTTTCAAGTGTGAAATAGCTTGAATGATGATTGAAAAAGTCAACAACATAATTGAATTAGGAATTTGTGGTTTATGTACTCTTGGTTGACATTTGTTCTCTATCATAATTTGTAATTAGTGAAGTAAATCATAATGCCTTTCAATTTTCAAAGGAGTGATTTCCCACCGTTGTTTTTTAACTAAGTATTTATTGCGTTTTTCATATTAATGTATTTTTGTTTTCTATTGTCTATGAATGAAAACAGACGTAAACACAGTTTATCAATAATAAACCTATGATGTAGGAAGTTAGGCAATATGCGAAGAAAAATGTGATTAAATTTGTTAGAGGAACGTATATTTTACGACTACAATAAGCATACGGTATACATGAAAAATCGAGGCGGGGTGATATGGCAAGCAGGGATGCTGCGGTAACCGAGAAAACAAAGAATTACCATACTTCATGCTTCTAATGGTGATCAAAGTATCATCTAATTCATTCAAAATCTTTTATCTCAAAAAACCGTATATCGATAAATTATCGATATTGTATGGGTGTTCTTAAAATTTCATGCTCTTTCATTAGAGATGTCATTCGATATACTTTCGACGAATTTTTAAATCCGATGACGGAGCCCGTACGGCTAAAGCATTTGGCTATCACACTCTATGACTTATCACCTCCTATGACCTATCACCCCACCATCTCACCGCCGCAACTCGCGGACACTATCTCTCGTCTTAGGTAAATATAGAATAGACAGGGAGGACATTTTGGAAAGTGTATTTTTATGAGAGCTTGATGCTGACTGATCCGAAAGTTCACCATCAAGATCTTGAACAATCTATAAAGATGCATTAAAGTTCACCATTAGGTTGATTTATCATTATCCTTCCTCTAATTCATTCAAAATCTTTTATCTCAAAAAACCGTATATCGATAAATTATCGATATTGTATGGGTGTTCTTAAAATTTCATGCTCTTTCATTAGAGATGTCATTCGATATACTTTCGACGAATTTTTAAATCCGATGACGGAGCCCGTACGGCTAAAGCATTTGGCTATCACACTCTATGACTTATCACCTCCTATGACCTATCACCCCACCATCTCACCGCCGCAACTCGCGGACACTATCTCTCGTCTTAGGTAAATATAGAATAGACAGGGAGGACATTTTGGAAAAGTAAATGTTAAAACTTAAAATTTAGACACAATGGCAATTGTTATCCTGATAAATATAATAATAATCATTGTGTATAAAGATAATTGTACCTTAAAAAATATTATCAATCGTTATATACAATATTTTACTGTGTTTTAACGTAGTCCTAAGGTTTATAGTTAATAAATCTTCATTCACATAAATAAAGGTCAAACCATCACTCGGTGATCTAGTGGCATGAAGTCTTGTTTTTTCCGCAAGAGGGCTCAAGCTTGAATCATGTTCTAGGTAAACAAGTTGAGGGTGACAAAAGAAATGGTTATAATTGATCATGTGTTAAAAAAACCTGATTTGGTTACTGTAGTTAAAAAATGTTTCGCTATCCAGGTCCTCAAACAAGAAAAATCTATGCCATTTATCAAATAAAGGGCATGGATAAGGTCCAAATGTGGCCAAAATTACTCAACATTTGAAAGTGTATTTTTATGAGAGCTTGATGCTGACTGATCCGAAAGTTCACCATCAAGATCTTGAACAATCTATAAAGATGCATTAAAGTTCACCATTAGGTTGATTTATCATTATCCTTCCTCTAATTCATTCAAAATCTTTTATCTCAAAAAACCGTATATCGATAAATTATCGATATTGTATGGGTGTTCTTAAAATTTCATGCTCTTTCATTAGAGATGTCATTCGATATACTTTCGACGAATTTTTAAATCCGATGACGGAGCCCGTACGGCTAAAGCATTTGGCTATCACACTCTATGACTTATCACCTCCTATGACCTATCACCCCACCATCTCACCGCCGCAACTCGCGGACACTATCTCTCGTCTTAGGTAAATATAGAATAGACAGGGAGGACATTTTGGAAAAGTAAATGTTAAAACTTAAAATTTAGACACAATGGCAATTTGGACCAATTTAATTAACTAATAATAATTTTAATAACTTAAAATTTAGACAATGACAATTTGGACCAATTTAATTAACTAATAATAATTTTAATAACTTAAAATTTAGACAATGACAATTTGGACCAATTTAATTAACTAATAATAATTTTAATAACTTAAAATTTAGACAATGACAATTTGGACCAATTTAATTAACTAATAATAATTTTAATAACTTAAAATTTAGACAATGACAATTTGGACCAATTTAATTAACTAATAATAATTTTAATTTTAATTTGGTAGCTATAATTATTCAAATTATATCAAAATCAATTTAATGCTTGATAGTCCTCAAAATCAAGCCTTTCCTTTTTCATCATCAAATCGTATCGTTTCCTTTTACAATCTGTTGTAAACCTATATAAATCGATGGCCCTAATCATTCATCATTCGATTTCATTAACCCTAATTCAATTTTTTTACGGCCAAATCTTCCTTGTATTGTTCTGTATTGGATTACGGCCAAACCTATATAAAGGGAGGCGTTTTATAACTTTGGTGATATATAACCCTGGCTAGGTTTTTAGTCGAGACTGATCATTCGATTATTCTGTTTGTGTTTATTATACATGATATCTAAACATATTGTTTAGATATTCATCTTTGATTTCTCTTTCAATCGAAATCATATTAACTAAAAACTTCACTATTATTCTAACCCTAAAACAATGTGGAAAATTTTGGTTTTTTCTGGAGTAGCAGCAGCAGGAGGCATATATTTTGCTCTACGTGCTGTTTCTGAAGCTAATGCTAGAGCTTCTGCTGCTGAAGAACGATTATCTCACTATGAGAAAACGAAGAATTCTGAGCTTTCCACAGATGACATGGCTCAGTGGAAGGAAGAGATTGAGAAATTGAGAGTAGAAGCCCAATCTTGTAAAGATCATATGTTGCAATATAGGAGCCTTGCAAATGTGAATGAGGCTGCCCTAAAACAGATGGAAGATTCTCATGAAAATTTCAAGGCTGAGGCAGAGAAGGTGAAGAAATCATTAGAAGATGAAGTTGCATCACTCAAAGAGCATGTAAATCAGCTTCAAGATGGTTATAATCTGCAGCAGGCAAATGAATCACAAGATGACCGCATTAAGGTTATAGTTGCTCTTCTTGCTTTAGTTTATTCCGCTATTTCTGTTTTGCCTTTATCTACTTACAACTCGTTACAAAAATAAATGAGATAGATGCTTAAATATAGACTTAGTCCTTTTTCTGGGGTTAAAAAATAGGCATTCAAATGCATGGATGTACAAATCGGTTCTAGCTTTAGAAGCTTTATTCTTTAGGCACCCGTGTTTTTCACATTATATATGTGTGTCTGTGTGATTGTTTGGTTGTGACCATGTGTAAGCGTTCAGGATTGTAAATATAATAAGCAATTCTATGTGGATCACTTACACTTGTTATCTTCTTTAGGTTCAAGAAGATGTAGAAAGACCTCTTGTTTCTCAAGATTCGGACGTGGTTGAGGCTGACATCAGCGAGAATCCCAACAATCATAATTCAGGATTGAAATCGGAACTGGCGGCATTGGCACCTGGGACTTTGGTAAAGCTATTGAATGGGATGAAATCAGGGGTGAAACCAACAAGTGAACATAGGAGTTCACTTTTACAACTAACCGAAATCATGCCAGCTGATCTTGATGAGAAAGATTTATGGCCTAAAAACGGGTTTTACATTAAAGTTTCGGATTCTTCTCATTGGATATATGTTAGTTTACCTTTTGAACAAAATGATCTTGTTCTTAGTAATATAATGCAGCTTGGTCAGTTTATTTATGTTGATAATTTAGAGCCAGGTTCCCCTTTTCCTATTGCTAAAGGTGCTAAACCGCTTCCGGGGAGACACCCGTTTGTCGGTACGCCTGAACCACTGGTGGGTTTGAGAAAAAAAGGCAAAAAGAGTGAACAAAAAGGGATTTTGAATTTGAATTCGGGTACGAAGTCTTGTGTTCCAAGAAGATGTAGAAAGACCTCTTGTTTCTCAAGATTCGGACGTGGTTGAGGCTGACATCAGCGAGAATCCCAACAATCATAATTCAGGATTGAAATCGGAACTGGCGGCATTGGCACCTGGGACTTTGGTAAAGCTATTGAATGGGATGAAATCAGGGGTGAAACCAACAAGTGAACATAGGAGTTCACTTTTACAACTAACCGAAATCATGCCAGCTGATCTTGATGAGAAAGATTTATGGCCTAAAAACGGGTTTTACATTAAAGTTTCGGATTCTTCTCATTGGATATATGTTAGTTTACCTTTTGAACAAAATGATCTTGTTCTTAGTAATATAATGCAGCTTGGTCAGTTTATTTATGTTGATAATTTAGAGCCAGGTTCCCCTTTTCCTATTGCTAAAGGTGCTAAACCGCTTCCGGGGAGACACCCGTTTGTCGGTACGCCTGAACCACTGGTGGGTTTGAGAAAAAAAGGCAAAAAGAGTGAACAAAAAGGGATTTTGAATTTGAATTCGGGTACGAAGTCTTGTGTTCCAAGAAGATGTAGAAAGACCTCTTGTTTCTCAAGATTCGGACGTGGTTGAGGCTGACATCAGCGAGAATCCCAACAATCATAATTCAGGATTGAAATCGGAACTGGCGGCATTGGCACCTGGGACTTTGGTAAAGCTATTGAATGGGATGAAATCAGGGGTGAAACCAACAAGTGAACATAGGAGTTCACTTTTACAACTAACCGAAATCATGCCAGCTGATCTTGATGAGAAAGATTTATGGCCTAAAAACGGGTTTTACATTAAAGTTTCGGATTCTTCTCATTGGATATATGTTAGTTTACCTTTTGAACAAAATGATCTTGTTCTTAGTAATATAATGCAGCTTGGTCAGTTTATTTATGTTGATAATTTAGAGCCAGGTTCCCCTTTTCCTATTGCTAAAGGTGCTAAACCGCTTCCGGGGAGACACCCGTTTGTCGGTACGCCTGAACCACTGGTGGGTTTGAGAAAAAAAGGCAAAAAGAGTGAACAAAAAGGGATTTTGAATTTGAATTCGGGTACGAAGTCTTGTGTTCCAAGAAGATGTAGAAAGACCTCTTGTTTCTCAAGATTCGGACGTGGTTGAGGCTGACATCAGCGAGAATCCCAACAATCATAATTCAGGATTGAAATCGGAACTGGCGGCATTGGCACCTGGGACTTTGGTAAAGCTATTGAATGGGATGAAATCAGGGGTGAAACCAACAAGTGAACATAGGAGTTCACTTTTACAACTAACCGAAATCATGCCAGCTGATCTTGATGAGAAAGATTTATGGCCTAAAAACGGGTTTTACATTAAAGTTTCGGATTCTTCTCATTGGATATATGTTAGTTTACCTTTTGAACAAAATGATCTTGTTCTTAGTAATATAATGCAGCTTGGTCAGTTTATTTATGTTGATAATTTAGAGCCAGGTTCCCCTTTTCCTATTGCTAAAGGTGCTAAACCGCTTCCGGGGAGACACCCGTTTGTCGGTACGCCTGAACCACTGGTGGGTTTGAGAAAAAAAGGCAAAAAGAGTGAACAAAAAGGGATTTTGAATTTGAATTCGGGTACGAAGTCTTGTGTTCCAAGAAGAGGTTCTTGGGGAACAAGACAAAAAGAAGCCGTGTCCATTGGATTTCGATCAATGTACGCTTGTGAAAACAAAGTCTGCAATGAGGGTTAATTCCCCTATGTCGCCGATGATGAGAGGACGGGCAGATGGAGGGACGAATGGAGGCATCAGAGCCTCTGCAGGTGGAGGGTTGTTAAGTCCCTTTAATACAGCTGTAAGTACATCTTCCTCTTTATTGAATTTAATAATCACTTGAATCAGGGGAGGCTCAGAGGGTGTGCAAACCCGAATCCTTGCCTAGGCACAAAATTTTAAAATGTATATATGTATCTTATATATGTATAATGTGTTATGATTCCACTTGATTCGTTAGTGCTTAAAATATAACTATAGAACATATTAGATACGGAAATATCTTTATAACTTAAGTCATAATTTATCAAAGTTTTTGTTTATATATTTGAATTCGCTAAGGGACAAGGGCATTTTTTTTCTTTCAAGTTTGTTATGGGTACTTAAATCCTCATGGGCGTCACTGACTTGAATCTTTCTTAGTGCTGTATGTAGCTTAATCAAACTGTACGGAGCAACTTATGAAACATTCTTTTTAAATCGAATTAGTTATAGAAAACTATGGATTTTCTGCAAGCTAGTTAAGAAGAAAATACCAATTATATGTCCCAAAGTCAGTTGATCTTGAGTTTATCTTTGCACTTTATTATTGCAGGAAAAGAAAAGCACAACTCCACCTCCAAGTTTATGGAAAGCACGAGTGTTGTCTTCTCCAAGTGTCGGTGTTGGTTCGGAGACCAAGAACTATTCAAACTCAAAAATGGCTTCACAACAAGACTCTCCTTATGGGGACTCCAACTTATCATTTAATTTACCAGGAAAACTTGGCCTTTTGGGAAAGGTATTTCTTTAACTGCCAAAAGTTTGTATTTTTCTGTAATCCATTCTTAATTTTTCGAGTTTTGACTTTCCAAACAATATGAATGATCAAAATGTTTTAAACCCATATGGCATTTCTTGTTTCCTGGCTATACAAACAATGTCACCCTCAAAACTCAGTTCCTTATTGTGACCCAACTTCCAGAGATCTTGACCTTTTTCTACTATGAAAACATTATCAAATTCTGACTTTTCTGCAACTCCATATGGACTTTTTGTAGTACTTTTTATATGTATTTCTGTGTTTCAAAGCCAAAAGTTTGTATTTTTCTGTAATCCATTCTTAATTTTTCGAGTTTTGACTTTACAAACAATATGAATGACTTTAAATGTTTCAAACCCATATGGCATTTTTTGTTTTCTGTCTTTACAAACAATGTCACCCTTAAAACTCAGTTCCTTATTGTGACCCAACTTCCAGAGATCTTGACCTTTTTCTACTATGAAAACATTATCAAATTCTGACTTTTCTGCAACTCCATATGGACTTTTTGTAGTACTTTTTATATGTATTTCTGTGTTTCAAAGCCAGTTTTTTTTTTAACGATTGACACACGGAACCCCTTGAGGGGAAACTCGTGACCAACTCACCTAAGTGGAATTGGCGTTTCAAAGCCAATGTGATCCTCATGATTCAGTTTTTCTGTAATCCATTCTTGAGTTTTCGAGTTTTGACTTTCCAAACAATATGAATGATCAAAATGTTTTAAACCCATATGGCATTTCTTGTTTCCTGGCTATACAAACAATGTCACCCTCAAAACTCAGTTCCTTATTGTGACCCAATTTGCAGAGTTTTTGACTTGTTTTTACTGTAAAAACATTATCAAGACTTTAAATTTTGACTTTTTTGCAACTCCATACGAACATTTTGTACTTCTTATTTCTTTCTGTGTTTCAACCAATGTGATTCTCATGATTCAGTTCTACTATTACTAATGTTCTAACTCATATCACTTCAGGAAGCCATCCAACAACGTGAAACGGCTCAGACGATAGCCCTACAAGCACATAGAGAGGCCTCGGCCACTGAAACTCTTGTTCGGTCTCTTAAGTAAGACTAACTTGTATTCATCAGTTTTTATTCTTTGTGACTATATACATGTAGGTCTATACCTAAAATCAAATTTGTGTCATAAAATTTGCAGGAACCTATCAAACTTGAGCAAGTCAGCTAAACCTGAAAATCCAGCAGACTGTTTTGATCAGTTTCTTGATTTCCATAACCAAATTGTTCAAGCAGTAGCTGAAATGACATCCATTAAAGCCGCAACCGCTCAAATCCCAGCAGAAGAAACGCTAGTCTTGCACGATATCATGAACAACAACATACAGACTCAAATACATCCAAGAGGCGAGCTGCATTATACAAATCGATTTCAAGCTTTCCTGAAGGAAACAATCATAAGTCAACAACACCCTTGGGGAAACAAATGAGACCACCATCAAATGTTAATCATAAACCAAAATTGGTTGACAACAATGAAAACAAGAATCCCGGTGGGTCTAGTTGCAGTCTAAGTAATACCATTAAACTGGGAATGCAGATTGAAACCGAGGCTGGGAATTGGTTTATGGAGTTCTTGGAGAAAGCCTTGGAAAAGGGTATGAAGAAAACGAAAGGAAGCGTAGAGTCTGACGCTAAGAAAATTCCTCAATCACTTGTATTGAAAGTGATCAATTGGGTTGAAGTTGAACAATGTGATTCTAGTAAGAGACCAGTACATCCAAAAGCAACACAAATTGCTAGGAAATTAAGAATTAAAATGAAGAACCCTTGAATTTTTTTGATTGGATAGTTTAAAATGAATTTTTTTGATTGAATTTTTTTGGAATACAATTGCTTATCCTGCGATTGGATAGTTTAAAATGAATTTTTTTGGAATACAATTGCTTATCCTGCGATTGGATAGTTTAAAATGAATTTTTTTGGAATACAATTGCTTATCCTGCGATTGGATAGTTTACTTGAATTTTTTTGATTGGATAGTTTAAAATGAATTTTTTTGGAATACAATTGCTTATCCTGCGATTGGATAGTTTAAAGAAGCACTTAAAGATTTCGAGCAGGTTTGTGTCACTATTCACTTATGTTTATATTTACGTAAAATTAGGCTTCTTTAAAGTGCATGATGGGTAGATGAAGTAATTTTTTGGTACATATAGAGTTAGAAGTGATAGGATGTTTTTTACATGTTTCACTATTGGTTTTTGCATTTTCCAAGTCACTAATTCATTGGTAGTATGGGCCATCATAAAAGAAAGTTGAGAACTTGTGGACATAGAAGCAACCTAGTAGGAAATGTGAACCTCTAATCTGAGTATTTTGTTATGCATGAGTAACTTATACTCGTGTAGACGTATGATTTTCTACGTTAGAGATGACTGAGCTAGTGTTAATCCCAAAAAGGGATCACATGAACCCATTCATCTCTTTTACAATCTTAGTGTATCACGGAGTATTAGTCTATTATCTAATGTTTATTTAGTTTAATCTTGGTTATGAACCTGCTGATTTTCTATATAATCTTGATTAACATTAAATATGACCGCGCTCAATCATTTCTCTGGCTCCGTCCCTGGTCTAATCTCACCTTCCTCAACCCGGCCCACGACTGTGCACAAATAACTTGGTTAATTATTCAATGAGTTTACATAATGGCTCAAGATCATGTATGCTTTGTATCTAGACTGACTGAGTTTTATCTTTTATGTATGTGTACTGATAATTAGCTTTTGGAGAGTTGGATTATCTAATCTTTGATTTGTGTTTCTGGGTAAACATGATCAAGCATTTGCTTAGTTGATACACCCTCCGTTAGTGAATTGTTGTCAAGTAAATTAGCTATAAGATAAAAAAGTATGAGAACTTAGAGGTATTGTAAATATTAAAATTAGTCGGTGTTCACTTGTCAAGTTGTTCTGTATTCATCATAAAAGTTTGATAAATACAAATTTGACATTAAAGTCAAGGGACAACAACAGATCGGAAGGAGAAACCCATTTGAGATAAATCAGACATGGTCTTAGTCATATCAGTCTCTAGTGTATGTTGATTGTTGAATTTTATCTGTATAGTTTAATGTAAAGATTATTCATTAAGGGTCTTTAATCGTATGCATCTTACGCTTTCTTGCTGTTGATTTACCTACATCATTTTCTTCGATGACTATTGCTTTAGAGTCTGATGTAAACCTTGTAAGTATGATTTTCTGTCTCTTTATTACATTGTCCATCCCAAAAAGTTGCAACTTTACTATGGATCTAAGTTAATCTAATTGTTTGTAATTTTACTGATCGCTAACGAGTACAATAGTAAACTATGACAGAAAACGTATCCAAAAAAGGGAATTGTTCTTATTTAACACGAGTTAATATCTGGAAAAAATTTCTTTAGTAGATTTGTATATGTTACATTGGTTTTAATTTTTAGTTTAGGTCCACCTCTGGTTTTGCAAGTAAAACCTTGTATGTACCAAAGCTCAAATTCGACGCTTATTTTCAGTTATATCAGCCCCAACGTTTCACTTTTCATTGCCAATATCTATCCGCTCTTTGCTCACGTCTCAAACCGTCTTATCAAATTCAACTTTTAAGTCTAATCTAGTTGACACTTGGTCAAACGTGAACGCTTTCTTATGGTGGAGGCTTTAGGATGTGCCATACTACTTGTAACATATTACCTTTTTAAGACTTATAGGTTGCGGTTACCCATTTGCCTTTAGTAAGACATTTGGTCAATGGTAGAAAAAAAGGGTAATGGTAAGCATGAGTCCGGTCAAACCTTGCATTGCTTTTCTATTTAGTGTTTGATTTGTATTTGTGATTTTCAGGATAAAAGTTATGTTAAGAAAGCAAACAGCTATAATCTACCAATGATGTGCGTTCGTGAAGGCAGCCCCCCTTTGCCTGATGCATATAACACCTCTTTAACTGGTTTAGGTACAATGGTAAACTCTTTATTCAATGTATTAATTCTTATAAAGTGATTTACAGTTTCTCACACCATATGGATGTTTATTTTGATGTGTGTGATCTTCTCTCTCCGTCTCATGAAATTTGTAAAATTTTATCAGACACGTGTGTTTTTGACCAACTGCCATGGCGTCATGTGTTCAGAATGCCCTTCAGTAATCAGTAACAACGAGTAATGAAACTATTGAGGTAGATGTAAGCACGGAATTTTATCCATCTGAGATCTAATTGCAATGGTCAAAACCTTTCAAAATTTTAAGTGTGTTAATTTTCATGAGATGGAGCCATGGAGGGAGTACTATTTCTAAAGATGAAAATTCCATTAGAAATATATTAATAAATCTATAATTTACTTGATGCTGCAGTGTTGGATCCTGTATCTAATGAATCTTTGGGTACGGAAAGCCTTCAATTTGCCGATAAATGTTATCCCATGCAGAAAAATATTCTATTAAGACTCACAAACGAGCAGGTTGGTGGGTCAAATTTATTTAATTCATCCTTTAGAACTGAAACTTTAAATGTTCATATTAATTGCAAAAATTAAAGGTTGGGGGGATCCTCTTGTTCTGTCATTGATGCAGTTTCTACTTGTTTATATCGTCTTGTTATTCTCAATTTTTGTGAGTCTATATATATATATATATATATATATATATATATATGTATATATTGTGTGAGTTGCTACTCCATGTGATTGTGTTCTTGATGTTCAAAGAATAAAGCCAACATCAAAGTGCAAAAATGGAGGGAAATTCCATTAAGGAATATATTCTAACAAATTTCGATCCTTAGAGTGTACTTATACATATTGGTAACATAATGGCATGTTGTTTTACAGATTTCTCCAGGAGTCTGGTACTTTGGGCTATTTAATGGCATCGGATCAATGAGGACACAAGGAAAGATGGTAGTCCCTATACTCAATCGCCATATTAATCAATATTTTTCTTTTGTGTTGCAGTTATTATCCTTATGTTTGAGAATATTCTTATCGTCTCGCAATGCCATAACCTATTTTGTTCTTTCACGGGTAAAGGTGCATCTAGAGGTGGCAAAATGGATGGGTTGTGGTAACGGGCAAAGTGAGTTTATGAGTAACTTTCTGTTATGGGTCATATTGACCTGCAAAGACTTTTTTAGTGTAATTTAGTTACGGATAGTTAATGCATTAAAACATGATAGTATGATACTAAAAACTTTGGTGTTATATTCATGATCTAGTTTTTGTAGTGAAGCGATTAGGTGGTTGTGTTCATGCAATTTGGCCTTTTGGGTGACTTTGGACCTGTTCTCCTTTAGCTACTTTTTCTTTTTGAGCCATTGAGATATAACACAACCCAACTTGACCCATTCATAAGTAAATGGGTCAGAATTTCCACCTCTACGTGCAAGCAAGATGAGGCGGGGTTTTGGGACTATCTGAGCCTTGTTTGACAACTGTGAGCTCCAAATCAACCAAAACTACTCGACTATAATGTTGTTATAATGTTTTTTGTGTTACAGATAAATCGAGGGTCAGGTTATTCTTTCAGTGGAAATGTTAGCGTTGAAGGGTGTATAGGCCCATCTATCTCAGGCCAGTTCTGTAACCAAACCATCGACCAACTCTCTTGCGTTGACCAGAATTCAACTCAAGTCAATGTTGTTTCTTGTAGGAACAACAATGAAAGCTCATGTAGTGATCCAAATGAAGCAAAAGTCTATGCTTTGGACTTGCTCGGACTTTCTGATGAAGCAATTATTTCAATTGTGAATATCAAAGTCAACCAAAGTCAACTTTCAAACGGGGCAAGCAATTATAGTAGTATCAGCTTAATGTGTTATGTTCGGCATGGTGCCATGCCATCGTCATCTATTCATGATTATTCAGGGAACATCATTGATGCCCCTTTGGCTATACGATCGCCCAAAGTTGGTCGGTGGTATATTACCATTTTGCCCCTGGACCTCTCAAATGGAACGATGGGGAACATGAAGGCTTGCTATTTGTTGCTGTGGCAAATGCGTCAATGTCCTCAAAATAAAGCTGGTTTGAACTGTATGTGGGAACGATATATGCTCCAGGTTTGTCACAGTTATGAGTTCTTATATGCCTTAATATATGCACTTCTTCATTTCTGTGAATCAAAATCATAGTTGGAAAATGGGTGAGTTGCGGGCTTGGTTAAGGGTTCAAAGCAGGTAACTATTTAGGATATGTGCATTGACCTATATGTGCATTGACCTATCAACATATTTCTTTTATTGAAGTCAAATAATGATTCAGTTATTTCAAATAAAGCAATTTAGGAGGTTGACCTATATGTGCATTGACAAAATGGGTGAGTTGCGGGCTTGGTTAAGGGTTCAAAGCAGGTAACTATTTAGGATATGTGCATTGACCTATCAACATATTTCTTTTATTGAAGTCAAATAATGATTCAGTTATTTCAAATAAAGCAATTTAGGAGGTTGTAAACATGTGATTGTCCTAAAGGAGAATTATAACGTGTTCGTCCCATTTCCTGTTTAGCTACTTGCACGCATCCAGTTTTGACCCATTATCAACACATAATCATTTTGACCTGTTTACCCATCACCGCCATTTTGCCATCTCTACCAGTTAGCAATAATGTATAACAAAAATGCCCCATTATACACTAATATGACATGTCTTGTTAATGTCTTTAATTGTAGACGCTGCTGAGGAAAAATCCTTCTGTTCCTTTCGAATCATATTATTTGCCCATGAACGATAAAGGATCTTCTCATTCATCTAATTTCCTTCTTGAGCCTCTTCTTAGCAATAGTTCGCTTGGTCAAAGTCAACATTTTGCATGGACTTATTTTCTAGTAGACATCCCATTGGGTGCAGCTGGAGGAAGCATTCATGTTCGAATAAATGTGGATACTAAATGGAATCATGAAATTTATGCATTATATGGTGGATTACCATTTGAAGATAAATGGGATTACTTCTATGCCAACACGACTAGTAATAGTAATGGTTCTATGTTTTTTATGCTGTATGATTCAGATGAGAAACATATTGGTTTTTATAACGTCTATGCTAGAGGTGGAACTTGGGGCTTTGGTATCAAACATCTCACTTCTTCTCATCAGATTCAAAGTCAAAGTACTATGGCTATTTCGGTTGAAAGATGCCCAAAAAGCTGCTCTTCTCACGGGACATGTCAAAATGATGTTGATATGAGCGGATTATCGCTATACAGGTATTTCATATGAAATTTAAATTTAAAGCTTGGATTTATATACTCCTTTAATCCGTATTGCTACACTTTCTGAGTTGGGATATCCATTAAAATTGCAAAATTTTAGGTTTTTGTTACTGATCAAGTTATCATGATTAGGGTCGGAACAGCTCCATATTTTTGTCAATATATATTTTGAACATTTAATAAGACTGTTAAATAAGTTCTTCCCAAGTCAAACTTTGCTGTATAATATGGCATAAAGATTTTATTCTTATATATTCACTTTTTGTTGTCTGTTGCATAAATTATTATAATTTATTTCAGCTATTGTTCGTGTGATCGTACTCATGGAGGCTTTGATTGTAGTGTGGAACTTGTCTCCCATCGAGGTATTATACATAGGCAACTATAGAATAGGCTAGAAAATGGATTTTCATTCTTGACCTCCATCAAGTAGATGGGAACCACTTTCACATCTTCATATCTACCTAAAGGAACATCATCTCTTTCTTGTTAACATCTGCAACGGATAAGTACACATGTTTTAGATCTTTCAGTTTTGCTTTTCTCTAGGAGAGGCATGGGGCGAATGTTGATGCTCTACTGTCTGTCCTCCTGCATTTAGTATAATAGAGGTGTACTAGTACTTAGGCATAAGCTACAAACTACATATGCAGGATGGACAAAGGGGCAGAGCACTGATATTCATGGAATTTGATATGATATGTTGAAATCGACTTTATGTGTGGTTACTAGAGTAACCTAAGGGTATCAATATAGAAGGACCCTCCATATAGCACACACATTTGCGCTCAAGGATAATCTTATAGCTCTGAAAATATCTTCCACGAGTGCACACATGATGAGATGGATGTAACTTCTTAGCGTCCTCTTTGTGCATATTTATACATGTGTGCAACTTTTTACATATATAATATTGTGTGCGTATTTTACTGTTTTGCTTCTCATAATGTACTTATTGATCAAAGCATTGGCATGGATTTCAGTTTTATATAAGATATATCTTGTGAAATCTCTTGTAGGACATTTATTGCAATCAATTTCACTTATAGCATCGAATGCTGCATTCGTATTCCCTACCTTTTGGGCCCTGCGTCAGAAGGTAACGATAGCTTGAGATAAGTTTTGTGTATCTGTTAAATAACTAGAGTAAACTTTTGTAGGGACAAAGAAAGTCGATCCATGTATTTTTTGACTATTTGTAATTTTCATGGGATGGTGGGGTTTTTTGGTCTTTTGAAGTAAAACAAAATACTCCCAACTAAAAATTAACAGAAATTCTATACCTTTTCTTAACCATATTCCTTTCAAGTTTTAAAAAATTTATACAGAGTACTTTAGCGTGGTTATCAATCTGTTCTCTTGAAAATTAGTCTGTTTGACTTTGGAAAGTCAAGAATGGACTCATCTTCCCCATTGTATTTATATAGATGATTAGATATTCATAATTCTGCTAATGCAGGCATTTGCAGAGTGGGTTCTCTATACTTCTAGTGGTATTTCAAGCGGATTATATCATGCATGTGACGTTGGCAGTTGGTGCGCACTATCTTTTCATGTTTTACAGGTCCAGAAAATATCTCTGTTTTGACACATACACACCTTTATTTTAGAACGGCACCTATCAAATTGAGACTTGCCCCCCACCAATCAAGGATGAGGGGCTACTCAGTACTCACATATATACATATATAGAGAGAGAACAATATACAAAACACACACATACATGCATGTAGTGGATGGATAACAAAATATGTTATCAATGTACTTTCAGTTCATGGATTTCTGGCTTTCGTTCATGGCTGTAGTGAGCACATTTGTATACTTGGCTGCCATTAATGAATCTTCAAAGAGGACAATTCATACGGTTGTTGCCATTCTTACAGCACTCATGGCTGAAACTGGAGCAACGAGGTATGCTTTACGGGATAGAAAATTCTCTCAGAAATTCTGGAGGCCGTGAAGTATCACAAGAACCATGAAAAATACTTAATAGGCTGATTTGTTTTTCGCAGGTCCTCCAATATTGTTCTTGTAATAGCAATTGGAGCAATTGGCCTTCTTGCTGGTTGGCTGATCGAGTTCTTCACTCATTATAAGCGATTCTCGTTTTCTGCAGAACTTTTACTGAATATGCTCCATAGGTGAGTTTTTTTTAGGATACAATTTCTTTTGGCTAAAAGAGTAATCTAATGGCATTTTACAAAATGTTTCAGGTGGCAGACAATCAAAGGATGGTTTCATAACCTTGTAAAGACACTTCTTAGACGTTTTCGGTGGTTTTTTGTGCTTGCTGGATTCATTGCATTAGCAATGGCTGCCATAAGCTGGAGTCTTGAATCACCCGAAAGCTACTGGTTTTGGCACAGGTTAGTTATGAGTACTCACTTTGTGAATGTGCTTATGTTGTGTGAAGTTGTAATTATCAAATAATCAGTTATTTGTGTCTTTGGCACATTGTCAGGGCTATGGGTCGGTTACAGGCACATTGTCGCTAAAACATTAGAGGCGCATTGTCATATAAGAAACTATTAAATGTAATGAGATAAATGGCCATTCTTGATAAAACATTAGAGGAAGATTGTCTAACAGGAGTAAGAATTATCAAGTTATGGTGACATAAGAGATAAATAGGTGGTTTCAGCTTAGCTTTTGATTGTTAGTTTTGTTGCTACTATTAGATTAAAAAAAAGGGGAGTTAATATTTCTCATCTTAGGTTAATAGAAGGCATAAATATGTAATCTTAGTGTACCTTCTGATAAATTATGCTATCATTTAATTTTTGAATAAACACATAATTATATGCAAGATATGTTTATCCAGATGGTAAGAACTTATTAACATCTCATATGGTTAGAATAATACTGTATTATTGTATTAACAGTCACACAATGGTGGCTTACGAAATATTAGTAATCGGACCTATGCAGTAGAGCCGGTTTATTATGAAGACCAGACCTTCGGTTATTGACTTTACCTCATTAACCTTTCTCTTGCGATAATTGATTTGCAGCATGTGGCACGTATCGATATACACTTCTTCCTTCTTTTTTCTCTGCTCAAAGGTGAATGTAATCGACTGTGAGAATCAAGGGTCTACAAGCACAGCGTATCAGTTGACTCGACAAGATTCTCTCTCAAGAGGTGAAGACCAACAGCCAAACATCTAGCTCTTTAGACTATCAATCAATATATTAAAAAATATACATTCTTGGCAGTATTTATGGGGTGTAGGGAAGGGGAACCGTAAATGTAAATGAGAAAGAGAAATATGGATAGAATTTTCAGATGGATGTTGTATAGTCATTCAGGTCAACTCATGGGTCCCTTGTAAATTCACAATTATATATACATCGATTTATAGCATAGATGCAATGAGCACAACTTTACATACTGTATATTATGTATAGAACAAAGTACCAATTCTATTGCATGATATGCTATGATTGGTTCATCGACGTAAATACAACATTTTTCTTCTAAACATCACTTAACCTGGTTGCATTTAAGATTTATGTATCCTTCCATCAAGATTTTCCATAACCTGCCTATCCAAAGTTGGCATTGTAACGGAAGTTCTAAAATCTTTTCGAGAGCCAAACTGTTTGCAATCGTCTTCTCCAATCTTGGATCCAATACTGAAGCAGCATATCCAAATGGGACCTTCATATCGTGCATTTTTCATCAAACTCATTGAAAATTAAATGCTGAACATCAAAAAACTAACTTCGATACCTGTAAGCCCTTGTGCATTCTTTGGGTCTCATTTTGGTTACTAGTCCGCATAATCATTGTATCGGTTTTCCAGAAATGCATTTACAACTACACTCTTGGAACAGATTATTGGACAAAAGTTCTGTATGAATTTTATATTTACATAGTTCACCAGATAACAATCGGACCTCTGCCTGTGTAGTCCATGTTTCTGATTTTTTACAAGGAAAGTTATGAGCTTGAAATGAAAAGGAAGATGTAATGGTAAAAAAAGAAACAAACCTATCAGTCATGGAAATATACATGGGTGTGAAACTCCCCTATGCATTCGGCATAAATACATCAACAAGCATCGATTTCCACTTTTAGTTCAAGCAGCAACTCAGCAAGTAAAGATGTATGATCTTTTTAATTGATAAAAAAAATTGGCGGTTTTGGCTTTAGAATCTCTTGTTAAATATATTGACAAAATGAAAATGACATTTTAAACACAACAAGAGAAGACACAGACCCAGGGTATAAGGAAAAAAAATAAGTAATTGTTAATTATAAACCATGTCATATTCGGACTTTATTGGTAGGATATACTTACCAACTCCTTAAAAGAATAGGTGGAATTGTTGTTGCTACTTCACATTTCCAGACCGGCACAAACCCACACGTGACAAGCACAGATTATATACATTGAAGCAAGTTCAAAATGCATTGACAGATTGTATCCTACAACTGAAATAGGCCTCTGCGATCCATCTTCGGGCCACCCACATGTCAAAGGAGAGTTATCTACTATAGTTTAACAGCCTAAGTTGTAAAATGTTACATTTTCAGGAAAAGAATGCTTAGTAACAAAAGAAAACACACCTTGAGTGTAAGTGCATTCAAGGCAGATTACATGATGCGCTTGTATACCCCTTACAGAGTATGTATCGTTAGCGCATACCCTGAAGCCGGAGTGAAATCTTAGTGCAAATATGTTGTTAGGTAATTTTTGTCACAACTAGTCACATTGCCTCCTTTTATTCTCTTCAATCTGTAGAAACTAAATGCAGAGCTATCAAACTATACAATGATGTTAACACGTGGTATAACTCTGAGCATCGTGGATGGGATTCATCTCTAGAAACAAAAGTATGTACCTCACCAGCAATCTCTAACCAACTAACGCCTGGTATCTTTAAACAGCAATTATCTCGCATCTTCTTACGAATTTTGGCCACATCAAACCATTTCCCAGAATAAGCTAATGCATTTGACAAAAGAGCATAGTTCACATTCTTGTTTGGCTCCAACACGAAAAGTTTTTCACCTGCCCATTTTGCTAGCTCAAGATTTTTATGTACTTTACAGTGTCCCATGAAAGCTCCTAGTGTGTCCGGTTCAGGCGGCATTGGCATTGAAACCAGAACCCTAAAAGCCTCATTCACTAGACCAGCTCGTCCAAGAAGGTCAACAAGGCAAGTGTAATGCTCGAGTTCTGGTATGATGTTATAATCTTTGGTCATTGATCCAAAGTAATGTAGACCTTCGCTTACTAATCCACCATGGCTACATGCAGAAAGAACACCAAGAAACATAATCTTATCAGGCTTTAAAACACGTTTCAGTAAAATTTTCTTGAAAAGTTCGATGGCCTTTCTTGAATGACCATGAAACGCATATGCTTGAACCATAGAAGTATATGACACAAGATCAGGTTTGTCAATTGAGCTAAATGATTTCAAGGCAGAAGATAGGTTTCCACATTTGGAGTATGCGTTTACAAGAGCATTGGAAACCGATAAAAATGATACAATCCCCTTTTTTAACGCGTAAGAATGGACTTGAAGGATTTCATTGCTTAAAGAGAGATCCCCACACGAGCTAACGACACTAGCCAAAGTCAAATCATCAGGGAAAAACCATTCTTGTAACATCTTCGTTAATAGCTTCATGGCTTCCTTTCCATCGCCACATTGTCCATACCCCACAATCATAGTGTTCCAAGAGATCATGTTTCTTGGAAGCATACAACTAAACATTTTGCGAGCATCAATGATGTTCTCATTCTTCGCATACATATCAATAAGCGCACTAGCCACCACTACGTCCATATCAAAACCGTATCTAAGCACAAGACAATGTATTTGCATTCCTAGTTCACGATACGCTAAACTAGCACAACAATTTACCAAACTTGTATACGTTAACTCGTCACCCTTAACACCCTCACTCCTCATCATCCAAAAGACTCTAAAACCGTCATCCCTTGACGCATTCAACGCATAACAAGACACCATCACATTCCACAAAACCAAGTCTTTCTCCAACACACAATCAAAAACCCGCCTCGCGTCACAAACAAATCCAAACTTAGCATACATATTAACAAGACAGCTGCTCACATAACAATCTTTACAAAACCCCGATTTCATAATCCAACAATGAACCTGTCTACCCATCTCAATCTTTCCTACATTAATCGATAAACTAACTACATTTAAACAAGTAACACGATCCGGGTTGACCTTTTCCCACAACATTCTTTTAAAATAACAAAAACCCATATCCGAATCACGAACAAAAATGTTCCAAGTCATCACATTTCTAACAAGCATTTCATCAAACAGTTTGTATGCATAGTTGGTTTCATTGGATCTCATATAAAAGTTTAAAAGATTGTTTAGTAATGATAATGTGTTAGTGTAACCTAGCTTAATCATAGGGGAATGTAGTTGTTTCACTTGAAGGGAAACACCCTTCGTAGCTGAGATTTTCAAAGCACTAAAATAGTAAAAAAGATTGATGCTTTGATTACGCTTACGCTCTGCTCCAGAGTTGATGAAAGAAGAGAAAGGAAAATAAAGGAATCTTGTGCTACAGAGTCTCATTAATGAAAGAAATGGAAGGATAGGATAGGTTGATATAATTAAACTCACCTTCCAACTTTTTCTTCCCTGTATGTATGTATGTATGTATGTATGTATTAGAAGATATCCATCACTCACCTTCTCTTCTTTCTTTTAAAACTCAATCGGGCTCAGGGCGTTAAGCATTGTCATCAAAGATTCAAAGTATGTTCGGACAATGGTAAAATATGACTTTATACGTCCACAAACACAAAACAGTGCTTGATAGCCAATCTCACTATATAGTCTCATTTTCACGTGGGCCTAATAGGTTTTTTTTGAGAACCAGTTCCAAACGGAACCGGTTTTAGTCTAATAAATATGTTAACACGTGGTATATTGTGGATGTGTATTTTTATATTTTACAAAAGTTGTAGTTATTCGAACCAATATACGAAACACTAGTTAGCAAATTCTTTTTATTAATTAACTCATGCCGCCCGATAGGAGGCGTAAGTTTTTGAAACGTTTGCGTTTATGGGTGGGGTTAAAAAAGCCACAAATTTATGGGACAAAAGAGAACCAAAAAAACAAAAAGGAATACGAAAACCAAATGAATAAATTATATAAAAAAAACAAATGTTACATGTGAAAAGGTATAAAAACCAAATGTTTAAAAGAATACAAAGGATATATAAAGCAACAAAAAAATCGAAACAAAAATATAGTAAATAACAAAATATATAGTATTTTAAAAAGTTATGAAAAAAATGTTAAATGTAATAAAGGTATAAAAAAACAAAATGTTACAAAAGATTAAAAAAAACACAAATTATATAAAGTTAGGGGGTTGAAGTAGAAAAAAAAAACAGTAAGGACAGAAAAGTAGAAAGAAAAAAGGAGGGGCCAAAATGCAAAAACTTTATTATTAAAAACAAAGTCAAAAAAAAGAAGGGTGAGGGTTTGAACCGTGACCTCCACTCCCAAAGCCATAGAGACCAACCACTCTACCAAATCCACCCTTTGTTTTATAATTGCTAGTTTTGTTATTTGTATTAAAAACGCAGATAAAGACAAAAAAAAATATTGTTCACATCCTATTCCTTTATTATAGTAGATAATAAACGGTCATAACCACTTTAATAAGATAAGATTCGATTCGATTTTCAATAAGACTTTCTTTTTTTCAAGAACTATTTTTTTCAAGAACCGTGAGAACTCTTAATTTTTGTATTGGATCATATGTTTTTAAAGTTCATTCACATGTGAAACATTATAAAAATGTATGTTGTAAAAGAAAAAAAATTTAAACCTTCAAAATAGCATTGTGTGAACTTGCGAATGAATTTGTTCACGTTTATGTTCACATGTGAACAAACCGCTATATATAAGGTTTTGAAAAAAGTTTTGTTCTGCTACATATATTTTTATAATGTTTCACATTTGAATGAACTTTAAATGTAACATCCGTGAATTTCGACTCGTTGACTTTACGTGTAATATGACTAACAATATAGGTTAATGAAGTATTCGGGTCGTTTTGGTGATTAAATGACAATGTGGAAGTTATTTGGGTCGTTTCGTGAATTAAATGGCAATGTGTTGTATTCGGGTCAATAATGTGTTTTGATCGGTGTTTAAATGTCTAACGATTGTAATTTGGCTTGAGAAGAGAAACGGGTCGGCCCGTGGGTCATCCACGACCCATCAGCCCCTTGACCCATTTCCCTTATCTTCTCTTGCACCTCTCATTTCTCTTTTCTATCTTTCTTTCTCACTTTCTCTCAAGTAAAAGAAAAAGCAAGGGAACCATTTCATTTCTTCATCTTCATCTTGCATCATTTTAGTGTTAGAACTGATATAACTTTAGAATCATAGTCATCTTCATCTCATTATCGTCATATTGAAGAATCAAAAGTCAAGTGCAAGCATTTTTACCTAATTTCGGGTTCTAGCTCAAGGAGGAGTTTTGGTAAGCCAAATTCATCTCATTTGTACCTACTTATGTTTGTTTATGCATTTCTAGTCATCTTGAACGTTTACAAGTCCTAAATCGGCTTAAATCTCGTTTGGGTCAAATTAGGGTTAATTTAGGGTTTGAAGGATTTGGGAGTGATTTTGGTGTTTTGGTCGAAATTATGGTTTGGGTTATGTGTATTTATGGTTAATGGGGCTTAGTTATGCTTCAAAACAAGTTACAAGTCTTCACAAGTTGTTTAGGAATGGTTTGGGTCGAATTTGGGGGTTTTAGTTCGTGTTTCCTGCATAAACTGCAGGTGCTGGCTGCAGATTGTGGCCACTGCGGCGCAGTGAGCTCTACCCTTTCTCACTGCGGCGCAGTGCCTTGTTTCTGGTCCTGGTTCGATTTAGCCACTGCGGCGCAGTGAGCATGGTTCTGGCTCACTGCGGCGCAGTGGCATATGGCCACTGCGGCGCAGTGAGCTCTACCCTTGCTCACTGCGGCGCAGTGCCTTGTTTCTGGTCCTGGTTCGATTTAGCCACTGCGGCGCAGTGAGCATGGTTCTGGCTCACTGCGACGCAGTGGATAGTTGTTGTGAATGTATGCGCGTCAATTTTCAAATGTTAATAACTTCTAATCCGTAACTCCAATCAAGTCTTATGACCTATCGTTGGAATCGTAAGAGAGTCTAGTTCCTAGTCGTAACACTCTTTTTGTATGAATCCTTTCTCATTTCTAAAAAGATCGAGTCGAATGTGTCTTGTTCCTACTCGTTAAAGTTGTAAAGGTGTTTAGGGTTTGTGACTTGACTTAATTATGCTAAACCAACTTGTTTAAGGTTGTAGAGTTGACATTATGGTATTATGGTGTATATTTATAGGTTGTGGACGTGTGGATCCTAGTACTCGTTTGTAATCTTATACTAGCTTCCTTGCCGGACCAGGTGAGTTTCGTAGCTCCCTACTCAATAGAGATTCGGGCTAAAAGTGTACATATACGTGTTGTGTGTTTGTTTGGTTGACTTGATTGCCTGTCTAGTTAAATTTTGATTGATTGTCGTTTGGTTGATAGTTATGATTGATCGAGTGATGGTTTACGAATGTGTTTGTGATAATGTAACTCTCTAGGATAGAAGTACATACATGGAGGTCGGCTTTACTTTCAAAGGGTTTTAGGTGTGGTGGGAAGGCTGCGGATGACCCTATACATAAGCATCTAGAACTTGATGAAAGTAAAACCCTCCGAAGTGGATGTACGCGTTGTTTAGAGGAATTGATGGATATTGGGAATGTGTTGGGATGTTCATATATGCTTTGTTATACTTGAATTGTGCGGCGCACACACAAACATACTTTTATTGTTGCATTGATGACGTTATTGATACGCATTTGATATACATCATGGTCTTACCTACGTATGATAAATGATCTGACGTTAATGATTCGCGTACTCATTTATTATGCGCTGTTGCTTTACTCCATATGATCTTGTAGTGATTTGATATTGTGATTAGGATAGTTGTACATACATGGAAGACGATGATACCATTAGTGAGTTGTAGATGTGGTGGGAAGGCTGCGGGTGACCCTATATATAAGCATCTATGATTCCTTAAAAGTAAAGTCGTATGAAATGTATGTGCAATGTAGTTATGATTGATTTTAGTAGAGGATTGCGATATATATATATATATTATTATTATTATTGTTATTATTATTATTACTATTTAGGATGGACGTGCATACATGGAAGTCGGTTATGCCTTCAAAGAGTTCTAGATGTGGTGGGAAGGCTGTGGGTGACCCTATACATAAGCATCTAGAACTTGATGAAAGTAGAATCCTCCTAAGTGTATGTGTGTGTAGTTTATTTTGAGTTAATTATTGATGGTTGATGATTGTTGAATTTGTGGTTGGTGTTTGTACGCGGTTCACACGCAAGCATAATATATATATTCATACGCGGTTCACACGCAAGCATAATATATATATTTATACGCGGTTCACACGCACGCGGTTCACACGCAAGCATAGCCTATTTATATACGCGGTTCACACGCAAGTATACTCTGTTCGGTGTATTTTGTGGCATGGTTGATACGAATTTGATAGGCCTTATGATTGATTATGTTTTGGCGTTTGTATTGATATTTACATCATTGTGCACTCTTATTACACGCATACTTGTTTGGTATGATCTTGTTGTTGGACGTTATTGTGTTACCTAGAGGCTCACTGTAAGTCATGTCTAGCCTCTACTCGTATATTATGATTATTGACGATGGTTCTTTATGGACCATTACTACGAACTCACCAACCTTGTGTTGACTATGCTTAGTACACTTTTCAGGTAACCAGGTTATCCAGGACGCGGAGTTTGATTGTTTGCTTGCTGTTGAACCCGGACTGGACTTATATGGATCAAGGATCCATTTGCCTTATGTTGCATTGTACTTAGGATTGATAGCATTCTTTCGATGTCGTTTTGTAAACCTTGACGATTACTTGCTTCTGTTATATTTTGATACTTGTTTCTTTTATTGTATGGATTCCCTGAATCCTTTATTTGCATTTAGTTCAGGTTCTACATTAATCCCACCTTGTGCTATATGATTTCCGTGATATTCTGAGCCTTGGCTTGGGGTGTTACATTAAAAACATATGATCCAATACATAATTTAAAAGTTATCACAATACTTTTAAAAAAAAAGTTTTCGAAATAAGAGTCTCCTGGATTAAAAGTTAAAATTTCTTAAAACTATGTGATGGCTTTCTCATTTTAAGGGTGGTGCTTATAGCCGTCTTCGGCTTGCATCTTTGGCTTCCAAGACGCCGGAAGTTTATTGACACCGATCGTCCTTGTGGAGCGTCTTTCGCTTGGAGTCCACACGAAGAAGTTTGTGGACGTTGGATGTGGGACCTAAAACTAGCTGTTTGTTAAAAATTTTTTTTCCTATTTAAACACTAACCTTATTCTCATTTTAACACACAAACATTTCATCACACAAACATTTCATTTCAAACACCACCAAAATTATGTCTACTTCATCATCATCAAGTGATGAATTCAATTTCCTTACCAACACCGTTACGCAAATGAACACGCTATTTAATCAAGAGATTGCAGGCGCCGTTTTTGATCTTTGTAACGAAGAAGAATCAAACAATGACGAGTCAAGTTCACGTGTTCCTAGACCCAGAAGGGTTTTATCACGAGATCATGCCGGATCCGCGGCACGTTTATGGAATGATTACTTTTCTGATGCACCAACTTTTCCGGCCGATTTTTTCTGAAGAAGGTTTCGAATGCGCAAGCAGAAATTTATCCGTATATGCCAAGCTATACACAGTTTTAGCGCCATCAAACCCCTACCCAAACATTTTTCAGTTTTTTCAAAAAAATCAAACCGATTGCACTGGTAGGCGTGGTTTCAACATTTTCCAAAAATGTACTTCCGACATACGTCAATTGGCGTATGGTGCTAATGCCGACCAACTAGATGAGTACTTACATATGGGTCGTGCGACTTCAGTTGATTGTTTAAATAACTTTTGTAAGTGTGTTTATTATTTATATCACACTGAGTACTTGAGAAAGCCGACAACTGAAGATGTCCAACGTTTGGTAAGTAAGCATGAACAGATACATGGTTTTCCTGGTATGCTTGGTAGTATTGATTGTATGCATTGGGGTTGGAGAAACTGTCTGGTGGCTTGGCAAGGGCAGTACACATGAGGCGACAAAGGACATCCAACGATCATGCTTGAAGCAGTTGCTTCGTATGATTTGTGGATTTGGCATGCTTACTTTGGCCCGACAGGTTCGAACAACGACATCAACGTCCTTAATGAATCAGATTTGTTCGATGATCTACTCCAAGATAGGGCTCCTGAAATCCAATATACTATTAACGGTGAAGAGTTTACCAAGGGATATTATCTAGCTGACGGTATTTATCCTGAATGGGCGACACTAGTCAAGTCTTTTAAATGCCCGATGGATCCAAAGACTGGTAAGTTCAAACGCTATCAAGAGGCTGCAAGAAAGGATGTCGAACGAGTTTTCGGGGTGCTTCAAGGTCGTTGGGCAATCCTTAAACATAATGCCCGCCCGTTTTCGGTGAACAAAATAAAACGTATTATGTATGCTTGTGTCATTCTACACAACATGATTGTTCAAGACAACGGTAGTGCAATTTCTGACCTTGAGGAAGATTATTTGTCCGATCAAACTAATTTGCTAACACGTACGTGGGATGAAAGGGTTGAAACGCAAATGCGGGTCTTCGCAGAGTTAAGTGATAGAAGGACGCACCATCGACTTCGCAATGCCCTAGTGGAACATGTTTGGAACCTCCCGGAAAATTACCGTCAACGTTGATGATGTTTTATTAATGTTTTTATTATGTCTAGTTTCGTAATATTTATTTTCTAATATTAGGATCGTAACTTTTTAAATAAGTGTTGTAATGTGTTATTAATAATAAAAGTATTTTATTTGAATGGTGTTTTTTTGGTATAAAAAAATAAATAAAAGAATTGATGATGTGGCGAAGAAGTTATGAAGAAGCTGTCCTTCTAGACAGTGAGAGTCCTGGGGGGAGTCCTGGGTTATGTGATGCTGATGTGGCAGGGAAGAAGCTCCAAGAAGCTAGCGCACTGACCAAAGGTCAATACGTTGATATGATATTATGGTGGATTATACAAGTGGATTCTTGCATTCCATGACGATATCTTTGGAGATCTTTGTTACCTCTTGTCTTTTTGTTATTTTCACCTTTTCTCAAAAAATTATTCTCTTCAAACAACAAACTTCAATCATTGTTGTGATAGTGCCACGATTCCTTTCGCAAGCATTTAAAATTACAAACATAATATTAAACAGAATAAATTGTACATAACGAAAAGAATAATATGTAGCTTTTTTTCTTAGCTAGTTATTTTTTTAAAACTGTTTTGGCTTTATGAAAATCCATATAGTAACCTTTGTAAATTTATTGAATCTATTACTATTTTGGAATCTCAAAAAGGAGCTAAACATAACAAAATAGAATTTGAGTGGTTGTTACTCAAAAAGAGATGGTTGAATTGTTTAAAAGAAATGTACCTTTCACTAGTCGAAAATGAGGTAAGTTCTCACTTAACATAAGAAGTAGAAGGAAAACCGAAATTAACCACCGAATGGCAGGTGTGATAATTTGATACTTACTTTTCAATAATATGATAATTAAAAACATGATAAAAGGTCTATCAAATAGAGTTAAAGACCTGCTATTTTTTTTAACTCACACAAATTATAACTTGAGAATTTGAGAGAATAAAAACTTGAAAGAATTTTCATCTTTTGTGTACCTTTTGAAAGAATACTCAATTCCATATATATAGTTTTAACCAAATGTGATTATATTTTGTAAATTTTAAAATTTATCTCTACGAAGATGAAATAAAAAATTTCGTATAAAATATATATCGAGGACCATTGTGGTAAAAGAGATGAATATGAGGATCACAACCATATAATTGGTTTCATCTAACAACTTACGATTTATGAGACAGTTTAATCTCAAAAAATAGGTGAAAAAATTGTTTCTTTAATGATTTTAACTATTAGATTAAAATGAATTAATAATTTCAACCATTAGATTAAAATGAAAAGAAAGACTAGGAGGCTGCTTAAAACTTAGATTCAAATATACAATTAATAATAATAATAATAATTATTATTATTATTATTATTATTATTATTATTATTATTATTATTAACTAAAATATTTCTAGGACGAATGATAGTTTTATTTTCGAACCGATGACAAATGATCTAAGATAATACATTATAAATTACCAAAAAGTCAAATACGATAAGAATCAAAGAAAAGAAAGTCAGAGTATCTGTCAACAAAGTGTGAGACCTCACATGCTCTCTTTTTTCTTATTTAAGTTCATAAAATAAAATAAGGAGATAAACTGTTAATCCATCCGTACCACTAAAGGTGTCATAGTTTGAATTTTCAAAGTCTTTTGTTCTAAAGTTTGACCTTATATAACTTTTTTTGTGTTATATAACATTTGATGAAAGTTATATGAATTGATTCGATTTAGATGTGTTTTATTGGTATAATTTTCATCAAATTTAAGGTCAAAGTTAAAAAACAAAGACTTTGAATATTAAAAACAAGACTTTGAATATTAAAAACAAGACACATTTAATGAGACGGATGAAGTATTTGTTTTTGTCATTGCTTATCTTAAAATAGATTTTAGTATATATAATGGTCTCGAACAAATAAAATAAATATTAAAATAAACTAATTAATATTTTAGTTAAAAATCATAATACATCATATAAGTTTTTATACATCAATGTATATATATATATTTATGAATTTTCGTGTATCAGTTTTATCGTGATCCAAGTCGAGATCTTGTTTTAATTGTTATATTTTAACACTTATTTATTAACTAGTCTCGACATATTAAATCATTTTTCTATGCAATAAACTAAAATGTAGTTATGTTTATAGAATTAATTTCAATATATAGATACACCCACTTTTATTTTATATAGAAAATGTAGCACCCAATGACGTTTTTTACGTGTTCTGGGTCCCAATTCTTCGACGGTGCATGAGGGAGATTAAGATTTAGACAACTTTACCTAGATAGAAAGGCTGCTTTTAGGTTATATTTAAATGATAGAAAATGACCTCCAAACCATTGGGTAATAGCCCAGTGGCCACCAGCCGTCACTTTCCAGGGGAGGTATTGGGTTCGAGTCTTGTCAAAGGCAAACTTGAGATAATCAGGGGATTATTAAGTGGTTGAGAATCACCTGGACACTAGCCTGGCTGGGGGATTAGTGGGTACCAAATGATACATGGGATCAGGGGGTTTCCATCCAATTACCCTTTTTTTAGAAAATTACCTCCACTCTTTACATGAGGTCAGGATTGACACCTGTAAGGGAAAGTCAAATAAAAACCGGGGCAAACAAAAGTTATATGCTCTATTACGATAATCTTTTCATAGTATTATACAATGTTTTATATACCGGTATATACCGGCCGTTAATACCGGTATTGGAGGATACTCCGGTATTATCACTATTCATTACCGCCGGTAGTTTCCGGTATTTCCGGTATTGTAAAACAGGTTTATTCGTTTTATTTTATTTTTATTTTTTTGATTTTTTCTAAATGATTTTTATGATACTTTGATGTTATTTTTTGTTTCTTGTAAACTGTGACAACCGCCAAAATTTCAGGTTGATTAATTTACTATTATGTGTACTATTTAAATTTTTGTTGATCAAACAATATAAACAAACATGTTATGGCATAATAAACTGAACAAATATATTTTTGATAAATTATGAATAATCATTGCCAAGAACTCAAATAGTTATTTGAGAGTTGTTGTAAATATTTTCCACACCTATACTATCAATAACCGTATTTATGAATAGTACCGTATTCATGAATAGTACCGTATTCATGAATAGTAACGTATACATGAATAGTACCGTATCCGTGAATAGTAATCGTATCTAGAAATTTTATTTTATGAATAGTGAACGTGAATAGTGACTGTGAATAGTAAAGGTAAAAAGTAAATTTTAAATAGTAAAGGTAAAAAGTAAATTTTAAATAGTAAAGGTAAAAAGTAAATTTTAAATAGTAAAGGTAAAAAGTAAATTTTAAATAGTAAAGGTAAAAAGTAAATTTTAAATAGTAAAGGTAAAAAGTAAATTTTAAATAGTAAAGGTAAAAAGTAAATTTTAAATAGTAAAGGTAAAAAGTAAATTTTAAATAGTAAAGGTAAAAAGTAAATTTTAAATAGTAAAGGTAAAAAGTAAATTTTAAATAGTAAAGGTAAAAAGTAAATTTTAAATAGTAAAGGTAAAAAGTAAATTTTAAATAGTAAAGGTAAAAAGTAAATTTTAAATAGTAAAGGTAAAAAGTAAATTTTAAATAGTAAAGGTAAAAAGTAAATTTTAAATAGTAAAGGTAAAAAGTAAATTTTAAATAGTAAAGGTAAAAAGTAAATTTTAAATAGTAAAGGTAAAAAGTAAATTATAAATAGTAAAGGTAAAAAGTAAATTTTAAATAGTAAAGGTAAAAAGTAAATTTTAAATAGTAAAGGTAAAAGTAAATTTTAAATAGTAAAGGTAAAAAGTAAATTTTAAATAGTAAAGGTAAAAGTAAATTTTAAATAGTAAAGGTAAAAAGTAAATTGTAAATAGTAAAGGTAAAAAGTAAATTTTAAATAGTAAAGGTAAAAAGTAAATTTTAAATAGTAAAGGTAAAAAGTAAATTTTAAATAGTAAAGGTAAAAAGTAAATTTTAAATAGTAAAGGTAAAAAGTAAATTAAATAGTAAAGGTAAAAAGTAAATTTTAAATAGTAAAGGTAAAAAGTAAATTTTAAATAGTAAAGGTAAAAAGTAAATTTTAAATAGTAAAGGTAAAAAGTAAATTTTAAATAGTAAAGGTAAAAAGTAAATTTTAAATAGTAAAGGTAAAAAGTAAATTTTAAATAGTAAAGGTAAAAAGTAAATTTTAAATAGTAAAGGTAAAAAGTAAATTTTAAATAGTAAAGGTAAAAGTAAATGTTAAATAGTAAACATCACTTTCATACTTTATCCTTATAATATAAACGTCCAAAACCCGCTCACGGGGGCTAGTTGAGCAAAAATTATTAAAATGAAAGTTGTTTATTTTAATTTTCGGATCTTATAGAAAGTTGAATTTTCTCAATAGGAGCCCGTATGGATAATTTAGGATTAAAACAATGTATAAATATATACTACTATGATAAAGGAAATCTATCATTAGAAACGTCCAAAAGGTAGTGGGAAACACACTTTTATCTACTTTATAATTTAAAATTCATAAATTATGAATCACGGGTTTATTTCACTAGATGTATGGACAAAAAGAATACTATATATATACATACCCCTTATTCATGATTAACTTTATAATATAATAATAATATAATATAATAATAATAAATTATATCGATCGATCGATCGAACGCGTTTTAAGTTTTCCTTCCCTATAAATAGCCACCTTCATTTAACCATAAAACTCACACCAACATATATTCACTTCTAAATTTCTCTCTTATAATCACACAAGATTAAATACGTCGAAGTGATATTTCTTCTACAACACTAAGGTGAGTTTCTATAATCCCCTTTTCAACTCTTTTATTTATTTAGGGGCTGAGATACATGCATGAAAACTGTTTGTTATACTTATATGTATATTTTCAAAGTTATATACTTATATGTATATTTACAAATATATATATATTATATATTTTGTAACTCCGCTTTATTTATTTTACCTTCGGGGTAAAATACAAACTCTTTACTGTTATGATGAACACAAGTACTCCAGAAATGTATATATGGTTGATTCTAAGTTGCTCTGTTCACTCAAAGTCCTCACTATCATGAACGATTAATTATGGTAACATAAACGTGGGTATATTGAATAGTACTATTGGGGTAGGCACCCCCATTCGTGTTGGTCATACCAACTGTATACGGATGCTTTATATTTGGAAAGCTTAGGGTACCCTGAACAAGGTACTCTCCGGAGGCAAACAAACACACACTTGTCTAGTTTCGGTTCATGAGCTTAGAACTTGATGTATACAGTATCTACTCTTATATTCTATTTGATCTATTATGTGACCAAATAGTTACTTTAAATCTTGTGGTTCATACTTTATATTTTTATATACAAAACCTATGATACTCTTTGCTGATATTGTATCATAACTATTTGACATTGCGGTAACACAATGGTCACACTGAACTCTGGCATTTTTGGAAACTATATTTTCTATATGAAAAACTTATGGAACTCACCAACTTTATGTTGACGTATTTTAGCATGTATTCTCAGGTAACTAGACGATACACTATACATGGGACATTTATCCGCTGCATACAACATGATGAACCATGGACCACCCTCAGACTTTAGGACTGACTCATCAATTGGCTAAAGTCTCAGGCTACTATTTAATATTGTTTAATATTAAATAAATGTTTTCAAGAATAATGTTAGGACCAGTTCACCTGGAACTGGCCAGTCACCAGTTCACACTGACCAGTCACCAGTTGCATCTGGTGACCAGTAAAACTGGTGACCAAGAAGATTTGTCGAGAAATATATTGAAGTCCAGTTGCACCGTACAGTTAACGCAACTGAAGACTTCCTCCAGTTGAGAACTGACCAAGTTGAAGAAGCATTCCAGCTGAAGTCGAAGACAACAAATGGAAGATAGAGAATGCCAATGGCAGCGAAGCCCAGTTGACATTCTAGTCAGTTACAAACTGGAGACCATCAGTGGAAAGCCCTTACAAAGCTTTACACTGATTACGAGGAATTGACTTGTATGCTTTATGTCCCCTTACATGGATAATAAGTCTTACCTTATTATTTAAGTAGTAAAAGATACATAAAGCTGGTTGGATAAAGTTGCCTTAACCGACAACTTTATACTACTTTTAAGGAATTAAATATTATTCCTTAAAATATTCCCAACCACTCATATACGGCCAAAGTTAACATTCCAATGTTAACTTTGCCTATAAATACAAGTCATTGCACAACAAGAATAATAAGTGAATTCACATAGTGAAAAACAGACAAACACTTCACTTTGCAAACCTGCAATATTCTTGATGAACTTGTGCAATATTCTCTCAATCGCAAAAAGGAACATTTCACAACTTTAAGTGTTTCGATTGTAGTGAGAAATTCCGAGTGTAGATCAATTGTATTTCATAGGTTGTTAGGATATTTACATTCGTGTATTATCTTGGTTCCGCATCAACCTTGTAATTTGTTTAATATCAATAAATAAATTACACATTGAAAACTACATATTATCTCATCAAGTTATTTACAAGTTATTTGTATTATTGCATTGTTCTTTACTTATTGTCTTTTATATAAGTAATCTATCTAGAACTTGGTATATATACACTGCAACTGGTCGTCTCCAGTTCAGTGCATGTATTGCAAAGTAACTCCACCATCGACATAGAGGTGTCTTCAGTAGTACCATCTAACGAGTTGGGACTAATGAGTGGTATCAGAGCAGAAGGCTAACATACTTGCCTAGATCTGCTAAGATGAACACTACTGAAGGTGGAGATGGTTCTGGTTCAGGTGAAACCCCATTGAATAATAATAACCAACCTTTTCAAAATATAAATACTAATCCTCCTCCTCCTTCTACCCCAAACCATGTCCATGTACACTACTCTAACGCTCCTATTCCAAAATTTGATGGAAACAGTGAGACTTTTGGTACATGGAAAGCTAGAATGCTTTTGCATTTTGGTGGTATTGAGAGGTATATGTTGAAAATCCTAAAGGATGGACCATATATACCAATGTCTCTTGGGGTGAGTCCTCTTCTAGATCCAACTGGAAGAAGAGGCTCAAGGGAAAAGCCAGAAGACCATTGGTCTGATGAGGATCGCAGACTGGTGGACTTGGACACCAGACTGAAAAACATGATCCTTGGGGCTGTCCCTGAAGACCTAATTCCAACACTTGTGTTGTTTCCCAGTGCCAAGTCTATGTGGGATGAATTAGTGATTCAATTTGAAGGAGGTGATGATACAATTGTCACTAGAAAAGTTGCTTTGAACAAGAAGTATGAGTCCTTCTTTGCCTTGCCCAATGAGAGTTTAACTGGTACATACACCAGATTCTCCAGCCTCATCAATCAGTTGAGAGGATTGGGTGTAGAGAAGGATAAGGATATTCTTCTTGAGAAGTTTTGTGATATTCTTCCTTCCAAATGGGAGAACATGGTTCTTGTCTTGAGACAAGGTAAAACCTTGCACACCCATACCCTTGCTTCGCTCTATGGAGCCTTCAGATTCACTGAAGATAATAATGCTGCAAGGTTGGTGGCTGAGCAAGATGCCATGAACCATGCCCAGAGTTCCAAGGTTGCTAGTGTACCTGAGCGACCTTGTGCTGCTTTAATGTCTGCTAAGAGTGTCCAGGCACACTCGATGAAGGAGATGTTGAACAGCTTCTTGAACTCTAGACTGACCACTGAAAACAGTGATGGTTGTGATGAAACTGACGATGATGATCTGGTCGCCATGATTGCTAAAACCTTTAATAGGTTTAAACATAAATCTAAAAGATTTAATGGACCCAATAATGCTTCCAGCTCCAACTCTCTGGATAAGACCAATCTTACATGCTATAAGTGTAGCAAGAAAGGTCATTTTATGAAGGAATGCAGATCTAGTCAGTTGAACAACCAAACTGGCCCCTCTGTCCCCAATTTCAATCGGCCTGATGATAGCTATAAAGCCAAATATAAAAAGCTTAAGGCCCAGATTGCCCTCCTGTCCATGCAAAAGGAAAAGGATCAGTGCTTAATGGCACAAACTGAGGGAAAATGGGAGTACTCTGATGACTCATCAGTTGATGAAGAAGAGGAAAGGGACATGTGTTTCATGGCTTTGGAAGAGCAACAACCACATGCGGCAAAAGAAGATGTCATCACTGGAAGATGGGTGGACATCATTCTAAAGAAGGTATGTGATTATGATCACCAGGTTGACCCTGAACTAAAACTGGACCTAGCTGAATCTTTAAGTGGTGATTTGGCCTTTGTTGAAACTGTTCGAGCTGATAGTGAAAGATATCTTGACACTATCTTAGTCGAACTGAACATCGTTAAGCCACAACTTAATGATTTTCAAAGTGTCCAGTTGGCTCTCAAGGAGTCAGTTTTAAAGATTGAGGCTTTAGAACTTGATAATCAAAAACTATCTTTTGATTTTGAAAAAGCACAAAAGATTATCAAGTCATGGGTAAAAGCATATGGCAAAAACTATGATGCATTTTCAAGAACTATCGATGCCCAGTAAATGCATGGAAGTCTGAAGATCTGGAGATGGCAGCTCTTATACCAGATCTTCATGCATTGCCTCCAGCTCTCCAGGTTAAAACACCTTATGATCAACCTGAAGCTGATGAAACTGAAACCATTGAGACCACCCCCATTGAGGTTAAAACTGGAGCCAAACAGGCTAAAGCTCCAGTCAAAAAGGCCGCTGGTAACAAGCCTTTACCTCACAAGTCTAAGGTGCCCAAGACCCGACAGACTAAAACACCAGTTGAACCTATGTCCAAGGTTCAACTGCCTGAAAATGATAATATTTTGGTTAATCTGGAAAGTCAACTCCAACTTTTGTCTCGACAGGTTCAGAGTTGCACTGCCCGGATTAACAATCTGGAAGGAGGTTTATTACCTCCAGTTTTCAAACAAAATATTAAACCACTCCCTTCTTTACCTAAACAAAAGAATGTTCCATCTGGAACAAAATCTGGTAAAAATAAGGGTAGTAAGTATCAAATACCAATTGTTTTTACTCCTGCACCTGGAGCTGGTGAACTAGCTCCAGATGTAGCCTCCAGTTCAACACCTCAACAATCAACTGTGGCTTCTGTAGAGAAGTCCAGTGAACCCATCAAGAAAAGATGGGTTCACAAAAAGAACTAATGATTTTTATGTGTGTGTAGGGCGATCGAAAGAAGAATATCTGGTATCTGGACAGCGCAGCTGGCCGGACTATGACCGGATGTAAGCCCCTACTGGAAGAGTTCACTGTCCAAGATGGACCGACAGTGACGTTTGGTAACGATCAATCTGGAAAGACTGAAGGATATGGTGTGCTCAATAATGGACAAGTTGAATTCAAAAGAGTTGCATTTGTGAATGGTTTGAAATACAACCTGATCAGTGTCAGCCAACTTTGCGATGATGGCTTCAGAGTATTGTTCGATATTGCACAAGGCACCATATTTAACAAGGATTGGAAAGTGGTGATGATTGCACCAAGAAAAGGAAATGTGTACATCATGGATATGAAACCAGCTCCAAAAGAGCAATGTTTCTATACCAAAGCTGATGAGGACACCAACTGGCTATGGCATAAGAGGTTATCCCATCTAAACTTTAATAACATTAACAAGTTGTCTCGCAAGCAACTGGTTGATGGGATACCTCAGATTTCTTTCAATAAAGAAAAACCATGTCCAGGGTGTGAGATGGGTAAGCAGAAGAGAGCCAGTTTTAAAACTAGGCAAAATTTCAGCATCACTGAACCTCTTCACATGCTACATATGGATCTCTTTGGGCCAGTGAATGTTCAAACTAGAGCTGGAAAGAAGTACACTCTAGTTGTGGTTGATGAATTCACCAGATATTGCTGGGTGGTATTCATCAGATCCAAGAGTGATGCACCTGCTGAAATCATCTCACTCATCAAAAGAATTGAGCTCAAGTATATTCGAAAAGTTTGTCAGTTGCGAAGTGATAATGGTACTGAATTCCAAAATAAAGTACTTGAAACATTTTGCAATGACACTGGCATCTCTCAAAACTTCTCATCAGTTCACTCTCCAGAGCAAATGGAGTTGTTGAAAGAAAGAATCGTACACTGATAGAAGCAGCCAGAAGCATGCTATCTGAATCTGGTCTTCCCACCAGTTTTTGGGCTGAGGCAGTTGCAACTGCTTGCCACACCCAAAACCGGTCAGTCTACATCAAGAGACATAAGAAGACTGCCTACGAAGTACTTAGGAATCGAAAACCAAATATTGGATATTTCCATGTATTTGGTTGTCCAGTTTATATACTGAACGATTCCAGTCAGCTTGGAAAGTTTGATGCAAAAGCTGATGAAGGAGTATTTTTAGGCTATTCAGATATTCGAAAGGCCTTTAGAGTTTATAATTATAGACTCCAAAAGGTGCATGAGACAATTCATGTCACATTCGATGAATCAACCGAAGCAATCAACAAGAGACCAAGCCTTGATATTTCTCCAGTCATTCCAATCAACTTTGGTGAAACTGACCTAGTTCATCGGTCAGTTGTTTCACCAGAAGATGCTTCCAGTTACAACAAACTGGAACCAGTCAAGAAGAAGAAGATCTCCAGTGACACTTCATTCTATCCCTCCATCAATTTCAACTTACCACAAGAATTGGTGATTGGATCAGATGTACGTGCCACTCCAATATCAGCACCAGTTCAAACCTACTCTCTGTTCTTCTTAATGAGGAAGTC
>CM067167.1:280643695-280665513 GCA_034093135.1 Erigeron breviscapus
ACCCTAAGTTCCATGTTCGTAAAAAAAATGCCTCTTAACACACTAGATCTATCAATATTTCATAATATCTCACTTTACTTATACATTATAGTCTCCAAAAATCTTAGCTCATTCTATTAGTCAATTGTAACTATAAGTTTGAACTTAGTCTGTAGTTCATAATAAATCATTGGTTTACAATTATAGATTATAAGTATCTAAGACCTCAATAAGCATGTATTCTAGATCTTATTCTCATACTGTTATTCCAACAATTGTAGACAATTATAAGTAATATAGCTTAGACATGGGCCATCCGATAATGCTTATAATATAAGGCATACCATTGGCCAGCCCATCGTAGTACCAACCCATTCAAAATATCCTATGCATGTACTACCATTTCTATTAACATAAAATTCAAGTCCACATAATTCACAATTGAATATCAAAATTGACTTTCAAGTAATACACAATTTCCACATTAAGTCCTTATAAATCATTGCATGAATATAGTTATCTCTACAGGGATATTATCATGGCAACAATCTAAGGCTTCAGCAATCGTACAATTTACAATCAACAATACAATCACGAAAACATTCAACACTATATAATTAAAAGAGGTCAAGTCATAACAAGGTGGGTAAAGCATAGTCCGAATTTTAACTTCAACATTCGACACATTAAAAGTGTTTGTATACAGGGTGTACCATCGGCTAACCCTCCACACCGTTAATATATAGAATGGATGTCCAAAATTCGATTCCGATATGTTTTCTAAGTGTTGACCGGGTATGTATACAGGGTGTACCAACCCTCCACCTAACCAACACTCTTTAAACATACCGGGTTTGCTACTATACTTTATCCACGAGGCGCAATCCATGAGATTATTAACTTTATATAACATAGGATAACCATAGATTTGTTGATCAGGCGCCTCTAGGGTTATCGAATGTTATACTCCATTAATGTCATCATTTCATTTTGCTGGGGGACAAATAATAAATGCATTCAATATTCCACACACATCAACGTTTATCACAATAATTCCACAATTCACGGTGTATCCCGACACTATCATATACGTCCATCAAGTTGTCACATAACAATCAAGTCATCAAATCATAAGTACCTTACGAACTCCGTTTAAATAATTTTCATGCATCATACAGTTCACGTTGCACATAAAATTTCCTATCATGCATGCTAATATGAAATGTGGGTGCAATGGCTATAGACTAGGTCAATCCACCTAATTCTCTACAACCACGGCTCTGATACCATTCTGTAACACCCCAACATGGCGGAATCATGGGGTATCACTTAGAAATAGCACATCACAACATGGGAATTATGTAGAGTCAAATATATGAAAACATAAGATCGAAACGATCCATAAACTCATACAAACATATACATTCATCAACATTCATCAAATACACGTTCAATCAATAATAAAAGGAAGTTCAAATCGTTAATAAATGATCCTAATAGTAACCCATTAAAGGGAGAATAAGGATCACGGATCCAGAAGTCCAAAGCTAGTCCAATTCTAACAAGCAAGCAATGCAATCATCCATTTTGTCTCTGATTAACTTGATTACCTGAAAAGTGTACTAAAGAGTGTTAGAGCACATAAAGTGCATAAATTGTTGTCCGATGCAATAATTCTAAAAGGCTGAGAAATTCGTACATATTTGTCTTACGAACTTTAAGTTCGTAAGAACTAATAAGTTCGTAATTATATGCCAAACGAACTTTAAGTTCGTAAGAACTAATAAGTTCGTATGGCCCAGCACAGTTTGTACGAGTTTGACAGCCCAGCCCATGTTCAGCCTATTAATAGAGATCTTAGGTTTAGGTTTTCAGTTGATGATTTTGTTGCAACGTTAGTCATTCACTAGGTTCTCAAGGTAGAGATCTATACCTTGAGATGCCGCCCAAAGAATCAGATGTCTACTCGTTTTATGTATTGTAATCTTATGATTAATACAAGATATGAGTTTTTACATCTGAATTTATCTCCTGTTCTTATTATCATCGTGTGTATTTTCGTGTTTATCACCATATTTATCATTTAAACCTAAAGACGATTATAGATGGATTCCGCACATCTATGATTGTATAGATCTTGTGTTAAACGATATGGGAACGTGTATCAACACGTTTTTCAACATGGTATCAGAGCGAGGAGGATATTTTTCCTCAAACGAGATCTGAAAATTAGGTTTTTGATGAAAAATTTCGACCAGATCTGCTAAATTCGTACAGATTTGTTCTTACGAATTTAATTTACGAAGTTATTTAAGCTTATGAAGACTAAGTTCGTGCTGACATCTCACGAACTTAGTTTACGAATTTAGTCTCAACTTCGTACAGATGGGGTCTTCAACTTACGAACTTAACCTTTTTCACCTCACGAACTTACACTTATGAACTTAGGTTCTGCTTGCAAAGTAACTTTGTTCTTACGAAGTTAGATTGCACTTACGAAGTTAGTTGTTCTTACGAACTTAAATTTCAGTTCATGCAGACTTAGTTCTTACGAAGATAACATCTAAGTTCGTGCTGATGTCATCGCGAAGTTAGTTTAACTGCGTGATGATGTCATCACGAAGATAGTCTTTCTAGCTGAAACAAGTTCGTATATGGTTCTTATCAGACGACGAAGATGTTCTCAAGCTACTATAGAGGTTCAGTGTGTTTCAACATGAGAAGATTAATCAGAAGATCAATTGCATGGAAGCACACAACAGGGTAGTATAAAAAAAAAAAAAAAAAAAAAAAAGTATTTTGGCGGGAAAAATAATTTTTGTCCATGGTCTTAAAATGGCATGATTCATGGAGAATTGAAGTTTGGTAGCGTTTCAAAAAAATTTTCGGTCCGTTTTTGTGCGATTTCGGCACGTTTTGGATGAAAATTTTCGGCAATTATCAAATTTTTCCCACAGCCTTAGAAATAAAAATTTACGTGAATACCAATGTTTCACGTAAATGTGTTTTTCCTCGAAAATTTGGAGGGAAAACGAATATACCCTGTTTGGCGAAGAGTTTTAACCGTCGTGAGCTCTAAGCTTTTTGAAGAACCTCAAGAATGGGAGATATTTAAAACCTAAGACAGGCTGAAGTTCAAGATTTTTGCTAAGAAATAGGGGGGATAAACCTCGGTATTTCTAAGCAAAAATATGAACTACTCGACATTCATTGAAGATCAAAGGTTATTCTGTTCATTCATTCAGTTTAACGTTGATGGTGATTAAAGTATCATAATGTTCGAGTTTGAAGATCATCATGTTATTTATTGGAGTATTATCAAAAGATGATCTTTCACATATAGCGGTTTGAACTGTTGAAGTATTGGAGTAATGAAGCTGGTTACTTGTTGTTGAGTATTTGAAGATTGAATCTTATCTATATTCCAAGACATAGAGATGATATCAGGCAATTTTGATGAATGGTTGCGAAGATAAAGATCTTTGTGTATGGCAGCTTATACAACAGAAGAGGATATCGGATTAGAAAGGCTTCGGGTGATTGGTAGAGTTGTGAAGATACAAGACAGAGTCAGACATTGCTAGTTGAGACAGGATTTATGCGACTACATTTTGTGATTCAGTTTATAATGCGTTAATGAGTTTTTGGTAAGTGTGCAGTTCTCAAGTTAAGAAGATGAAGTTGGGGTGCTGATCTTTGTTGCAATACAGTGTTATTCATACTGATGATGTCGTGGAGATAAGATTTTTGGTGTGAAATGACACTATTGTGATACAATTATAAGCACGAGAAGGGAAAATACATGAATCTGTCTTTGGAGTATTTATATACTTTACATTTCATGTATTTAGTGAAAATAATCAGTGTTGATATGTGTTTCTCTTAATTTTCGTATATTGACCTATGACATGAATTCAGAAACTGTACAAAGTTCTTTATTGGATTTTTGGACTATTCATTGTTTGTTAATTTTGTAGACGACATCTTATATGGGACTTGAATGTTTCAAGATGGTTTGCCGTTGAACATCTCAATGAGTAGAGAAATGCTCTTTGTATCATGGTCGGGGTTGGTAACGATGTTAATATGTTCACTGATTATCTTCAGGTTTGATGATGGTTGATTTTAAGATAATGGGGTTTTGTTTCTATTCAAGATTGTAATGTTTGTAAAATACTTACATTATAATGATGATTTTAGATGGCAATTCTTTTTGATACAAGGCATGAACAAGTTGTTTTTAACGAGTTGTTGCTATGTACAGGATTAGGTCAAAGGGGTTGCATTGTTGAAAACTTTGTGATGACGAATCTTGCAGAATTTTCTAAGTACAAAATTGTACTTACGAAGATAGTTACTAACTTCGTTTGGAATTGTGCTTAAGAAAATTGAACTCATTTTGTCAAATTTAAATTCGTTTCATTTGGTTTTAAACGAAGATGACTTTTATCTTCGTTCAATGTTGTTTTACGAAGGTTAAGTTCGTTTGCCTTATTTTCGACCGACTTTTGATCCGACCCGTTTTGACCCATCTTTTACCCATTCATATATATATATCCACCCTTAAATTCGTTTTTCTTCTTTTTGCTATTAGAAAACGAAATTAAGCTGCTTATACCCCTGTATCTTCATCAATCAAATTACTTGATTTCAGTTGATTCTCGATTTGTTATTTCGATTTTTGTTGAAATAAGTAATTCAGGTATCTAATCTAGCATTGTCATTCACAATTCCTTGATTCTTGATTCTAGTTTTTGCCCAATTTTTACATGAACTCATTCGTTTTAAGATTTATTTTAAATTTTAAAATTTTAGGGTTTAAATTCGTTTTTGATTTTAAATCCTTTGGATTCTTAATTCGTTTACAAAATCAATATGGGTTATGTTCTTTTTATGTGTTACGATTGTTTTGTATCTAATTTCGGGCAAAAATAAGGGTTAATCAATGTTATTGAAATTGACTTATTTGATTTTGGAACCAACAGTATGTTCAGAATGACTACGAACTTAACAGATGACAAACGAATTTAGACTTTTCCTTTAACTAACGAACTTAGAAGTTCTTGTGACAAACGAACTTATTTATGCTTCAAATGCTATCTTCGTTCATTGTTACCAACGAACTTAACATCTATTTTCGTTTGGTTTTATCCAACGAATTTAATGTCTATCTTCGTTCAGTCCTAACTAACGAATTTAAAGTCTAACTTCGTACATTTTTCACTCACGAACTTAACGACTAATTTCGTACAGTTTTAACTTATGCAATTAGTGATTAAGTTTATTTACACTGCAATCCATTTAATCTTGCAATTGTTTTTTACATTATGATTTGTTTTGCAGAAATGGCTCTTGCACCTCGTCAGTTCTTTAAGAAGCACAATTTGGCCTTAAATCTGGATCCAGATCAGCATAATTCAGAACGCTATCATGAAATGTTTAACTTTATTGCTCGTTCTAGACTGTCTTTTGCATTCTGTGATTCGCCTAGATTGATTAGGCAGTATATTGATGATTTCTGGAGGACTGCTCATCAAGTAATGGTTAATGGTCGAAGCTTTGTTCGAGCAACTGTTGAAGGAATCACTTTTGATTTTAATGCTGCGATACTTCGTGAAATTCTGCACTTGGGTGATGAATCAGAAGAGGTAAATCAGGATGAAAATGTTGTTGCTGAACAAGAAGCTGAAAGAGATATGGCATCAAGTCCATTTCATGAAGGAACAAGTACTGTTGGACCAAAGAGGACACTGGATGTTCCTCTTACTTATCGAAGATCTAAGCATGCACGAATTTCTGAGGCTACTTCAGTATCTGCCGCTGATGCTGCTATTCCTGTTGTCGCTACAGCACCGGCTGCTTCTGTTGCTGGTAGTGCCACATTGCGTCCGTTGTTGCCTCCTGCTATACCAATATTGCCAAGATTTCCTACTTTTCCTCCTATTCCTTCAGATTACTCCCTAGTTAGACGTATAGATGTTCTTCAGGCACGTGTTGATACGTTGGAGTCTGAGCTTACGAATGTTAGGGGTACTTTGACCTTTTTTGATCAACTGGGTCAAGAATCAAGGGGGAGATGTTCCAGAAGAGGTAAATCAGGATGAAAATGTTGTTGCTGAACAAGAAGCTGAAAGAGATATGGCATCAAGTCCATTTCATGAAGGAACAAGTACTGTTGGACCAAAGAGGACACTGGATGTTCCTCTTACTTATCGAAGATCTAAGCATGCACGAATTTCTGAGGCTACTTCAGTATCTGCCGCTGATGCTGCTATTCCTGTTGTCGCTACAGCACCGGCTGCTTCTGTTGCTGGTAGTGCCACATTGCGTCCGTTGTTGCCTCCTGCTATACCAATATTGCCAAGATTTCCTACTTTTCCTCCTATTCCTTCAGATTACTCCCTAGTTAGACGTATAGATGTTCTTCAGGCACGTGTTGATACGTTGGAGTCTGAGCTTACGAATGTTAGGGGTACTTTGACTTTTTTGATCAACTGGGTCAAGAATCAAGGGGGAGATGTTCCAGAAGAGGTAAATCAGGATGAAAATGTTGTTGCTGAACAAGAAGCTGAAAGAGATATGGCATCAAGTCCATTTCATGAAGGAACAAGTACTGTTGGACCAAAGAGGACACTGGATGTTCCTCTTACTTATCGAAGATCTAAGCATGCACGAATTTCTGAGGCTACTTCAGTATCTGCCGCTGATGCTGCTATTCCTGTTGTCGCTACAGAACCGGCTGCTTCTGTTGCTGGTAGTGCCACATTGCGTCCGTTGTTGCCTCCTGCTATACCAATATTGCCAAGATTTCCTACTTTTCCTCCTATTCCTTCAGATTACTCCCTAGTTAGACGTATAGATGTTCTTCAGGCACGTGTTGATACGTTGGAGTCTGAGCTTACGAATGTTAGGGGTACTTTGACTTTTTTGATCAACTGGGTCAAGAATCAAGGGGGAGATGTTCCAGAAGAGGTAAATCAGGATGAAAATGTTGTTGCTGAACAAGAAGCTGAAAGAGATATGGCATCAAGTCCATTTCATGAAGGAACAAGTACTGTTGGACCAAAGAGGACACTGGATGTTCCTCTTACTTATCGAAGATCTAAGCATGCACGAATTTCTGAGGCTACTTCAGTATCTGCCGCTGATGCTGCTATTCCTGTTGTCGCTACAGAACCGGCTGCTTCTGTTGCTGGTAGTGCCACATTGCGTCCGTTGTTGCCTCCTGCTATACCAATATTGCCAAGATTTCCTACTTTTCCTCCTATTCCTTCAGATTACTCCCTAGTTAGACGTATAGATGTTCTTCAGGCACGTGTTGATACGTTGGAGTCTGAGCTTACGAATGTTAGGGGTACTTTGACTTTTTTGATCAACTGGGTCAAGAATCAAGGGGGAGATGTTCCAGAAGAGGTAAATCAGGATGAAAATGTTGTTGCTGAACAAGAAGCTGAAAGAGATATGGCATCAAGTCCATTTCATGAAGGAACAAGTACTGTTGGACCAAAGAGGACACTGGATGTTCCTCTTACTTATCGAAGATCTAAGCATGCACGAATTTCTGAGGCTACTTCAGTATCTGCCGCTGATGCTGCTATTCCTGTTGTCGCTACAGAACCGGCTGCTTCTGTTGCTGGTAGTGCCACATTGCGTCCGTTGTTGCCTCCTGCTATACCAATATTGCCAAGATTTCCTACTTTTCCTCCTATTCCTTCAGATTACTCCCTAGTTAGACGTATAGATGTTCTTCAGGCACGTGTTGATACGTTGGAGTCTGAGCTTACGAATGTTAGGGGTACTTTGACTTTTTTGATCAACTGGGTCAAGAATCAAGGGGGAGATGTTCCAGAAGAGGTCTGCAGATTATCAGCAGTTCAGCCAAGACGTCAGAATGATGATGATGATGCTGATAATGCTGATGCTGGTAATAGGAGTGATTCTCGCCCAGTTTCTGATAAAGGAAAAGGGGTTGAGACTCAGGAGACTCAGGGGGAGACAGGAAGAGATATTGACCAGACTGGTACTTCTGGTGCAGGTGGATCAAGTGCTCCACGAGAGGCTGAAATTATAGAAGCACTTGATTCAGGTAATTCTTCGAAGTCGATTGATTATTTAAGTGATGATCAAGTTGAAGCTGAAACTGAACGATTAAAACGTGAAGTTAAGGCAAAATTTGGTTTTGACTGTAATACCGAACAAAATGCTTTTCATTCTGTATTTGATAATCTGTTAGATAAACAGCAAGAAGCAGAAACTGAAAGAGAAAAAGAATTACAGATTCATAGGCAAACAGTCTTGGAATCTGATTCTGATTCTGATTCAACTTATGACTATGATAAAGATTAGATAAAGTGTATATTAGGTTGCATGTAATAAGTTTACGACATGTAAATGTAATCTATCTTATTTCAATGCAATTATGTTTTATCTTTCTTATTATTATCATGATTATTCATTATACTTTGGTGTTTATCTTGTGTAATCTTAATAGATGATACAGATGATACAGAATTGCTTTTTGATGGTGATGAACTTGAAGAGGGTGAGTTTGTTCCTGAACCAGATTTGGACATATTCAAGAAACCTTATGGGTTTGATGATGTTTGGGATTCAACTCCTGAAGACCCATCTTTGACTGAAAGAAAAGAGTTAGAGATAAAGAGGAATGAAGTTAAGGAAAGAATGCTTCAAGCGTCGATTAGTAGCTCCGCTAAAGTTTTAAACTTTGTGGTATATGCTAGGATTGGTGACGTATTGATTCCTTTTCATTGGGAAATAAATTTGACAAGACCTTTTAATCCAAATAATTATCCTGTACCTCTCAGAGAAGATGATCCACTACATGAGATTGATCGACTTGTGCCGGGGCAAAGAATCAATGATTATATGGTCACATGGGATACTATGAAACCCATCATGTATTGGACTCACATTTCAGATAAAGATGCTGCAAAATACAAGACAATAATCTGGAGTTGGTTTTATGATGAAGAATTGAAGCTGTTCATTCTTAAAAGACCAGAAGGTTGTCAGTATTTGGCATGGCGTGAGAGACATTTCAGAAGTTTATGTGAAGAAGATTTACACGAACTTGGAAACAACTGGATTATCAATCCAAGTGGTTATGGTCTTGCTGATGTGGTTTGTAAGAATCTTCATAAAGATTTCAGGATGAGATCGAATATGAAAGACTCTGAGAAACCAAAGTTTCACATTGAACCAAGACGAAAGAAGAAAGTGGTTAAGCCAGATAAACGCGTTGAATATATTCAACGTGATATCAAGTGTATGATCAAAGTCCCTGCCAAGAAATGGGCACAAGATGTTTTGGATAAAATGGACAATTGGGAGATTGATCGAAATTCTGGTGAAGCCAAGATGTATGCAGACTCAAAGAAGAAGATTTTGTTGAGAAGGATGTATGATCCAATGCAGTTGGTCAACTTCTCAAGAAATGATCAGAGGAAATTATATGATACTGAATGCTCATTTTTACCGTTTTGGAAGAATGAAGAAGAAGATTTTGTTGAGAAGGATGTATGATCCAATGCAGTTGGTCAACTTCTCAAGAAATGATCAGAGGAAATTATATGATACTGAATGCTCATTTTTACCGTTTTGGAAGAATGAAGAAGATAGATATCGTAAGATTCTCCAAGTTTGCTTGCATGAAAATATCCATGCAAATAGCAAGCGATTGTTATTTGATGGATGATGAAGATTTTTGAAGACAAATGAAATCGAAGATGCTGCATTCAAGGGGGAGTTTGTTGATGCATGTTGATGTGACAACAGCAACTTAGATTTGATTGTGTCTTATTCATTTGTATGTAATTAATAGATTATGGACTTCGTGTTTTAATAATGATTGATTACATGTTTTGGGTGTTATATATATGTTATATATGATGTTTGTTATGTGTTTTATACAAGTACAAACATAATATATGCTAGGTTCCTTGTACATGTAGTACTTGGAAAATAGCAAGGAATAGATGTTGTTGGTAAGTTGTACTAACGAAGATAATCTTCGTTAGGAACGAACGAAGATGATCTTCGTTCTATGGGCTGGGCTGCTAAGTTCGTAAGAACAAAGCCCAGCAAAGCCCAATATCGAATTGCAACATATATAAACGATTAAAAACCCTAAAATGAGGTCTTCTGATCAGTTTAACACACACTTAGTCGACTAAGATCGTTTGTAGCTTATTGCAAACGAATATAGTTCATATAAGGCTGATTATTTTGATATAATTAGCTATATAAACGATAACTAATCAAACTAGTTATCTCGTGAGGATTCCGCACTCACGACATAACAATAGACGATCTCGAGAGCGATCCGTAGCTATCGAGGGATTCACAAAGAGCGTCAACATAAAGTTGGTGAGTTCGTAGGGACATATAACAAGGAATAAACGTATCGGGAATACAACCGTTAACGATATACGGAGATTAGAATACCTAATCACATCAAGAAAACCCTAAAAGGGTATACGTTAGCACAACATCAACACATATCATGATACAACACGTTTCAGCACGACTTACATGTCTTCCAAAGGCGTGATCATTACAGCATGACTTACATATATCCCAAATGCATGTACAACAACATGACTTATGTGTCTTTCAACAGCATGTATAACGGCATGACTTATGTGTCTTTCAACAGCATGTATCAACATAACATATATGTTCCATACAATACAACGTTTATCAATAACGAATCCATATAACGATTAACAACGTTCCACAAACACATTTAACAATAACGATTCCACATAATGATTAACAACATTCAACTAACACGTATATGTACACTTTTTAGCCCGAATCTCAATTGAGTAGGGAGGGTTTACGAAACTCACCTTATTCTTGATAGTTCAACAGCAAAATAGAAGAGATTGATGTAGTTAACGATGACGAGCGAGTCAACTGGCCACGTTACGTATTCCCTAATTTCAATGTGAATTGATTTATATTCATGTTAAATTCCAGATATAAATATACAACTATAAAGATTTATTAATACGCTTGTCAACGTAATTTATGTTATAAAAGTTTAAGGGACTAAATTGTCATTTTTGAAACTTGAGGGACTAAATTGTCAAATGTCCAAAGTATAAGGACGAAAAATGATACCTTTGAAACTGTAGGGTAAAAATGTAACTTTCCGTATGTAATACGTATCCGTAGGATATATAAAGTATTCCTCTGATATTTCTAAATCCTTTTGAAGTATTTTTAAATAATAGGATTAATACGAAGAATGTATTAATCTTGTAACGAATAGATGTTTTCCATAGCAGAGATATGAAAAGATACCTTGAATGGTATGTATTATAATCAATACCAAATGTATTGATTACAATTGAAGAGATACCTTAAATGGCAGGAAAAACCAGCATTTTATTTCCAAGTTGTGTTAGGGTTGGCCTTGGATTCATGAAGAATACCGGGGCGGATTAAGTTGCTTAGTGATTGCTTATGCAAACTTTTCGCGAACTACCTTCCATTCCTCCGGCATAAGCCTAAGAGGCCCAAGGTGCAATCACTTTCGGAAACATTGTGCGGTTAAAAGCGTATCAAGGATATATTCTATCCATAAATCGAATAATTCGAAAATACGAAATAATTCACAGATGGTGAATAGTAATTATATGAATTAGGATAGGTAATTATATAACTATGCCCTTGTTTATATACCATAATAAGTATTCAAGATGATTTAATAAAAGTTTTACGATTTCTCGTACTTTCACTAATAATTCATTTTTCGCAATAGTAACAATATTTCAATATTCATATATAAAAGCGATAGTTACCGTATTTAAATGCAATTCTGTATTAATTGAGTATAGAAATAAGTTGACAAGCATTTCAATACATAACATATAGTTCTAAAATCATAGAGCAAAGTATAGTAAGGTTTTATAAAAAAAACACTTACAAGAAAGGAGAGTTTATGAACTCTAAGATCAACTTTCGACGTACGAAGAACACGACTTCTGATTCAAATGAAATTCTTTCAAGACTTGGACTTGTTTACTTAATAGTTGAAGATTATTCCCAACTCAAATTGAGTATTATAACTAGAACTTTTGAAGATTTTAGAGAGATTTGTTGATAACAACTTCTCTTGACGATTTTCGGCGCACTTTGAGATCAAAGCGACTTTGCTTATACTAGAACAATCAAGTGTTCTTTGAAACTTATAACAAGAAGGGGGAAGATGATTTTAGACTTATATAATGCTAAATTGAGAGAGAATGAAGTTTAAGGTGTAAGTATTTATGAAAACTTAAGCCTAGTATTTATAGTAAATGAAATGGAATTAAATATAATAAAATTAGTATCCATTCTTGACTTTAACAACTTATGATCAGATTTTTGAAAATATTTAGAGGTTTATAACTTTGCTACTAAGTAAAGGAAAGTGCTAGGAAGTTTCCCCATGGAGGTGTATGGTTTTACTAGCTTTGGAAGTAAGTTTTCTTAACAATTTACACAACAATTGTCTACTAGTAACATTATTCAACTAATAAATCAAATATAGTTTGTGACAATTTCACAAGTATTCCTACCTTTCATAAAATATGTCGGCTTTGTCCCATTACTGGAATTATTAGTTAATCACCGACACTGTTTAGACCGTACATTCTACTTAAGGTTTTGTATATACACGTTTATAGTTTCATAACACATATGGGTTTAATATCATAATCACATAATATGGGCTTAATTCTAGAAATCCAATTATGACATTATAACTGGCCCAATTTATAGATAAACGAACACAATTAGGCCCAAAGTTTTCGTTTATTAAAGTAGTTAATCAAATTACAAGTACAGCCAAACGGGTAAAAATCATAAATGTTACAACTCGACCCTTGTAATTGATCAAACAGGTCATCGATCCTAGGAAGTGGGTACCGGTTTTTAACCGTCAACTTATTCAACTCCCTATAGTCTATACACATGCAAAAAGATCCGTCTTTCTTCTTGACGAACAAGACTGGAGCTCCCCAAGGTGAGGAACTCGGTCGAATGAATCCTTTATCTAAAAGTTCTTGCAATTGACTTGCAAGTTCTTTCATTTCGGAAGGAGCTAATCGATATGGTGCTCGTGCCACTGGTGCAGCACCAGGTACTAAGTCTATTTTGAATTCCACCTGCCGAATGGTGGAAGACCAGGCAAGTCTTCAGGAAAGACTTCTGGAAAATCTCGTACGATGGGTATGTCTTCAAGCCGTTTCTCCGGAGCGTTTTTCTCCGATATATGGGCTAGGATTGCCTGGTATCCCTTTCTGAGATACTTCAGAGTCTTCATGCAAGATATAATGTTACATCGTACTCCATTCTTATCGCCTTGGATAATCAACTTCTCACCGTTTGCAATTGGAATTCGAACAACTTTTTCGTGACAGACTATTTCTGCTTGGTTTTTAGACAACCAGTCCATACCAATGATAATATCAAAGCTTCCTATTTCAAATGGTATTAGATCTATAGCAAATAATTCTTTTGCTAATTCTAAGGTACAACCTTGGATTATGCTTTCGACTTCGATCATTTTACCATTTGCTAATTCTACAGAATACTTAGCATCTAATGGGGTAGGTATAATTGAAAGCAGATGAATAATTTTATTTGACACAAAACTTCTATCAGCACCAGGATCAAATAAAGTAGAGACACAATGATTATTCAGATGAAACATACCCGTGACGATGTTTGGGTCTTGGCGAGCTTCTCCCGCATTGATCATGAATGCCCTTCCTCGAGCATTGTTGTTGTTGTTGTTGTGGTTGTTGTTGTTGTTGTTGTTTCGATTGTTGTTGTTGTGGTTGTTGTTGTTGTTTCGATTGTTGTTGTTGTTGTTGTTTCCGTTGTTGTTGTTGTTTCTCAGCTTTGGACATTTATTCCTGAAATGTCCTTCTTCACCACACTCATAACACCTTATTTTTGTTCCATTGTTGACAGTTGGATTAGGGATTCTACAGTTCTTGGCCAGATGACCAATTTTCTTGCAATTATTTCATTGTACTGGGCAAGAACCGGTGTGATGTAAATTACACCTATTGCAATATGGCCTGGTTCCTATATAACCATTATTTGATGATGGTCCTGAGGTCTGAGCAGGTCTCTTTGTCTGTTGATCCCCTTGATTCTTCCCAAAGTTATCTTCCCATCTCCTTTTTTTATTAAACCCTTTTTAATCACCAGACTTTCCTTCTGTATTAGCACGAAGTTTTGCTTTATCAGCCAAACTATTTGCCAACCGAACCGCATGTTCGATGTCAGTGGTTTCGGTAGTAGTGATCAAATCTTGAATCTTTGGTGGAAGTCCAGAAATGTACTGCTCAATCTTCTTATAATCAGGTGTAACCATGGTTGGGCAAAGAAGTGCCAACTCATGAAAGCGGTTGGTGTATTCAGATACTTCGTATCCCTTCGTCTTCAAATTATGAAATTCTACCTCCATTTTCTGAATTTCGCTCCTCGGGCAATACTTGGCTTTCATACGTTCCTTTAAATCTTCCCATGACATTTCATAAGCTGCATCAATTCCTACTGTAGTGGCGTACTCATTCCACCATGTAAGAGCTTGATCTTGTAGTGTGCAGGTAGCATATTTTACTCGACTATCTTCAGCGCAGTTACTAACACGAAATATGGACTCCAGCTTCTCGAACCATCGGATGAGTGCAATTGCTCCTTCAGTACCATTGTATATAATGGGTTTACATTGTTGAAATTCTCTGTAAGTACAACCTCTAGGTGTACCATTATTGACATGATTATTGTTTCCGTTTGTGTTTTGAGTTGCAAAAGCTACTGCTATACTTTCTGCTACAATTCTAGAAATATCTGTTGCGTCCATTTCTGGTACTTCTTTTGACGGCCGGATCCTTAAATATAAATAAAGAAATTGATGAGATACTACCACATCATACTATAACCACAATTCAATAGTTATGACTAAAAGAAATGTAAATCAAGATAAAGATAGTAGATTTAATGAATAACAAACTTTGAGATATAAACATCTCAAGAATCTATTATTTTATCTAAAATTACATTTCCCGACATATACGCCTAAATAGCAAGTAACTAGACAATATCTACTGTGACAGAGTAGATGAGGTTATAGTAGTGGCTCTCGATATAGCCTCAAACATAGCTTCAAATCTTGTTATCTTCTCTTGTAGTTCCAACACGGTGTCTTCAAGACCATGTATCCTGAAGTGAGCTTCCTCCATTTCACCTTCCAGTGCAACTATCATATTATCTTGATTTTCCACCTTCCTCCGCAGTATATTTGTTCTTTCCCTTAACTCCGTGATACATCTTTCTGCTCGGACTATGCGTAGGACCAATGTAGGGACAGTGTCATGCAAAGGTTCCATGGTTAATGCAGGAACATTGGTTGGACCGTTGGCTCTTCTGAACCGGTCAGAGTTAAGGAGTCCTTCTTCAAATCTCCATTCCGCCAGGAATCTTGGTATAGCATTAATAGATCTCTGCAGCCGCTGAGCGGGTGGTTCAGGATGAGTAAGTTGAGCACGTCGGATCCTTCGTATTAAAGATCGAGATGAGCTTGAAGGGCCTTCCCCAGATGGATTTGAAAAAGTAAAAATAGGTGTAGTGCTAGTAAAAGCATTAGTGGTGACAGTAGTGTTTGGTCCAGGGACAAGTGCGTTATCAGCTTCTTCTCCAACGTGATTGGTCTCCTCCATTGGCTGATCTTGGTATTGATTACAATTGAAGAGATACCTTAAATGGCAGGAAAAACCAGCATTTTATTTCCAAATTGTGTTAGGGTTGGCCTTGGGTCATGAAGAATACCGGGGCGAATTAAGTTGCTTAGTGATTGCTTATGCAAACTTTTCGCGAACTACCTTCCATTCCTCCGGCATAAGCCTAAGAGGCCCAAGGTGCAATCACTTTCGGAAACATTGTGCGGTTAAAAGTGTATCAAGGATATATTCTATCCATAAATCAAACAATTTGAAAATACGAAATAATTCACAGATGGTGAATAGTAATTATATGAATTAGGATAGTTAGGTATATAACTATGCCCTTGTTTATATACCATAATAAGTATTCCAGAATTAATCCGGACATTATTCTGTTGTTATATATTTATATATATATATATAATATACATTAAATTATATATTCTAAACATATATAATCAAGTAGGGATTATTCATAAAATTATGCATGTATGTGGGTGTTGTTCTATATGGGTTATAGTCTAGGTCCATCAATTTGCTACCTAGTTCACTATAACTTGGGCTCTGATACCAATCTGTCACACCCGCCCTAGACGGGGTATGACGTACATGGATTCACAACACAAGATATAATGAACGACACAAAACGTTGTCGTTTTAAAATACATTTATATAAAACCATTGTTCACAAATTTATATTACAAATTTATGAAAGATATTATTTATTAGTCCCAACTCGTTAGATGGTACTACTGAAGACACCTCTATGTCGATGGTGGAGTTACTTTGCAATACATGCACTGAACTGGAGACGACCAGTTGCAGTGTATATATACCAAGTTCTAGATAGATTACTTATATAAAAGACAATAAGTAAAGAACAATGCAATAATACAAATAACTTGTAAATAACTTGATGAGATAATATGTAGTTTTCAATGTGTAATTTATTTATTGATATTAAACAAATTACAAGGTTGATGCGGAACCAAGATAATACACGAATGTAAATATCCTAACAACCTATGAAATACAATTGATCTACACTCGGAATTTCTCACTACAATCGAAACACTTAAAGTTGTGAAATGTTCCTTTTTGCGATTGAGAGAATATTGCACAAGTTCATCAAGAATATTGCAGGTTTGCAAAGTGAAGTGTTTGTCTGTTTTTCACTATGTGAATTCACTTATTATTCTTGTTGTGCAATGACTTGTATTTATAGGCAAAGTTAACATTGGAATGTTAAATTTGGCCGTATATGAGTGGTTGGGAATATTTTAAGGAATAATATTTAATTCCTTAAAAGTAGTATAAAGTTGTCGGTTAAGGCAACTTTATCCAACCAGCTTTATGTATCTTTTACTACTTAAATAATAAGGTAAGACTTATTATCCATGTAAGGGGACATAAAGCATACAAGTCAATTCCTCGTAATCAGTGTAAAGCTTTGTAAGGGCTTTCCACTGATGGTCTCCAGTTTGTAACTGACTAGAATGTCAACTGGGCTTCGCTGCCATTGGCATTCTCTATCTTCCATTTGTTGTCTTCGACTTCAGCTGGAATGCTTCTTCAACTTGGTCAGTTCTCAACTGGAGGAAGTCTTCAGTTGCGTTAACTGTACGGTGCAACTGGACTTCAATATATTTCTCGACAAATCTTCTTGGTCACCAGTTTTACTGGTCACCAGATGCAACTGGTGACTGGCCAGTTCCAGGTGAACTGGTCCTAACAAATTCCCCCTATTTGTCTAGAAATATAATCTAAGTCTTGTTCTAGTTTTTGTATCTATACAAGTGTTAACTAGTGAGACTTGTTCGATTTAAATCTATCTAAGTTTCTAAGGCATTTTTATAGATCAATAAATGCCTTAGGTTTTTCTTTTAAGTTTGTTAGATTTAATCTATTATCTATCCTATTGTTACAATCTGGCAACTTCATTTATATGATGAAATTTACAAGAGTTACAAGAAAGTAAACAAAATACAAGAAGATAAAATGAAGAAGAACTTAAACAGATGGCCCTTCGCCAGTTCTCCTTCTTTTGGCAACTGTAGAAATGGGCTGTTTGTCTTCTGGATCAACATTCAGTCTCTCTTCAACATTTTCTTTAAACTTGAGCAGACTTTGAAGAACAAACATCCATCCCCTTTCAACCTTGTTCTTTTGTTGCTTGGCCCCCAACAAGTTTACCATCTCCACTAGCTCAGAATAGCCATATGAAATTACATCAGGATTCTCAGTTTGCCTCATGGGTCCATTAAGGTGTTGAACCCCAACAGTGAAGTGTTTGGTACCTGGTTTGATTGAAACTTTCACATCAGTAATCTTACCAGGGTGATATCTCCGCTGTTGCACTTCAGATAAATATTCTCGAGCTTCAGATTCATTGGCCAGTTTGATCTGGCCAGTGCTCATATTGTGCACTGCAACTTTGATATCTTCACTTGAAGGTTCAGTTGTTTCCACCCAGGTTCTAAGGTCCGCATCTCTTGGCAGCAACTTAGGTTTACCTCTGGACTTGGGTGGATTCAACACTTGTTTGACCACTTTCTTTATATGCTCAGTTCGTTTGAGAATTCCTTCAGTTCTCACTGCCTTTGCCTTCTCCACTGTGATGTTTAGACATCTGGCATCATATTCAGCTTCATCCTCCCTGTAATGTTTGTCAAGCTCAACCTCCAGCTGTTCTTTTAAGTCATTGATAATTTTGGGGTCAGCTTTGACTTTGGCATATTCTGTAAGTGTCATGCCTAGGAGACGCGCATCACTTATATCAAGTAGAGTTGGGGCTAAAGTTTTTCTATCATTTGCTTGATTGACCCTCATCTGTTTCTTTCTCTCCTTGATTGAGTCCCCAAGTCTTGCCAGTTGGTTACTTACATCATCTGACACTGGAGGAAGCTGATCAATGTTACCAGTTTCTAGCACACTGGCCTCAGTACCAGTTGCTTTTGCTTGTTCATCAGTGGCCAGCATAACTTCCTTTTCTTTATTCTTGTTCCCCCTATCAACAACATCATCAAATTTTTCAATAACATGTTGCTGGTCATCACTTTCATCTGACCCAACAACAGTTCTTTCAACCAACTGCCTTGCACTTACTGGACCTGGAAGTCTTGGTGCAGGTGCAAGGATATTCCTTCTTTCCCTTTCCCCCTTGGCAGCATCTAGACCAGCACGAACAGCTGCCCAGTCTTCATTACTGGAGGGCAAACGGGCTAGAGGCTGCCAGCATATCCTTGCACTCTTTAAAAACTGTGCAAATCATTCGGAAGGATCTCCACAAGTGGTTAATTTCTTGAGACTGGGTCAAGACATTTGCTGCAGTTTGGTCCTGACCAGTCTTCAAGTCTTTCAACAGTTTTGAGTCTTCATCTAAACCCTTAACCACTTGTTCCTTCACTTCAGCATCCTTCTTTTTCAAGTTATCCACTTCAGTTACCAGTTGCTTGATTGATAAAGTGTGAGAGGCTAACTGAGTGTTTACAGCATTGACTGCACCCCTTAATTGTCTTACTTCGAGTGCCAGAGGCTCCAGATTAACTTGAGTAGAGGGGAGCTTGGCAATTTCAGCCATTACCTTCTTAACTAGTTCATCTTCTCGACTGGCCAGTTTGTCATCAATAATCTGGCCAACTGAAGATGCCACATGCTGTCCAACCTCAACTACATTAAGGCCAGGTCTGTCAAACAACTCCTTGACCTGCCTCTCTATCTCCTTCAAATCAACCTCTGATGATCGAACATTATTACTTAATAGGTTGGAGATAGATGTATTGACATTGGAATGAGTTAAGTCAAAAGCTTCTTTCAAAGATGTGGTCAGATTGTTACAGCTGGTGACTAACTCATTCAACTTCCTAAATACCAAGTCCTCATTGGCAGCAAATTTGTTTATTCCCAAATCAACAACCTTCGAATTTGTGATTGTGTCCTTGTTGAATTTGGAAATGGACTTGGCATTCTGCTCAATTGTCTTATGAACACCCTCCACCCGTTTGATCAGGTTTTGGATGTCGGTTGAGAATGAGACAAATTGAGTCTCCAGTGACAGAGGAGAAGTTGTCACTGGACCAGTAGCAGGTTGCACCAGTTCAACTGGAGGGGGCAAAACAAAGGAAGCCTCTCCAGTTGTTCCAGTGGCAGAAGAAGTAAACATTGGTAGGGAAAAAGAACGCTGAAGAGTTTCAATGTGTTGGTCAGGCTGAGAATGCTCAGGTGTGACCAACGGCGGCGGTAGGGAGGTTTGCCTATTTCTAGACACAAAAAGAGTTGATATTAGTGATGGAGTTCTTTGTGGGGAAGTATGGGTGAGCGTATCTGTATGGGAAACTGAAACTTGTGGTTCTAGGGGTTGATCAGAGAAAGAAGGGAGTTGATCATGTACAGATGCATCAACCATTTCCTGATCATCTTGTGTTCCTTCCGAATCCGAAGATTCAAGATGGAATTCATCCTCATTTATGCCTAGATTCATAAATGATAGGGATGGCTGAACATCAAGTTCAGACTCCTGATGACCAGTTCCAGTTACCTGGATGGTTTCATCAGTTGGAGGATCAGATGCCGAAGCATCTTCACCAGGGATAGATGTGATAGGAGTGGCTTCAGTTATGGTTGTTCTATCCTCAACCACAACTTGAGACGAACTGGAGGGTCCCTCATTATTTTGAGGCCCGCCCAGTTGTCTTTCTGATTCACTTTCCAAAGGTGCATCAGTTTTAGCAAATGTCAGTCGCATTCGCTCTGGAATTTCGACCTCTCCAGCTTTAGATACCAGAGAGTCTAGATTCCTCAACAAATCTGGCCTTGTGTACGGTGAATCTGTACTTCTATACTCTTCATCGCCCAGAATTTGTTTAAAACATAGTGAAAGGAACCTTGAAAAGGGGATACACACACCCCTGGAGCCCTTCAGCTTTTGTACGAGACTCCTAAACAAAATGTCTGCAAAATCTACCCTCAATCCGTTCCACAAGCAGTAAGCCATCTCTGCTTGTGAGGAGTTGATCTGGTCAAGTCCACCAGAACTCCCACCTAAACTTTCCACCAGGTGTATGAAGAAATACCTCCATGAAGGTGTAAGGCCCTTCATGGTCATAGCACCCTTGGTCTTCAACACCCATTTGTCCAAACACTCCTTATGACCCATCTCAAGGAGTACTTGACGAAAATTAATATTAGAGGGTAAGACAACTGGAGATTCACCCTCTCTCCAGTAATTGAGGTGAAGAGCATCCCTCAATACTTCAACAGTCAAGGTACACTTGATTGTTCCATCCTTTAAAGTGAAACTGATGGAGGAACAATCCGAAGAGAGAGTGGCTGTAACACTCGACTTAAAATAATGGGTTGTAAATTTTTTTTTTTTTATTTCTATAAACCACAATGGCGGAAAAGATCTACTTATACTTAAACATCTATCAACCTTAATAGCAAATCAAGGTTGACCTCTTATTAATTCAAATGGTGTTACTAAAAGACTACTACATTTTACATTAAACCCAATATTTGTATCCTGCAGGCCTACACAAACCTGAACTAGGAAATAACTACTTGATAATCAACTAGCTGCTAGGGCACTTCTCGGATGTATAAGCTAAAAGTCTACCCATTCCTCACCACGTGTACCTTCATCCTTGCTACTCTGCGAGACACAATCGACAAAGTAGAAACAAGTGTCAGCTTATAAAGCTGAGTAAGATAAGGTTAATCCAAAATATATATGTTAATCAAAACTGCTTATCAAAATAGTTACATATATATAATTACCCATCCATTTGGTAATGATTCAATACCTGCACATTAGTCAAACATACCATAATAGGATTCAACCCACATATTCCTATTTATAATATATAATTATATATATATATATAATATATATATATATAATATATATATATATATATATATATATATATATATATTCTATCTATAATCCCTATATCGAACACTCATTCCTATCTATTGATAGAAAGATCTTCGTCAAATACCGGACTTTTCCTTTTTTTATTTTTTTTAGAATTCCTCATATCCAAGGCAGCTTATCACAAGCACCCCACCCCATACGACTTGTTGGGGGGCCGT
>CM067167.1:280666513-280681539 GCA_034093135.1 Erigeron breviscapus
CTTAAAACCTTTAAGGGTTTAAGCATAAATCTAAAAGATTTAATGGCCCAAACAATGCTTCCAGCTCCAGCTCTCTGGATAAAACCAATCTTACCTGCTATAAATGCGGTAAGAAAGGTCATTTTATGAAGGAATGCAGATCTAGTCAGATGAACAACCAAACTGGTCCCTTTGTCCCAAATTTCAATCGGCCTGATGATAGCTACAAAGCTAAATATAAGAAGCTTAAGGCCCAGATTGCCCTCTTGTCCATGGAAAAAGGAAAAAGATCAGTGCTTGATGGCACAAACTGAGGGAAAATGGGAGTACTCTGATGACTCATCAGCTGATGAAGAAGAGGAAAGGGACATGTGTTTCATGGCCTTGGAAGATTAACAGCAGCATGTGGCAAAAGAAGATGTCATCACTGGAAGATGGGTGGACATCATTTTGAAGAAGGTATGTGATTATGACAATCAGGTGGATCCAGAACTGAAACTGGACCTTGCTGAGTCATTAAGTAGTGATTTGGCTTTTGTGGAAACTGTTAGAGCAGATAGTGAAAGATATCTGGATACTATCTTAATTGAACTGAACAATGTTAAACCACAATTAAATGATTTACAAAGTGTCCAGTTGGCTCTCAAGGAGTCAGTTTTGAAAATTGAGGCTTTTAGATTGATAATCAAAAATTAGTTTCTGATCTTGAAAAAGAACAAATGATTATCAAGTCATGGGTAAAAGCATATGGAAAGAACTATGATGCATTTTCTAGAACAATTGATGCCCAGAAAAATGCATGGAAATCTGGAGATCTGGAAATGGCAGCTCTCATACCAGATATTCATGCATTGCCTCCAGCTCTCAGGGTTGAAACTTCTTATGATCAACCTGAAGCTGTTGAAACTGAACCCATTGAGATCACCCCCATTGAGGTTAAACCTGGACCCAAACAGGCTAGTGCTCCAGTTAAAAAGGCCACTGGTAACAAGCCTTTACCTCAGAAGCCTAAGGAGCCCAAGACCCAAAAGACTAGAACTCCAGCGGAACCAAGGTCCAAGGTTCAGCAGCATGATGAAAACAATATTTTGTTTAAACTGGAAAGTCAACTCCAACTTTTGTCTCGACAGGTTCAGAGTTGTACTGCCCGGATTAAAAATCTGGAAGGAGGTTCATCACCTCCAGTTGTAAAACAAAATATTAAACCCCCTTCAAAACCAAAACAAAAGAATGTTCCATCTGGAACTAAATCTGATAAGAAAAAGGGAGCAGGTATCAAATACCAATCGTTTTTACTCCTGCACCTGGATCTGGTGAAAAAGATCCAGATGTAGTCTTCAATTTACCACCACAACAATCAACTGTGACTTCTGTAGAGAAGTCCAGTGAACCCATCAAGAAAAGATGGGTTCACAAAAATAACTGATGATTTTTGTGTGTGTGTGAGGGGCGATCGAAAGAAAAATATCTGGTATCTGGACAGCGCTGCTGGCCGGACTATGACCGGATGTAAGCCCCTGCTTGAAGAGTTCACTGTCCAAGATGGACCGGCAGTGACGTTTGGTAATGATCAAAGTGGAAAGACTGAAGGATATGGTGTGCTCAATAACGGACAGGTCGAATTCAAAAGAGTTGCATTTGAGAATTGTTTGAAATACAACCTGATCAGTTTTGTTCGATATTGCTCAAGGCACCATATTTAACAAGGATTGGAAAGTGGTGATGGTTGCACCAAGAAAAGGAAATGTGTACATCATGGATATGAAACCAGCTCCAAAAGAGCAGTGTTTCTATACCAAGGCTGATGAGGACACCAACTGGCTGTGGCATAAAAGATTATCCCATCTTAATTTCAAAAATATTAACAAGTTGTCTCGCAAACAACTGGTTGACGGGATACCTCAAATTACTTTCAATAAAGAAAAGCCATGTCCAGGGTGTGAGATGGGCAAGCAGAAAAGGGCCAGTTTCAAGACAAGGCAAAACTTTAGCATCACTAAACCTCTTCACATGCTTCATATGGATCTCTTTGGTCCAGTGAATGTTCAAACTAGAGCTGGAAAGAAGTACACTCTAGTTGTGGCTGATGAATTCACCAGATACTGTTGGGTGGTATTCCTCAGATCCAAAAGTGATGCACCTACTGAAATCATCTCTCTCATCAAAAGAATTGAACTCAAGTATACTCGAAAAGTCTGTTAGTTGCGAAGTGATAATGGTACTGAATTTCAAAATAAGGTACTTGAAACATTTTGCAATGACACTGCATCTCTCAAAACTTCTCATCAGCACACTCTCCAGAGCAGAATGGAGTTGTGGAAAGAAAGAATCGCACACTGATAGAAGCAGCCAGAAGTATGCTATCTGAATCAGGTCTTCCCACCAGTTTCTGGGCTGAGGCAGTTACAACTGCTTGTCACACCCAAAACCGATCAGTCTACATCAAGAGACATATGAAGACTGCCTATGAAGTACTCAGGAAATATAAACCAAATATTTGATATTTTCATGTATTTGGTTGTCCAGTTTATATTTTAAACGATTCCAGTCAGCTTGGAAAGTTTGATGCAAAAGCTGATGAAGGGGTATTTTAGGTTATTCAGATATTCGAAAGGCCTTTAGAGTTTATAATTATAGACTCCAAAAGGTTCATGAGACAATTCATGTCACATTCGACGAATCAACTTAAGAAATCAACAAAAGACCAAGCCTTGATATTTCTCCAGTCGTTCCAATAAATTTTGGTGAAACTGACCAAGTTCATCAGTCAGTTGTTTCACCAAAAGATATTTCCAGTTACAACAAATTGGAACCAGTTAAGAAGAAGAACACCACCAGTGACACTTCATTCTATCCCTCCATTAATTTTAATTTTCCACAGGAATTGGTGATTAGATCTGATGTACGTGCCACTCCAATATCAGCACCAGTTCAAACTCCAACTTCTCCAGTTCTTCAAGAAATGCCTTTTAATGAAGAATTTCATGATGCAAATCGTGACCTCATTGACTCTGATGAGGACGTAGAAGTAGTTTGGATAGATCCTCCTCCAGAAGCTGCTGCAACTGAAGAAGATCGCCAGGTGACTTGCACTGATATTGTAATTCACCAGCCTAGTCAATCACTAGATGGACTCGAGCACATCCAATTGAACAGATTGTGGGAGATCCAAATAGTGGGGATCAGACTAGAAGAGCCACCAGCGAGCAATGCTTAATCGTCACCTTCTTATCACTAATTGAACCGAAGAAGATTGACGAGGCTATGGCAGACCCAAGCTGGGTGGAATCTATGCAAGAAGAGCTCATCCAGTTTGAAAGGAATAATGTGTGGGAACTTGTTCCTTGTCCACCAGGGTTAAAGAAAGAACCATTGGTACAAGATGGGTCTACCGAAACAAGATGGATGAAGATGGCCATGTTGTAAGAAACAAGGCCAGATTAGTTGCCCAGGGTTATTGTCAAGCAGAAGGCGTTGACTTTGATGAAACTTTTGCTCCAGTTGCAAGACTTGAAGCCATCAGAATATTTTTGGCTTATGTAGCGCATCTGCAGTTTAAAGTCTTCCAGATTAATGTCAAAAGTGCGTTCCTTAATGGAACATTGGAAGAAGTTGTGTATGTTAAGCAGACTCCAGGGTTCATCAATGAGAAGCATCCTCACTGGGTCTATAGACTGAACAAAGCTTAGTATGGTCTTAGACAAGCCCCAAGAGCCTAGTATGATACTTTAACTAAACATCTTCTTAAAAATGGCTTTCAAAGAGGTGCAATAGATAATACCTTATTTATCTTGAAAGAAAAAGGTAATATCTTATTGGTACAAATTTATGTTGATGACATTATATTTGGTTCAACTGATGATGCAATGTGTAAAAAGTTTTCTAAAATCATGTCATCTGAGTATGAAATGAATTTAATGGGTGAATTAACATTTTTCTTAGGTCTTCAGATTAAGCAAACTGAAAATGGAATTTTCATAAACCAAGGAAAATATGTCAGAGATTTGTTAAGAAAATACAAAGATGATTCAATCCCATCGAAAAACACACCTATTGCAGCACCATTAAATTTGGACTCTGACCCAACTGGCAAACCAGTGAACATCACTAACTATCGTGGTATGGTTGGTTCACTGATGTATTTAACTGCCAGTCGACCAGATATAATGTTCGCAACATGTCTATGTGCCAGGTTTCAGGCTAACCCTAAAGAATCACATTTGCACGCTGTTAAGCGTATCTTTAGATACTTGAAAGGGTGTCCTACCTTGGTCTTTGGTACCCCAAAGGCTCAAGGTTAGATCTAATGGGTTATTCAGATTCAGATCATGCAGGTTGTAAGATAGATAGAAAATCAACAACTGGTGGTTGTCATTTCCTTGGAGGAAAACTGGTAAGTTGGACCAGTAAGAAGCAAACGTCAGTCTCTATGTCCACTGCTGAGGCAGAGTACATTTCTGCGGCCAGTTGCTGTGCCCAGATTCTCTGGATCAAGAACCAGTTACTAGATTATGGTCAAAAGTATACAAGGACCCCAATCTTTTGTGACAACACCAGTGCAATTGCTATATCTCACAACCCAGTGATGCACTCCAAGACAAAGCATATTGACATCAGGTATCATTTCATTCGTGATCATGTTATGAAAGGAGACATTGAAATTCATTTCATCCCCACTGAAAAATAGCTCGCTGATGTTTTTACAAAACCTCTTGATGAGAAAACCTTTAAACATCTCATCAGCGAACTGGGAATGTTAAATCCTTAAAACTGGAGATTTTTGTTATGAACGCGTCAGTGACACTGATGAAGTTCTCCAGTTGAGGAGGTCCAGATAATCTTTGCTCGCCAGGCTATCGAACGCCTTTGTGATACTATCCTGGCACTAATTGATTTCTGGATAATCATTTTAGGGGGAAAGACTCAAAATAATTTTCTGACTAAAATACATTTTGTTTGAAAATGGCATCTGGAGAACTCTCCAGTTGGAAATTGGCGCTGGACTAATCCTCCAGTGACCAGGTTCAGTCTTGTCTTATTTTTTTCATAACGTTAGAAAATACTTGGTCAATATCTGAGACACGTGATGGTACTCGAGTGTTTTAACCCACTTGATATCGTCATCTGACGTGTTAATAGACATTTTGGTAAATGACAACTGTTTTTATTGGGAAAATGAAAATTAGTGGGCGCGTGGGTAAGTTAAGCCGTCGTAGCATTTAATGCTGACATAATGAATTATGTTTTTGATTCAAAATTCAAACTTATTTTGTAAAAATATCTACAAAATTGATTTTGTTAATAAAATATAATTTTTGGTATTTCATTGGGATCTTGAATTCCTTATAAATACCCTTATTTACTCCGATCACATTTACTTCCCTTTACATTCTTTTCATTTACTTCCCAATCATCCAAAATTGATTCTTTTCTCTCTCTGCTTCATAAATCAAGAACCTTAATTCCAAAATTTCAATTTCATTTTCCAATGGCACCTAAATCATCCCGTTCTAGAGATGTAAATCTCTTATCTGTCCCATATGCTCCTCCACCAGCTGTCAAACAGGCATCTGGTGCTCCTGGTAATACTGCGCTCATCAAACTAAATCCAAATAATCCGTTGGCGAGTTTACAAGGATCCCAAGGGTCCGATACCCTTATTGGGAGAATCCAAAGATTTTTGAGGGATTCTCCAATCGGACCCTCATTCTCCTTAAACCCACACAAGATGTTTCACGACTACTTGTGTGAGTTTTGGTACACCGCTTCTCTTTCTTCCGATTGTTCTTCCATCAGTTTTATATTAAAAGGTGGAACAGTCCGGTGTACCTTATCAGCAGATGTATTGAGGGATGCTTTACACCTCAATTACTGGAGACATGGAGAGTCTCCTATTGTCATCTCCCCAAACATCAATTTTCGCCAGGTCCTCCTTGATATGGGACACAAAGAGTGCCTCGAAAAAGGGGTTTTGAAAACTAAAGGTGCGATGACCATGAAGGGCCTTACACCTTCATGGAGGTACTTTTTCATCCACCTTGTGGAAAGTATGGGTGGGAGTTCTGGTGGACTTGACCATATTAACTCCGCACAGGCAGAAATGGCATACTGCTTGTGGAATGGATTGAGAGTGGATTTTGCTGATATCCTTTACAGAAGCCTGGTTTAAAAACTGAAGGGCACCAGGGGACTATGTATCCTTCTCCAGGTTTCTCTCTCTTTGTTTTCTACAAATTCTGGGCAGTGAAGCTTATTTAAGCACAGATTCACTTTACACTGTCCCAGATTAGTTGAGGAATCTTGACTCTCTAGTATCTGAAGCTGGAGAGGTCGAGATTCCAGAAAGAATGCGGCTGGCATTCGTAAAAACCGATGCACCAGTCCAAGGTGAGTCGGAAAGACAACTGGGCGGGCCTCAAAATAATAAGGGACCCACCAGTTCGTCTGCTGGAATTGTGACCATTGCCGAACCCGGGCAACAGTCTAACCCCTCCAGCTCCAGCGTGTCTGTCCCCACAACCATTTACCCTGGAGACCTCCCAACATGTCTTTCAGGAGTTCCAAAGGCAACAAGGTCCTAATGCGACTTGTTCTTGTTGCCTTTAGAGAACCTGGAGAAAGTCAAACGGGACAACCGCAAGCAGCCACCCTCGCAATTTCTGTAGGAGAGGATGGTGAAGATGAATCTGTGCTACCCCAACCCAGATTAGAGTATGAGTCAGCACAAAGTGTCCACGACCTATCTTCTGACACTTCTATTGCACGAACTGACGAAGTCTCTGGCCAGTCACTACTGGAGACTGAGGTTCCCAACTCTTCGGCCGATGATGTTATGGTTGTGGATAGAGTAACTATAACTGAGGCAACCCAAGTGACCTCTATCCCTGGTGAAGATACCTCGGTATCTGATCCTCCAACAGATGCAACCTTCCAGGAAACTGGAGAAGGTCATCTGGAGACTGACCCATCTGGTCAGCCCTCAGTTACATTCATGGATCTGGACATGAATGTTAATGACGAGGAAATCCTTATTGAGTCTTCGGATTCAGAAGGTACTGCTTCAGACTTGGAGATTTTTGAGTCTTCTGTACAAGATCAAAACCCTTCATCTCAAGTCTCGCTTCCAGATGCTTCAATTTCAGTTTTACCATCCCTAATAAATGAGCCTACTGAAATACCATTCCCCACATATAACTATATGTCTGGAAACAGACGTTTGGCACCATCACCATCTGGACAGTTCTCACTCCTTCGAGAAATGCCACCCCCACCGCCGCCGTTGTTCACACATGAGCATTCTCAGCATGAACAACACATTGTTACTTCAGTCCCTTCTTCTTCTACCACTCAATTATTACTTCTTCAACTGCTGCGATGTCAACTGGGGAGGCTTCTCTCAATTTGCCTCCTCCAGTTGCTCCAGTGGAAACTGCTGCAGGTCCAGTGACACCTTCCCCTCCATCACTGGATAGTCAAGTTGTGTCTGTTCAAGCCGATATCCAAAACCTTCTTACCAGGGTGGAGGATATTCAAAAGACACTTGACAAAAATACTAAGTCTTTCTCCAGATACCACAAGGACCATCTGACCAATATTAAAGTGGTTGATCTGGGGATTAATAAGTTCTCATCTAATGAAGACATGGTGTTAAAGAAGCTCAATGAGCTGGTCGGAGGCTGCAACAATCTGGAAACTTTTCTAAAGGAAGCCTTCGACCTCACTCAGTCCAATGTCACAACCTCAATCTCAAATCTGCTGGGTAACACTGTTAGAAGATCAGAAATTGATTTGAAGGAGATTGAAAAACAGGTGAAAGAGTTAGTTGAAAAGCCTGGGTTGAATGTGACTGAGCTTGGGCGACAGTTGATGGTTTCAGTTGGTCAGAAGATCGATGATACGCTGGGAGCAAGGGAAACACAATTGATAGAAAAGGTGATGTCTGAGATCACCAAGCTGGCCACTCCTCAGGTTGATCTGGCCCCACTCACTAATGAGATCAACCAGTTGAGAGACAGCATTGATAATTTGAGCACCCAGGTATCTAATCATACTCAGTCTATTGAAAATCTGACAACTGAAGTGAATAATTTGAAACAAAAGGATGAAGAAGTTAAGGAAAAGGTGGTTTCGGGTCTTAGTGAAGATTCTAAAATCTTGGAAGAACTGAAAACTGGTCAGCAACAAGTTACTGCAAATGTTCTGACCCAGTCAAAGGAGACTAACCATCTATGGAGGTCTTTCACAATGATGTGTGGAATTTTCAAAGAGTGCAAGGACTTACTAACATGGCAGCCTCTTGACCGGTTGCCATCTCACCCCTCAGAATGGGAAGCTATAAGGGCATGTCTAGATGCTGCCAAGGGGGAAAGAAGTGCAGTCCTTACACCAGTTGCACCTGAAAGAACTCCAACTGAAAATCAATCTGGTGGTAATGTGATTGTGGCTACCAGTACTGAAACTGGTGAGCAAAGGTTAGAGAATGTGGATGTGATGGATAGGGGGAATTTTGATAAGGGTAAAGGTTTAGCATCTGATGTAGCCCAGCCGGCCACTGATGTACCAATGTTGGAAACTGGCAATGCTGATGTACTTCTTCCAGTTTCTGAAAGTGATAGCAAACGTCTGGCAAGGCTTGGTGATCAAATCAAAGAAAGAAAGAAAATGAAACAAGCCAACCAAGCTGAAGCCAGACAACATCTGGTCAAGATTAAATTGCTTGATATTAGTGATGCTCACTTGTTAGGAATCACTAAGGAGGAGTATGCTAGAGTGAAAGATGATGCCAAGATAGTGGGTATGTTAAAAGAAATGCTTGACATTGAACTGGACAGGCACTATCCTGATGATGAAGCTGAGCATGATGCCAGAAAGTTAAATATATATCAGTGGAGAAGGCAAAGGAAAACAGGGCCAGTGGGATTCAGAAAAGAATCAAAAATGTTAGAAAGGTTGTGAAAAGGGTATTGAATCCACCAAGAAGGATCCCTCAACCAAGAAAACCACTGCATAGAGATGCTGACCTTAGAACTTTTGTTGAACCAACTGGCGATGTATCAAATGATGACATCAAGAATGCTGTGCTGGCTGCTGGCTGCTGGAGCTGGGAGTATCAAAATATCAAATGAATCTGAAGCTAGAGAATATTATTCCCAGATCATGGCAACCAGAAGACACAGTGGGGAAATTAATGGTGTTTATGTAACAATTAAGCCAGGCACCAAGTACTTTCATGTTGAAGTCAGTTATGCCAGAGGGCCACTGGTTAGAACTGACAATCATGGTGCAATGCAATATGGGTTCTCAGAATGGGTTGAAATGGTGAACTTTGTGGAAGCTAAGGCACAAAAGAATAGGTTTGAGAAAGCTTGGGTTAACTTCTTGAAGGGCAAGATTCAACATAAAGAGAATCTGGAGCTTAAGTTGAATATTGATCCTGAAGACTCTCAGCCTATCTCTTTAGTGTCAAAGAGAAGGAGAACTGGCGAAGGGCCACCTGATTAAGTTCTCTCTTCAGTTTATCTGCTTGTAATTTTGTTTACATTCTGTAACTTATGTATATTTCATTTCCTTGTATAAATGAAGTTACCAGTTTGTAACCACAAGATAGATAATAGATTAGATCTAACAAACTTAAAAGAAAAACCCAAGGCATTTACTGATCTATAAAAATGCCTTGGAAAACTTAGATAGATTTAATCGAACAAGTCTCTCCAGTTCACACTTGTACAGATACAAGAACTGAAAAAGATTTGGCAATATTTCAGGACAAATAGGGGGAATTTGTTAGGACCAGTTTCACTGAAACTGGCCAGTCTCCAGTTGCACCAGGAGACCAAGAAGATTTGTCCAGAAATATATTGAAGTCCAGTTGCATCGTACAGTTAACGCAACTGAAGATTTCCTCCAGTTAAGAACCGACCAGTTGAAGAATCATTCCAGTTGAAGTCGAAGACAACAAGTGGAAGATAGAGAATGACAATGGCAGCGAAGCCCAGTTGACATTCTAGTCAGTTACAAACTGGAGACCATCAGTGGAAAGCTCTTACAAAGCTTTACACTGATTACGAGGAATTAACTTTATGCTTTATGTGCTATTACACGGATAATAAGATTTATCTATGTATAAAGTACAAAAAGGTACATAAAGCTGGTTGAGTAAAGTTGCTTTATACTGCAACTTTACACAGCATTTTAAGGAATTAAATGCTATTCCTTAAATACTCTCAACCATATTTGTACGGCCAAAGTTAACATCCCAATGTTAACTTTGCCTATAAATACAAGTCATTGCACAACAAGAATCACACTTCGAAAGTCACACACTTTGCATACCTGCAATATTCTTGGTGAACTTGTGCAATATTCTCCCAATCATAAAAAGGAACATTTCACAACTTTAAGTGTTTCGATTGTTTAGAGAAATTCCAAGTGTAGATCAATTGTAGTTTATAGGTTGTTAGGATATTTATATACTTTGTATTATCTTGGTTCCGCAACAACCTTGTAATTTATTTAAAGTTAATAAATAAATTACACTTGAAAATTATATATTGTCTCACCAATTTACTTTACAAGTATTTTATATTATTGCATTATTCTTTACTTATTGTCACTTAAATAAGTAATCTATCTAGAACTTGGTATATACTCTCTGTAACTGGTCGTCTCCAGTTCAGCGTTTATATTGCAAAGTAACTCCACCATCGACATAGAGGTGTCTTCAGGTAGTACCATCTATTGAGTTGGGACTTATAGAAAGTTACTGTTTGTACATAAACTCGCAGAGTTGTGGCGTAATTTGTGTTTTATTGCAATAATTATTACTAACTATTATGTCATGTGGAGAAAAAAAAACGTTAGCAGGTTTGTAAATATTAAATTAAATAGGCTTAAGTGAACAAGAACATTTTTCATATTAAATTTAGTTCCTCCATATAATATTTTTTTAGGTTAGGACAAAGCAATATATTTATTCCTAAATAAATAAAGGAAATTTAATATAATTTGTTTTTTTACAGGATAATACAAACAGTTATTCCTTTCTCAAAGAAACACAAAACAGGTCAATCTTAACCTTTAAAACCATGTCCATCTAATCCAACGGTCACAAAGTATAATCCATGTGAACTCATATCTACCAATGATAATACACCCCTATTTTCTATATAAAAACATCCAATTTCTAAATCTATCATTTTGTTCTTTTAATTTTACTGTCACATACTTTCTAATCTTCACTTTGATTTCTTTTACAAATAGTTGCAGACTGCGTAACATTCTTTTCAAAGGCGTTAATGGTTTCTTCTCATAAGATCTAATCATCGATGGGTTGTAGATAGATCAGTAAAGTGAAGCAAACAATATGAGAGATGCCTATAGGCGAGAAGCAATATGAAAGAGCGTGAGGTGAAGCTCACAAAAATTGCAAAAGGGAGATGGAACTATGGAAGCACACGAGGGAACCTCATAAAAAAGAGGTTGAGGATAGTAAAACTACGTTGGAAGAACATAGAAGAAAGAAACACGATGTAGATACCAAACTTCTTTGTTTGTGATAGCTAATTTTGTCTTAGGATGATAGTTCATTTCGAAAGCTATTACTATTTTTTTTTTTGACCATGAATGCGTATTGTGTATAAATATTTAGGATTTTTAATGAAAATTGGTGCTTTCTAGGATTTCTATTTTGATTTGCGGGTGAATAAATTGGGTGGAAGGTTATAGAAAAGCAAATATTTAGAATATTATATGACAAAAGTAAGCAAATATTTCTATTTTGATTTGCTGTCGTAAATTCATCGCTAAATGCGTCCGTAGGTAAAATGCCTGTCGCAAATCCGCCGTTAATTAAACCCTCCCAAATCCGTCGTTAAATGGGTTTGTCGTTATTTATATTTTTTTTGGGGGGAAAAACTTTTAGTGGCAGATTAGCGACGGAAATATCCGTCGGTAATCTAATATCCTTCAATAATAATCTGTCGGAAATCCGTCACAAATGTGTCGCAAATCCGACGCAAAACCGTCGTTAAAGTAGTCCGTCGCTAATGAACCCGTCCCAAATCCGTCGTTAATTAAACCCGTCCCAAATCCGTCGTTAATTAAACCGTCCCAAATCCGTCGTTAAATATGTCTGTCGTAAATCCGTCGGTAAAATTTATGTCCGTCCCAAAATCCGTCGTTAAATATTACCGAGGCCGATTTTAGGAACGGCCAGAATCCGTCGGAAATCCGTCGCCAAGGACGTTTTAGGACGGATTTGGGACGGATTTTGGCCGTCGGTAATACTAGATTTTCTAGTAGTGATTAAGGCATTTAATTCAGATAAACAACAAGTAATAGCCCTAATCATGCAACTAAAACATCAAATATTCACATCCAATCATCACATAATGCATAAAAATCATGGCAGTTCATTCAAGCATTTAATCAAACAGTTGGAATGCAATATGAAAACAAGAAATCTTACCTTTAAACTGATGATTTGATCGAAGATAAGAGATGAAATACACCACAATTCTGATCACAAGTCTAAACCCACTTCGATTATTATGAATAAAATGAAAAGTTTGATTGATTGAAGTGAATATGATCGGTTTTGAGAGAAAAACAAAGATATTTTTGATTTGAATTTGAAAATGAATCAATCAACCCGCCCATTTTCCTTTTAAATATCAAATTCGGGTCTCGGGTCTGGGTTTGACCCGCGTGTCAACCCAGGTTCCAAACTTGTATTGGGCTTAAATCACATTTTGGGCTGATTTGATTTTGGGCTCATCCTTTTTGGGTTTTAACAAACTAAAACAAAATAAACAATAAAAAAAAAAAAAATAAAAAAACAGAAAAAAAAAATCTTTTTATCTTTTAAAAATTTTTAATTTTGTATTTGGTTTTTCAGATTTTAAAACAAACACACATTCAAAGAAAATTTAAACAATCAAAACAAACAATTAAAAAAAACTTTACACAAACTAGATAAGCAAACAAATATTTACATGCATTTGCACACTCCCCCTCAAATTAAGCATATATGAATACATTAAATTTACAAACTCCCCCTAAAATCATGCATTCTACCATTTTTCTCCCCCTCAAACATTGCATGTAATAACAAGTAAAACACATCAATGTTTGAAACAGAAAATGAACATAGAATACATGGCATGAAAGCATTTAAGTTTGTAAATCTAGCATTCCCAACTTGGTTTTAAGAAAATTAAACCTTTGTTCATCCAAAGGTTTGGTGAAAAGGTCAGCAAGTTGGTAGTCTGTCGGGACAAAATAGAGTTCGATGTTACCTTTCTCGACATGATCTTTAAGAAAATGGTACCGAACATCTATGTGCTTGGTTTTAGTATGCGGTACCGGGTTGCAAGAAATAGCAATAGCACTCTTAGAGTCACAGTAGATGGGAATTCTATTGAACTGAAATCCATAATCAGTCAACTGCGTCTTCATCCAAAGAACTTGTGAACAACAACTTGCTGCAGCAACGTACTCAGCTTCTGCAGTAGATGTAGATACACAATTCTGTTTCTTCGAAGACCAACTGACTAATCTATCCCCTAAAAACTGTACGCTCCCAGAAGTACTCTTTCGATCAGGCTTACAACCTGCATGGTCAGCATCCGAATATGCAATTAACTGAAACCCGGTATCCCTTGGATACCAGAGACCAAGGTTCACAGTGCCTTTCAGGTATCGGAAAATCCGTTTGACGGCCTGGAAATGACTTTCCTTTGGATTGGCCTGGTACCTGGCACACATGCATGTGGCGAACATAATATCCGGGCGACTTGCAGTCAAATACATGAGTGAACCTATCATACTGCGATATCTCTTTTGATCAAAAGATTTTTCATTTAAATCAGCATTAATCTTTGTGCGAGCTTCCATGGGTGTCCCAATTGGTTGACAATTCATCATATCAAACTTTTTCAACATGTCAAGAATGTACTTAGTTTGACAAATAAAAGTACCATTTGACAACTGTTTCACTTGAAGACCAAGGAAAAATTTTAATTCACCCATCATGCTCATTTCAAATTTGCTAATCATTAAAGCAGAAAAATTCTTGCAGTATTTAGGATTAGTTGACCCGAAAATTATGTCGTCAACATAAATCTGGATTAGAATGATGTCACTCCCTTGTCTTTTGATAAACAAGGTAGTGTCAATCGAACCTTTGCTAAAACCAGATTTCACAAGATAAGAGGAGAGAGCATCATACCATGCACGAGGGGCTTGTTTCAGACCATATAAAGCCTTATCTAACCTGTAAACATAGTTAGGATGTTTCGAATTCACAAATCCCTCAGGTTGTTCAACATACACTTCTTCTTTGAGAATCCCATTTAAGAAGGCAGTTTTGTCATCCATCTGGAAGACTGTGAAATTCTTGTAGGCAGCATAAGCAAGAAACATTCGAATGGCTTCAATTCGTGCAACTAGTGCGAATGTCTCATCGTAATCAATTCCATCTTGTTGACAATATCCCTTTGCAACCAATCGTGCTTTGTTTCGTACAACAACTCCAGTTTCATCCTTTTTGTTCTTGAAAATCCATTTGGTCTTAATTGGCTCCTTATTCTTGTAAGGATTGGGAACCAATTTCCACACCTCAAGACGTTCAAACTGATTCAGTTCTTCCTGCATTGCTTTCACCCAGTTTGGACAACCTAGAGCTTCATTCACAGTGTTTGGTTCAACTATACTCAGAAAATTCACAAACAGACATTCATTCGCGGAAGCGGATCTTGTCTGAACTCCAGATCTTGGGTTACCAATAACTTGAGAAATTGGATGAGCTCTAGTCCATTTGGTTGTATGAGGAATTGGATCTAGTGGATCACCAGATTCTTCAGAATTAATAAAATCAGGAGTATGTTGTTCTGACAATTGTTCAAATGAAGTAGTAATTGGTTCAACAAAGTCATCGGGATCATAATCTTCAGGATTGGTTGACGGATTTGTCACTTGATTGATATGTTGAGGTTGAGTATGCAACTCAGAATTATCAGTAGGTGGAGGAGAATCAGATGAAGAATTAA
>CM067167.1:280682539-280723191 GCA_034093135.1 Erigeron breviscapus
AGCGAATTTTGTGTGCATGCAATATTCGTTAACACAAATTTTTTAAATACCCGTCAAATTTAAGTCATGCCATCCAATCAGCTTGCGAACACTCCTCGTTATTTTTTGGTTACGGTGAGACCTAATCGAATATATGTATATATATATATAGTCGACATCTTTTAAAATTGTTTTAAAATGATACACGTTTGTGTATTTGTTATTTTTGTACTAAAGATTAAATATATATATATATATAGAGATCTTTTAAAATTGTTTTAAAATGATACACGTTTGTGTATTTGTTATTTTTGTCTAAAATTAAAATATGTGATTTTATATTCTATAAATAAAATAACAAATTGGAGACACAAACATATTCGACATATATATATATATAATTGGTTAAAATGAGTTTTAACAAAATTGTAGCGAATTTTGTGTGCATGCAATATTCGTTAACACAAATTTTTTAAATACCCGTCAAATTTAAGTCATGCCATCCAATCAGCTTGCGAACACTCCTCGTTATTTTTTGGTTACGGTGAGACTTAATCGAATTATAGCCACGGGGTGGATTTTTAGTTACGAGTGAGACTAGGCTAAATTTCCACAGTTTCCAAATTGGACGACTTAACTGCGGGTGACCCTATATATAAGTATTGAAGGTATGTTAGGAATAGAAACTCAAATCGTATGTGTATACATAAGGTTTATACGTGATAGTTTGGATTATATTTCAACATACTGTAAATGTGGTGGGAAGGCTGCGGGTGACCCTATACATAAGCATTGAAGGTATGTTGGTAATAGAAACCCAAACCGTATGTGTATAATCTAGACAAAGATCTCTTTGAAACTCATGTTGCGTACTGTCTCATTCGATTGACTCGAATTGTCTTATCCATTAGACTTATATGGATTATTTGTCTATCTTTTCAGACTAGTCATGTCGGATGGAGTTAGCTCTAATGCTGTTGTACCTTGTACGCCTCCAGTTCCTGTCTTGGCAAAACTCCATTCCTTATGTTCCTAACTCTTATGAAGAGGAACCAATGGAGGCTTCGGGCAATGAATCTCGCCCCATTAATCTGGTATCATCGTCCAGTGAATCTGTAAATGAACATGTATCTATTCATGTTCAACCATCTCTGTCACCAGTAGCTCCATATCAAAGAAGGACTACTGAGGGAGCTCGTATTCCTTATGCTCCTAGAGATCCTTATGCTGCAGGTCCTTCTGCACCAGTTCAGGACAACTGTAGATTCGGTCCTTCTTTTCTTCTGGGTGATCCGTATGCTGCGGGTTCATCCAGAGTTCCTGTTTATAACCTCAATGCTGCTGCTGGGATGCCAGTTGCTGATGCAACTGATAGGTCGGAATATTATCTCCGACAAATGTCAAGGATGAACAACTCTCTCATCCGTACTAGGAAGGCTATTGAGAATCAAGCCCAAGCGTTGACTGGAGCTTATCATTGATAAACGCCTAAATCATGATCTTAATGGATAAAATTGGACCACTTTGTGCTTGTTAATAGACGAGTAGGGCGTTTTTATGTTTGTTTAAGTGTTTCAGGTCTTTAGTGATAACTTGACGTTAAATGGAACATAAACGGGTCAAGCAAAGTCAAGAAACAAGTCAAGTGCAAAGAAAGTCAAATTCTGGAATTCTGGAAAACTGAAGTTATAAGGGGCGTAGGTTACGCCAGTCTTGGCCGTACCTTACGCCAGGCAAAACTGAAGGGGGCGTACCTTACGCCCATGAGGGGCGTAGGTTACGCCCAGTGCTGAACCAAAATCCAAATTTGTTGGTTTTATTCCATGTTTCAGTTATATCCATCTCATTGACGAATTAAAAAAGGGACATACCCTAATTTCTGAGATCTAGAGCAGCAACCCACTTCTCCCAAGCCCCAAAATCATCATCAAATCATCATTCAATCACAAATCCATGGAGATGACAATCCAAATTGAAGATTCATTGATGATTCAACCTTTCTTATATTAAAGTTGGATTAGATGTTTAATTCTTGATTAGTGTTTTGCATCTAATGTTATTTGGTTTGAATGAATGATTATTTGTTTATAACTTTGAATGAATTCCATCTATCTTTTGATTTCAATTTCTTGTTAATCATTAATTATTGGAATAATCTCTTATGAAATGGTAATCTTGTTAATGGATAAATAATTTAGTTGTGTCAATTACTCGGTTTTCATTATCGTGAATCATCACAACCTAATCAATTAGTCCTTAACGTTCATTCATTCCAAGCTTTATAACGAATCATGTCTATGTGATTTACAACGAATATAAGTTAGGTTATACTTTTGAAAGAATAATTGGGATCGTGAGAATGGTCTACTCTTTTTATTATTGAATTCTATTGTTAAGTTTCAATCATTTTTAGTTTTTAATCAAATCAATCCAACAATCAATTTAAGTTTATGCCTAGTTTAATCAAGTTTGTAAATTGTTCAACACTTTCCCATGATTCCCTGAGGATACGATACTCGACTTACCCATACTAGTTATTGGTATTTAGTTTATATTTTTGATCGGTCCAACGACAACGATCAAATTTTGGCGCCGCTGTCGGGGAATCGGTGTGCAAAGTGTTGAAATTTTGTTTTCAATTAGTTTACTTAAAATTTTCAGAAAAATCCAAAAATATTTAGTTTTGTTTTGTTTTGTTTCAGTTCTTGTTTGTTTCATTTTTCATTCTTGTATTTCAGAATTACGCTAGGTGTGTTGATTGTGTGCAGGACATAGGTAGTGTATGCATACGAGGTTTTCCAAGAACACATCACCTTTGTTGTTTGATCCGGAAATTGAGAAAACAGCTAGAAGGAATCGGATACTTCATCGTGTAAACATGGGTGATCAACCAGATCCACAACCAACCATCCAACCCATCATAACTCCACAAGAAACCAACCCTGAACCAAATGACCAAAATCAAACTCCACCACCAAGCCCAAACCGATCAGTGTGGAGTGCTTACACAACTCCAAACCGACCTAGAACACCAACTCATATTGGAGATGCATCACGGGATGCGGATGGGTCGTTTTATGATAGGCTCCATGATAGGGTGAATCTTTAGGATGACAGGAGGTTTGATAATAATTTAGATGGGTATGATTGGAACCATGGGGGAGATTATGAGCAACCACAAAACCTTCAATATCCTCAATACAACCAACCCCAATATAACCAACCTCAATACATAAACCAAGGACCAAGAGTTCTTCCTCAAGGTCCACCACCTCGCCTTAACCATCGTGTAGCCCAACCAAATTACCAACCACATAACCGGGCCATGCCAAATATGAACTATCAACCTCCACCACAAGGAGTTGATAGTCATTTTCGACCCGCCATAGCCGTTAATGCTTCACCCATAGTTCCACCGGTTTTGAGAGGTAGAGCATTTGAGGTTAGACCTCAATGTTTGAGTATTTTGCCAAGTTTTCATGGGATGGAGGCGGAAGAGCCTTATTTGCACTTGTCGGAGTTTGAGGCGATTTGTGGTACTATAGGAGGCCAAGGATTTTCACCGGATGAAGTTAAGTTAGTCTTATTTCAGTTTACTTTGAAGGATAAAGCAAAGCAATGGTTCTTGACATTGCCATCGGGTAGTATCTTTTCATGGGCTGAAATGCAACAACAATTTTTGGATGAGTATTACACCATGCAAAAGACTAGTGATGCAAGGAATTCGATAAGAACTTTTCAGCAACAATCGGGTGAAACATTTTATGAAGCTTTTAAAAGGTTTAATGAGTTGTTGAGAGTATGTCCCCATCATGGAATTGCTAAATGGGAGTTGATCACGGCTTTCTATGATGGTTTGTTACCGGAAGAGAAAAGAGATGTCAATTCAATTAGCAATGGTACTTTCTTGACAAATCCCGAAGATGTTGATTGGGAGTTCTTGGAGAAGATGAGTGTGAACTCAAAAAGGCAAGCACAATCGAATAGGAGGGCAAGACGTCCAATAGCCTCTTCATCAACTAGTGATCAAGCTACAAAAGATAGACTTGAAGCATTGGAGCAAAAGTTTGCTAAGTTGGGGAAGGCTGAAAATCGGGGTGTTTATCAAGTATCTCAAGACTATCCGATTTGTGAAAGGTATGATGAGTTGGGACATTCGGCTTTGCAATGCCCATTAGACTTGGATCAAATTGAAGAAGTGAATCAAGTGTATGGAGAGAAGAAGCAATATGACATGAACTCCAACACTTATCATCCGGGGATGAGAAATCATCCAAACTTTAGATATGGCAATTCTTCAACCCGAACTTTCAAGGAAATAACAAAAACAGTGGAGCACCATCTCAACCATTCCAAGTCCAAAATTACAACCAAGGGAATTACCAAGGTGGTCAAAATCAGGGAGGATTCAATAGAGGCTACCCAAGGAACTATCAACAAGGTAATAACCAAGGTGGGTCTTCGGGAGGTAATGATGTGTCAACTCGGGAGATTATGGATTACTTGAAAGAGATGGATAGGAAGAATGAGATTCGGGATAAAACGGTTGAGAGTTTGCAAAAGCAAGTTGGGCAATTGGCGGAGGATGTATCGGAATTGAGGAAGAATCTGGGGAAGCTACCAAGTGATACGAAGATCAATCCACAACATCAAAGTGGCGGCTCAAAGAATGTCAAGAATGTGGAGATAAACAATGTAAGTCTTCTTCGTAGTGGTAAAGTTTATGATAATAAAGTTGTGCCTCCATCATCACTTGTTGATGGTGTGGTGGAGGATGTTGATGAGAATGATGATAGTGAGCATGAACCGGAACTTGTTCTACCTAAATCAAATAAAAAAGTGTCTTTTAAAGAGGTAGAAAACAATAGGTCTAGTGGTAAATTTTCTGAAAAACAAGGAAAGGATATGGAGGGTAATACCATTCCTTTTCCTTTGGCTTTGATTGATCCAAAACTTAGGCCTACACTTAAGAAAAGAGGTCATGAGGAAGAAATGTGGGAAATTTTTAAACAAGTGAAAATCAATATACCTCTTATTGACATAATCAAGCAAGTTCCGGCTTATGCTAAGTATCTTAAGGAGTTGTGTACCCAAAAACGGCATCATAAGCTTCCAAAGAAAATTGTTTTAAATGAGGAAGTTAGTGCCGTTGTGATGGGTATACTCCCACCTAAACTCCAAGATCCGGGAGCGCCTTTAATTACTATTCAAGTTGGTGATTTCAAAATGAACAAGGCACTTTTGGATATGGGGCGGGTGTGAGCATTCTTCCGGGAAGTTTGTATGACCAATATGACTTTGGACCGTTGGAAAAAGTCGACACCACCTTGGTGATGGCTGATTTGTCCCTTAAACTTCCTAGAGGAATTGTCCGAGATGTGATTGTTAAGGTGGAGGACTTCTATTACCCCGTAGACTTTTTGGTACTTGATTTTGCACCAAGCGGTAATGTTAGGCAACCCAATGTCATCATGGGTAGACCCTTTTTGGCCACCGCTAATGCATTAATTGATTGTAGAAGGGGTACGGTTGAAATGAATTTTGGCAACCGTAAGATAAGATTGAATGTTTTTGCTAGTGTTCCTAACCCCGTAGTTAGTGACGAATGCTTTATGGCGGATGTCATTGATGAGTGCATTCCTCATGAAAATGAGGAAGACACACGGGAGAATTGTGCTTTGGTTGACAGGTTAATCTTGGAGCATAGTGAAACATTGAAGAAGGAAGAAAAGGATTGGGAGATTATGGCAATTCAAGAAGGTAGACCACCATGGACTCATTTAGTGGAGAGTCTACCGGATCATATTGATACTCATCTCAAGCCATCCATTGAAAGTCCACCACAAGTTGAGTTGAAAGAGCTCCCATCTCATTTGAAGTATGCATTTTTGGGAGATAAACAAACTTTGCCGGTGATCATTGCATCAAATTTGGAAGAAATGCAAGAAAGAGCATTACTTAAGGTGCTCAAGGAATATAAGGCGGCCATTGGATGGACAATTGCCAATTTGAAAGGCATTAGTCCATCAATTGTGATGCATAAGATAATCACCGATTCTGAAGCAAAGCCTTCACGTGATGCTTAAAGGAGATTGAATCCTCATATGCGTGAAGTGGTGAAGAAAGAGGTGCTAAAGTGGTTGGATGCTGGAATTATTTACCCAATTTCGGATAGTACATGGGTAAGTCCAACACAAACGGTACCTAAGAAAGCTGGAATTCAAGTGGTGAAGGGAGATAGTGGTGAACAAATTGCAACCCGACCCATCACCGGGTGGAGGGTATGCATTGACTACCGAAAGTTGAACACCGCTACTTCAAAAGATCATTTCCCATTGCCATTCATTGATCAAATCATCGAAAAGCTTGCAGGTCAGCAATTTTATTGTTTTCTAGATGGTTATTCAGGTTATAATCAAATTGCTATTCATCCCGATAACCAACATAAGACCACATTTACATGTCCCTATGGAACTTTTGCCTTTAGGCGAATGCCATTCGGGTTATGTAATGCTCCAGCCACCTTCCAAAGGTGCATGATGAGTATCTTTTCGGATATGGTCGGTGATTCTTTAGAGATCTTTATGGATGACTTTTCAATTTTTGGTCAAACCTTTGATAATTGTCTTAATGAGCTAACCAAAGTTTTGAAAAGATGTGTTGAAACGAACTTGGTCTTAAGTTGGGAAAAGAGCCACTTTATGGTTCAAGAGGGGACGGTTTTGGGTCATGTGATTTCAAAGAAAGGCATGGAAGTTGACCGGGCCAAAATCAAAGTGATTTCTACTTTACCTCCCCCGACCAATGTTAAGGGTGTCCGTTCTTTTCTTGGACACGCCGGATTTTATAGAAGGTTTATAAAAGGATTTAGTGTCATTACCAAACCATTGTGTAATTTGTTGTTGAAAGATGTGCCATTTGTGTTTGATAATAAATGTTTAAAAGCTTTTGAAACCTTGAAAGAGAAATTGGTTGAAGCCCCCATTTTGCAATCACCTAATTGGTCCATGCCATTTGAAATCATGTGTGATGCAAGTGATTTTGCCATTGGGGCTGTTTTGGGACAACGGGTGGACAAGAAACCCGTTGTGATTTATTATGCAAGCAAGACTTTATCGGATGCCCAATTGAATTATACCACCACCGAAAAGGAATTGCTTGCGGTTGTTTATGCTCTTGACAAGTTTCGTTCTTATATTTGTGGTAGCAAAGTGATTGTGTACACAGATCATAGCGCGGTTAAGCATTTGATGGAGAAAAAGGATGCAAAGCCAAGGCTAATTAGATGGGTGTTGCTACTACAAGAGTTTGATTTGGAGATCCGAGACAAGAAGGGAAGTGAGAATGTGGTGGCGGACCACTTGTCAAGAATTCAAGTTATGGATGATGATTCAACCAAGGAGATCAACGAGACATTTCCGGATGAATATTTACTAACCATTTCTGTTGTTCCTTGGTATGCAAATATTGTGAATTTTCTGTCCACAGGTAAGCTACCGGAGCATTGGGCTAAGCGAAAGAAGCAACAATTCCTTGCACAAGCCAAGCAATACATTTGGGATGAGCCGGATTTGTTCAAAGTTGGCCCGGATCAATTGGTGAGAAGATGTGTTCCGGAGGAGGAGATTCAAGAGGTGTTGACTCATGCACATTCATTTGCATGTGGAGGTCATTTCAGCGGTCAAAAGACAGGTTATAAGGTTCTTATGTGTGGTTTGTTTTGGCCTAGCATTTTTAAGGACGCCGCTGAATTTGTTAAAAAATGTGTTAAGTGTCAACAACTAGGTAGTATTACTAAGAGGAATGAGATGCCCATGCAACCCATTTTAGTTGTCAATATATTTGATGTTTGGGGCATTGATTTTATGGGTCCTTTCCCAAATTCCTTTGGTAATTACTATATTTTGGTGGCGGTAGATTATGTGTCGAAATGGGTAGAAGCCATATCCACCAAGACCAATGACCATACCGTTGTGTGCAAGTTTGTCCAAAGCAACATTTTCTCAAGATTTGGAATCCCTCGTGTGATCATAAGCGATGGGGGATCTCATTTCAAAAAATTTCAGTTTGGAAAACTTCTCAAACGGTATGGCATAAACCACCGGATTGCTACCCCATATCACCCACAAACAAGTGGGCAAGTAGAAGTGTCTAATAGGCAAATTAAAGAGATTTTGCAAAAGACGGTAAGACCCGATAGGAAAGATTGGTCAACAAAACTTAATGATGCTTTATGGGCTTACCGAACCGCTTTTAAGACACCTATTGGCACTACTCCTTACCGGTTGGTTTATGGGAAGGGTTGTCATCTTCCAATGGAGTTAGCACATAGAGCATTGTGGGCCGTTAAGACCGTTAACATGGATTTTGAGAATGCAGGCAAGGAAAGAAAGTTGCAACTATGTGAGTTGGAAGAGTTGAGAAATGAGGCATATGAATGTGCATCAACTTACAAGGACAAGATGAAGGCGGTTCATGATGCCAAGTTGAAGAAAAAGGTGTTCGAAGTTGGCCAAAAGGTTTGGCTTTACAATTCAAGACTCAAGTTCTTTCCCGGAAAGCTAAAAAGCAAATGGATGGGTCCATATGTCATCACAAGGGTTGGGAACTTTGGAGAAATTGAAATTGAAGATCCAAAGGATGGTGTGAAGCAAATGGTCAATGGACACCGATTGAAGCCATATTTGGATGCAACCGACATCAATGGAGCTACAAAGGAAATGGTGAACTTCATCTCAAGTCCACCATCCTATGAGGTTGCTTGAAGAATTTGAGGTAATGTCGGGCTGAGGACAATAAACTTAGCGCTAAACGGGAGGCAACCCGTTGTTGTTTGTTTATAGCTTCAATTTCGGTATGTTTCTTTTCTTGCACTTTTGTTTAGTTGTTTTGGTAATTTTTGTTGCATAAATCACACAAGTTGGATAATTCTCAGCACCTATGCTTGAGAATTAAGTTGGGGAAGGTCGGTTTGGGTGAAAATGAGAACGTTTTTGCAATTAGGCGAGTCGTTTAACTTATCTCTAGTTTAAGGTGTACATTGGGGACAATGTACCTCTAAGTTGGGGAAGGGAGTTTAATTTTGATATAATTGCAAGTTCTTAAAAATTGTTTTGTGGCTGTAGTTAAAAAAAAAAAAAGTCAATAAAAGTCAACAGGGGGCGTAACTTACGCCAATCTGGGCGTAGCTTACGGTGCTCTGGAATGTCTATTTTGAGTTTACGCCAAAATCTTACTGTTTACGGCCCACCAGACGCCTACCTTACGCCAAAATTGCATTTTCTGGAGAGGCGTAAGGTACGCTCAACTTGAGCGTAAGTTACGGCAGATCAAACAAAGGCAGCATAGTTGTTCTTTGATCGGGCGTAGGTACGGTCACTTCAGGCGTAGGTTACGGTAGGTCAAACATAAGGAGCGTAAGTACGTCTTGATCGGGCGTAGGGTACGGTCACTTCAGGCGTAGGTTACGGTAGGTCAAACATAAGGAGGCGTAAGGTACGCCGTATGATGGCGTAAGTTACGGCGAGGTCCAGGTCGATTTTTTTTTAATTTTAATAAAATCAAAAAATCTAAAAATCCTTTTAATTTCAGCCACTATTATTTCACCATATCTCTCTGCACTCTATCTTTTCTTCAATAATTCCCAAGAACTTCAACCAAAACCCTAACCTTTAATCATCCATTACTCACTCAATTCTCCATCAATTTCAACAATTCTTGGGTCTAAAGTGCATAATTTTTCAAGAGCTACAAAACCCCCATAATTGTTTGTCCAATTTCAGATTGTTTTTCAAGATTTATGTGAGTTTAATTTCGAATTGTTTTTAATTTTCTTCTAATTTTGCTTTTAATTCACTAATCTTTGCTAAAGTTTGTTACTTGTTGTTAGTTTTGTTGATAAGATGAAGAAAGCAGCAGGGAAATTTATAAAGAGTCTAAGCAAGAAAGGTGATACTTCATCAAGTCAACAACCAAACAAGAAGAAAAGGCCAATGGTTCAAGATGAATCATCAGAAGAAGAAAACTCACCACAGACAAGTGAAGAGATGGAGGTTGACGTCGAAAAACCCGAATGGAGACAAGGTATACCTTTACATACTTTACCCGATGAATGGCAATTGATTTTATTTAAAGAAAAGATGGCTGATGCCAAGAATTTGATGGATCAATTGTTGGGTGAAAGAACACTTGTCTTGTCAGAATTTAGGGGTTTGGGATGGTTGAAGCATTTGAACAAATGGGATGGAAACAAGTGTTGGTTTGGAATAATGGTGATCATGCTGAGATTTATTTAGATGGTATTATTAATTGGTTGGGTACTCTAGAATTGACTCCCGGTAATAACCCCCCGGCGACTTCTAAGTTAGTAGGCACGTTTAATGGGAAAAAGGTAACAATGTCTTTTGCTACCTTAGATAAGATAGCCAAATTTGACACGGGTGCTACTTCGGGGAGGGCTTTTGATTATGTGGATGAGAAGTATTTAACGGGGGTAGAAACACCTAATAATTGGATTGATATGCTTGTTGAGGTTTTTGATGTTACAAGAGACAATTTGAGTACAACCTTTAGGATGGAGCGTGCATTGTTGAAACCACTGCCCCGGTTAATTATGTCAATTTTGAGTTGGAATGTGTGCCCCCGAACTAGTGACAAGAGCATGGTTAGGCACCATGATGTTATTGTGTTATATGCCTTGGTCACTGGAAACTTGGCCTTATCATTTAGACAAATTGTAATGTCTAACATTTGGGATGCAAGAAACAAACTTGTCATTCCTCACCCGAAACTCATCGCCCGTCTCCTCCAAATTCACAAGGTAGTCCCAAAGGAGACCAATATGGAGTATTTGAGTAATACCCCTTATTCCATGAAGAGGTTGTTGAAAGGGAATGAGTGGGAGTTTCAGGATTATCCGCAGTTTAAACTCCTTAAGGATTTGAAAACCAATGGGTATTTGATAGCTCCTAAGGCTGGGGTTACTAGGGAGGAGGCGATAGAACAAATGGAACAAATGGGTGTTAATCAGAGGGGTGAGTCTAGTGCAGCTAGAGGGGGTGTTGAAGGAAAAAGAGATGGTTTGTTAAGAGCTGGGATAGGAGGTACTGGGCCGAGTTTTGGTTATGAGCAGCCTAGTGATTATAATCAGTGGACATCTTATGAGAGGAGCATGTGGGATATGACTGCTCAGCAGGGGGTGCAGCGGAGGAGTTATGAGTTAGGTATGGCATATGCTCATGAACAGGATAAGAGACAGCAGTTTGAGTATTTTGAGCAAGTGCGCCACCACCAGGACCACATTGCAGGACTTGATTATTTGGAGACTCCTCCTCCATATGATTACAGGCAGCCTTATGTTTCCATCGCCCATCCATATTATCCTCAGAGCCACGATTCTGAGTGGTTCCCGAGACATTCTTGTGTTGGACGGGTTGAGGGGAGCTCGAATGATCCACCACCAACAGCCTCTGATCCATTTGAGGCCCAATCTCTATATCGGGGCCTAATGGAGTCGATTTTTGGATCGCAAGGTCCACGGCAGTGATCAGTACCTTCCATTTATCTTTTTGTTCTTATTGTGTGATTATGTGTTTATATTGTGTTTTTGCATTTTCAATTTCATAGGTAGATTTAATTTTCTTGTTAATTTCAATAATGTTTTTAGTTTAGATGTTGATTTACATTCTTGTGATATGGAATTGAACCAAAGGGACAAAATATTCGAGTTATATTGGCTATACATGTTTGTAAAATGAGATTTTCTTGCGATTGGATTTGTACATGTAAGTGGGGCTAGGTAGTGTAGATTAGATTGCATGACATGGTTGACTTATGAGTGTCTTGATAAAGTTGCTAGCAAGTAAAAACATAGAAATGTGCAAATAAGGGTAATATGCCAATTGTGAGCTACAATGCATGTATCACACTTATATATCCGTTATAACCTTCAATTTCATGAGAGAAAAAGCCTCGTCAATGATTGGTTAGATTGTTAGCGTAGCTTGAATTCTCGTGATGATCATATTGTGTGAACTATTATTGTACATTAGGTTAGAACTAGTGCACTTACCGTGTCGAGACCTCTTAACCCGGATTATGTGCTTAAAATGATGAAAACAATCATACAATTCAATCCATATTCCACCTCACTTCACCATGAAATCCGTTAATTGTTCAAAGTTGTGTTGTTTATGATGAATTGAAAGAAAGAACAAAAATCAAAGTCAAAATTGCAATATCCGGTTGAAAAAGTCAAAGTATATGGTCAAAAGTGAAAATCCATGTAAATTGACCAAAAGAACCAAAGTGAAATGTTCTAAAATCATTCTAGTAAATCACCCAAAAGAGAATCATTACCGTGTTTCATTCCATATTTCCATCAATTTTGTATGAATGTCGAAGTGATAATTTGGTGTTATGAGGTCTTGGTTCGATTTGTGCACTAGCCTATGACTTTTAGTGTTGCAATAATAGGTTGTGAGCTTCAAATATACATATTAGCACATCTTTTGCTAAATCACTCAAAATATGAACCGAGGGGAGTGCAAATTGTGAGAAGTGTGATACAAGTGTTGTGGCAAATTTGAGGTTTATTAGGTTTAATTGCACCTTTATATATTTCTATTTGCTAGTCGTAAATCTTTTGATAGTTGTAAGTCTTATGAGTTGATTGTGTTATGTGATTTGGTTTGCATTGCTTAGTTTCGCCCAAGTGTACTTTGAAGATTGCTTGAGGGTTGAGTTTTACAAGCATATATAATTGATATAACTCCTATATGGTGTGTCTTTGGTGATAGGAAGTGTTATGAGATTGTAGATTGACTTGTTACATGATGAATGACTTTTTCGGGACGAAAAAGGGTTAAGTTGGGGAATGTGATAAACGCCTAAAACGCATGATCTTAATGGATAAAATTGGACCACTTTGTGCTTGTTAATAGACGAGTAGGGCGTTTTTATGTTTGTTTAAGTGTTTCAGGTCTTTGGTGATAACTTGGCGTTAAATGGAGCATAAACGGGTCAAGCAAAGTCAAGAAACAAGTCAAGTGATTCAAGAACCAAAATCTGGAAATCTGGAAATTTGAAGTTACAAAGGGCGTAGGTTACGCCAGTCTTGGCCGTACCTTACGCCAGGCAAAACTGAAGGGGGCGTACCTTACGCCCATGAGGGGCGTAGGTTACGCCCAGTGCTGAACCAAAATCCAAATTTGTTGGTTTTATTCCATGTTTCAGTTATATCCATCTCATTGACGAATTAAAAAAGGGACATACCCTAATTTCTGAGATCTAGAGCAGCAACCACTTCTCCCAAGCCCCAAAATCATCATCAAATCATCATCAAATCACAAATCCATGGAGATGACAATCCAAATTGAAGATTCATTGATGAATATGGAAGGCTAATTTTCTTTAGATCATTCTCATGTGAACAATTATGTAAGACAATTGTATTCAACCTTTCTTATATTCAAGTTGGATTAGATGTTTAATTCTTGATTAGTGTTTTGCATCTAATGTTATTTGGTTTGAATGAATGATTATTTTTTTATAACTTTGAATGAATTCCATCTATCTTTTGATTTCAATTTCTTGTTAATCATTAATTATTGGAATAATCTCTTATGAAATGGTAATCTTGTTAATGGATAAATAATTTAGTTGTGTCAATTACTCGGTTTTCATTATCGTGAATCATCACAACCTAATCAATTAGTCTTTAACGTTCATTCATTCCAAGCTTTATAACGAATCATGTCTATGTGATTTCCAACGAATATAAGTTAGGTTATACTTTTGAAAGCATAATTGGGATCGTGAGAATGGTCTACCCTTTTTATTATTGAATTCTATTGTTAAGTTTCAATCATTTTTAGTTTTAATCAAATCAATCCAACAATCAATTTTAAGTTTATGCCTAGTTTAATCAAGTTTGTAAATTGTTCAACACTTTCCCATGATTCCCTGAGGATATGATACTCGACTTACCCATACTAGTTATTGGTATTTAGTTTATATTTTTGATCGGTCCAACGACAACGATCAATCATCATGCCTCTGAGGCTATGATTGTTGCTAGAGAGGGGAAGGAGGCTATTGGGACTTTGATCTGGATACTGTCAGTCGTGGTGGTCTTGGTAGTGGCGTTGCTAGTTGTTGTTCTTTTCAAGATGTAATCTGTAGTAGTAACGTATTGTAAGCCTAGAACTTGTAACAACTCATACCTTTGTATTTGAGTTGTAGTCTTTTTGGTGGATGTATTTCCCACGTGTTTCGGATCGTATCACTCTGACTATGTAATGTATCATTGTGGATGTTGTTCCCACATGATTTCGATTTGTGGAGGTAGTTCCCACAAGATTTTGAAATGTACAAGTCAGATTATGTAAAAATTTTGGGTATTAATGAAATACGATCGTCTTTTGGCTTACATACTTGTTCAGGCTACGTCACTTGCTCATTTCAATTCTAGAAATATAGTGTTCTATATTTCTTGTCTTGTTTAGTTCATGAGTTCAAGTAAGTCGATAAATTGTGACTTGTGTTTGGTATCCTCTTATATCTTGAAAAGCTACATTCTGTGTTGTTCTTACGAGAAAACCTCTAAATGACATTTTTGTTCATGTCATAGACTTATGGCTCCCAAGACGCGAGGCAAGGTCCAGAAGAAGGCTGCTCCCAAGAGAGTTACTCGATCAACTCCTAGATTTAATGAAGCTGAACAGGAAGAACCTGTGATTCAGCGAGGACCAGAAGTTGCTGCAGCTAATGTGAACACTGGTCCTGAACCTACCCCAATTGTCGGTGGGAAAAATAATACGGCGGCATTTATGACACAACAATTATTGGGTGCTATGCCTACTTTAGTCGCTCAGATCAAGGCGAGCATGAATGCCAATAATAATCATCATGCTAATAATAGTAACAATGTTGAACCTACTGCTGAACAAGTTGTTCCTCGAGCTCAACTTCAAGTGGGTGACTACAAGACCTTCACTTATTGTAAACCAAAAGAATTTCATGGTACCGAGGGTCCTGTAGGTCTAATCAACTGGTTAGAGAGTATAGAGGCGGTGCTTCATATCAGCCGTTGTGCTGAAGAACACAAAGTGGAATATGCTTCCACTCAACTTCAAAAGCACGCTCTGTCATGATGGAACGAGCAGGTTAGGACCCGAGGTCGAGACCAAGCTAATAGGATACCTTGGTTTGATTTTAAAAGAATGTTGATGGAAAAGTACTGTCCTAGGGAGGAAGTACAGAAAATGGAAGGCGAATTTTGGAATCATAATATGGTCGGGCTAGACAACGAGAAATACACTACTCGTTTTCATGAGCTGACAAGACTTGTTCCTCGTATGGTGGATACAGAGGAGAAGTTAGTTGAAAGATACTGTTATGGCTTGTCACCTGACATCCGAAGGTTGGTAGCCGCTTTTAATCCCTTGACTCTTCAAGCGGCAGTTAGTGCAACCAACCAGATGGTGATAGACTTGAAAAGAACCACCGGTTCTTCTGTTGGAACCGAGGTGATTAAGAGAAGGAGTGATCATGCCTCTGGTAGTGGCTTTGGAAATGGTGGGAATGGCAAGAGGTTTAAAGCTGCCAGAAATTTTGCAGTGGTCCCACAAGATATCAAGAGGTACCCTGGCGCAGACACAAGATGTAATAGGTGTGGCACTCGTCACATGGGAAATTGTCCTACTTGCCACTGTTGTAAAAAGTCGGGACATCTGGCAAAGAACTGTAGGGAGAAGGTACCTAATCAATGCTATGAGTGTGGAAGTGAAACTCATTTCCGACCAGCGTGTCCAAGACTTAATCAAGCCCCGAACAACAATGCTATAGTTCCAATGAGGAACAATGCGGGGAATAATCAAGCTGGAAATCAGGGAAGAAATCAAGGAGGTCAAGGTAGAGGCCGAGTGTTTGCTTTGGATGCTGCTGATGCACGACGTGATCCCAATGTTGTGATAGGTACATTCATACTCAATAATCATTATGTATTTGTGTTATTCGACTCTGGTGCTGATAAAAGTTTCATATCCTTAGAATTTAAGTCTCGATTTGGTATAGTAGCTATCCCTATGAAAGACACTTATGTTGTCGAATATGCAAACGGTCAAAAGTATATTACTAGAGATCATTTAGTAGATTGCAGTTTGGTATTGGCCGGTAAGACTTTTAAAATTGACCTAATTCCTATAGAACTAAGTAGTTTTGATGTGATTGTTGGTATGGACTGGTTATCTAAGGTTAGAGCTGATATAAGTTGTTATGAGAAGATTGTTAGAATACCCCTCCAGAATGACGAAACCCTAATAGTGCAAGGAGACAAGTCAGGAAAGAAATTGATCTTAGTATCGGCAATAAAAGCAAATAAGTATTTACAAAAAGAACACCCTGCTTTCTTAGCATTAGTAGTAGAAAGAAAACCAAAGGGTAAAGAAAGGCAAGATATTCTAGTAGTTAGAGATTTTCCGAAGGTGTTTCCCGAAGATTTGACGGGACTTCCACCTCACAGACCAGTTGAGTTTGGAATAGATTTGGTCCCTAGAGCTGCACCCGTGGCCAAGGCACCCTATCGCCTTGCGCCGTCAGAAATGCAAGAATTGTCCGAACAACTCCAAGAGTTGTTAGCAAAAGGACTAATTCGTCCAAGTTCATCACCGTGGGGAGCTCCAATCCTATTTGTCAAGAAGAAAGACGGCTCTATGCGCATGTGTATTGATTACAGAGAATTGAACAAGTTGACTGTCAAGAACAGGTACCCTTTGCCTCGTATTGACGACTTGTTTGACTAACTGGAAGGTGCATCACACTTTTCTAAGATTGATCTCAGATCTGGGTATCATCAACTCAGAGTCAGAGAGACGGACATTCCTAAAACAGCCTTCAGAACTCGTTATGGACATTATGAGTTTTTGGTTATGTCGTTTGGTTTAACCAATGCACCTGCTGTGTTTATGGACTTAATGAATCGAGTATGTCGACCGTATCTTGACAAGTTTGTCATTGTATTCATCGATGACATACTGATCTACTCGAGAAATAAAGATGAACATGAAGTGTTAGAAATCTAAAATGGTGTTAAAATGTAAATGTTTTAGAGGTGGAAGGGGCATTAGTGAAACTTAGATTTATGATATAAATAGCCCCCTTCCACACATTATTTTGTAAGCCTTTAACATAATTCCATAGTTACTTCTCTCTAAACTTATACTTTCTCTCTCTAAACTCATCTTCAACCTCCATTTCACACACAAACACACTTTTCACACACTAACCTAAATCCTCCATTAAACCTTCAAATCGAGCTTAAATTTCTACTTATCATGAAGGTCATCTGAGAACCATTATACAACTACTCAAGGATCAAAAGTTGTACGCGAAATTCTCAAAATGTGAATTCTGGATTAGGGAAGTACACTTCTTGGGTCATGTAGTGAATATGGATGGGATCCACGTAGATCCATCTAAGATTGAAGCAATAAAGAAGTGGGAAGCCCCTAAGACTCCGACAGAAATCCGCCAGTTTCTTGGATTGGCTGGATATTACAGGAGATTTATCGAGAACTTCTCAAAGGTTGCTCAACCTTTGACGTTGTTGACTCAAAAGACCAAGGAATTTATTTGGCAGGATGCCCAAGAGAAGGCATTTCAAACGTTGAAAGACAAGCTATGTAATGCTCCTATTTTAGCATTACCAAATGGAATTGAAAACTTCGTGGTATACTGTGACGCATCACATCAGGGCATGGGATGTGTACTTATGCAAGAAGGTAAGGTCATTGCTTACGCTTCCAAACAGCTCAAAATCCACGAAAAGAATTATACAACCCACAATCTCGAACTCGGAGCGGTTGTTTTTGCCTTAAAAATTTGGAGGCACTACTTGTATGGTACAAAGTGTACAGTATTCACAGATCACAAAAGTCTTCAGCATATCTTCGATCGGAAAATGCTGAATATGCGACAAAGACAATGGCTAGAATTACTCAGTGATTATGATTGTGACCTCAAGTATCATCCCGGTAAAGCAAATGTTGTTGCTGACGCGCTGAGTAGAAAAGATAGGATTTCACTATCTGTAATAACAAGAGCAAGTTCTTATCTTGGCTCATCATTAAGAGATAGAGTTTTGGATGATCAAAACGAGGCCCTACAACCAGGGCGTATCGAGAAAGAAGCATTGTGGAATGCTGAACGGTTATTTGAATTGGATAGTGATGGGATCCGACATGTCAAGGGCAGAGTGTGGATTCCCAAATATAATGGACTTAGAGAACTCTTGATGAACGAGAGTCATCGATCTAAGTATTCAATCCATCCTGGTGCTGACAAAATGTACCACGGATTAAAGGATTTTTATTGGTGGCCTGGTATGAAAAGAGATATCGCCACGTATGTTTCAAAATGTTTAAATTGTTCAATGGTTAAGGCAGAGCACCAAAAGCCTTATGGGCTGCTCCAGCAACCCCAAATTCCTGACTGGAAATGGGAACAGATCACTATGGACTTCATTACGAAGTTACCTCGAACCCTGAAAGGATACGATACTATTTGGGTCATTGTTGATCGATTAACGAAGTCTGCACACTTCATTCCCATACGGGAGAATTGGAAAATAAAGAAATTGTCTCAATTATATATTGAGAAGATCGTGTCACTTCATGGTGTTCCTATGTCTATTATCTCTGATCGTGATGGTCGTTTCACTTCACAATCATGGAGATATTTTCAAGACGCTTTAGGCACTCAGTTGAATTTGAGTACGGCTTACCATCCACAAACGGACGGGCAAAGTGAGCGTACCATTCAGACTTTGGAAGACATGCTTCGGGCATGTATTATTGATTTCAAAGGTAGTTGGGATACCTTTTTGCCGTTAGCTGAATTTTCGTATAATAACAGCTATCACACAAGCATTAAATGTGCGCCTTTTGAGGCTTTGTACGGACGAAAATGTAGATCGCCTGTTTGTTGGCTTGATGCTGGTGAGCGTCGTTTGTACAAGTATGGACTGGTTCAGAAGACTACTGACCAGATTGTTGAAATTAGGGCACGGCTGAAGGCAGCTCAGGATCGCCAAAAGAGCTATGCAGATCGTAGAAGGAAACCCCTTGAGTTTCAAGTGGGAGATAAAGTTATGTTGAAAGTGTCACCTTGGAAAGGCACTGCACGTTTTGGCGTGAGAGGGAAACTTAGTCCTCGTTATATCGGACCCTTTGAAATTGTTCAAAGAATTGGTTCCGTGGCTTATAAGCTCGATTTACCCAAAGAGCTAGAACATGTTCATCCCACATTTCATATATCGAATCTTAAGAAATGTTTGACTGATGAAACATTGGTTGTACCTGTCGAAGAGTTGCAAGTGAATGACTCTCTTCAATTTGTCGAGGAACCTGTTGAAATTTTAGACCAACAGCTCAAACAACTTAGACGTAGTCGTATCAAGTTGGTCAAAGTTCGTTGGAACTCAAAACACGGACCCGACTCGACTTGGGAACGTGAGGACTATATGAGGGATAAGTATCCTCATCTTTTTACAGAGCAAGACTTGATTTCGGGACGAAATCCTTAGAAGTCGGGGATGCTGTGACAACTCGTAATTTATTAGAACGGGTTAGTCTTAATCTCGATCATTATTATAATTTCGTCTAATTTAGAGATTATGACGTGAAATTATTAGATAATTGAACATTTGATATAGTTCAATTAGACGTATCCTGATGACGTAGACTATTAGCTATTTAGACGAATGCCGAGTCTTAAAAATAACTTTAAATAAAGATTTAAAGGTTATGTATTGAACACAGTAAATAGACTGTCTAAACTTAATATTTCTAAAGTTTAGTTTGACGATGTTTTATTGGCTTGTCTTAACTAAAATGAGACGAGGGAAAATACCTTTACTTCAAATTATAACCTTTTGGTCAAATGGTATTTAATCGTAAGCATTTTACCAAATTAGGGGTATTAGAATATCAAAAATAGGCCACATGGCCGGTTTTCTTTGTTTGTGGCAGGGAAGTAACCACCAAACACCCCCTTCCCTCCTTTCTTTTGCTTGGTCGACACCAACACACACCAAAACATATACAACACACACACAAGACTAAAATCTCTCAATCCCTCTATCTCATCATCATCAAAATCGGTTTTGGCAAGGATTAATTTAAAGGAAATAATCATTTCAATAATAAATTGGTATTAACATCATCACCATCTTCATCTTCTTCATAAATTATTTCAAGGATTTCAAGTTTTGGTAAGTAATCTCTTTTTAAATTGAACTTTGATTTTTAAGTAGATTCAAATTATGGGTTGATTTCAGTTTAGTTGATTAGATTGATAGCCTTTGAATATGAAATGGATTTTTAGTTTTGTTGGATAAATGAATTTAATAGAATTAGGTCTTTGAAATCAAAAGTGTTGGATTTGTGAAATGGTTAGTAAAATGAGATGTTTTCAGGTCTTTGAGCATGTTTACACTTGTTGGAATTTAATGGAATTGAATTGGAGTCGTTTTGATTTGGCAAAAATGGTCGAAAACTGCATTTTGTGCGCCCAGGTCTGTACTTCGCGCCGCGAACGAGAACAAGAGGGCATTCGCGCCGCGACCCTTCAGGATTCGCGACGCGAATCAGTTAAATTTGGCCTTCGCGCCGCGAATGTGACATCTCGCGCCGCGAAAATAAGGTCTGTTTGGAAATTTCATAAGACTTTATATTGAACGTTTGAACTTGGTGAATATCGAATGGTACTTTAGGCTACCTTATAATGACTATGTCATTGATATTACCAACTAAAGTTAACTAAAATAAAAGATTAACACACATTCTCGATTATGACATTCTAGGGTCTATAGATAAGTAGTTGTACGTAGGATACTTGTCGTCGTGCGATTTGATCCTCACTCTTGGTAATCATATCCTAGGTTTTGAATAGACGTGGAGAATTGACTGTGGATCTTCTCGAGCTACTTTGCACCTTTTAGCACTTAGATCGCTAAGGTGAGTTTATGGCGCCCTTTTCCTTTTACTTTGGGCCTGAAAAGCATGTGTTATTGTATACACGATTTGTTAAATAAATGATTGTTTTGTGAGTATGCCATGTGATTTGGATGCTTAGATCATTTGACTTAAATTTGCCAAGTTGACGGCTGTCGAAAATGTGTATATGTGTCATTTATTAAATGTTGAATGAAATGACTTTGAATTGTCGTGTGATGGCTAATTAAATTGTTTCTTTGTGTTTGACAAACTAAAATGTTGCCCCTGTGTAGTTATCTCTGTTATGAAACCCTAGTGGTTGTATTGTCAGACTTAGTTCTTGACTGTCTTGGTTATGGTCCGCACCCACTAGTAGACGGAAATCATGTGCGAGGCATATTGGTTGATACTGTCGGATGTTATTTCCCGGCTGTCATATGCTTTAGTCATAGACATTTTTGTGGTACGCACCCCATTTTAGAGGGAAATCCTGTGCGAAGCAATGTAGCATAGTGGCTGATACTGTCGGACTTGGCTCCCGGCTGTCATATGCTTTAGTCGGACTTAGACCCCGGCTGACTTGTTATAAAATATTATCAGGTTTTTGATCCTGATTGTCTTGTTGAAAATAACTACATGTCATTGTGTTCTCTCAATGACGATTAAACATTGGTCTAACATACTGTAAACTCACCAACTATTTCGATAATTGATCCTCTCAAAATTTCATGCTTTTCAGGGAACCATCAGTAAGTATTGGAAGCGTATATGGCATGTTAGAGCCATCTTTTGAACTTTGGACGTACAATTAGCGTCAGACATCTGAGGACTATCGTATTATTAGTCCTAATTGTACTAGACTGTCCAAATGTTATTATTGTATTCAGTGGACCCATTTCCAATTGAGGATAGTTTGTATCCGTGTATTGGGGTCCACATCTGAACGATTATACTTGTAATAAACTCGTATTTGGATTAATGGATGTAATCTCTATTTACCTTCTGATTAGTACGCAATTATTTGTTAACCCTGTATTTCCGCTACAACGGGGTGTGACAGATAGATAATCGATAATAAATAAATAGTAGTTAGTATCGTTCCAATTGCCAGTATGAAAGTGATAGATATTTTGGGCATTAAAAGATAGAGTTAGTTATTGAAATCGTCCTTGTCGTGAACCGATACTTGCAAGTTTTCTCTCTAGCTTTCGAAGGAGTTGTAAGGGTCAGGGTGGTGAAGATAGTTCAAGAATAGGGGCAACTTAGACTCAATCAACTCAAGCTTACACTCAACCAATCCAATCTCTGACTCTACCAACCCAAAGTAGTAAAGTTGGTTCACCAAACAAGTTGACAAAAAGGATGACTGCTAGATTATCTGCAAAAGGACCAAAAGGCAAGAAGAAGAATGTGAAGAAGTAAAGGATGGCTTTCTAGATTACTTGCTCACTATATCACCCGACCATGTTTATGGCGAGCCTGAAACTAGTTCATACGAATCACTTATTCCTATATCATCCTGTCATGTTTATGACGATCCTGAAACTAGTTCATACGAATCACTTATTGCTAAGTACCCCGGCCGTGTTTTTGATGAGCCAGATGATTACACTAGTTCAGATAAATCACTTATTAAGTAAGTGGTTTATACTTTTGGATGTGGTGACATATGGCGATGCAAGGTTTATACTTTTGGCTGAAAACACATCCACTAAAAACTGATTAAGTATGATTAATGATGATGTTGTTTGTTGTATAAAGGTGACAACCACAATGTGGCCTCCTGATGATGATGCTACAAAAAAAATTATTATGCAAGCTGCAAAGAGAATTACAGCTGCTGAAGGTGCGTGTCCTTTCAGATTGTATTCCTCAGTCTGTTAAGATAATCTCATATTTGAATTGTCAGGATGGATGGATATAATCTGGTTAGGGATTCATGCAGATGTCTCCATGTTAATTAAAGATAAAATCCAAGTGGAGCGAACAAAGTATGATTGTCTGGGATATTGATCAGAGATTGATTTTTGGTTATTACAATGCTATTTTAACCTTTGTTTCTTAAAAGACTTAGCTCTGTTGCGAAAAGAACAATTTTGCAACAGTAAGAATGGAGGATGGCTTTACATATATAACTTTTACCTTTCCTGATACTAACTGGGCAAAAAGCCTTTTACCCAATAAAAAAACTTTTAACTTTCCTGTTGAAAGCATGTATGAAAACAGTAATTACTTTGTTACAATATTATCTAAGTATGCGAGCTTTTTGATTTAGACAATGTCGGAAGAAAAGGAAGGTTTAAGCGACCGATCTCTTAGTGACATGTCAAGAACCCTTTCAAGTTCTATGACTACTTGCTCCATTGAAGGCCTTTGTTGCTTTGTCCCGATACATGAAAGAGCTAGGTTTGTCATTGTTTCAAATGCCTTAAATGAGTAATCTCCATTAAGTTTTGGATCAGCAAACTCTGTCAAGCTCCCTCCCCTTGTTAGTGCCTTTGCCTAATCGACAACAAACAAAACATTGGTTAAGTGTAAATGTGTAATCCTTTTGACGGATGTTAAGTTACACAAAACATTTGAGTTGAGGACCATTCGTAGTTTCTTACCATCTTCCCTAACGACATTGGCCTTTGCAAGTCTATATTGATCACCCTTTGACCAGAAAGAAGTTGTAATAGCACTATCCCAAAGCTATAAACGTCCCCAGATGCGTTGACACGGCTATTCTTTTGATACTCAGGGTCCACATAACCAAATGTTCCTCTAACTTCTGAGCTAACATGAGACAGCCCCGTGTCGATGATCTTTGACAATCCAAAATCAGCTAACTTTGCTTGAAAGTTCATGTTCAATAGAATGTTTGTCGGCTGCAAAAAGATAACATATTAGAACCTCCATAAATTTTAACACTGACACCGATACAGTTAAGTTACCTTTATATCGCGATGAACAATGCACCCGCCAGGGTAAGTATGAAGAAACCATAGTCCACGAGCACAATCAATAGCGATTTGAAGACGTTGGATCCATGTTAACACTTTATCTTTACTAAACAACCATTCAGAAAGATTTCCCCAATGACAAAGCTCGTAAACAAGAAAACACTCGCCTTCACCCTCACAATGATCCAATAACCTTACGAGATTTGGATGTCTTACAGGGGACAAACTTGTAATCTCCCTTACGAATGTCTCCATTTCACCATCGTTCACAATGTGTTTGATTGCAACATCTTGACCATTCGGTAGTACACCTTTATACACTTTACCTAAACATATCAAACCACACAGATTAAAAACGAAAACCAAACACAAACGTGCACGTATTATCAAATAGTAGAGAATTCTTACCAGCGTTTCCTTCACCGATAAAGTTAGAAGCTTTGAGATCATTGGTAGCTGCATAGACTTCCTTAACTGTTAACTTTGTGGTTAATTCTTTTGGAATAGGGGAATTCAATACACAAACACCATCTTTGCAGTATGGTGGCTTTCTGGAGACCTTTTTTCTAAAGAAAATCCACAGTGTTGTGATTAAAATCATCATGATTCCAATGAGACCTCCTATCAGAATCCACAATCCTGAAATTTTTTACGTAATATTAAGCAGGACAGAATAATATGTCTTTAAATAAGCTTATACTTAACATTTTATGTAACACGAGAGAAAGTATCCGCGCGTTGCGGTGGTGAGATGGTGGGGGTGATAGGTCATAGAGGTGATAGGTCATAGGAGGTGATAGTCATAAAGTTGATAGGTCATAGAGTGTGATAGGTCATAGGAGGTGATAGGTCATAGAGTGTGATAGCCAAATGCCTTAGCCGTACGGGTTCCGTCCTCGGATTTAAAAATTCGTCGAAAGTATATCGAATGACCTCTCTAATGAAAGAGCATGAAATTTTAAGAACACCCATATAATTTTTATAATTTATCGATTTACGGTTTTTGAGATAAAAGATTTTGAATGAATTAGAGGAATAAAATGATTTATGGAGGAGTGAGAAAAAAATGAGTGGTTGAGATGTATTTGTACATCATGCATTAGCATGAGTACATTGTTGAAAGTTGAATGTTGAAAGTTGAAACCTTATTTGCTTTACGAGATGAAGTACCCGCGCGTTGCGGCGGTAAGATGGTCGGGGTGATAGGTCATAGAGTGTAATAGTTCATAGAGGTAATAGTCATAAGAGGTGATATGTCATAGAGTGTGATAGCCAATTGCCGAATTTAAAAATTCGTCGAAAGTATATCGAATGACCTCTCTAATGAAAGAGCATGAAATTTTAAGAACACCCATATAATTTTTATAATTTATCGATTTACGGTTTTTGAGATAAAAGATTTTGAATGAATTAGAGGAATAAAATGATTTATGGAGGAGTGAGAAAAAAATGAGTGGTTGAGATGTATTTGTACATCATGCATTAGCATGAGTACATTGTTGAAAGTTGAATGTTGAAAGTTGAAACCTTATTTGCTTTACGAGATGAAGTACCCGCGCGTTGCGGCGGTAAGATGGTCGGGGTGATAGGTCATAGAGTGTAATAGTTCATAAGAGGTGATATGTCATAGAGTGTAATAGTTCATAAGAGGTGATATGTCATAGAGTGTGATAGCCAATTGCCGAATTTAAAAATTCGTCGAAAGTATATCGAATGACCTCTCTAATGAAAGAGCATGAAATTTTAAGAACACCCATATAATTTTTATAATTTATCGATTTACGGTTTTTGGGATAAAATTTTTTGAATGAATTAGAGGAATAAAATGATTTATGAAGGAGAGTGAAAAATGAGTGGTTGAGATTTGAGGAGAGAAAAAAATGATTGGGTGAGATGTATATAGATGCATTGTACATTATGCATTAGTAGGTGTACATTGTTGAAAAGTTGAAAAAATTTGAAGGGACAAATGCTTTGTATAGATTAAAAAAAATGACAAACCTATGCTAATTCGTTTCTTGTGTTCATGATCATCATCTTCAAGATTCTGGGATTGATTCTGACCAAGACACTGATAAACTGCTCGAATCCATTCCGGGTCAGAAATCTTTCTACTCACCATCGAAACAAGCACAACAAATCTACAAATTTCGGTTTCTTCACTACTACTATTCATAGTCAAACCACCAATCTTTTGCCATCTTTCAAAACAAGAAGTGCAGCCGTTTCTTGAATCCAAAACCGCACAATCTTGATCTAAACCAGTTAACGAGCTTTCAAGCTTGTTAGCAACATCCGTTAGAGAAAAACTCGAGCAACTGCCTAGTCCGGATGTTAGTTTTTCCACACCACAACTCAAAAGATTTCTTCCGTTGCTACCTTCTAACGAAGATCTACAACTTTGTTGTTGTCTCGAGTTCAAGAAAATTGATCCGGTTTGGGTTTGGTTCGCGTGTTTTGATAATGCGGACAGATATTCTTCAAATGGTGATTCGCAACATTCACTGTCGATAAATCCGTTCCAATTAGCATTTTCACAGCTTTTTGAGGTATGTTGAATATCAAGTACACATTCATCTGTAGCGAAAACACTTGTAACGAACACAAACAGAAAAAAAGAAAAAGTTGGGATCATTTGAGTATCATATAAGGTTGTGATTGAAATGGGGTAAATTTATTTATGTGAATTATTTTGATAGGTTATATATTTATGAGAATTTGATGCTTATGGCATTTTTTGTAATATTCGACGAGAATAGCATAAGAAACTACACAAAATACAAAGAGTCACAGACTGTGTTATTATATTTCGTAAGAATTAATATACTTTTATGATATTGGAAATATTTAATTAATTTATTTTACTAGTTAAGTTATTGAACTGATGCCTCAAGCTAGCTTATACTATAGTAGCCGGCCATTCCATTTGGAAAAGGTCATGTGAATTACAATACTATTTCCTTTTTATAATATGCAAGTTTTATTTATGTATATTTCAATTTCTCACAAATGAAATATTGATAGCTGGCCACAGAAAGAGATTTACATAGAGACAATATGTTCAGAATGACACTAATTAGTGGTCCGCTAAGTGAAGTGTGATATTATTGTGAAGTTATACGAGTAATTAGTTATGTATAGATTTTAAAGTTGGACACGGGACTTACGATATTATCAATATTAAGTCATAAAAGCTTATAATTTTGAAGATATACGGTTTCAAGTGTTATACTTTGCAAGTTGTAGTACAATAATCACAGGTTCGTCACTATCATTATTAGCTGAGACATATTAATGGAATTGTTTGCCGTAGTCATTCCACAAGGCACATGCTACAATAATTTCTCTATTATAGAATTTTTTGAAACCAGTTGTACTCATAATGTGATATTATTATGAAAGATAATTAAGAATTATAATATAAACATACTTGTGATATTGTACTTGACATTCAAGTATATGTATTTGATCATGATGCGGACCCATAACACGAATAAGTTTATTTTCAATCACATGTCCTGTGATAATTAGATAACAATTAGGATTGTTTTCATATTCTTTGATAACAATTAGGACTCTTGATTTGAGTGAAAATTGTAACTTTAAACATTAATACGCAAAACTAATATATAAAAAGAGAAAATTTTGTACCTTTTTGATTGAGAGATAGAATGAATCTTGAATGAAGTTCATATTGATTGGGAGATAAAATGTAAATAAAAACAAATTTAAAAGAATATACTTCTAGAACATTGAACGCATATATTGTATTTTATCTTTTGAAATAATTTTTTGTAGACAATATTTCATATGTTGAAATTTTCTTAATTAATTAAATGATTAAAATCTTCTCAAGTTGATGGCTAAAAATAAATATAAATTAAGTATTCAGGGCTAAAAAGTATAAATTATTGATGGAAAACAAAAAAGTGTAAATTAATGAGACTTTTTCTACAAATATTATATAAATACTAATATAATAATATATTTGGATAATGATTATTAGAATTTTTAATTTTTAATTAAATTAAATGATGACATAAGCGGAAGTCAATTTGATAAAATTGAGCTATAAATACTAATATAATAATATATTTGGATAATAATTATTAGAATTTTTAATTTAATTAAATTAGATGATGACATAAGCGGAAGTCAATTTGATGAAATTAAGCGATTTGATTGGTTAATAAGTTATTAGTTCAACTGTCTTATAGTATATATTAAGATAAGATAAGATTAAGATTGCTATGCTAATGTGTATTTCTTTTAAGGAAATAATCCTCCTAATATCATGACTACATGACAAGTGTCTTCCACTAATTTTCTTTCCTAATCACATCCTTTGATTTTGTCAAATGACACAATCATATTTTTAAAAGGATTTTTAGGAGGTTTTTTTAGGAGGATCTATCATTTCCCTTCTTTTAATATCTAGTTTAATCTTGATCCAACCGGTGCAGTCCGTTTTTTTAAACATTAATCTATTTATAAATTCTATCATCATTTTGAAATTAATCCATATATAAACGAATATAAGTGTAATTTAGTTTACCTTTAAAACAGTAAACTAATCCGTGCATTTTAACTTAGAGTTTTGGTTTAGTGGATTTGATCGTAATCACATTAGGAATCAATATATATAATAGTTGTAATATGTAGTACATTTTTTTTCAAGCATATAACTACTATACAGTGTATCGTTCGTCTTCTTCTATAAGTCCACCACTAACGTCAATATACTTATAATAGTATTATAAGTACATGAAAATGAAGTTGATTTTCATAATACAAAAGGCATTACTTAAACATGAGGTTAATTATGTAATTGTAACACAAAATGCTATAAAATCGTATTTAGTACATACGATAAGCATATAAGAACAAAGGGATACAATGACATTGTTCTTGTCTCCTCTCTATAGCATATTTCTATTAATTTGACTATAAAAAGTCAAATGTAACAATGTCATAAGCTAGAGGATCGTGGTATTACTTCATGTCATATCTATTTAGTAAGATTTGTGGCTATATATTGATACTTGTATGTGTATAGAGACAAAACGTCCTTCGCGATACATTCAAATTGAAATTCACAAAATAACAATGCAAAACTAATAACACTATCATGAATACCAATGTGCGATTATTCTTGTTAGCAAAACCCAAAAATTTCTCGAACTATATAGGGTATAACCATGAGGTAAAACCACAGTAGTATCCAAGTCCTCCCATGAGGGTCTTGGGGCTGGGGAGACCCAGGTTCGAATCCTGAGGGAGCAAGATTTACTCTTATTTATCGTCGTGTCATTTGGCGGATTAATAGGAGGTTTTCCTCCCTCCGTGGTTCCCTGAAAATTCGAATGACATTCTGCCCGAATGACGTAGGGGCCGATAAGTGGGACGAACAGGCCCTGACCATTCGAACGTTCAAAAAAATAAAAAATAATATAGGGTATATCACTATTGATCAATATATACTACATTACATATATCTATATCTATCGGGAAATGATTAATCCTCCTAACAAATAGCCTAATAATCCTCCTAACTATGAGATGATGACATGTGGAAAAATCAGGGGCAAAATTAGGAAAGAGAATTAGTGGATACCACATGTTATCTTCTTAATGTATTAGGAGGATTATTAGGCTATTTGGTTAGGAGGATTTATCATTTTCCATCTATATTACATTCAAAGATAATTTTTTAATCTTGACCCTATTAAGGGTCAAGATGCCTCTAATTTTATTAGTAAAGTTAAAAAAAAACTTTAAAGGATCCTCCAACATTATTACTTATAAACATTTAGAATATTTTTATATTTTTAGTCTAGATTTTTCATGTGTGAACAAGACTTAAATTTAGTTATAGTTACATGATGGGAGACTAAAGTTTTTAGACCATGAAAGTTCAATGACATTGTGTAATTATACTTGTTATATATAAATTTTGAGACAATTTATGAGGTGCATTTAGTTAAATTATTATAAATTTAAAAGTAGGTTTTGAGTACAGTCAATCAATATTAAATAAAAAAATTAAAAAATCAACGATCTACTGTAAAACTTATTAACATATTCCTTAAATGGGCTTATAAAAGGGTGATAGTTATTGGGCCTGCTTCACTTGATTGGCGCAAAGGTCACAAGTCACAACTGACTTCCCGAGTGTTCGAAGTTAAATCGGTATATGACATCAGGAAAATAAAGATACAAATCATGTCAATAAATCTCATTGAACAACACAAAACATAAAATAGAGTTACAAATCATGCCAATAAATCTCATTGAACAACTCCTTCCTAGCTCGATGCCCACCCCAAACTTGTTTTTCTTGCAGTGAAGTCAAGACAAATAGAATTGGTCATGGTAAATCTATAGTTTGAACTTTTTCCTTGCAATCAAGGGTTCAAGGAATAAGATTTGGTTGTCCACATTATTGAATTTATAACAATATTAGTAATAAAATATTGATCAGAATTTACTTTTAGTTGCTATTCTAGAAAAAAGAAAAGAAAAGATAGAATAAAAAGTTGAAGAAGATAAGCATTTGACTAACATTTAAAATAATATTTATAATTAAGTGTGTTTCACGGGATCTAAAACATTGTTGTATTTTTTAAGCGTATAAATCAAGTTAAGAATCAATTGCTTATAGTGATAACCTTCTATTTCAAATTAATCAAAGAAAATGGATGTTAATTACGGTATTTGTAAATTTACTATATTCATATTTAATCAATAGAAATATATATATTTCAAGTATATCTTCTTCTTTTCTTTTTTACTTTTTTATTTTTTGGGTGCTATCGTATAAAACACTTTATTTGAAGATGGTAATGGACTAATGGCTGAAAGTAGGGATGAGCATATGGACCGGAAACCCGAAGCCCGATCAAAACCCGACCGAGACCGGCCCGAACCGGACCGACCGAGCCACAAACGGTCCGGTCTTCGGTCTAGGATTTCATTGATATATCGGGTTCGGTCCGGTTCGGTCCAAAACCCGGAAAAAGCCGGTCCAGGACCGAAACCCGACATTCAATAGCATTTAGGACTTTTTTGGGTTTTTATGCCATTTCAGCCCACTTTTTGGACAGAAACCCGACATTCAGCCCACTTTTTGGGACCGAAACTCGACCAAAATCCGACATTCAGCCCACTTTTTGGGTTTTTATGCCATTTCGGTCCAACACTACATAGACCGGGCCCGACCCGAGGAAACCCGGGACCGAACCGGACCGACCGAGCTTGTTTCGGGCCGGTCTTCGGTTTGGGTTTTTATGCCATTTCGGTCTTCGGTCCTAGCCGGTCCGGTCCGGTCTTATGACCATGCTCATGCCTAGCTGAAAGTATCATTGTCACGTTGCGAGGACCTCCTTTTTCTTGGGGAATGCGTATGAATACGATTTTACTGGAATCTGACCAACAACGAATTTCATACTAATCCATTAATTATCCTTCAACTATGATTGATTTGCAAATTTTGCTCCAAAGCTACAATTATTTCGTAAAAAAAATTTTTGTTTTAATATACTAAAACACAGTTACTCTAATAACTTATTAACAATCATAACTCTCGATTTTTAATTGACTTTTGTTTTCAATTGTGACTTTAATCTACATTTTTAACCAATAATTTTAATATATTAAATAAAAAATAATATATAATATATTTCTAATAGAATAATATGTAATATATATCTAATAGAATAATAACAATTGTAAACTAAATTTTCAACCATAATAAATTAATATCTAATCTATATCTATACTACCTTATAAAGCATTTACCCCCTCTCATTTTCTCAAAAAAGAACTTGATCTACCTAAATTACCCTCTCTTTTATCCATTAGTTTGAATATCATCAACTAATATACCTATAATACCCTTAAATCTCAATCACTCATTTTCCTCTCTCTACTCAAATCTCAACCACTATTTTTTTTTCTCTGTTCCGTAAATCATTTTATTTCTCTAATGCATTCAAAATCGTATATCTCAAAAACCGTACATCGATAAATTATAAAAAATTATATGGGTGTTCTTAAAATTTCATGCTCTTTCATTAGAGATGTCATTCGATATACTTTCGACAAATTTTTAAATCCGAGTGCGGAGCCCGTCAGGTAGTCACCCTATCACCGATCACCCTTATGACCTATCACCCCCTATGATCGATCACCTCCTATGACCTATCACACTCTATGACCTATCACCCCCACCATCTCACCGCCGCACCGCGCGGGCATTTGGCTATTTTATATAATGGAGACATCTTAATTATTATCAACATGTCGGTAATAGTTAGGATGTCTTTGAGAGTAGCCACTATGTGATGGTGAAAGTAGCGGTATGAAGAACAACCAAGACACGATAGTCACGGTTTGACGGTAAAGTAAAGCCTTAAGGACGACCAGATTTGGCTGTGAGAATAGGTTATTATTGGCTTAGGTCATAGTAGTATTTAGGGAGAGCATATGACCCGAAACCCGTGACCTGACATAGACCCGCTCGAAGTTGTCCTGAACCGACCCTCCAAAGGGGTATCGGGCCGGGTCACGGGTTTGAATATGTGTCTTTGCTGGGTTTCGAGTCGAGTCATGTCGTTTGGGTTTGACAAGTGAAGTACAAAAAGCTCCTTAAACCTGAGAGCCGAACCGACTTGACCCGTCCGAAAAGGTAACGGGCCGAGTCACGGGTTTAATTTTATTTCTTATCCGGGTCATGGGTTTGCACGGGTCAGGCTAGGTCGGGTCGGGTTTTGACTCGTGCATATGCCTAGACTAGTATTCACACAAATCCTATAGATATACTGTGGATAGACACGGAGCATAACTCCAAGGACCAGTTTCATAACTTCTTTCTCAACTAGACTTGTAGTCTTGTACTAGTAGTTATTTTTACACCACTCAACCTTCCGATCTCCATCTCATCAGAAAACCACAGATCACCACCACCGATCAAAAATGGGTGGCGCCACCGCAGCCGACGACACAGAATCACCATCTCACACCCTCCTTCCAAAGACCAAAACCCCAAAAGACACATACCATTTAGCATACATAATCTACTTCATATTAGGAACAGGTTACTTGATCCCATGGAATGCATTCATCACAGCCGTCGATTACTTTTCATACTTATACCCAGATGCATCAGTTGACCGTGTTTTCGCAGTTGTATACATGATGATAGGACTAATTTGCCTTGTATTCATAGTGTTCAATGCTCACAAATCGCATTCTTTTGTCAGGATAAACGTGGGTCTTGGTCTGTTTGTCGTGTCTTTGCTTGTTGTCCCTGTGATGGACGTGGTTTATATTAAAGGACAAGTTGGAATATATGGTGGGTTTTATGTGTCGGTTGGGGCAGTTGGGTTGGCTGGAATTGCTGATGCTTTGGTTCAAGGAGGTGTTATTGGTGCTGCTGGTGAAATGCCTGAAAGATATATGCAAGCTGTTGTTGCTGGTACTGCTGCTTCAGGTATATCTATATATATGTATACATACTTATATTCATTTGAAAGAAATTATAAAAAGATTCAAGCTTTTTTGTGAAATTGTTAAGGGGTTTCATTTATTTGAATCTTTGTGCTAAATTGGGACTGGGTTTTCAATTTCAATATATTGACCTTTTGGTTTATGTATAGATCTTTTTTCCTTATATATAATTTGGGATCTTGTTTGACTTAATTGAATTGGAAGTTTAATGATAGAAGGTTATGAGATATGATTAGTGGGATTTGAAGATAAGCGGTTTGATCATTGAGATTACTTGTGATTGTTGAATGTATGATTGCAAAATTTTCATCTTTGATTTACAATCACTAAATTACAGGGTTGTTTTAGGAAGATTAGATTGTTCGCCTGTCTTGAGTAGATTTATATTTATATGCAAATAGAAGTTTAATTTGCTTTTAAAGATGAAAAAAAAACAGTGGATTTGAGAGTTTTTCTTGTGTAGCTTATTTGTTTGAAATGTGAAAGCCTTGAACTTTCGGCTCGTTGTTGGTTGAAAAGGCATTTCACCGTCTTTCGCCAATCTTTGAAAAGGCTGTGTTTTTGTAACACTATGCAAGTGTATTAAAATTCAAATATCACATATACTAAGAGTCTAGCAACCTCATATCTGTCAGCATTATGCTAAACCGCATGAATATTGTGCACTTTTTCTCTTCTGTGATTGAGTGTGTGATTATCATTTTGAACATGCATCATCTATTTCAAGAATTTTTATACAGCAAATCCTGGAAAATGAGAATTTTGAATCAAACTTCATATAAATATAGGATGTGTGGTTGATATCAAGCTCATAACTTCATATTGTTTTAAGAGAGCAGTTAGTGTTTGTTTTGTATATTTGTGCTGACCAAGCTTGTATCCTTGAATATTAACTTGCTTTGATCATTTGCTCTTCAAGTAATCCTCACAAATGTTACCATTTTACATCTATGACCACAGGAGTTCTCATATCAGCTTTAAGAATATTCACAAAATCGGTCTACTCCCAAGATGAGATTGGGCTAAGAAAAAGTGCTAATCTTTACTTCATCGTCAGTATAGTCGTGATGATCATATGCATTGTATTGCACAATGTAGCTCACAGACTCCCTGTTATCAAGCATTATAATGATTTAAAGATCCAAGCTGTGAACAGTGATAAGGAAGAAAATGGTGTTCTCTCAGAAGCCCTACGACAATCAACATTATGGGATGTTGTTGGGACGATTAAATGGTATGGTCTTGGTACGGTTATCATCTATGTTGTGACTTTAGCCATATTTCCAGGATATATTACAGAAGATGTTCATTCTCAAATTCTTCAAGACTGGTATCCAATCATCCTTATAGCAAGTTACAATGTATTTGACTTGATTGGAAAGTGTTTGACTTCCATTTATGTGATCGAGAATTCAAAGGTAGCTATAGGTGCTTCATTTGCTCGCCTTTTGTTTTTTCCGGTTTACTTGGCATGTCTACACGGTCCTATGTTCCTTCGGACTGAGATTCCGGTAACCCTTGTGACTTGTCTTTTGGGGCTCACAAATGGCTACTTGACTAGCTGTTTGATGATGGCAGCTCCTAAATTGGTCCAGCTTCAACATGCAGAGACTGCAGGGATCGTGCTTGTATTGTTCTTAGTCGTGGGTCTGGCAATTGGTTCAGTTGTTAGTTGGTTTTGGGTCATTTAGTTGTGGCTCTTGATGTGGTGTTGTAAACTGTGTATGTGGATGAATATGATAGCACAAGGTAAATATTGTTTCTTTTTATTTTCTGATTTCGTTCCCGGTTAAGGGCAATTTCATTAACTGTAAAATGTTCCAACTATTTGATACAAACGGTTTGAATTAAAACTTTCTTGCATGTTTAAGCACCATTCTTGTGGAACAATGTGACTATCTGATCCGACATTTGTTGATATCTACTGTAGTTTTAACACCTTAATGGCACCACTCTTGGTGGGATAAGATCCTCTCATGGTGACCACCATGTTTTCTAATTTTGTATGTGAGAAAACATGACCTTATAAGGCTTTAAGACTAGAGGATTCCAATCCCTCTAGGTGATGTATCAACAGAAATTGTTCCATGGGTTGATAGATACAGATGTAACCGAGTTGCTTTAGTTATCTGATTTAAAAATGGTTATGATGTTGGCATGATGCATCTCTGAGTGCATCTCAAACACAACGTTGTAGGAATTGTTTGATTGCATCTCGATTTGCTTTAGATATCCTCTTGATTATGTTAAAGTTGGTTTTCGGTTATACACTTCTATTCATACAGGTTACATTATTCGACGAATGTTAGTTAACAAGTTTTCGTTGATGTTAGGAGATGGGGACGTGTTAACTTTGAGTGCTCTGTGAAAACTTCTACAATTTACTTCTGCAAAACTTCAATCTAATGTCAGAAGTTGCTCAACGTCTTGGTTTGATATCTGCATATAATTCTATTGGAACAGAAGATAAGGGTAGTGGTGTCACTATATCTCAAAAGGATCACATTCTACTGAAAGAATAAAGTCACGGATCAGAGAACACAAGAACATGTCACACAATGACAAAATTGCAGTAGTAGCTAGCTCTGTAACAACTGATCAAAATTGTTTCAGAAATGGTTTTCCAGTCCCGTTTGAAGATTTCTTTGTTATACCAGTTGGGAAAATTGACCCATGGTTTCGTTACATTGCCAGTCAAATCTGGCTAGTAAGCTTCTGATGCCATGAAAGATGGTGAATTTCCTTGATTTTCATATTCACAGAGGATTCAATATATACTACAAGATCGACAGCTAATTAAGAGCTATACAAGGAAAGACTAATCAATCTACTAATCAAGCCTAACAACCAAATCAACTTGCAATATTTAAAATATACATGCCAATAATAGTGGGTGTTAATTATTGGCTAACAGTCCCCCGCAGTTTGAGCCGGAGATGAACGTAGGCATATTCGGATCGAAAACGTTGAAACAGATGCTTGGGTAATCCCTTTGTGAAGATGTCCGCATATTGATAATCTGCAGGAACATGGAGAACTTTGATGGTGCCAAGACGAACCTTCTCTCTGACAAAGTGAATGTCTAACTCAATGTGTAAACTATTAAATTGTGCTTAAATGATGATATATGTTGAATCTAGATCTAGTGTGTGTTTGTGTGTGTAGGAGGTGGAAGGAGAAGTTAGAGAGAGAAAGTAAGTTAGAGAGAAGTTGGTATGGAATTAATGATTAAAGGCTTAGGAAATACAAAGGGTGGAGAGGTTTATATAGGGGAGTAAGTTACACTTAACCACCCTCCCTATTAACATTGAGGTCCTTCTCTAATTACACGCTAACCCCTCCATGCATTTAATTAAAAGGTCTAAACTATTACATAGTTACAAAACACGCACTAACTAATTAATTTAATGCTAACAATCTTCCCCTTTAGTGCGGTTTTGTGAAGGTTCATCGTCTAGTCCTTTTCTTCTTTCTTTGTCTTAACTAAATTACAATTAAACACCACAAATTTATATCTAACATTCTCCCCCTTGGTGTTTGAATTGTAAAAGTTGCATCGTCTTCGATCTTTAAAACTTGATGAGCCCATTTCGTTGAGAATCTTTGTTGTTGAGAAGACTTTGAAGCTTTCTCTTTGTCTTCATTGTCTTCGAGCAACTTTGACTTTTTGAATTCTCAAGCATTCTGTGAAGGCGAAGACTTAGGTTTCTTGTGGAATGCGGAAGCTTGGTATGAAGTGGGAAGCTTGTCTTGGTTCTTACTTTACAGTCTTTTATCATTTGTCTTTTGCTCCCCCTCAAACACACAATTTTCTCAACAACAAATAATTAATCCAAAAATTGAATTTTCCTTTAAGCTCCCCCTCAAATTGAGCATAACCTACTGAGCAAATAATCAAACAATGCATTGTGCTCCCCCTCAAAAAGATAATCAATCTTTAGACTCTTCTCCCCCTCATGATGAACATGTACACGGTGTTCATCATGCAACAATGATTGATGTCCCACATGGCGAATGAAAATGTTTAATTATGAAGTAACGTCTCAAATAAACAGATTTTGAACGGGTTGTACACTGTTATGTGTACAAGCCAAATCACAACCACCTACTTGAATCCAGACGTTAGAACCCATGTGAGGGTGGGTCCAACTGGATATTTGAAAAGAGAAGTAGGAGGTTGTGCATAGTCAAGCACTTTTTGCACACGAGGGTGAATGATTCGTGGTGCAAACTTAAATAACTCAGAGAGAGAGTACTTGATGGGAGTGCTTTTAGGTTTTGGGTTGGGTTTACTATGAGAGAACCAACCATATTGATCTTTATAGCGAATGATTCCGGTGGTGGAATCCTTGAATATCTGACAATGGCTGTTTATAGGCTTGAAGGGAGATCCGGTCTTGCGAGGTGTGTAATATGGGTTCATTTGTTTGAGGGTTTGATGAGGTTTAGGTAGAAGGATTTTGGTTTTGGTGGAATGATGGTCTTTGGAGAATTTGGGAGTGGTATGAGATGGTTTGAAAGATGGTTGTGGGTGTTTATTGTTTTGGTGAGATGGTTTGGTGTTGTGAGGATTTGTTTTGGTTTTGAAGGAAGGGTGTTGCTTGGTATTGGTTGATAATGTTGGGTGATTGTGGTTTGGTTGGACATTTGAAGGAATGGTTTTTGTTTTAGTTGGAGATGGAGTGGTTTGGTTGAGAAGAGGTGATTTTGGAGCACGAGTTGAAGGAGGATTCACTTGATTTGACTTGGTTGCAAGTTGAGTCTCTAATGACAAGGAATGAGCTTGAAGTTGTTGGATTAACTTCAAACATGTTTGCTCATTATTCTTCGAAGAAGTGGACTTGTTTTGCAAATCACGATTGAGCTTAGAAAGTTGTTGTTGCAAAACAAGTTCTTTAACTTGGGTTTCGAGGATGGTTTCAATGAGCTCTTTGTAAGAAATATCAAACTCATTGGTTAAATTGATAATCTTTGACTGCAAATGATCATTGTCTTTTCGAAGACTTTCCATGTTTGGCAAAATGAGATCATTAGCAGATTTGAGCTCTTTGTTCTCAGATTTGATTCGATCAACTTCAGATTGAAGACTTTCCATGGCAGACAAACTGAAATTATTAGCAGATTTGAGCTCTTTGTTCTCAGATTTGAGTTGCTTAATTTCAAGTTGAAAACTGTTGTGTTGTGTCATGATTGTCTTAAATATTTCCACATTGACTTGTTTTTCCTCAAAAATAACCACTCCACATGGAAACGAACTGGTACAACACATACAATGACGACGTATTCCGGGGCGCAGGATCCACATGGAAACGAACTGGTACAACACATACAAATGTGATTATCATGACGACGTATTTCTTCCCAACTTGGCTGTTCACCCATTAAAAAATCTAACACCGTCTCAACAAACTCATTCGGTATAATAGTTGACATTTTTTTTAAGAACTAATACAGGGTTTCGGAATTGTAGTACTAATACAGGGTTTCGGAAATGTAGTACTAATACAGAGTTTCAGAAATTTAGTACTAAAACAGGGTTTCGGAAATGTAGTACTAAAACAGGGTTTCAGAAATGTAGTACTAAAACAGGGTTTCAGAAATGATGAACTAATACCGGTTTTCGAGGGAAAAATTTGGCAGAGTGACTTTTTGTGAAATGAAGAATATAAGAACTAATACCGGTTTTGGAGTAAACCAGGTATTTTCACAACCAAAACACACAACCACAAAGCCATTTAACAAAATTTGAGAAATTATGAAGAATTACCGGTTTTGGTAAAATCTTCACTAATACAGGTTTTGGTAAATTCTTCACTAATACCGGGTTTGGTAAATTCTTCACTAATACCGGGTTTGGTAAATTCTTCACTAATACAGGTTTTGGTAAATTCTTCACTAATACCGGGTTTAGTAAATTCTTCACTAATACAGGTTTTGGTAAATTCTTCACTAATACCGGGTTTGGTAAATGCTTCACTAATACAGGTTTTGGTAAATTCTTCACTAATACAGGTTTTGGTAAATTCTTCACTAATACCGGTTTGGTAAATTCTTCACTAATACAGGTTTTGGTAAATTCTTCACTAATACAGGTTTTGGTAAATTCTTCACTAATACCGGGTTTGGTAAATTCTTCACTAATACCGGGTTTGGTAAATTCTTCAGAAAGCCGGTAGGAAAGCCGGTATTACAACATAAATTCAAAGAAAAAAATGAAAACCGGTATTACAAAAGAAATAAAACAGAAACTTAAAATTTCGTTTTTAAGCCGTTTTGTTTGGAATTTGAATCTGAAATTTTTCAAGGATGATTATAGGAAGGTGATGAAGGGATTAATGATAAAAAGGATGAAACTTTAACATGATTAAAGGGTAAAGCAAGGAACTTTCGGTAAAATGGGAAAAACACAATTTAGCACAAAAAGTGAACAAAATAAATGGGAAAAACACAATTTAGCACAAAAAGTGAACAAAATCAAGCCATGGATCTAACACAAGATGTGATTTTGCTCTGATACCAATTGTAAACTATAAAATTGTGCTTAAATGATGATATATGTTGAATCTAGATCTAGTGTGTGTTTGTGTGTGTAGGAGGTGGAAGGAGAAGTTAGAGAGAGAAAGTAAGTTAGAGAGAAGTTGGTATGAAATTAATGATTAAAGGCTTAGGAAATACAAAGGGTGGAGAGGTTTATATAGGGGAGTAAGTTACACTTAACCACCCTCCCTATTAACATTGAGGTCCTTCTCTAATTACACGCTAACCCCCCCATGCATTTAATTAAAAGGTCTAAACTATTACATAGTTACAAAATACGCACTAACTAATTAATTAAATGCTAACAATATGTTGGGTTCGTTGGTGTTGTACTGGGTTGTCGGACAGGTAGACAACAGATATGTTGTCACAATAGATAATAGATGCTTGTCTGACCGGAACATGTAGTTCAAGCAACAGGTTGCGTATCCAGCTAAGTTCTGCTATTGTGTTGGCAACGCCTCGGTACTCGGTTTCTGCGCTAGACCGAGAAATAGTAGATTGGCGTTTGGAAGACCACGAGATTAAGTTGTCACCCAGGTATACACAATAACCAGATGTTGAGCGGCGTGAGTCAGGGCACCCTCCCCAATCGGCATCGGAATACATGGTTAACTTGGTAGAGTTGGAGGGCAGAATAAGAAGCCCCTGTGAGATGGTACCCTTGATGTAACGTAGAATCTGTTTGAGA
>CM067167.1:280724191-280761814 GCA_034093135.1 Erigeron breviscapus
ACTTGAATTCTTGACAAGTGGTACGCCACCACATTCTCACTTCCTTTCTTATCTCGGATCTCCAAATCAAACTCTTGTAGTAGCAAGACCCATCTAATTAGCCTTGGCTTTGCATCCTTCTTTTCCATCAAATGCTTAACCGCGCTATGATCTGTGTACACTATAACTTTGCTACCACAAATGTAAGAACGAAACTTGTCAAGAGCATAAACAACCGCAAGCAATTCCTTTTCGGTGGTGGTATAATTCAATTGGGCATCCGATAAAGTCTTGCTTGCATAATAAATCACAACGGGTTTCTTGTCCACCCGTTGTCCCAAAACAGCCCCAATTGCAAAATCACTTGCATCACACATGATTTCAAATGGCATGGACCAATTAGGTGATTGCAAAATGGGGGCTTCAACCAATTTCTCTTTCAAGGTTTCAAAAGCTTTTAAACATTCATTATCAAACACAAATGGCACATCTTTCAACAACAAATTACACAATGGTTTGGTAATGACACTAAATCCTTTAATGAACCTTCTATAGAACCCGGCGTGTCCAAGAAAAGAACGGACACCCTTAACATTGGTCGGGGGAGGTAAAGTAGAAATCACTTTGATTTTGGCCCGGTCAACTTCCATGCCTTTCTTTGAAATCACATGACCCAAAACCGTCCCCTCTTGAACCATAAAGTGGATCTTTTCCCAACTTAAGACCAAATTCGTTTCAACACATCTTTTCAAAACTTTGGTTAGCTCATTAAGACAATTATCAAAGGTTTGACCAAAAATTGAAAAGTCATCCATAAAGATCTCTAAAGAATCACCGACCATATCCGAAAAGATACTCATCATGCACCTTTGGAAGGTGGTGGGAGCATTACATAACCCGAATGGCATTCGCCTAAAGGCAAAATTCCATAGGGACATGTAAATGTGGTCTTATGGTGGTCATCGGGATGAATAGCAATTTAGTTGTAACCTGAATAACCATCTAGAAAACAATAAAATTGCTGACCTGCAAGCTTTTCGATGATTTGATCAATGAATGGCAATGGGAAATGATCTTTTGAAGTAGCGGTGTTCAACTTTCGGTAGTCAATGCATACCCTCCACCCGGTGATGGGTCGGGTTGCAATTTGTTCACCACTATCTCCCTTCACCACTTGAATTCCAGCTTTCTTAGGTACCGTTTGTGTTGGACTTACCCATGTACTATCCGAAATTGGGTAAATAATTCCAGCATCCAACCACTTTAGCACCTCTTTCTTCACCACTTCACGCATATGAGGATTCAATCTCCTTTGAGCATCACGTGAGGGCTTTGCTTCAGAATCGGTGATTATCTTATGCATCACAATTGATGGACTAATGCCTTTCAAATTGGCAATTGTCCATCCAATGGCCGCCTTATATTCCTTGAGCACCTTAAGTAATGCTTTTTCTTGCATTTCTTCCAAATTTGATGCAATGATCACCGGCAAAGTTTGTTTATCTCCCAAAAATGCATACTTCAAATGAGATGGGAGCTCTTTCAACTCAACTTGTGGTGGACTTTCAATGGATGGCTTGAGATGAGTATCAATATGATCCGGTAGACTTTCCACTAAATGAGTCCATGGTGGTCTACCTTCTTGAATGGCCATAATCTCCCAATCCTTTTCTTCCTTCTTCAATGTTTCACTATGCTCCAAGATTAACCTGTCAACCAAAGCACAATTCTCCCGTGTGTCTTCCTCATTTTCATGAGGAATGCACTCATCAATGACATCCGCCATAAAGCATTCGTCACTAACTACGGGGTTAGGAACACTAGCAAAAACATTCAATCTTATCTTACGGTTGCCAAAATTCATTTCAACCGTACCCCTTCTACAATCAATTAATGCATTAGCGGTGGCCAAAAAGGGTCTACCCATGATGACATTGGGTTGCTTAACATTACCGCTTGGTGCAAAATCAAGTACCAAAAAGTCTACGGGGTAATAGAAGTCCTCCACCTTAACAATCACATCTCGGACAATTCCTCTAGGAAGTTTAAGGGACAAATCAGCCATCACCAAGGTGGTGTCGACTTTTTCCAACGGTCCAAAGTCATATTGGTCATACAAACTTCCCGGAAGAATGCTCACACCCGCCCCCATATCCAAAAGTGCCTTGTTCATTTTGAAATCACCAACTTGAATAGTAATTAAAGGCGCTCCCGGATCTTGGAGTTTAGGTGGGAGTATTCCCATCACAACGTCACTAACTTCCTCATTTAAAACAAAATTTTCTTTGGAAGCTTATGATGCCGTTTTTGGGTACACAACTCCTTAAGATACTTAGCATAAGCCGGAACTTGCTTGATTATGTCAATAAGAGGTATATTGATTTTAACTTGTTTGAAAATTTCCCACATTTCTTCCTCATAAGGACCTCTTTTCTTAAGTGTAGGTCTAAGTTTTGGATCAATCAAAGCCAAAGGAAAAGGAATGGTATTACCCTCCATATCCTTTCCTTGTTTTTCAGAAAATTTACCACTAGACCTATTGTTTTCTACCTCTTTAAAAGACACTTTTTATTTGATTTAGGTAGAACAAGTTCCGGTTCATGCTCACTATCTCATTCTCATCAACATCCTCCACCACACCATCAACAAGTGATGATGGAGGCACAACTTTATTATCATAAACTTTACCACTACGAAGAAGACTTACATTGTTTATCTCCACATTCTTGACATTCTTTGAGCCGCCACTTTGATGTTGTGGATTGATCTTCGTATCACTTGGTAGCTTCCCCGGATTCTTCCTCAATTCCGATACATCCTCCGCCAATTGCCCAACTTGCTTTTGCAAACTCTCAACCGTTTTATCCCGAATCTCATTCTTCCTATCCATTTCTTTCAAGTAATCCATAATCTCCCGAGTTGACACATTATCACTTCCCGAAGACCCACCTTGGTTATTACCTTGTTGATAGTTCCTTGGGTAGCCTCTATTGAATCCTCCCTGATTTTGACCACCTTGGTAATTCCCTTGGTTGTAATTTTGGCCTTGGAATGGTTGAGATGGTGCCCCACTGTTTTGGTTATTTCCTTGAAAGTTCGGGTTGAAGAATTGCCATATCTAAAGTTTGGATGATTTCTCATCCCCGGATGGTAAGTGTTGGAGTTCATGTCATATTGCTTCTTCTCTCCATACACTTGATTCACTTCTTCAATTTGATCCAAGTCTAATGGGCATTGCAAAGACGAATGTCCCAACTCATCACACCTTTCACAAATCGGATAGTCTTGAGATACTTGATAAAAACCCCGATTTTCAGCCTTCCCCAACTTAGCAAACTTTTGCTCCAATGCTTCAAGTTCCCCCCCCCCCCCCCCCCCCCCCCCCCCCCCCCCCCCCCCCCCCCCCCCCCCCCCCACCCCAACCCCCCCCCCCCCCAGCCTTCCCCAGCCTTCCCCCTTAGCAAACTTTTGCTCCAATGCTTCAAGTCTATCTTTTGTAGCTTGATCACTAGTTGATGAAGAGGCTATTGGACGTCTTGCCCTCCTATTCGATTGTGCTTGCTTTTTTGAGTTCACACTCATCTTCTCCAAGAACTCCCAATCAACATCTTCGGGATTTGTTAAGAAAGTACCATTGCTAATGGAATTTGCATCTCTTTTCTCTTCCGATAACAAACCATCATAGAAAGCCGTGATCAATTCCCATTTAGCAATTCCATGATGGGGACATACTTCAACAACTCATTAAACCTCTTAAAAGCTTCATAAAATGTTTCACCCGATTGTTGCTGAAAAGTTCTTATCGAATTCCTTGCATCACTAGTCTTTTGCATGTGTAATACTCATCCAAAAATTGTTGTTGCATTTCAGCCCATGAAAAGATACTACCCGATGGCAATGTCAAGAACCATTGCTTTGCTTTATCCTTCAAAGTAAACTGAAATAAGACTAGCTTAACTTCATCCGGTGAAAATCCTTGGCCTCCAATAGTACCACAAATCGCCTCAAACTCCGACAAGTGCAAATAAGGCTCTTCGCCGCCATCCCATGAAAACTTGGCAAAATACTCAAACATTGAGGTCTAACCTCAAATGCTCTACCTCTCAAAACCGGTGGAACTATAGGTGAAGCATTAACGGCTATGGCGGGTCGAAAATGACTATCAACTCCTTGTGGTGGAGGTTGATAGTTCATATTTGGCATGGCACGGTTATGTGGTTGGTAATTTGGTTGAGCTACACGATGGTTAAGGCGAGGTGGTGGACCTTGAGGACGAACCCTTGGTCCTTGGTTTATGTATTGAGGTTGGTTATATTGGGGTTGGTTGTATTGAGGATATTGACGGTTTTGTGGTTGCTCATAATCTCCCCCATGGTTCCAATCATACCCATCCGAATTATTATCAAACCTCCTGTCATCCCAAAGATTCACCCTATCATGGAGCCTATCATAAAACGACCCATCCGCATCCCGTGATGCATCTCCAATATGAGTTGGTGTTCTAGGTCGGTTTGGAGTTGTGTAAGCACTCCTTATTGATGGGGGTGGGTTTCGTGGTGGAGTTTGATTTCGGTTATTTGGTTCAGGGTTGGTTTCTTGTGGAGTTATGATGGGTTGGATGGTTGGTTGTGGATCTGGTTGATCACCCATGTTTACACGATGAAGTATCCGATTCCTTCTAGCTGTTTTCTCAATTTCCGGATCAAACAACAAAGGTGATGTATTCTTGGAATACCTCGTATGCATACACTACTTGAAATCTACACAATCAACACACCTCGTGTAATACTGAACTACAAAAATGAAAAATGAAACAAACAAGAACTGAAACAAAACAAAACAAAACTAAATATTTTTGGATTTTTCTGAAAATTTTAAGTAAACTAATTGAAAACAAAATTTCAACACTTTGCACACCGATTCCCCGACAGCGGCGCCAAAATTTGATCGTTGTCGTTGGACCGATCAAAAATATAAACTAAATACCAATAACTAGTATGGGTAAGTCGAGTATCGTATCCTCAGGGAATCATGGGAAAGTGTTGAACAATTTACAAACTTGATTAAACTAGGCATAAACTTAAAATTGATTGTTGGATTGATTTGATTAAAACTAAAAATGATTGAAACTTAACAATAGAATTCAATAATAAAAAGGGTAGACCATTCTCACGATCCCAATTATTCTTTCAAAAGTATAACCTAACTTATATTCGTTGGAAATCACATAGACATGATTCGTTATAAAGCTTGGAATGAATGAACGTTAAGGACTAATTGATTAGGTGGTGATGATTCACGATAATGAAAACCGAGTAATTGACACAACTAAATTATTTATCCATTAACAAGATTACAATTTCATAAGAGATTATTCCAATAATTAATGATTAACAAGAAATTGAAATCAAAGGATAGATGGAATTCATTCAAAGTTATAAACAAATAATCATTCATTCAAACCAAATAACATTAGATGCAAAACACTAATCAAGAATTAAACATCTAATCTAACTTGAATATAAGAAAGGTTGAATACAATTGTCTTACATAATTGTTCACATGAGAATGATCTAAAGAAAATAGCCTTCCATATTCATCAATGAATCTTCAATTTGGATTGTCATCTCCATGGATTTGTGATTGAATGATGATTTGATGATGATTTTGGGGCTTGGGAGAAGTGGGTTGCTGCTCTAGATCTCAGAAATTAGGGTATGTCCCTTTTTTAATTCGTCAATGAGATGGATATAACTGAAACATGGAATAAAACCAACAAATTTGGATTTGGTTCAGCACTGGGCGTAACCTACGCCCCTCATGGGCGTAAGGTACGCCCCCTTCAGTTTTGCCTGGCGTAAGGTACGGCCAAGACTGGCATAACCTACGCCCTTTGTAACTTCAAATTTCCAGATTTCCAGATTTTGGTTCTTGAATCACTTGACTTGTTTCTTGACTTTGCTTGACCCGTTTATGCTCCATTTAACGTCAAGTTATCACCAAAGACCTGAAACACTTAAACAAACATAAAAACGCCCTACTCGTCTATTAACAAGCACAAAGTGGTCCAATTTTATCCATTAAGATCATGCGTTTTAGGCGTTTATCAATGATAAGCTCCAGTCAACGCTTGTGCTTGATTATCAATGGCCTTCCTAGTACGGATGAGAGAGTTGTTCATCCTTTACATTTGTCGGAGTGCATATTCCGACTTATCAGTTGCATCAGCAACTGGCATCCCAGCAGCAGCATTGAGGTTATAAACAGGAACTCTGGATGAACCCGCAGCATACGGATCACCCAGAAGAAAAGAAGGACCGAATCCACAGTTGTCCTGAACTGGTGCAGAAGGACCTGCAACATAAGGATCTCTAGGAGCATAAGGAATACGAGCTCCCTCAGTAGTCCTTCTTTGATATGGAGCTACTGGTGACAGAGATGGTTGAACATGAATAGATACATGTTCATTTCAGATTCACTGGACGATGATACCAGATTAATGGGGCGAGATTCATTGCCCGAAGCCTCCATTGGTTCCTCTTCATAAGAGTTAGGAACACATGGGATGGAGTTTTCTACAACTGGAACTGGAGGTGTACAAGGTACAACAACATTAGAGCTAACTCCGTCCGACATGACTAGTCTGAAAAGATAGTCAAAGAATCCATATAAGTCTAATGGATAAGACAATTCGAGTCAATCGAATGAGACAGTACGCAACATGAGTTTCAAAGAGATCTTTGTCTAGATTATACACATACGGTTTGGGTTTCTATTACCAACATACCTTCAATGCTTATATATAGGGTCACCCGCAGCCTTCCCACCACATTTACAGTATGTTGTTAATATAATCCAAACTATCACGTATATAAGTCTTATGTATACACATACGATTTGAGTTTCTATTCCTAACATACCTTCAATGCTTATATATAGGGTCACCCGCAGCCTTCCCACCACATTTACAGTATGTTGTGAATATAATTCAAACTAACACGTATATACACAAATTTAAGATATTTATTTCGAGCCTTATACTATTTTACATAATCGGGACGTAGTTGATCGGGTTAGGTCTAATTATTGACAAATAGTATAACTCTCGAGATAAGTATCCTAAACCTTAAAGACTTAGATTTCCTTTTTGAAGCGACCATGGCTATAGATTGAGTTATTCCTGAGGAATAACTTTGTATTCACTATAACCTTGGCTCTCATACCAATTTTTGTCACACCCCGTTGTAGCGGAAATACAGGGTTAACAAATAATTGCGTACTAATCAGAAGGTAAATAGAGATTACATCCATTAATCCAAATACGAGTTTATTACAAGTATAATCGTTCAGATGTGGACCTCAATACACGGATACAAACTATCCTCAATTGGAAATGGGCCCACTGAATACAATATAACATTTGGACAGTCTAGTACAATTAGGACTAATAATACGATAGTCCTCAGATGTCTGACGCTAATTGTACGTCCAAAGTTCAAAAGATGGCTCTAACATGCCATATACGCTTCCAATACTTACTGATGGTTCCCTGAAAAGCATGAAATTTGAGAGGATCAACTATCGAAATAGTTGGTGAGTTTACAGTATGTTTGACCAATGTTTAATCGTCATTGAGAGAACACAATGACGTGTAGTTATTTTCAACAAGACAATCAGGATCAAAAACCTGATAATATTTTATAACAAGTCAGCCGGGGTCTAAGTCCGATTAAAGCATATGACAGCCGGGAGCCAAGTCCGACAGTATCAGCCACTATGCTACATTGCTTCGCACAGGATTTCCCTCTAAAATGGGGTGCGTACCACAACAATGTCTATGACTAGCATATGACAGCCGGGAAACAACATCCGACAGTATCAGCCAATATGCCTCGCACAGGATTTACGTCTACTAGTGGGTGGGGACCATAACCAAGACAGTCAAGAACTAAGTCTGACAATACAACTACTAGGGTTTCATAACAGTGATAACTACACAGGGGCAACATTTTAGTTTGTCAAACACAAAGAAACAATTTAATTAGCCATCACACGGCAATTCAAAGTCATTTCATTCAACATTTAATAAATGACACATATACACATTTTCGACAGCCGTCAACATGGCAAATTTAAGTCAAATGATCTAAGCATCCAAATCACATGGCATACTCACAAAACAATCATTTATTTAACAAATCGTGTATACAATAACACATGCTTTTCAGGCCCAAAGTAAAAGGAAAAGGGCGCCATGAACTCACCTTAGCGATCTAAGTGCTAAAAGGTGCAAAGTAGCTCGAGAAGATCCACAGTCAATTCTCCACGTCTATTCAAAACCTAGGATATGATTACCAACGGTGAGGATCAAATCTCACGACGACAAGTATCCTACGTACAACTACTTAGCTATAGACCCTAGAATGTCATAACCGAGAATGTGTGTTAATCTTTTATTTTAGTTAACTTTAGTTGGTAATATCAATGACATAGTCATTATAAGGTAGCCTAAAGTACCATTCGATATTCACCAAGTTCAAACGTTCAATATAAAGTCTTATGAAATTTCCAAACAGACCTTATTTTCGCGGCGCGAGATGTCACATTCGCGGCGTGAAGGCCAAATTTAACCGATTCGCGTCGCGAATCCTGAAGGGTCGCGGCGCGAATTCCCTCTTGTTCGCGTTCGCGGCGCGAAGTACAGACCTGGGCGCACAAAATGCAGTTTTCGACCATTTTTGCCAAATCAAAACGACTCCAATTCAATTCCATTAAATTCCAACAAGTGTAAACATGCTCAAAGACCTGAAAACATCTCATTTTACTAACCATTTCACAAATCCAACACTTTTGATTTCAAAGACCTAATTCTATTAAATTCATTTATCCAACAAAACTAAAAATCCATTTCATATTCAAAGGCTATCAATCTAATCAACTAAACTGAAATCAACCCATAATTTGAATCTACTTAAAAATCAAAGTTCAATTTAAAAAGAGATTACTTACCAAAACTTGAAATCCTTGAAATAATTTATAAAGAATATGAAGATGGTGATGATGTTAATACCAATTTATTATTGAAATGATTATTTCCTTTAAATTAATCCTTGCCAAAACCGATTTTGATGATGATGAGATAGAGGGATTGAGAGATTTTAGTCTTGTGTGTGTTGTATATGTTTTGGTGTGTGTTGGTGTCACCAAGCAAAAGAAAGGAGGGAAGGGGGTGTTTGGTGGTTACTTCCCTGCCACAAACAAAGAAAACCGGCCATGTGGCCTATTTTTGATATTCTAATACCCCTAATTTGGTAAAATGCTTACGATTAAATACCATTTGACCAAAAGGTTATAATTTGAAGTAAAGGTATTTTCCCTCGTCTCATTTTAGTTAAGACAAGCCAATAAAACATCGTCAAACTAAACTTTAGAAATATTAAGTTTAGACAGTCTATTTACTGTGTTCAATACATAACCTTTAAATCTTTATTTAAAGTTATTTTTAAGACTCGACATTCGTCTAAATAGCTAATAGTCTACGTCATCAGGATACGTCTAATTGAAATATATCAAACGAGAATTTTAACCCCGGGCGTTGCCCCGGGACACATAACGATACGTAAATTGTAGATCGCGTGTAACGTTATGGGAACTACATTTCCTAAGCAAAACACACGACAAATACGTCACCCAAACCTTAACTATGGCAAAATTATGAAATCTATATGCTTTGAATGAAAAATAAAAAGGGTAAGCAATCATAATTCATGAGTGAAGTAGCAAATAAAATATGTAAATAATGCCATGAGTTTTTTTTTTTTTTTTTTTTTTTTTTTTTTTTTTTTTTTTTTTTTTTTTTTTTTTTTTTTTTTTTTTTTTTTTTTTTTTTTTTTTTTTTTTTTTTTTTTTTTTTTTTTTTTTTTTTTTTTTTTTTTTTTTTTTTTTTTTTTTTTTTTTTTTTTTTTTTTTTTTTTTTTTTTTTTTTTTTTTTTTTTTTTTTTTTTTTTTTTTTTTTTTTTTTTTTTTTTTTTTTTTTTTTTTTTTTTTTTTTTTTTTTTTTTTTTTTTTTTTTTTTTTTTTTTTTTTTTTTTTTTTTTTTTTTTTTTTTTTTTTTTTTTTTTTTTTTTTTTTTTTTTTTTTTTTTTTTTTTTTTTTTTTTTTTTTTTTTTTTTTTTTTTTTTTTTTTTTTTTTTTTTTTTTTTTTTTTTTTTTTTTTTTTTTTTTTTTTTTTTTTTTTTTTTTTTTTTTTTTTTTTTTTTTTTTTTTTTTTTTTTTTTTTTTTTTTTTTTTTTTTTTTTTTTTTTTTTTTTTTTTTTTTTTTTTTTTTTTTTTTTTTTTTTTTTTTTTTTTTTTTTTTTTTTTTTTTTTTTTTTTTTTTTTTTTTTTTTTTTTTTTTTTTTTTTTTTTTTTTTTTTTTTTTTTTTTTTTTTTTTTTTTTTTTTTTTTTTTTTTTTTTTTTTTTTTTTTTTTTTTTTTTTTTTTTTTTTTTTTTTTTTTTTTTTTTTTTTTTTTTTTTTTTTTTTTTTTTTTTTTTTTTTTTTTTTTTTTTTTTTTTTTTTTTTTTTTTTTTTTTTTTTTTTTTTTTTTTTTTTTTTTTTTTTTTTTTTTTTTTTTTTTTTTTTTTTTTTTTTTTTTTTTTTTTTTTTTTTTTTTTTTTTTTTTTTTTTTTTTTTTTTTTTTTTTTTTTTTTTTTTTTTTTTTTTTTTTTTTTTTTTTTTTTTTTTTTTTTTTTTTTTTTTTTTTTTTTTTTTTTTTTTTTTTTTTTTTTTTTTTTTTTTTTTTTTTTTTTTTTTTTTTTTTTTTTTTTTTTTTTTTTTTTTTTTTTTTTTTTTTTTTTTTTTTTTTTTTTTTTTTTTTTTTTTTTTTTTTTTTTTTTTTTTTTTTTTTTTTTTTTTTTTTTTTTTTTTTTTTTTTTTTTTTTTTTTTTTTTTTTTTTTTTTTTTTTTTTTTTTTTTTTTTTTTTTTTTTTTTTTTTTTTTTTTTTTTTTTTTTTTTTTTTTTTTTTTTTTTTTTTTTTTTTTTTTTTTTTTTTTTTTTTTTTTTTTTTTTTTTTTTTTTTTTTTTTTTTTTTTTTTTTTTTTTTTTTTTTTTTTTTTTTTTTTTTTTTTTTTTTTTTTTTTTTTTTTTTTTTTTTTTTTTTTTTTTTTTTTTTTTTTTTTTTTTTTTTTTTTTTTTTTTTTTTTTTTTTTTTTTTTTTTTTTTTTTTTTTTTTTTTTTTTTTTTTTTTTTTTTTTTCTTCTTGTCTCTTTGTTTCGTCGTTACTCTTTTACAAATCAAGAGTCATGCCTACCACAGTTTTCTTAAGAGCAATAACTGCAACTTGATCTGCATGTCTTGTTTTCTGTTGACTTCTGTTCAGGAAACTTCAAGTAATGCAACATTTTCGTCTACGGATCTATCATCCACAACTTTTGCTTATCAATAATAGCATGATCTTCCCGCTATGTGCTTCCCCCTGAAACCAAACGGCGACTATAACTTTACTTATTTAATTAAACCATATCCATATTAACTTTTCCTAAAAGATGGCAAAGCTAATGTCAACATCACCAAATAGCAATAACTATACCACATGCTACCAAAAATCAAAACAATTTGATTACAGACTCAAAACAAATGATTTTCACCAAATAATTCTTGTCTTTATGATTCACTTCATAAAGCCACGATACAATCATCCTTTCTAAGATGGGGTTGCTTCCCAAAAATGTCTTTTTATGTAATTAACTATCTATCTAATATGTATATAATTAAAACATATTCGTTTTTGTAAAATACATTAAATTCTTAGAGGCATTTCCACATTACATACATATAGGGGACGATCAAGAGTGTATATTATTAAGTGCTTATGGCTCATAAAATGTCTTAAAGATAAGTCACACCTCAACAGATGAAACATAGGTGTTTTCCCCCCTTAAAATAAGCTAAAAACACATATGCTATCCAAAAACTTCAAAGTACGTTTTAGCTTTTTAAAAACAGAAAAAACTATACGCACTTGACATAGGCAACCTAAAACAATATAGTATATTCAACAATCTTATATAAGTTACCTGTGTAAAATCATATAAACTATAATTATAGATGAAAAAAAGGTGAAAAAGTTAACCTCAAGAACTTAAATGGAGGATTCATTCAGAGACTTCCTTTTTAAGCAATTATTAATTGTCTTTTTGACATACTAATTTTTAGAAACAACAATAAAATTATGACAAATTTACCCATGTAGGCCATGAAACGACTAACCGTTTTTTCATTCAAAGTGAGCAACATTCTCTCTTCTTTTCCAGATGATATCCACTTCATAATATTCTTGATATCAATGGATCATCCACAGCAATGCAGTTATCATACTGGCTGTCATTTTGGCATACAGAGAAGTATGAGCAGAAAAGAAGGAAAAAAAAAGGTCAATATGTAAGTTAATATGTTATGATGCTTGGTAAATGAAGCATCGATGAACTGCAGTTATAGTAGTTTTTGTATAAGAAGCTCTAGCAATGTCTAATCTATTATAAGAATTCTGAATAAAGAGCATTCTTGTTTGAATTGGCGTTGCTGCTCTTTCATTAGTTGTCAAAAAGTAATAAATTAAAACACTAATGTACTACACATGAATATACTAATCAAAACTCATGCCCGTACATGATTGACCCTATAAACCCAAAGAATTCATCACCCTTTGACGTTTCTGTTGAGCATGCTGCACGTTCAGCTAAGCTTCTGTTCCTCTCCCTCTTCCTTTTCCTCTTGGTGAGAGAACACATACTAAGGATTACAACAGACAACCATTCTGATGATGCTTACGACACGGTTCATTGTACTAAAACCTGTACTGTAGGCTGTAGCTCATGCCTCTTGTGAGAAAGAGACATCAAATGCTTACGAAGTCTATAACAATAAACACATTCAAATAGACATCTGTCCTTGCACTATAAAATCCCCAATCAAGAACCCCCAAGAAATTTTTAGAGGATGTCTACTTAATCAAAATCCACATTTAATCATTTCAAAACTTATATTTTTGACACATCCAAACAAATAAAAAATGCAATACAATTTCATACCAATTCAATACTAAAAAGAGGCAAGTAAGAAAAATCACTTGCCAATTAGCCTCGCAGAAACCTTAAGAGCCATGGGTTGTGGTTCATAGTGAGATCCTTCGATGGCAATACCATAAACAGCCACAACTGCACAGCTTTCACTTCACCAACATCATTAACACCCACTATTTCCTTCTCAATTTCACAACCCTTGACACAATCTTCCTGAGTCACACAACCCAAATGACAGTCATCATTTACGTACCACAAGATGACACACCAAATTACATGACAAAAGGACAGAGCCAAAAATGCATCGTGTTCGATGGGGAGTTTTTAAACATATCATGTGACATAAACCGGAGCATCAACACTTACCAGCAGGTCGTAGAATTCAGATAAAGCTTGAACTCATGAGCAGGTCTCACTGTCCATGTATCTGCATTAGAAAAACTTATTAGCTTCAGTTATTTCGCCATTATGTGAATAGATAAAATCCTAACAAATCCCTTTAACACCCCAAAATAACTGAAGCCCAGAAGTGCAAAATGCCCAAACGCTTATGCAAAGGATGATCATCAAAGTAACAGAATGCTCAAACAAACCAAACATGGAGGTTTTCACCAATCATAATAGTACTTAAAAGCTTTAGAGCTTTAAATATATCACTTATTAATAAACCATTTTCACTAAGACATTAACACAAACAGTTACCAAGCAATACAAAATTGAATTTTTCTAAGTAGACAAAAAAAAAAAAAAAAAAAAAAAAAAAAAAAAAAAAAAAAAAAAAAAAAAAAAAAAAAAAAAAAAAAAAAAAAAAAAAAAAAAAAAAAAAAAAAAAAAAAAAAAAAAAAAAAAAAAAAAAAAAAAAAAAAAAAAAAAAAAAAAAAAAAAAAAAAAAAAAAAAAAAAAAAAAAAAAAAAAAAAAAAAAAAAAAAAAAAAAAAAAAAAAAAAAAAAAAAAAAAAAAAAAAAAAAAAAAAAAAAAAAAAAAAAAAAAAAAAAAAAAAAAAAAAAAAAAAAAAAAAAAAAAAAAAAAAAAAAAAAAAAAAAAAAAAAAAAAAAAAAAAAAAAAAAAAAAAAAAAAAAAAAAAAAAAAAAAAAAAAAAAAAAAAAAAAAAAAAAAAAAAAAAAAAAAAAAAAAAAAAAAAAAAAAAAAAAAAAAAAAAAAAAAAAAAAAAAAAAAAAAAAAAAAAAAAAAAAAAAAAAAAAAAAAAAAAAAAAAAAAAAAAAAAAAAAAAAAAAAAAAAAAAAAAAAAAAAAAAAAAAAAAAAAAAAAAAAAAAAAAAAAAAAAAAAAAAAAAAAAAAAAAAAAAAAAAAAAAAAAAAAAAAAAAAAAAAAAAAAAAAAAAAAAAAAAAAAAAAAAAAAAAAAAAAAAAAAAAAAAAAAAAAAAAAAAAAAAAAAAAAAAAAAAAAAAAAAAAAAAAAAAAAAAAAAAAAAAAAAAAAAAAAAAAAAAAAAAAAAAAAAAAAAAAAAAAAAAAAAAAAAAAAAAAAAAAAAAAAAAAAAAAAAAAAAAAAAAAAAAAAAAAAAAAAAAAAAAAAAAAAAAAAAAAAAAAAAAAAAAAAAAAAAAAAAAAAAAAAAAAAAAAAAAAAAAAAAAAAAAAAAAAAAAAAAAAAAAAAAAAAAAAAAAAAAAAAAAAAAAAAAAAAAAAAAAAAAAAAAAAAAAAAAAAAAAAAAAAAAAAAAAAAAAAAAAAAAAAAAAAAAAAAAAAAAAAAAAAAAAAAAAAAAAAAAAAAAAAAAAAAATAAAAAATTGAATTTTTCTAAGTAGACAATTTACCTTAATAGCATACAATCTATTCAATAGACAATAAATTATTGGAAATAAAAAAAAAGCTTATGAAAAATAAAATGCTTGAGTAGATTAACAAATGTTATATGATAATCTTCATCTCAATTAGAAATTTAGAATAAAAAAGGATTACATATCACAAACCTCTTTGTCCTATCACCATTCAATCATCCTCAAATCCTCCACCTCCATCTCCATCAATTTTCTCACAAGCATTTTCACAAACACCTATACTGCACTTTTCTTAACCTGAAAAACAAAACAAAAAAGTATCATTATAAAAAACGCTTCAATAACCTGTATTCGATTAAAAGCAAGCAATAAAGAAAAGAACAAACCTTGTTTCAATCGGAGCATTTGAAGCCTAAAGGATTCATCACGTCGGTTCGTATTTTCCAAAGGAGTGCCAAAAACATCAGAATCAAGCTGGTAGTAAAAATCCCCAAATTGTTGAAGCCCTAATTTTGTCACAAGACTCACATCTTTCCAACCGAGTGAAACGAAGAAAGAAGAAGAAGAAGAAGGTAGAAGATGAAGAAGAAAGAAGAAGAAGAAGAAGGTAGAAGATGAAGATAACAGATGAAGAAGAGAAGATGTTGATCACTCGGTTATGGAAGGGCTTAGATGAAGAAGACAGAGAGTAGGGATAATGGATTGGAGAGAAAATGTAGAAGGGAAAAGGAGTAGGAAGAAGATTCCCGAAAGCACTAGAAGAATAAGGGGTAAAAATGTAATTATCTAATAATTTTCACGTCATAATCTCTAAATTAGACGAAATTATAATAATGATCGAGATTAAGACTAACCCGTTTCTAATAAATTACGAGTTGTCACACTATCTATGTCATGGTAGATGTTCTATAAATACAAATTACGAGTACTTGATACTCCAAAGTCTTATGGTTTTAATGTTTTATTACTGGGTATTTTACTCGTGAGATGCGCGTTTTAATTTGTAATAAATTACGAGTTGTCACACTATCTATGTCATGGTAGATGTTCTATAAATACAAATTACGAGTACTTGATACTCCAAAGTCTTATGGTTTTAATGTTTTATTACTGGGTATTTTACTCGTGAGATGCGCGTTTTAATTTGTAATAAATGTTGTTCAGTTAAGTTAGTGTTGATTAATAGTTTGTTTGATTAGTTCAATATGATTATTTCTTATGCTATAAAATACATGAATATAAACAAACAAAAAATGTCAAAAAATATACATAACTTAATAAAAGCAAATCATTATGAGTAAAACCTACATATTTTTGAGACAACACATCACTTCTAAAATATGAATATCATAAACATTTTTATAGCAAGATCACATTTAGATATTAACAAAGATTATGTAAATATTATAAGTAATAATGTAATTAAAGCTAATCAGGGTAAAACCTGTTTATCCAAATTAGTGCTTCTTCCGTCAAAAGAAAAGGCGGATAAATCAAACATGATAACAAAATACCAAATTAAAAAAGAAATAATATGAACGTACTGACAAATCCACAAACTTATAAGATTACTTTGTCCCGCCCAGGCAAAGTAGTAATTAAGTTTCAATTCAATACATCTAATTTTGTTAAATTTTAATACATTGATTGATTTAATTGAATTGTTATGCGTAATAATATTTGTCAAAATTAGTTAATTGTACTCAAATAGTCAAATTGAACCCGAACGATTCCAATTGATTTCTCCCAACTTAACATATACTCATATAATTTTCCTAGTTAATAATTGGTCAGGGTCAAAATAGGGCATTGTTAAGAAACAGTCCATCCAAATTATATTAGCTATGATGTCAACACACTTTTTTATATCCATTCAAAGTTTGAATATTTTGACCACTTCATCAGTTTCTATTCAATACCTGCCCGCCCTCTATATAAACACACATATATCTATCGATCTAACCATTTCATTTCACAACACATATCAACCTTATAAAGCTAGACAAACAATATACACACCAGTGATCATATAACATAGATACACTTGTCTTATTTTTTTTTTGAAAAAAAGGATTTACTACTCGCTTACTATGGCTGCCATTAATCAAGCTTCAAGCATTATTCGTTCAAATACATTATTCGGCTCTTCATTCCCTTCATATTCTCATAGAGATGTCGCAACGACAACTATTCATTTACCCAGGAGAATTAACACAAATAATCTAAATGTTACCAAATTGTTTGGCTTCTTCTGTCAAATGAAAAGGCGGATAAATCAAACATGATAACAAAATACCAAATTAAAAAAGAAATAATATGAACGTACTGACAAATCCACAAACTTATAAGATTACTTTGTCCCGCCCAGGCAAAGTAGTAATTAAGTTTCAATTCAATACATCTAATTTTGTTAAATTTTAATACATTGATTGATTTAATTGAATTGTTATGCGTAATAATATTTGTCAAAATTAGTTAATTGTACTCAAATAGTCAAATTGAACCCGAACGATTCCAATTGATTTCTCCCAACTTAACATATACTCATATAATTTTCCTAGTTAATAATTGGTCAGGGTCAAAATAGGGCATTGTTAAGAAACAGTCCATCCAAATTATATTAGCTATGATGTCAACACACTTTTTTATATCCATTCAAAGTTTGAATATTTTGACCACTTCATCAGTTTCTATTCAATACCTGCCCGCCCTCTATATAAACACACATATATCTATCGATCTAACCATTTCATTTCACAACACATATCAACCTTATAAAGCTAGACAAACAATATACACACCCAGTGATCATATAATTAACATCAATACACTTCTAGTTTTTTTTTTTTTTTCTTTCTTTTTTTTTTTTACTTTACAATTTTTCATTCAATTTCACATTTTACATTAAAAAAAAAAAAAAAAAAAAAAAAAAAAAAAAAAAAAAAAAAAAAAAAAAAAAAAAAAAAAAAAAAAAAAAAAAAAAAAAAAAAAAAAAAAAAAAAAAAAAAAAAAAAAAAAAAAAAAAAAAAAAAAAAAAAAAAAAAAGGATTTACTACTCGCTTACTATGGCTGCCATTAATCAAGCTTCAAGCATTATTCGTTCAAATACATTATTCGGCTCTTCATTCCCTTCATCTTCTCATAGAGATGTCGCAACGACAACTATTCATTTACCCAGGAGATTAACACAAATAATCTAAGTATGTTCGCTCCAAACATAGGTTTGGTGGAAGAAATTTCAACAAGAATAATCTCTTCACCCAACAAAACAACTAACAACAAAAGCCCTAAAGTAGTCAAGTACTCTCCTGATCATGAAGTGATCATGGAAAAGCTTTATCTGATATTAGAGACAGTGTCAGATCGGGTGGAGATGCATAAGGACATTGGAGAGCAAAGGGCTAACTGGAACAGCCTCCTGTTGACATCTATCAATACCATTACTCTTTCGGCTGCAACCATGGCTGGCATTACTACTACTTTACCAGCTGGTGCGCCTTTGGAAGCACTTAAACTTTCATCTACTTTCTTATATTTGGCAGCAACTGGATTGTTGGTAATCATGAACAAAATCCAACCGTCTCAGCTGGCTGAAGAACAAAGAAACGCTGCACGCTTGTTCAAGCAACTTGAAACCGAAATCAAGACAAAAATAGCAGCTATAGGCGGCCGCAATCCAACTATTACTGATGTAAATGAAGCAATGAAGAAAGTTTTAGCTATAGACAGAGCATATCCTCTTCCTTTAATTGGTGTCATGCTCGAAAAGTTTCCGGCCAAAGTAGAACCAGCGATTTGGTGGCCAGCTGAACAACAACCAAGGACTCATGGTCGTTGTCAAAAAGATAATAATAGTAATGGCTGGAGTAATGAACTGGAAGAGGAGATGAGAGAGATCATTAGAGTTTTAGAGATAAAAGATAAAGATGATTACTTGAGGTTAGGCAAAAAGGCCGTGAAACTTAACAAAGTTTTAGCCATAGCCGGGCCTCTGCTAACCGGCTTAGGAGCAATTGGTTCAGCTTGTAAAAAAAAAAAAAAAAAAAAAAAAAAAAAAAAAAAAAAAAAAAAAAAAAAAAAAAAAAAAAAAAAAAAAAAAAAAAAAAAAAAAAAAAAAAAAAAAAAAAAAAAAAAAAAAAAAAAAAAAAAAAAAAAAAAAAAAAAAAAAAAAAAAAAAAAAAAAAAAAAAAAAAAAAAAAAAAAAAAAAAAAAAAAAAAAAAAAAAAAAAAAAAAAAAAAAAAAAAAAAAAAAAAAAAAAAAAAAAAAAAAAAAAAAAAAAAAAAAAAAAAAAAAAAAAAAAAAAAAAAAAAAAAAAAAAAAAAAAAAAAAAAAAAAAAAAAAAAAAAAAAAAAAAAAAAAAAAAAAAAAAAAAAAAAAAAAAAAAAAAAAAAAAAAAAAAAAAAAAAAAAAAAAAAAAAAAAAAAAAAAAAAAAAAAAAAAAAAAAAAAAAAAAAAAAAAAAAAAAAAAAAAAAAAAAAAAAAAAAAAAAAAAAAAAAAAAAAAAAAAAAAAAAAAAAAAAAAAAAAAAAAAAAAAAAAAAAAAAAAAAAAAAAAAAAAAAAAAAAAAAAAAAAAAAAAAAAAAAAAAAAAAAAAAAAAAAAAAAAAAAAAAAAAAAAAAAAAAAAAAAAAAAAAAAAAAAAAAAAAAAAAAAAAAAAAAAAAAAAAAAAAAAAAAAAAAAAAAAAAAAAAAAAAAAAAAAAAAAAAAAAAAAAAAAAAAAAAAAAAAAAAAAAAAAAAAAAAAAAAAAAAAAAAAAAAAAAAAAAAAAAAAAAAAAAAAAAAAAAAAAAAAAAAAAAAAAAAAAAAAAAAAAAAAAAAAAAAAAAAAAAAAAAAAAAAAAAAAAAAAAACAAAAAAAAAAGGATTTACTACTCGCTTACTATGGCTGCCATTAATCAAGCTTCAAGCATTATTCGTTCAAATACATTATTCGGCTCTTCATTCCCTTCATCTTCTCATAGAGATGTCGCAACGACAACTATTCATTTACCCAGGAGGATTAACACAAATAATCTAAGTATGTTCGCACCAAACATTGGTTTGGTGGAAGAAATTTCAACAAGAATAATCTCTTCACCCAACAAGACAACTAACAACAAAAGCCTTAAAGTAGTCAAGTACTCTCCTGATCATATGATTATGAATTCTTGCGCTATGATACTTGGAGTCATGGGAGGTGCCATGGCAAGCGTTGTGAATACTGTACAACACGGCGGGCAGGTCGGGATGGTGTTTGAGATGTATCGAAGCAATGCAGGTTTCTTTGAGATGATGAAGGAATCCATAGAATCAAACTTGAAGGAAAAAGATTTGGAGAGCAGAGAGAATGGCCAAGTGTTTGAGATGATGGTTGCATTGCGTCTCGGAAGAAGCCTGTCCGAGCTTAGACACGTTGCCGCTTCGTATGCATGGAAAGGGGCAGACGACATTGAAGAGTTTGGAAGCAAGCTTTTCTGATCATATATTCTTTTTTTTTTTTTAAAAAAAAAAAAAAAAAAAAAAAAAAAAAAAAAAAAAAAAAAAAAAAAAAAAAAAAAAAAAAAAAAAAAAAAAAAAAAAAAAAAAAAAAAAAAAAAAAAAAAAAAAAAAAAAAAAAAAAAAAAAAAAAAAAAAAAAAAAAAAAAAAAAAAAAAAAAAAAAAAAAAAAAAAAAAAAAAAAAAAAAAAAAAAAAAAAAAAAAAAGGATTTACTACTCGCTTACTATGGCTGCCATTAATCAAGCTTCAAGCATTATTCGTTCAAATACATTATTCGGCTCTTCATTCCCTTCATCTTCTCATAGAGATGTCGCAACGACAACTATTCATTTACCCAGGAGATTAACACAAATAATCTAAGTATGTTCGCTCCAAACATTGGTTTGGTGGAAGAAATTTCAACAAGAATAATCTCTTCACCCAACAAAACAACTAACAACAAAAGCCCTAAAGTAGTCAAGTACTCTCCTGATCATGAAGTGATCATGGAAAAGCTTTATCTGATATTAGAGACAGTGTCAGATCGGGTGGAGATGCATAAGAACATATGGATTTGTTTATTAACTAGTTTACACCCCGTGCGTTGCACGTTTATAACACAATCCAACCGTCTCAGCTGGCTGAAGAACAAAGAAACGCTGCACGCTTGTTCAAGCAACTTGAAACCGAAATCAAGACAAAAATAGCAGCTATAGGCGGCCGCAATCCAACTATTACTGATGTAAATGAAGCAATGAAGAAAGTTTTAGCTATAGACAGAGCATATCCTCTTCCTTTAATTGGTGTCATGCTCGAAAAGTTTCCGGCCAAAGTAGAACCAGCGATTTGGTGGCCAGCTGAACAACAACCAAGGACTCATGGTCGTTGTCAAAAAGATAATAATAGTAATGGCTGGAGTAATGAACTGGAAGAGGAGATGAGAGAGATCATTAGAGTTTTAGAGATAAAAGATAAAGATGATTACTTGAGGTTAGGCAAAAAGGCCGTGAAACTTAACAAAGTTTTAGCCATAGCCGGTCCTCTGCTAACCGGCTTAGGAGCAATTGGTTCAGCTTGTATTAATAATGTATCTCCTGATCATATGATTATGAATTCTTGCGCTATGATACTTGGAGTCATGGGAGGTGCCATGGCAAGCGTTGTGAATACTGTACAACACGGCGGGCAGGTCGGGATGGTGTTTGAGATGAAGGTTGCATTGCATCTCGGAAGAAGCCTGTCCGAGCTTAGACACGTTGCCGCTTCGTATGCATGGAAAGGGGCAGACGACATTGAAGAGTTTGGAAGCAAGCTTTTCTGATCATATATTCTTTTAATCTTTATTTTTTGGTTTAAAAATTACGAGCATATCAATTTCTTGGTGATTAATTTATTCAATTCATCATATGTATATATGGAAACTTAACAAAATCATAAACATGTATATATAAAGAATGGTCTTAATACACGTACGAGTACGGATTGACTACACGTATTGTTTGATTATTTTTTGAGAAAGGAAATAAAATTTGAACATAGGTCCATCACATTCATTTAGTCTCTAAGGGTATCTTAATATATAATAAAAGACATGTATCATAAATGTATCCATCAAGATCTAGCATTACTTTTGGTATAAATAATGGTATCACATAATCTTAAGTCATTATGGTTTAATAATATACGGATTTGTTTATTAACTAGTTTACACCCCGTGCGTTGCACGTTTATAACAAAATCCAACCGTCTCAGCTGGCTGAAGAACAAAGAAACGCTGCACGCTTGTTCAAGCAACTTGAAACCGAAATCAAGACAAAAATAGCAGCTATAGGCGGCCGCAATCCAACTATTACTGATGTAAATGAAGCAATGAAGAAAGTTTTAGCTATAGACAGAGCATACCCTCTTCCTTTAATTGGTGTCATGCTCGAAAAGTTTCCAGCCAAAGTAGAACCAGCGATTTGGTGGCCAGCTGAACAACAACCAAGGACTCATGGTCGTTGTCAAAAAGATAATAATAGTAATGGCTGGAGTAATGAACTGGAAGAGGAGATGAGAGAGATCATTAGAGTTTTAGAGATAAAAGATAAAGATGATTACTTGAGGTTAGGCAAAAAGGCCGTGAAACTTAACAAAATCATAAACATGTATATATAAAGAATGGTCTTAATACACGTACGAGTACGGATTGACTACACGTATTGTTTGATTATTTTTTGAGAAAGGAAATAAAATTTGAACATAGGTCCATCACATTCATTTAGTCTCTAAGGGTATCTTAATATATAATAAAAGACATGTATCATAAACGTATCCATCAAGATCTAGCATTACTTTTGGTATAAATAATGGTATCACATAATCTTAAGTCATTATGGTTTAATAATATACGGATTTGTTTATTAACTAGTTTACACCCCGTGCGTTGCACGTTTATAACAAAATCCAACCGTCTCAGCTGGCTGAAGAACAAAGAAACGCTGCACGCTTGTTCAAGCAACTTGAAACCGAAATCAAGACAAAAATAGCAGCTATAGGCGGCCGCAATCCAACTATTACTGATGTAAATGAAGCAATGAAGAAAGTTTTAGCTATAGACAGAGCATACCCTCTTCCTTTAATTGGTGTCATGCTCGAAAAGTTTCCAGCCAAAGTAGAACCAGCGATTTGGTGGCCAGCTGAACAACAACCAAGGACTCATGGTCGTTGTCAAAAAGATAATAATAGTAATGGCTGGAGTAATGAACTGGAAGAGGAGATGAGAGAGATCATTAGAGTTTTAGAGATAAAAGATAAAGATGATTACTTGAGGTTAGGCAAAAAGGCCGTGAAACTTAACAAAGTTTTAGCCATAGCCGGTCCTCTTCTAGCCGGCTTAGGAGCAATTGGTTCAGCTTGTATTAATAATGTATCTCCTCCTGATCATATGATTATGAGTTCTTGCGCTATGATGCTTGGAGTTATGGGAGGTGCCATGGCAAGCGTTGTGAATACGGTACAACACAGCGGGCAGGTCGGGATGGTGTTTGAGATGTATCGAAGCAATGCAGGTTTCTTTGAGATGATGAAGGAATACATAGAATCAAACTTGAAGGAAAAAGATTTGGAGAGCAGAGAGAATGGCCAAGTGTTTGAGATGATGGTTGCATTGCGTCTTGGAAGAAGCATGTCCGAGCTTAGACACTTTGCCGCTTCGTATGCAGGGAAAGGGGCGGACGACATAAGCTTTTCTGATCATATATTCTTTTGGGTTAAGTATCTCGGTGTGTAAGTAACTTTTACACTTTTCCTATTGTGTGAATGTAACTTTCATTTGGTTCATTGTATGTAACTAACCCCGCTAAATTGAACGTTTAATGTCAAAATTTAACGTTGATCAATCAAAAACTTCTACGTGGCAGCTCATATGGTTTGCCACGTATACACTTTTACATTAATCGTCCAGTTTAGCGGGTTAGTTACATACAATGAACCAAATGAAAGTTACATTCACACAATAGGAAATGTGTAAAAGTTACTTACACCACCAGATACTAAACCCATTCTTTTTTCCGAACATTCAGTCGGTATACGACATCAGAGAACTTCACCTTATAATAGTGAAGCCTTGTACGTATCCTAGACAACGAGGAAGAACCCCATGGGCCATGGCCAGCCATCCCTTAGGATCGAGTTCAAGACCTTGGGTAACCAGGAGTGCCTCTAACCCGCTCGGCTGGACATCATTGGCCATATATTCTTTTAATCTTTATTTTTTGGTTTAAAAATTACGAGCATATCAATTTCTTGCTGATTAATTTATTCAATTTATCATATGTATATATGGAAACTTAGCAAAATCATAAACATGTATATATAAAGACTGGTCTTAATACACGTAAGAATACGGATTGACTACACGTATTGTTTGATTATTTTTTTATAAAGGAAATAAAATTTGAATATAAGTCCATCACATGCATTTAGTCTCTAAGGGTATCTTAATATATAAATAAAAGGCATGTATCATAAACGTATCCATCAAGATCTAGCATTACTTTGGTATAAATAATGGTATAACATAATCTTATGTCATGATGGTATAATAATATACGGATTTGTTTATTAATTTTATTTAATATTAAATTTTATTTAATGTTTAATAATATAATAAATCCAGATAAATGAGATAGGTTTGGGAAGAAATAGTGGTCTGGGGAGGTTCGGGAAGGCTTAAGAGAGGTTCAGTATCTACTCTTTTAGTTATAATATAGATATCAATTAATTAAAAGGTCTCATTATCTTTGGTATCTAAAAAAAGATGATACGTATATATTAAACCGACATGTGTCGACTAAAAGAAGCATCAATCATGTTTTAGTTTATTGGTAGATACAAATTATTAATGAATAGTACATAGTATAGTAAAAAGAGTTGACTGCGAACCATGTTGCTCCGTTTTCTTAAAACATTTTCAGCATATAGCTATAAAAACCGGAAAAAGACATCTAGATACCAAAAGACTGACAATTAATAAATAGGCGATGAAGAAGGAAGCGACAAATGGGCCCGTGGGTAATCTATGTCTTTCTATGTGTGATTTCTTTCAATTAAAATAATGGATTTTTCTAATGACATCCTAAGGGCTGTCATTAACTTACATAAAAAACTTATATCTTTCATATTAAAAGTTCACCTTTTGAATTTTATGGTAAAAGTACAACTAATTTATGCAAATTAAAGATAGCCATATGGGCTGTCACTAGCAAAACCTTAAAATAATTTATGTGCTTTCTTAGATGTCCTTTATCAACACAATACATTTCACTTCAAGGAGAACAACTAAATCCTTAAAAACATAAAAATACAAATAATCTCATGTCTGTTAGGAATAAACTGCACACACACAAACACAAGAACCAGAAAATAACAAGAAGGAAGGACACGAGATTTAACGTGGTATCTCACACTAAACTGTGTGAACTAATCCACGGGGGCAACTGGTTTTTCTTTATTGAATCCCACAGAAAAATACATGTACAAGAGATATATTTATAGGCTACACAAATTAGGGTTCCCTTTGCTAAACTTGTTCACCAAGTAACCTAACAAAACTGGGCCTAATTTAATTAAGGCTGGCTGTCAAGGCCTACTGCCTATTAGAAGCTTCTGGACTTGGCAGCCTAACTGGGCCTAAGACAACATACGACCAACAATCTCCCACTTGGTGTCTTCGGACCTCAAACTGCACCATCTTCGATCTCTTATGTACATCTGTAATAAGAACTCCTCAAGTTCTTCAATGCGCCCTAGTTACCCCGGCCTTCTCATCAGATAACCTGAAGGCCCGTTAAAGCTCCCACTGAGCTTCAACCCATCAGTCACGGCTATCTCTGCCCTTGACTCGTTCTCTGTCTCTATCGGCTCCCACTGAAACGAGCTGCCAGATCCTGAGAAATCCTGAGAACAAACACTCTCCTTTAATGCAGATTATAAATGAAGAGACTTTAACAGCTGGAATACTGGTTCACTTAACCCACTATCTGGAAGCTCTGACTGAAGCACAACACCGATGCTCCCACTGTCATAAAAATCCTTGACTGGTTTCTATGAACCTTTCCAAGCACGTTCAACCTGAATCTGACCTGTAGCTCTAGGTTTGCCATCTGCAAAGCAAACCTTCTTCTGCCCACGAGATTCTATGAATCGGATGTTGATTTTCTTCTGAACTGGAATGGTCACTCCCTCAGACAATAAACTGACCATATAACGCGAACCCCATTTCTTAGCTCGAGCCACGACTAGAATTCCCTTGATAACTCTCCACTGCCCGTTCCCGAACTTACCTCATGCCATGTTTATCCAACTTCCCGACAAAATCAACAGCTTCTCCAGACTTGGAATAACCAGGACTTTCAAAGTCCATGAACCGGCTGGAGTCTTCAAACTTTTCACCGTGCTCGTCATATCAAGAACTTCATCGTTTGCCAGTCTTACCTTTCCAAAATCCCGAACTTTCAGATTCCGCATTGCTTCACTGCTGTGGGTAGCATGAAATGAAGCATCGAAATTCATGACCTAGGAATCCACACTACTCTTTACTCTGCAATCATCGCCTCGTCTGAGATGTAGTCTTCTGTAGTGTTAAGTTCTTTGTTATTTTTCGGACATTGATTCCTAATATGTCCCACCTCTTCTGATCATGCTTGTTTAATGAAGTATCTCTACCGATCAAGAAAACAAAGCCACATGCTTCTAAAGTTTTCTTTCACCTTGCAAAACGAGACGAATCCAAAGCCACCTGCTTTGATGGATCCTTACTGCCTGTTTTTCATGCAACACGACGGTCTCCTCTTATCATGAACAAGCCAATCAAGGCCTGCAAAGAACTCAACATCAGCACACAGTGCTGAAAATTTTGATATGATCTTCACTACCCGAAATTTTTCTCAACCACCAACCAAATAAAAAAAAAGAGTAATTGAGCTCCCTTTTTTTTCTAGCTAAACGTGACCTAGTTCAAAGCCTCCTGCTTGATGAATTTTTCATGTCCGCTTCTTCTGCTTTGGTTGGAATAACTTATGCCTCAAGAACAAGTTGTCCTGCTTTTCCGTTCTTATACTAGGCACAAAAGAAAGAATAAAACTTGGTTTGAAGATACCTGATCAAAACAGTCCAGCAAAAAACAGCCCTGAGACAGCCCCTGCCAGTCCCAAAGAGACCTGAAACAACTTTCGCTGTAAACTGTCTCTTTTTCTGCTGTCAAACACACTAATAGCCCCCTGTTGTCCCGAAACCTAGTTCTTCCTTCTGATAATTCAAGAACCCCCAAAAAACCCCAATCTGCCAAATCAAGCCCTTATCTGCTCAACTGAACCTTGATTCGCCCAATTGAACCCTAATCTGCCAAAATCAGACCTAGATCAGACCTAATTCTGCCTAAATCAGACCTAATTGAGGTTGTTATGGGTGATGGTGACGACTGTGGTGGCTGGTTTTTGGCCGGAACCCTAATCTGGGTGACGGCTGGGTAGGTGACGGCTGTGTGATCGGTGTGAAACCTAGCCCTGATACCACTTGTTAGGAATAAACTGCACACACACAAACACAAGAACTAGAAAAATAACAAGAAGGAAGGACACGAGATTTAACGTGGTATCTCACACTAAACTGTGTGAACTAATCCACGGGGGGCAACTGGTTTTTCTTTATTGAATCCCACAGAAAAATACATGTACAAGAGATATATTTATAGGCTACACAAATTAGGGTTCCCTTTGCTAAACTTGTTCACCAAGTAACCTAACAAAACTGGGCCTAATTTAATTAAGGCTGGCTGTCAAGGCCTACTGCCTATTAGAAGCTTCTGGACTTGGCAGCCTAACTGGGCCTAAGACAACATACGACCAACAATGTCGTCACATATTAACACATTTACTTACATTTTAGTACAAAGCTAATGATTTTAATGTTTTCTTCTGTAAATAAACTTAAAATACATTATCACGAAATTTAAAATTTCTTCGATTCTCTTAATTTCGCTATCTTTATCTGTTGAAAGCTCAACCAAAGAAAAAACATTGACCCAAGTTAAATAGCTATTAAGTGTCATTTAAAAATGACTTTATGGAAAATCTGATTTAAATAGCTAATCAACTCGGGTGATAACCAGACAATGTTAAAAAATTTAGTGTATAAAGTAAGACATGAGTTATGTAACAACTTCAAGAGTTCAAATATATGTTTTAACCATCTCTTTGTATTGAAAAGTCAACCATATTAAGTTTCAAGATAATAAACCTTGAATGACTTTAGAGGGTCTAACAATATGAGATGCAAGAGATAGTGTTTGAATGTGCTTTACCTGATTGATGTTGTATTAATTAAATAATGGGTTGTTCGGCATTGACAAAGACATCATATTTAACATTTTGATATAATGGGTTTTAAATGTAAATGACCCTAAATGAGCAAAATCCATTTTATTGCACTCAACATCACAACTAATCATCCACAACTCGAATACATAATGCCAAAGGCTCCCATTCAATTTTCACACAAATTCATCGCTTATGCATGCATTTTAAGACTACATTCATACCACCTGCTAAAACAATAAACTGAACTTCAAACATATCACACCCTCCCATTTGTAATAATATATAATGTTTGAGCAAGTTAATAACAACAACAACAACAAGGGTACCCAATCCCGGCATAAGCCGGGCTATGGGGGAGGTATGATGTAGACAGACCATACCTCTACTCAAAGGTAGAGAGGCTGCTTCCGGATCCACCGAAGTGGAAGGGACCTCCGGCCCGGGGTGAAAAAATAGGGTTAGATCCACCGGAGTGGAAGCTTAACCGGGATCCTCTCGATCTCAAACTCTCAATCTCAATCTCTCAATCACAATCCCAACCCCAATCTCGGATCTAGATTTGGATCTAGAGAGCCGTTGGGAGTTGGGGAGGAGAGAGGGCAGAGAGAAAGAAAGTTAGAGAGAGAAAGATTTAGAATGTAGCAAGTTAATTATAACTATGGGAAATCTCAAATGCTATTCAAACCTCAAAATGCAGAGATTGTATGAAAATGAATTTTCAATCTTTTGCCACGAGCCATTTTCCAGAAAAGCACAACATACTCGTATCTTTTGTAATGCTATAATTATAATAATCAAAAAGCTTTAGGCAAAAATACATGTACATAGATGCAGTTCATGAAGTTCACTTCTTTATTTGCAACAAAACGATACACGCTATTTTACCCATCACATACTGAAGTATACAGCAGCCTGTCCAAACGTACAGTTCTATTGTTTTCGCATGTTTGTGTCACACCATTATCGGGATCATTTCAATTCTATACACAGATGATCCTAATTAAACGCGGTCAGATGATCCATAATGTAGCAAGAAACGCAAACGCAGGAAGTTACAACACAAAATCTGATCATGTTTATACTTAAAACTATATAAAGTAAGCAAGTAAGGTGCAAAGGCAATTCATCAAACAGTTGGTGAGCATACAAAGAAAATGCTAAACTCTAAACAAGAACAACTAAAACCCAAAGCAGAAGAAACCTACTATTCGTATTTGATATATTGAGAATAAAGAAGTTATATAAATTGATAGTGCACCATCCTAGTTAGCACTATGACTTGGTCAAAGCAAAATAAAGCAGCATAGCTCCCGAATAGAAATAACCACACGATCCGGACCAAGCTCCGGATCCAACACAATAGAACAGATAGAACATCATGTGAATAACACGTGGCCGACCAACCTGACAGAATGACGTAATACTAAGCCAATCCCCGTTGAGGAAGGTACGTTCCCAACGGGCTCCAAACCGTACTAAAACGTCATAGGAGAGAAGTACTCAGACCTTGTCTCCTCAGCCTCTATAAATACTCCCCTCAATCATTCATTTAGGGATCATGTTTTCACACACTTACACACTTTGCTCTGATTATTTTAGTGGCGTGGAGTAACATCCATCACCGGTAGGGAACCGCCAATAAACATAATCAACCTTCTTCTGACCCTCCTCTAGCAAGTTCACCCCCTAGCAATTAGACGACGAAATACGTTTAAGCACACTTACACACTTTGATAGTGCACCATCCTAGTTAGCACTATGACTTGGTCATCCTATTCTCTTGGTTCACGAGATCCGTAGCAAAACTCTCAGACTGTTGTTTAGCTTCATCATACCTAGTCTTCCATAAATCCCTTTCAGCAGACCCAACATTCAACCGTTCCACCTCCATTCGAACCCTATTCAGCTCCTCCTGCAAGTCCTTTTTCTCCTGATCTTTCAAAGCAAGCTCCTTATGGAGAGCCTCAAGAGTAGCATGCTGACGATCATCCACTTTGGAACCTTCTAACAACTTCATTTTATCTTTCAACTTGGTATTCTGTCTCTTGAGCTTGCATCGGTCATCATCAGTAAGAGCGAGACGTTTCATATATCCTGACTATGAGATAGCAAAACCACGTAACAAGTTAATAATAAGGGAGCATACATAAATAAACAAGTGGCACCATCCGTACTCTACTCCGAAGAGCTTGTGACGGAGGCTACAATGTCAGCAGAAGAGAATCCGGAACCACCCTCAGGGTTCGACAATCCTTTCGGAAGCGGTTCCGGAAACAATGAAATCCCATCATCAATCCGGACCACCCCCCGGCCGACTCAAAGGCAGGTGGAGGCTATTGAACCATTACTAAGAGAAGTGTTAAAAAGAGCTACTTTAAGAGACGTTCAAACACAATTGAACTTTGATGGTGAAAGTGAAGAGGTAGATGAAGAGATAGAAGCTGAAGCTCCACCAGTACGCCAATCCGGACCCAGAACTCGGCAGAGGTCCATCCTACTAATGCAGCTCCGGAAGCGATGCCGCACGTAGTAGGAAACGGAACAGGCATGGCAATACCGGAGAAACCAAGCCATCTACCTCCTCTCGCAGCAGCGCAGGTTCAGCAAACAAGGCAAACGTATAACCCAATCTATCACGGGTATACTAATATGCCACAAGTACAGTATGCACAAGCTACTCTCCCTCAGGCACAAGGGTACCAGTATGCACCCTACATGGCAACACCAAACAAACATTTTGTCAATCCAATACCCCAAGGCAACACCCAATATGTTACTCCCACCCAACAGTACAACACGCCAAAACCGAACTTCACACAAGTATCACCTCCGCAACCAAGGCTAAGCGCTCAGAATACCTTCCCGTCCTACTGGCAAACACCCGGGATAAGACAGGAGCAAGTAATTCCCCAATATAACACGGCAGTGCCAACCATGAACCAACAGTGGGCTCCAAACGAAAAGGATATGTTGGTGCAAACAGAACCAGGTCCTTTTACTCAATGGATCGAAGAATACCCCTTACCTCAGGGAGCTCGCCTGCCGAAAGGAGCAGAAATGTATGATGGAAAAGATGATCCAGATAACCATTTGAAGCACTTTAATGCCATAATTCGGATGGAGAGGTGGACAGTTCCGGTAGCATGCCATATGTTCGCACTTACCTTGAAAGACACTGCTCGAGCATGGTTAGATGGTTTGCCCATGGGAAGCATAATGAACTTTGAAGATCTCAAGACAAAGTTCAGGTCCTTTTTCAGTCAGCAGAGAAAGTATAAGAAGATCCATCTGGAAGCACACAACATTAAGAGAAAAGATAGTGAAAGCATACGTCAGTTCATCACAAGATACACAGAAGAAACATCCCTTATCAAAGGATTGAATGAAGATAAAAAAATCTCCGGTTTCGTTCACGGCCTCCGATACCGCCCCTTGGTAGAATTTTTGTCGCAGGATCTTCCGGGAACATATACAAGTGTTATGGACAAAACATACACGTTCCTTACGGCGAAAGAAACAGCTGGAGAGGTCCATGGTGCACATGCTCCGGATGGGAGACCACCGTGGGGAGGAGGTCCAGGGTCCGGCAGCAGAAGAGGGAAGGTATACAGAAATGAAAGAGTAGACAGACATACCTTCCCGTCCTACTGGAAAACACCCGGGATAAGACAAGAGCAAGTAATTCCCCAATATAACACGGCAGTGCCAACCATGAACCAACAGTGGGCTCCAAACGAAAAGGATATGTTGGTGCAAACAGAACCAGGTCCTTTTACTCAATGGATCGAAGAATACCCCTTACCTCAGGGAGCTCGCCTGCCGAAAGGAGCAGAAATGTATGATGGAAAAGATGATCCAGATAACCATTTGAAGCACTTTAATGCCATAATTCGGATGGAGAGGTGGACAGTTCCGGTAGCATGCCATATGTTCGCACTTACCTTGAAAGACACTGCTCGAGCATGGTTAGATGGTTTGCCCATGGGAAGCATAATGAACTTTGAAGATCTCAAGACAAAGTTCAGGTCCTTTTTCAGTCAGCAGAGAAAGTATAAGAAGATCCATCTGGAAGCACACAACATTAAGAGAAAAGATAGTGAAAGCATACGTCAGTTCATCACAAGATACACAGAAGAAACATCCCTTATCAAAGGATTGAATGAAGATAAAAAAATCTCCGGTTTCGTTCACGGCCTCCGATACCGCCCCTTGGTAGAATTTTTGTCGCAGGATCTTCCGGGAACATATACAAGTGTTATGGACAAAACATACACGTTCCTTACGGCGAAAGAAACAGCTGGAGAGGTCCATGGTGCACATGCTCCGGATGGGAGACCACCGTGGGGAGGAGGTCCAGGGTCCGGCAGCAGAAGAGGGAGGGTATACAGAAATGAAAGAGTAGACAGACACAAACACTCTCCATACCCGCCGCTTTCCAGAGGACCCCCACCGAATAGGGGAACGTTATTCACTCCCCCGAGACACCAAAGAGATGTTGATATGCCTTATTTTATACCCATTTCCCACATCGTATTTAATTGTTTGTAAGTGCTTTTCGATTCGTTTTGTATACATTTGGTGCGTTTATGGTATTTGTTAGTGTTTCATGATATTAACAGGTACTTGAGCATAATTGTGGAGAAAACGACATTTTAAAGTGAAATGAGTGCTTACGGAAGGTCTATAATAAATCATGATGAATATTGGTTGAAAAGCATTCATTTGGAGAAAGCTTACAAGAAGTATATGTTGTCAAGAAATTGTTTATCACTCAAGTTTGCACTTCACCTAGCAAGTCAGACGAATACAAAGCTCAAATGGATGTCAATATACTGTTTTCGCAATTTGATGGTGTGCTGGGCAGATGACAAGAAATAAAGAACCAAGCACCTCAATCTCATTGTACTACTCGTATTTAGTTGGAGTAGGCTGGAGTACATATTTGGTGAGCATTAGTGTAATGGACATTAAGATGCAAAAGATGGGTTTTCGTGTGGGCTTATGGCCGAAGAAAAGAAGTAAAGTGGCAGCCCATTTAATTAGCAAAAAGCCCAAAAAGAATTATGGCCGAAAGCAAGTGAAAGTCGGCAAGGAATGGGAGTCGGTGGACATCACAACAATACTTTATATATATTTTACAACAATCTATCAATCAGGAGGTTGAAGTGATGGAGGATCAGAAAAAAACATAATATCAGCTCTTTTATTTAATGTTGCAGTCTTACTTTGCAAGTCAACGAAAACTTAGTCGATATTGATGTGGACGGACTTGGATAAAGTTAGTGATGGACTTATATTAGTAATGACTTACCTGGGCTTTACAAAGAAACGAAATAAATGGAAGAAGAGAATTGCAGCCAACTTGTGATAAGTGGACATGAGGTCGGTTACCTATGTACACTATATTGATGAATTAATTGTATACGTGGCGAATTGGCACGAGATTTAGGTACGGGTGTTGTGGTGGAGAGCCGCAAGCAGACAAATACGAAAGGTTTTATTCTCCACTTGTTTCTCGCGAGCAGCAGCATTAATTCGATTATCATCACAGTCCCCAACATAGTTCGATCTCTTTATTTAATTCGCACTTTATTATTATTAGTTGCGTAATTGCGTAATTCGCACTTGTTTTATTCTCCATTGGTCTTTTAGATGCGGATTTTGAATGAGTGGATGAGGGTGTGGCTAGGGTGGCTGATGTTTTGGCCAACCCTTCACCCTCTTTTGAAGGAGAAGAAGATTGAATAGATTGAGAAGAGTTTGAGGGTTCAGAAGCATGTGTACCTGGGTCCCCCTGATTGGCAGATTGAGTGTCAGACTCAGATCGCGTCGAAGAAGGGACAGCTTCCTTAAGTGCTTCTTGTTCCCTTTCTCTTGCCTGCAAAAATCAAGGTAGATCTGCATTGCTCGGGTCAGACCCTGCACAGATACCTTGGGACTATTGAAAATGTTATTGTTGATAGACTTGCATTCCACAGTCTACCAGTTGCCAGACTGTAATCATTGTCAAGTATTGCTTCAATGATGAGAGCAAGAATCCTACCATAAGGTATGGTAAGGCTCTTCTTATGAACACAATCAACTAAGTCCTTAAAAATTAAGCCAGCAAAATCTATTCTGGTCATAGTGACCATTGCATGAAAAATCTGCAATTCTAAAACATTAGGTTGATCAAAGCTGCCTGCCTTTACTTGTAAAGTTTTAGAAATTGTGCTCAGTAAATAGTTCCAAATGCCAGTTAAATATTTCATTTTAACCACTGAAGCCAATGGACCAGTATATCCAACTTCTTGTAAAATATTTTTGGCTTCAGTATGAGACACAACATTTTCATAATCATCTTCAGGCATATAAGACAGTTTAAATGCAGACCTAATCCTCTCATAAGAAATATATACCTTTTTCTTACCATTGAGGATTGTGCCATAGATTGCAGCATCTCCTTTCTTGTTCTGTCCCACAAAACAGCTCGCCCAAAATTCACAAAGGAGATCTTGAAACACCCAGTCTGGCTTCTCAATTATCACCTTGCCGAAAGGATGATACCATAAGAAAGCCACAATGTCATCATATCCTTTTGCCCATGAAGGAGGATGAATATTGGCATGAACCTAACTGTCAATCTTGATTTTACCAGTATCAAGATCAGCCGGAACCACTACTACATTACTTCCCACCACATAAGGTGAAAGCTTATTAGCGCTTATTGGAGCTGGGTATAGACTTTCAACTTCAGATGAAGAACTAGATTGAGAATCATTAGAATGAATAGAAACAGATGATGATGCCATTTGAAAACAGTTTTTATAAGAAGAAATTTAAATACAATAATAAAACAGTAATCAGATTTGAGAGAGAAAAAAATTGATTTGAGAAAATATGAACAAGTGATTTGGGATTTAGGTTAAATCGATATTATATACATGATTCAAAATATCCCGTTTGAAAAAGTTGGAGAGAGAAAGATTATGATTGGAGGATCAACAAGTAGTGGAGGTACTTTTTCAGTAACCGGCTGTTACCACTACACGTGTCACACTCCAATAGGATCAACAAGTAAGCTTAAATAAAATAATGAAAGTAATAAAACGCACTGAGATATTTAATAACAAAAATAACCACGAATCTGTGTCAGACTCAGCTTACCCTCTTTTACTTGGAAATGCACCAAGTATGAAAGAGTAGTCTGGGTCAGACACATCTTACCCTCAAAAATTTAGAATAACTCTAAGGGGTCAGATTTGTTATTACTTAGCTCACTACATTTTACAAATTAAGCATACCTAGCTTACTTATGAGATAGTTGAACCTTGATTCATCCAATGGCTTTGTGAACATGTCAGCAAGCTGATTATCTGTTGGAATGAAGTGGAGTTCAACATCTTCTTTCATTACATGATCCCTGATGAAATGATATCTTATATCAATGTGCTTGGTCCTTGAATGAAGTACAGGATTGTTTGAAATTGCTATGTGTAAAGATGAGAATTTGAGTTTTAGTGTGTGTTTTAGTGTGTGTTAATGGAGGTTTTAGTGAGAGAGTGTAGAGAGAGAAAGTGTAGATGTCAGGGAAAGATTAGATAGCATTATGGGTGTTAGGACCAGTTTCAGTGAAACTGGCCAGTCTCCAGTTGCACCTGGAGACCAAGAAGATTTGTCCAGAAATATATTAAAGTCCAGTTGCATCGTACAGTCAACGCAACTGAAGACTTCCTCCAGTTGAGAACTGACCAGTTGAAGAATCATTCCAGTTGAAGTCGAAGACAACAAGTGGAAGATAGAGAATGACAATGGCAGCGAAGCCCAGTTGACATTCTAGTCAGTTACAAACTGGAGACCGTCAGTGGAAAGCTCTTACAAAGCTTTACACTGATTACGAGGAATTAACTTTTATGCTTTATGTGCTATTACCCGGATAATAAGATTTATCTTATTATTTAAGTACAAAAAGGTACATAAAGCTGGTTGAGTAAAGTTGCTTTATACTGCAACTTTACACAGCATTTTAAGGAATTAAATGCTATTCCTTCAATGTTCTCAACCATATTTGTACGGCCAAAGTTAACATCCCAATGTTAACTTTGCCTATAAATACAAGTCATTGCACAACAAGAATAACAGACTTCACACTTTGCATACCTGCAATATTCTTGGTGAACTTGTGCAATATTCTCTCAATCGTAAAAAAGAACATTTCACAACTTTAAGTGTTTCGATTGTTCAGAGAAATTCCAAGTGTAGATCAATTGTAGTTCATAGGTTGTTAGGATATTTACATACTTGTATTATCTTGGTTCCGCAACAACCTTGTAATTTATTTAAAGTTAATAAATAAATTACATTGAAAATTACATATTGTCTCACCAATTTACTTTACAAGTATTTTATATTATTGCATTGTTCTTTACTTATTGTCACTTAAATAAGTAATCTATCTAGAACTTGGTATATACTCTCTGTAACTGGCCGTCTCCAGTTCAGCGTTTATATTGCAAAGTAACTCCACCATCGACATAGAGGTGTCTTCAGGTAGTACCATCTATTGAGTTGGGACTTACAAGTGGTATCAGAGCAAAAGGCTAATAAACTTGCCTAGATCTGCTTAGATGACTACTACTGAAGGTGGAGATGGTTCTGGTCAAGGTGAAAACCCTTTGAATACTAATACACCACCTCTTCAAAATGTTAATACAAACCCTCCTCCTCCTACTGCCCCAAATCACGTCCATGTACATTATTCTAACACTCCTGTTCCAAAATTTGATGGAAACAGTGATACCTTTGGTACATGGAAGGCCAGAATGATTTTGCATTTTGGTGGGATAGAGAGATATATGCTGAAAATCCTTAAGGATGGACAGTATATACCCATGTCTCTTGGGGTAAGTCCTCTTCTAGATCCAACTGGAAGAAGAGGTTCCAGAGAAAAGCTCGAAGACCACTGGTCTGATGAGGATTGTAGACTTGTAGATCTGGACACCAAACTCAAGAACATGATCCTTGGAGCTGTTCCTGAAGATCTAATTCCAACACTTGTGTTGTTCCCAGTGCCAAGTCAATGTGGGATGAATTAGTTATTCAGTTTGAAGGAGGTGATGACACTATTGTCACCAGAAAGGTTGCCTTGAACAAGAAGTATGAATCCTTCTTTGCTTTTCCCAATGAAAGTCTAACTGGTACTTACACCAGGTTTTCTAGCCTCATTAATCAGTTAAGAGGCTTGGGTGTAGAGAAGGATAAGGATATTCTTCTTGAAAAGTTTTGTGATATTCTTCCTTCCAAATGGGAAAATATGGTTCTTGTCTTAAGACAAGGTAAAACCCTGCACAGTGTAAGGATTCCTAGTGTTGCTGGTAAGACTGGAACTTCGAGAGATATTGCTAATGATTCTGAAATACCTAAGGGTTGGAAGATGCCAAAGCGCTCGACATCTTACTTCTAGTTGAAGATCTTGAAGACATGTTTGAAGTTTGATATACATTTTTGAAGACTATTGAAGATTTCGATAATGCTGATGTCACGGGGGAGTG
>CM067167.1:280762814-280804934 GCA_034093135.1 Erigeron breviscapus
TGAAAAAAAACGACATTTTAAAGTGAAATGAGTGCTTACGGAAGGTCTATAATAAATCATGATGAATATGGGTTGAAAAGCATTCATTTGGAGAAAGCTTACAAGAAGTATATGTTGTCAAGAAATTGTTTATCACTCAAGTTTGCACTTCACCTAGCAAGTCAGACGAATACAAAGCTCAAATGGATGTCAATATACTGTTTTCGCAATTTGATGGTGTGCTGGGCAGATGACAAGAAATAAAGAACCAAGCACCTCAATCTCATTGTACTACTCGTATTTAGTTGGAGTAGGCTGGAGTACATATTTGGTGAGCATTAGTGTAATGGACATTAAGATGCAAAAGATGGGTTTTCGTGTGGGCTTATGGCCGAAGAAAAGAAGTAAAGTGGCAGCCCATTTAATTAGCAAAAAGCCCAAAAAGAATTATGGCCGAGAGCAAGTGAAAGTCGGCAAGGAATGGGAGTCGGTGGACATCACAACAATTCATATATTGTTTATTCTCTTGAGCAAGGGACCAGACCCTTGACTCTTACTGTACATTCTCTCAGAACAGCTCTTCAGTTAAATTATCTGGATGAGAATGAATTGGCAATGCCACTCCCTACTGGTATTAACTTCAGAGAAGTATGCAGATTAATGGGGCATACCGAAATAGTGGATGAGCATGGTCAGTTGCTAAGGAAGGGAACAATATATATGAGCAGACTGACGGATTCGTGGAGATATTTCTTCACACACATTGTCGAGTGCCTTGGAGGTAGTTCTGGAGGGTTAGACCAGATCAATCAAACCCACCTCCAGATTGCCTACTGTTTGTGGTTTGGGCTAAGGGTTGATTTTGCCCAGATATTATTTGACGATCTGGTAGAGCGTTTAAAGGTAAAAGGTAGAAAGCCCGTTTGTACCATACATTCGTTTTCTTTCAATCATATTTAAGAACGCCCTTGGAGCCCAGTAAGATTTTGAAACCACTCATTTTTCAATGAGTGAGTACATGAGAGATCTGACCAACTTAAGGTCCAGAGATGGTGAGGTGGATATTCCTCAAGCAATGTTGTCACTTCAAAGAATAGAAGAGAATGTGGCACCAGGCAGGGTCCAAGTTGTTGAAGTACCTGCTGGTAGCGAAGATGTTGAAATTGTTGAAATGGTTCAACCTATTCGACAAGTGGCTCCAGTTGGTGGACCAGAAAATATTGAGTCCTCCAGACAACCAAGAACTTCCAGGCGTCTGATGAGAGGTGGAGTCCAGGTAAATCCATCAACCCATCCTGGTGATATAATGAATATAGATGGGTCTCCTATTTTTGAATAGGAGAATATTGATTCTACTGTACAATCTGAACAGAGAGTGGACACTGAAGTCCAGGCTGTTGTACAAGATGTGGCTCAAGCTGGTGAGCAAGTTGTTCAGACTGAAGAACAAGCATCTGGCGAACAAGAAGCCCAGATTGATCTCAATGTTGAGGTTGGTGAACAAGTTGATATTGCTGGTGCATCGTTTTGGGATGAGGCTGACTCTCCTATGTCTGGAGGTCAGAATTTTGATGTAAATATGGACTTTTTGGGTGAAGAAAATGTACAAGTTGAAAGTTCACCAGAAATGCCACTACCTCCTCCAGAAACCGAAATGCCAACACCTCCACCAGAAATACCAACTCCTACACCAGAAATGCCACCACCAGAACCAAGAATGCCACCACCACCACCATCAATTCCTCAATCAACTCCATACTTCACACCATTCATTCAACCAACACAAACTCAATCACCACCAGTTGAAGCCCCAGTTAACCCAACCGAACAAAGTGTGCCAGTCTCAAATGTTGAAACTGAAGAGGACTGGGCACAAGTACCTATGATGACCAGATTGACTTCTCATCTGGAACAACCCTCTGGTCTCTCCACTTCCTCTTCAACCGAGGTCCAAGGCCTTCTTAGTAAGGTGGCGGACCTGGAGAGATCACTCCAGTCATCTTCCCAGGTTATTTCTGACTTCAAATCAATACTGTCAAACAATTTAGCGTCAGAAATGAACCTTTTTGCTGGGAATGAAAAGTTAGTATTTGATAAACTGGATGAGCTGGTACTGGCCACAAATCCCAATTCTCAAAATATAAGGGTGGCAGTACAAGGGTTTGAAGAGAAGATTGTAAGTTCTATTGAGACTACAGTGGAAAGTAAGGTTCTACAACCACTGGCAGGTCTTAAAGAAGAGATGGAGAAGCTGGTTACAAGAGTTGGCACTAGAGAGCAGGCCAACATTTGATCAGAATGATATGGTCAGCACCCTTAGTGATGAAGTTGTTAGAAAGCTTAAGGGTGATATGTTGAAAGAGATCACTGAAGAAATATCTGGATCTATCCTTAGATCATTTCAGGATGTTATGTTGCCAGAAATTGTGAAGATGATTGAGGTTGAGCTGCCAAAGGACTTGCCAGAAGCAATTGAAAATATTAAAAGGGAAGTCCAGGCACTCAAGACTGGTATGACTGCTTCCTTGCCGGAACAAGGAAGAACTTTTGGTTCACTAGACAGGCATATGATGGAAGAGTTGTGGAATGATCTGAAGTCCAGGACTAGAGATCATTCCAAAGGGGGAAAATTGTCAGTTCCATCAACTGGTGACCAAGAGTTAACAAGGAAGAAGAGAGAAGTTGTAAGGGCAGTTGCTACTGAAAGTGTTGTGCAACAGAGGCATGTGACTGGTACTGATGCCAGTGCACGTTTAGCCCAGAGAACTTTGGAAGAGGCTGCTGGTACTGAAGCCAGTGAGCCCCAGTTCGAAAGCTTCCCAGATATTCCTACCACACTGAAGGCGGTTAAAGGAAAAGAAAAGGTTATATCTGGTGAAGAAGAAGAACAGACTGAAGATGTTGACAATGAAACATCTAGGAAGTTACAACAACAGTGCATTATGAATGAAATATTCAAGAATAATCAAAGAGATGAACTGCTGGCCCATCATAGGGATATGGCAACAATGGGTACTCTGGACTCCTACAACGCTGGCAGGTTAGGAGTAAATATTGAAGTTTTCAAAAGGATGAAAGATGACCCAAGAGTTCATCAGTGTCTTGATGCACTGAATGATGTTCATATACGCTCGTTCTATGCTGAAGAAGAACAGGTATATGACTCATTGATATATGGTGTTACAAGAAGAAGGGCCTAAACCTTGTATCATTGTACTTATTGTAATTAAAAGTCTTATGAAAGTTGTAATTGTTTTCCTTTTTGATGAAAGTAATAATAGTTGTATCTTTTTATTTTTATAAGTAAATGACCAGATTTAGTCTAAGTTAGAACTTAAAAGATGAAACTGAAAAACACTCATGATCTATAAAGTGTTTTCCAGTAACTTAGATTAGACTTAAATCGACCAAGTGTTTTCCAGGCATACAAATTTGTATATCTATAAGCCTGAAAAATACTTGCATTATTTCTAAACAAATAGGGGGAATTTGTTAGGTCCAGATTTAGTCCAGACTTACTGGACTAGCTCCAGACTGGACTACTGGAACCTTATTTAGGTTTTGTTAGAATAATGTGTTTTGCTGGACTCGCTCCAGACTCGACTACTGGAGCTTACTGAAGATCTGTCCAGAAAACATATTCTACTGGACCTACTCCAGACTTGGAATCTGGAGTCCCTCTGAAGATTTGTCCAGAAATAATTGAAGACTAGTGAGCAAATACTTGTATAGGTAATCTGGAGCATTCTCCAGATTAGCTCACTGAAGACTTCACCCCAGTCCAGATCAACTCTACTGAAGACATTCTGACTGAAGTCAAAGACTGAAGTCTGAAGAAAGAAGACTTAACAAATGGCGGAGTCCACTGGAAAGTCTTACCAGATCTGTACACTGGAGGATTGTTAGTGTTCTAGATCCTGCAAGTCTGAACACTAATATCAAGGATTGACTTTTCCTTTAACACACTTTCCAAAGAACAATCCACTTGTTCTTTACCAAAGTATACGTGTGTTAATGTGGTTGGATAAAAGGATACACTTGCACTTGATGTGACTTTATCCTTATTCCTTATCCAATACATTTAATGTTCTTGTCGGAGCATTAAATGTATGCAACCATATTTGTACGGCACAAAATTCACTGGTGAATTTTGTTGCCTATAAATACAAAGTCATTTCCTTGACATAATTACTTTTAAGCACTTGCTTTGCATGAAAGTGAATTTGTCTAAAATACTCTCGATCTTAAACAGGGATACTTCACAACTTTAAGTATCTCGATCCTAAAGAGCTATTTGACAATATAGATCATTTGTAACTCATAGGTTGTTAGGATACATACTTAATTGTATTATCTTGATTCCGCAACAACCTTGTATTTTATTTAAACATCAATAAATGAAATACCCATGAAACATACATAATGGTCCACTTTATTTGTTTATTGCTTTAAGTCTTGTATTACTTTGTTTATATATCTTGCATATTTATTTACAAGTAATACTAGTCCATATCTAGTGATTATTAGACTTGTTGTATTTTACACTTTCTATTGGTTAACCATCTCGAAGTTAAAAAGGGACTCACATTTGGTATCAGAGCAGAAGGCTAATCATTGCCTAGATCTGTTTCTGAATGGCTAACCAAGAAAATACACAAGGTTTTAGTCTTGGTCCCGATCCTAATGTAAATATCAATGATCAAAATGAACCTCAAAATGTTAATAACACTAATCCTCTACCTCCTCCTCCTACTCCTGCTTCTCCACACGTGCATGTGCACTACTCAAATAATCCTGTTCCTAAATTCAGTGGGAACATCGATGAATTTGGTACGTGGAAGGCTAGGATGGTTTTGCATGTCACTGGTATTGAGAGGAACATGATGAAAATTTTAAACGAAGGTCCTTATGTACCAACATCACCTCTCAATCCACTTCTTGATCCTTCTGGATCTAGAAGGGGAAGGGAAAAGAGGGAGGAACATTGGTCTGAAGAGGAGAGGAGATTGGTGAATCTAGACACCCTCCTTAAAAACATGATCCTCGGGGCTGTTCCAGAAACCCTCATTCCCACACTAGTTCTTTTTCCTAGTGCCAAAACCATGTGGGATGAGCTTCTAAACCAACATGAAGGAGGAGATGACACCATTGTCACCAGAAAGGTCTCCTTAAACAAGAGGTATGAGTCATTTTTTGCTCAACCTAACGAGTCTCTCACTGGTACTTACACCAGATTTATGAGTATCATAAACCAATTGAGAGGTCTTGGGGTTGAGAAGGACAAGGATATACTTCTGGAGAAATTTTGTGACATTCTTCCCACTAAATGGTCTCACATGATCCTAGTCTTACGACAAGGAAAAACTCTGTACACACACACTCTCTCAACTCTTTATGGAGCTTTCAGGTACACTGAAGAAAATCAAGCTCAGAGAGTGGTTGCAGAAAGAGATGCCTATAACCATGCCTCCAGTACTCCTAGTGTGGTCAGTCATTCTGAACCACAAGGTACAACACTAATATCTTCTGAGAATGTATTTTCTATGAAGAAGATGGTGTCTGAACTAATGGATTCTGGAGAAACCAGTCAAGTCTCTCCAGACTGTTGTGATGAAACTGAAGATGATGACCTTGTTGCAATGATTGCTAAAACGTTCAACCGTTTCAAAGCAAGAGCAAATAGGCCATCTGGACAATTTGTATCCAGTTCTTCCACTGAGAAGACCAATTTGACATGCTTTAAGTGTGGCAAAAAGGGTCATTTCATGAAAGAGTGCAGGTCCAACCAGTTTGTATCCAAGCCTGGTCCATTTTCTTCAAATAATAAGCCTGATGATAGCTATAAAATGAAATATAAAAAGCTTAAGGCCCAAATTGCTCTCATGGCACAACAAATTGAAACAAATAATAAGTGCATGATTGCTACAACTGAAGAGAAGTGGGTTCCTTCTGATGACTCATCTGTTGATGAAGAAGAAGAAAGAGATTGCTGTTACATGGCTCTGGCAGACGAAGAGCTCCTGGTGAAGGAAGATGTCACATCTGGACGATGGGTGGACATTGTTATTAAAAAGGTTAGTGATTATGATAATGCAACTGACCAAGAACTAAAATTGGACATTGCTGAAGCTCTTAATTCTGATTTAATTTTTGTAGAAACTGTTAGATCTGATGGTGTAAATGGTCTAGAAACAGATTCTTCTGAAATAAATGCTTTAAAATCAAAATTAAAAGAACTTCAAGATATTGAACTGGCATTTCAAGCCCAGGTTCTGGTAACTGAACAATTGATTCAAGAAAAACAAGATCTTGAAGTCATTTTAGAGAAAGAAAAACTGGTAATAAAGTCATGGCTAGAAACCAAAAAGCCATATGATGCTGGAGTAAATCAATTTCCTTCTCAAAAACGTGCATACTTAGATGGAAATACTCATGTAGCATCATTAATACCAGTAATCGATCGATTACCAGAGGTGTTAAGGCCCACAACTGTTTATGATATGCCTGTAACACCCAAGACCAACTTTTACCCAGTTCAATCCCCAGAGGTTAAGACTGGAGCTGTCCAGATGAATGCTCCAGTTAAAAAGGTGAAGCAGAATAGACCTTTACCTCAGACCAATCCCTTACCAAAGCCTTGGACTGGAAAGGCTAAGGTATCATCTGAAGAAAATATTTTGTCCAGGATAGAGAGCAAGATTCAAATTCTGACTCGTCAATCACAAAGTTTTAATGCAAGATTAAACTTTATTGAGGGTACTTCATCTGGCCCTAGACAAAATACAAAACCTTTTCAAAGAAAGACAAATTTATTTCTCCAGTTGAGAAAAATGAAAAGGTTTCAAATCTATCAACCCTAGTGGTCTTCTCAACTAAGACCACTGTTGAAGTAAGTGAACTAGACCAGATTGCCCCTGGAACCTATAAGGGAGGGTCCAGTGAACCCATCAGTCGATGGGTTCCCAAATCTAACTAATCAATATCTGGTGTATGTGTAGGGTGATCGAAAGAAATATATCTGGTATCTTGACAGTGCAGCTGGCAGGACGATGACCGGATGTAAGACCCTACTGGAGGAGTTCACCATCTCTGATGGACCCTCCATCACTTTTGGAAATGATGGTTGTGGAAAGACTGAGGGATATGGTGTTCTGAACAATGGACAAGTCAAGTTTACACGTGTTGCATTTGTGAATGGTTTGAAATATAACTTGATCAGTGTAAGTCAACTGTGTGACGATGGCTATCAAGTCTTATTCAATGTTGCTCAGGGCATCGTATTCAACAAGGACTGGAAGGTAGTGTTGATTGCTCCCAGGAAAGGGAATGTGTACGTGATGGATATGGAAAGCTCTCCAGATGAGCAATGTTTCTATACTCAAGCTGATGAAGACACAAACTGGTTATGGCATAAAAGGTTATCCCATTTAAATTTCAAAAACATTAACAAGTTGTCCAGAAAACAACTTGCCGATGGGATACCTTCAGTTTCCTTCAAAAAGGAAAGACCATGTCCAGGATGTGAGATGGGTAAGCAAAAGCATACCAGTTTCAAGACCAGACAGAATTTCAGCATTTCTGAACCTCTTCATATGCTTCATATGGACCTCTTTGGTCCAGTGAACGTTCAGACTCGTGCTGGTAAAAGATACACCCTGGTGATCGTAGATGAATTCTCCAGATATTGTTGGGTGATCTTTCTGAGGTCTAAAAGTGAAGCTGCTGCTGAAATCATCAGTCTTATCAAGCAAATTGAGCTCAAGTACAGTCGAAAAGTGTGTCAGTTAAGAAGTGACAATGGAACAGAATTCCAGAATGCAACTCTGGAGTCATTCTGTACTGACACTGGCATCTCCCAGAATTTCTCATCAGCCCGCTCTCCAGAACAAAATGGAGTGGTAGAAAGGAAGAATCAAACGCTGATAGAAGCTGCCAGGAGTATGCTTGCTGAATCTGGACTGTCTACCAGTTTCTGGGCGGAAGCAATTGCAACTGCTTGCCGCACCAAGAATCGATCAGTGTACATCAAAAGACACAAAAAGACAGCCTATGAAGTCTTAAGAAATAGAAAACCAAATATTGGTTATTTTCACGTTTTTGGATGTCCAGTTTACATCCTGAACGACTCCAGTCAGCTAGGCAAATTTGATGCCAAAGCTGATGAAGGGTATTTCTTAGGCTATTCAGCCATTCGCAAGGCCTTCAGAGTCTACAACAAGAGACTGGAGAAGGTCCATGAGTCAATTCATGTAACATTTGATGAATCAAATGCATCAATCAACAAGAAGCCAGCCCTTGACACTCCCCCAGAAACTCCAATTGTCTTTTGTGAATCTGATCCAATAAACGACAAAATGGATGATTCACCAGACACAGTTTCCAGTCATCCAGATCTGGAACCTGTTCAGAAAAAGAAAGTCTCCAGTAGTACTCCATTCTATCCTTCTATTATTTTCAAACTACCCTCTGAAATTAATATTGGTTCAGATGTACGTACTACTCCCCCAGTATCAGTGTCAGTTGAGAACATACCAGAAATGTCTTCTGGTGAAGAATTTCATACTGAACCAGTACTCCAGGAAATGCCTTCAAATGAAGAATTTCATGATGCAAATCGTGATTTAAATGACTCAGATGAAGATACTGAAGTAATTTGGCAAGACCCTCCTCCAGAATCAACTCCAGAGGAGACTCAACTGAATTCTTGCACTGATATTGTTGTCAGTAACAATCCTGGTCAATACTCCAGAGGAGACTCAACTGAATTCTTGCACTGATATTGTTGTCAGTAACAATCCTGGTCAATACTCCAGATGGACAAAAGCTCACCCTATTGATCAGATCATAGGTGACTCCAGTCGTGGAGTTCAAACCAGAAGAGCCTCCAGTAATCAATGCTTATACGTCAGTTTTCTATCTTTGATAGAACCTAAGAAGATTGACGAGGCTCTGGAAGATCCAAACTGGGTGACTGCTATGCAAGAAGAGCTTCACCAGTTTGAAAGGAACAAGGTCTGGTATCTGGTTCCTTTCCCAGTTAGAAAGAAAGAACCAATTGGAACAAGATGGGTCTTCAGAAACAAAGTAGATGAAGATGGCCACGTAATCAGAAACAAGGCCAGACTGGTAGCACAAGGCTACTGCCAGTCAGATGTCGACTTTGATGAATCTTTTGCTCCAGTGGCTAGACTTGAAGCGATCAGAATTTTCTTAGCATTCGCTGCTAATCATCAGTTCAAGGTCTACCAGATGGATGTAAAGAGTGCTTTCTTGAATGGGAAGCTTGAAGAAGAAGTTTACGTCAGACAACCTCCAGGTTTCGTTGATGAAAAGCATCCACATTGGGTATATCGTCTGGACAAAGCGCTATATGGCCTCAGACAAGCCCCACGTGCCTGGTATGATACTCTGACTAAACATTTGTTGAAAAATAGTTTTAAACGAGGTGCAATTGACAATACCTTATTCATTCTTCATGAGAAAGGTAATCTGTTAATGGTACAAATTTATGTTGATGATATAATTTTTGGATCTACTGATGAAAACATGTGCAAGAAATTTTCAAAAATCATGTCCACTGAATACGAAATGAGTTTGATGGGTGAATTAACATATTTTCTTGGACTCCAGATTAAACAAAACAATGATGGCATTTTTATTAATCAGGAAAAATATGTTAGAGATCTTTTAAAGAAATTCGATATGAATTCTTCACCATCTAAACCAACTCCAATTTCTGCACCACTGACACTGGACTCTGATCCAGATGGTAAACCAGTGAACACCACTGTCTATAGAGGCATGGTTGGTTCACTGATGTATTTAACGGCCAGTAGACCAGATATTATGTTTTCAACATGTTTATGTGCCAGATATCAGTCTAATCCAAAGGAATCTCATATGCTCGCTGTTAAGCGCATACTGAATACCTTAAAGGTGCTCCCAGTCTAGGTCTTTGGTACCCCAAAGGCTCTGGAATGGATCTAATGGGTTATTCAGATTCAGATCATGCAGGTTGTAAGATAGATAGGAAATCCACTACTGGTGGATGTCATTTCCTAGGTGGCAAACTGGTCAGCTGGACCAGTAAGAAGCAAACTTCAGTTTCATTGTCCACTGCTGAAGCTGAATACGTGTCTGCAGCCAGTTGTTATGCTCAGATACTCTGGATGAAGAACCAGTTGCTTGATTATGGTATTAAGTATTCAAAGACTCCCATCTTTTGTGATAATACCAGTGCCATTGCTATCTCAAACAATCCAGTCATGCACTCCAGAACGAAGCACATTGATCTAAGGTATCATTTCATTCGTGATCATATTATGAAAAACAACATTGAACTCCATTTTATTCCCACTGACAAACAACTCACTGACATTTTTACTAAACCACTGGATGTCAAAACTTTTGAATATCTTGTTGGTGAGTTGGGAATGTTAAACCCTTAAATCTGGAACCTTGGTATTGAACGCCATTGTGTACTACTAAGGATCTTTGATTTAAAGATTCAAAAATTTATTTCTGGATCAACATTCCAGGGAAGACTTGAAAAATATTTTATCTTAAAAAATGTTTAAGTTCAGGGGGAATTAATTTTCTCACTAGACAAATTCTTCAGAAAATATTACTGGTGCCTTGTAAATATGTCCCTCTCACTGGTAACTGGACAGGTTGAAGTGCGTGTTTGAGTTGACTTATGTCTTCTTGTAAATGTGTCCCTCTCATTTGTCTGTATTAGTTGACGTGCAAGTTTGAGGTTACCAGTCTTTCAAAATTTGGTTTTCACTGGTACTTTACTGGAGTGTCCCTCCAGTGTACCATCAGTACATGATCACTGGACTAATCCACCAGTGATACTGGACGGTCTTGTCAACCTCCAGATGCACTGAACTATGTCATAATATTTTCTAAAAACTTGGTCTTTGTGTGTGCCACGTAAGCAAACCTTTTTGAAGATATTTATCTTATAAATCCTACGTGGCATGTAAATTTTTCAACGCAATGATGGTCTTTTTACCTTGGGAAAATCAAAAGTACAAGTTGTTACTGTTTTGTGGGCTGTAAACCGTCATGCATTTATGTATGATGTGATGTAATTAATGCGGATCTCAGAAACCGATCAAAAATTGTATTTGATAATTTCAAATTAATCGTTTGAGTTCCACACTCTCTATCCTATAAATACCCACTTTCACTTTCAATTTCATTTACTTCGAACATTTACTCCCAAATCTAAAATTCCTTCATTCAATTCCTTAAATTCTTCATTCATTTTCCAATCATATAACTCCTATATTAACTGCAATTCATTAAATTCTTCATCATAAACCCTAAAATCATTCAATTTCATCTTCATTTATAATTCCAATGGCTCCTAGACAATCAAACTCACCAAGAAATCTTCTATCTGCTGAATATGTTCCGGCTGCAGATGTCGTTAGAGCACCTCATATCACCCTTGAAGCAAAGGCTATAAGGATGAATATGAATAACTGGATGGCAAAACTCTCGCTATCCAGTGTCCATGATCCACAATCAATCATTGGGAGATTAAATACCTTTTTTCTCTCATGTCCACTATATGGTGCTCTAACATTAAACCCAGAAAAGATGTATCACGATTATCTATGTGAATTCTGGTACACAGCCGAATATAATGAAGCAAATTCATATATTGTTTATTCTCTTGAGCAAGGGACCAGACCCTTGACTCTTACTGTACATTCTCTCAGAACAGCTCTTCAGTTAAATTATCTGGATGAGAATGAATTGGCAATGCCACTCCCTACTGGTATTAACTTCAGAGAAGTATGCAGATTAATGGGGCATACCGAAATAGTGGATGAGCATGGTCAGTTGCTAAGGAAGGGAACAATATATATGAGCAGACTGACGGATTCGTGGAGATATTTCTTCACACACATTGTCGAGTGCCTTGGAGGTAGTTCTGGAGGGTTAGACCAGATCAATCAAACCCACCTCCAGATTGCCTACTGTTTGTGGTTTGGGCTAAGGGTTGATTTTGCCCAGATATTATTTGACGATCTGGTAGAGCGTTTAAAGGTAAAAGGTAGAAAGCCGTTTGTACCATACATTCGTTTTCTTTCAATCATATTTAAGAACGCCCTTGGAGCCCAGTAAGATTTTGAAACCACTCATTTTTCAATGAGTGAGTACATGAGAGATCTGACCAACTTAAGGTCCAGAGATGGTGAGGTGGATATTCCTCAAGCAATGTTGTCACTTCAAATAATAGAAGAGAATGTGGCACCAGGCAGGGTCCAAGTTGTTGAAGTACCTGCTGGTAGCGAAGATGTTGAAATTGTTGAAATGGTTCAACCTATTCGACAAGTGGCTCCAGTTGGTGGACCAGAAAATATTGAGTCCTCCAGACGACCAAGAACTTCCAGGCGTCTGATGAGAGGTGGAGTCCAGGTAAATCCATCAACCCATCCTGGTGATATAATGAATATTGATGGGTCTCCTATTTTGAAGAGGAGAATATTGATTCTACTGTACAATCTGAACAGAGAGTGGACACTGAAGTCCAGGCTGTTGTACAAGATGTGGCTCAAGCTGGTGAGCAAGTTGTTCAGACTGAAGAACAAGCATCTGGCGAACAAGAAGCCCAGATTGATCTCAATGTTGAGGTTGGTGAACAAGTTGATATTGCTGGTGCATCATTTTGGGATGAGGCTGACTCTCCTATGTCTGGAGGTCAGAATTTTGATGTAAATATGGACTTTTTGGGTGAAGAAAATGTACAAGTTGAAAGTTCACCAGAAATGCCACCACCTCCTCCAGAAACCGAAATGCCAACACCTCCACCAGAAATACCAACTCCTACACCAGAAATGCCACCACCAGAACCTAGAATGCCACCACCACCACCATCAATTCCTCAATCAACTCCATACTTCACACCATTCATTCAACCAACACAAAATCAATCACCACCAGTTGAAGCCCCAGTAAACCCAACCGAACAAAGTGTGCCAGTCTCAAATGTTGAAACTGAAGAGGACTGGGCACAAGTACCTATGATGACCAGATTGACTTCTCATCTGGAACAACCCTCTGGTCTCTCCACTTCCTCTTCAACCGAGGTCCAAGGCCTTCTCAGTAAGGTGGCGGACCTGGAGAGATCACTCCAGTCATCTTCCCAGGTTATTTCTGACTTCAAATCAATACTGTCAAACAATTTAGCGTCAGAAATGAACCTTTTTGCTGGGAATGAAAAGTTAGTATTTGATAAACTGGATGAGCTGGTACTGGCCACAAATCTCAATTCTCAAAATATAAGGGTGGCAGTACAAGGGTTTGAAGAGAAGATTGTAAGTTCTATTGAGACTACAGTGGAAAGTAAGGTTCTACAACCACTGGCAGGTCTTAAAGAAGAGATGGAGAAGCTGGTTACAAGAGTTGGTGCACTAGAGAGCAGGCCAACATTTGATCAGAATGATATGGTCAGCACCCTTAGTGATGAAGTTGTTAGAAAGCTTAAGGGTGATATGCTGAAAGAGATCACTGAAGAAATATCTGGATCTATCCTTAGATCATTTCAGGATGTTATGTTGCCAGAAGTTGTGAAGATGATTGAGGTTGAGCTGCCAAAGGACTTGCCAGAAGCAATTGAAAAATATTAAAAGGGAAGTCCAGGCACTCAAGACTGGTATGACTGCTTCCTTGCCGGAACAAGGAAGAACTTTTGGTTCACTAGACAGGCATATGATGGAAGAGTTGTGGAATGATCTGAAGTCCAGGACTAGAGATCATTCCAAAGGGGGAAAATTGTCAGTTCCATCAACTGGTGACCAAGAGTTAACAAGGAAGAAGAGAGAAGTTGTAAGGGCAGTTGCTACTGAAAGTGTTGTGCAACAGAGGCATGTGACTGGTACTGATGCCAGTGCACGTTTAGCCCAGAGAACTTTGGAAGAGGCTGCTGGTACTGAAGCCAGTGAGCCCCAGTTCGAAAGCTTCCCAGATATTCCTACCACACTGAAGGCGGTTAAAGGAAAAGAAAAGGTTGTATCTGGTGAAGAAGAAGAACAGACTGAAGATGTTGACAATGAAACATCTAGGAAGTTACAACAACAGTGCATTATGATTGAAATATTCAAGAATAATCAAAGAGATGAACTGCTGGCCCATCATAGGGATATGGCAACAATGGGTACTCTGGACTCCTACAACGCTGGCAGGTTAGGAGTAAATATTGAAGTTTTCAAAAGGATGAAAGATGACCCAAGAGTTCATCAGTGTCTTGATGCACTGAATGATGTTCATATACGCTCGTTCTATGCTGAAGAAGAACAGGTATATGACTCATTGATATATGGTGTTACAATTCCAGAGTTGATCAGACAAAGAAAGGAGGAGCTGGTAAGCCTCCAGAAAAAGATAAGAAGAAATGCTGGTGCTCTGGAGTTGGAATACAGGAAAAGGATAACTGGTCTACCAAAGCTTACTGCCAAGCAACTGAAAGCAATAAAAGATGGTGATCTTAGCACCTTTATTCCTCTGGATACTACTCTCAGAATTAATCAACATCACCAGTCCATTGAAGGACAACAGAGTGGTGTATCCAGGGATACTGAAGAAATGGTACAGTTGGCTAAGCAGAGGGCTAAATATGATGAAATGATGAATTTCAGGGCCAATGCAAGAAAGATTGTAAATGCTGAAATCAAATTGGCTGAAATTCATCAAGGGATGACCAGATTCAATGTAAAGTTGACCAGGGAGGGTAACTTTACAGATGAAAGGAAAGATACAGCAGTCCAAGCTTTTGGATGGACTGAACTGAAGGAGATAGGATTGACTTTTAAAGGTAAGACTGATCTCTCTCCAGATGTGAAGGCCTTTATGAAAAGAATTGAGAAGGTCTGGAGGAGAATTCAACAAATGGAAGCTGTGTTGGGTCTGAGACCACCAGTGTCTGTTCCATCATCTCCATCTCCAAAAAGGAAGGCTACTGAAGATGCTCCAGAAAGGACATCAAGAAGAAGGGCCTAAACCTTGTATCATTGTACTTATTGTAATTAAAAGTCTTATGAAAGTTGTAATTGTTTTCCTTTTTGATGAAAGTAATAATAGTTGCATCTTTTTATTTTTATAAGTAAATGACCAGATTTAGTCTAAGTTAGAACTTAAAAGATGAAACTGAAAACACTCATGATCTATAAAGTGTTTTCCAGTAACTTAGATTAGACTTAAATCGACCAAGTGTTTTCCAGGCATACAAATTTGTATATCTATAAGCCTGAAAAATACTTGCATTATTTCTAAACAAATAGGGGGAATTTGTTAGGTCCAGATTTAGTCCAGACTTACTGGACTAGCTCCAGACTGGACTACTGGAACCTTATTTAGGTTTTGTTAGAATAATGTGTTTTGCTGGACTCGCTCCAGACTCGACTACTGGAGCTTACTGAAGATCTGACCAGAAAACATATTCTACTGGACCTACTCCAGACTTGGAATCTGGAGTCCCTCTGAAGATTTGTCCAGAAATAATTGAAGACTAGTGAGCAAATACTTGTATAGGTAATCTGGAGCATTCTCCAGATTAGCTCACTGAAGACTTCACCCCAGTCCAGATCAACTCTACTGAAGACATTCTGACTGAAGTCAAAGACTGAAGTCTGAAGAAAGAAGACTTAACAAATGGCGGAGTCCACTGGAAAGTCTTACCAGATCTGTACACTGGAGGATTCATAGTGTTCTAGATCCTGCAAGTCTGAACACTAATATCAAGGATTGACTTTTCCTTTAACACACTTTCCAAAGAACAATCCACTTGTTCTTTACCAAAGTATACGTGTGTTAAGGTGGTTGGATAAAAGGATACACTTGCACTTGATGTGACTTTATCCTTATTCCTTATCCAATACATTTAATGTTCTTGTCGGAGCATTAAATGTATGCAACCATATTTGTACGGCACAAAATTCACTGGTGAATTTTGTTGCCTATAAATACAAAGTCATTTCCTTGACATAAATACTTTTAAGCATACACTTTTGCATTAAAGTGAATTTGTCTAAATACTCTCGATCTTAAACAGGGATACTTTACAACTTTAAGTATCTCGATCCTAAAGAGCTATTTGACAAATATAGATCATTTGTAACTCATAGGTTGTTAGGATACATACTTAATTGTATTATCTTGATTCCGCAACAACCTTGTATTTTATTAAACATCAATAAATGAAATACCCATGAAACATACATAATGGTCCACTTTATTTGTTTATTGCTTTAAGTCTTGTATTACTTTGGTTATATATCTTGCATCTTTATTTACAAGTAATACTAGTCCATATCTAGTGATTATTAGACTTGTTGTATTTTACACTTTCTATTGGGTTAACCATCTCGAAGTTAAAAAGGGACTCACAATATTTTACAACAATCTATCAATCAGGAGGTTAAAGTGATGGAGGATCAGAAAAAAACATAATATCAGCTCTTTTATTTAATGTTGCAGTCTTACTTTGCAAGTCAACGAAAACTTAGTCGATATTGATGTAGACGGACTTGGATAAAGTTAGTGATGGACTTATGATACGTCCTAAGGTGTATCAATATACCAAAGTATATTGTACACAAAACAGTTGTAGAGGGGGGTGAATACAACTTTCCTTAATCTTTACAAACTTTTAAATAAAAACGTTTTAAGATTCAGTTTATATATATTAAGCAAGTAAGTAAAGAGCAGGAATCATTAAAACAGTAAAGCAGTAAAGAAACAAAGACATTCTTGAACACAGATTGTGGTTTTCAAAGTAATCCTTTATTGAGAAATAATCTATACAAAGAATTACAAGGTTGTTGCGGAATAAAGATAGCCTATAGATATCTAAACAACCTCTGAAATGACAAACTACAATCAATAAGTTATAGCTCAAGAGAATCAGCCCAAGCTGATCTCGTACAAACTAAGTTGTGTATAAGAGCAGAGAAACTTGTGTGAAGAATGATTCTCAGGAAATGCCACACATATGCAATCCATGAATGAGGCTTTTATAGGCGAAAGCGCTCCTTCACTTGGTGTCCGTTGCAGCCACGTATTCATCATTCAGTGGATGATGAAGGAATAATCAATCGTGCCTTTCATAGTACTTGTGGTCCCCACGTACTGACGCACATTCTTCATCAACCAATAAGAGTATGGACACGCATATGTAAAACCAACCACCAACCTGGATCCTAGGATTCTTCCTAGTCACGTAATTTGTCTTTATCTTCAATCCAGGTTGTTATCTTCACTTGATTGTCAGACACAGATTGGGCCGTTTGTCAAAGCACCAATCTGCCTAAGTATTTCCAAGCTGACTGCTAATCCCAAGCTGTCTTCCACTAACAGCTTGGTCTTCTATCTTCAATCCTCCTTTTCGACTTGGACTGAATGCTAACACATTGTTGATGCAGCTTGAATAACACTTGCTTCCATACGATATTACAATTACAAAGTATGAAGCATGATCTGGGTCAGTTACAGATCACAAGCTGTGTCAGCTTAGTCTGACCCAGATCAGATTACAAGAACCAAAAGATTACTAAGTGTTTATAGGTCAGATTTGTCATCATTAAATTTACATTTAACATTGGGACTCAACAATCTCCCCCTATTTGATGATGACAAAACCCAACTACACCTCTAACTATCAGCTTACAAAGAATCAAAGGAAAATATGACTAACAGCTTGTGACCCTTTGAATCTTTTGGGTTCTTTTCAATCTGATATGAAATTCTAACAAGACAACTGAAATTGTACAAATACTTGCATATATTGAGAAAAACAAAGTATTACAATAAGAGCTTATTCCCCAATCAATTCTACAGTTTCTTGCTTAACTTCAAATGATGGAGCAATTCTCACATCTACTTTTCTATCTGATCCCTCATCAATAAGGAACTGCTCATACCCATTGCCTTGTTCACTAAAATTAGTACAAAATCTGTACAAGGTAAAAAGGTGCATAGTTGGTACCTCTTTTAGCTCAACAGTCCTTTGAAATACAAGTTGCCCTCTTCCATTCACAAAATACATACCATGTTCAGGTTCAGTGATGTGCATTCCACATCTTGCATTTTCAACACCAGTAGGTAGAGACAGATTGAGATTATTCAGAATCTTGTCAACAGCATCAGAAGATAATTGTGCAAACACCTCTGAAAGGGACAAGTTTTTGAGAAAACCTGTATGATCACCTCCAGGAGCATTAATCCTTTCAAACCTTCTTCTTTTCTTCTTGAGTGGCTCAGTTGACTCATCTTCATCATCCATATCATATGCTTTTGGTCTTGGAAGGCCAGTAATATCAATCTTGTACTTTACAATTGTATCCAACTTCTTCTCAATGGCTTCCAAGACTGTGTCTTTATGAATTCCATGCATACCAGTGATGATATCATGCAATTCAACCCACTATGTGTAACCTAACTCATACAGATTATCAAGATCATGAGTTTCCCAGCTTGTCTCATATCCTTTTCTTGTGAATCTGATGCTTGGAATAGACTTTCCTCTTTTCCTTTTCAATTGAACCTGGATGATTGGCTCTGGATGCCTTCTATAGTTGATCTTTTCTCCAGAGCCTCCAACCAATCATGGGCTTCACCACTATTCTTCACATCTTTAACCTTCTGTGATGGTTTAGTGTGAACCACCACCTTCTTCTTTTCTTTCCCTTGGGCCACAACTTTCTTTTTGGAACCAATGGCTGCAAGATCTTCTTCATCTTCCTTATTTAATTGTTCTTGAACAGCCTTGGCAATTTCAGGATCAGACTCAGTTGCAACAATTCTTTCTCTTTGTAATCTGTCCTCCTTAACCATTTTGTATGCCACCTCAACTGTTACCCCAAGCTGTGGAGCTTTTTCAATAGCAAGCTCCCAATCCTTTTTCTTTTTCAGTTAAGATCTTCACACCACTTGACCCACCTTCTGTTGGCCTTTTCTTGAGCATGAACTGGGACAGAGTGATTGTGTCTTCACTAGATGAAGATTCATCAATTTGTTCTTTGGGAGCTGGGTCAGCTTGAGTTGGCACAGCTTGCACAGGGACAGCTTGGGAGGACTTCTTTTTCTTTTCAGCTTTCTTAACTTTTTCACTTTCAACATCCTTCCTTATATCTCCCATTTCAACATCAACAGTCTCCCCCTTAGTTGTATCACTCTCCTTTTCAGCTTCTTCATTCAGATTTCCAACATTTTCACCACCAGACTCAGATTCTGGTATTTTTATCTCCTCTACAGTTTCCTTCTCACTTTCCACCCTAGAACCATGCACAACCATTCTTCTATCATTGGCTGCCTCCTCAGCTCTGGCCTTATTCTGTCTTTCTTTTATTTTAGCAAAATATTCTTCAATATCCTTGTCAACCTGAGCTTGTTGTCTTTCTCTTTCTAGCTCAATTTCAGCATCACTCATAGCACTCTTCTTAGCATTCTTCTCCCCCTTTTTGTCATCATCAGCAGGGAAAGAGCTCACTGGAGTGGCAAAGAGGCCTTTGAGATCCTGGTTGATCAAGTCAATCTTGATATTAGTGAGACAACATGCTCTTCTTAGCTCAACATAATCCTCATGGAGGAGTCCAATTTTAGATTTAACACCCTTAGAATCTTCAATCAGATCATTCTTGAAATCTGCTTGTGACTTATTTGCAGATCGAAGTTCTATGGTGACTTCCCTTGTAAACTTGGTTGCTGCATTCTCAATCTGACTCAAAGTACTCTTGTTTCTTTCCTTCTCTTCATTGATTGCCTTTGTAAGACCATCAAGAGACTCTGTCAGCTTGCTCTGGTTCTGCTGCATCAAATCAACTGCTTTTTATCACACTTTCTTTCAATGCAGTCTGATCATGACTCAGCTTATCTAACTTCTTGTCCGTCAATTCCTGATCCTTTTGGATCTTTTCGAAGCATTTGGTCAGCTGTAAGCTCTCAACCTTAGAGGTTGAAATGAACTCAGTGAGCTGACCCACCACATCTGAAAATGAGATAGTGGCAACTTGGGAAGAACTTGCAGTTGGCTTAAAATCCACTGACTCTGGAAAGAGCAGCATGCAATCCTTAATATCAGGTCATTGGGCTGATATAGAAGGGGGTGGAGGCTTAAGGAGTTTTGGTGAATTTGCTCATGAGAGTGAGTCTCATGAGTAGATTTGTCAGAAATGATGATGAGTTGGTCAGCCTGAGAAAGATTAACGTTTGGTTCAGGCTGAGGGCCAGTGGGAATGTGTTGATCTTGATTTTGATCAACTCCTCCACTGGCATCTTCCATCAGAGCATCCCTTGAGGATGGATGGGCAGACTCATCATCGAATGAAGAATCACTTCCGGAGATAGTGATCTTATTCTCATTGACATCGTGAGGACCATCAATGGTTCCCTTTGCTGCACAAGGGGCTGACATAACTGCCTTAAAGACAGCCATGTAACCTACAGAATCCCTCTGTCCAAGGACAGATGCAGACACAGACTCTGCAGGTGTAATGTCTTGTGTATTTGATTGCCATTCAACAGAGGTGTGTTGTTGCACCAAAGTATCCTTAGGGAGAATTGAGGCCTGTACCCCTCCTTGTGACATAGAAGGGGCATTGACAGTCTGTGCAGACTCAGAGTGTAAGAGAGAAGGAGTCTGATCAGCTTGGGGAGGAGAAGCAGTGTCACCAATGCGTTCGATACTTCTCTCCTTTGGCTGACCATCCTCAGAAATGATGTGCATAGACTCTGACTCATTTTGGATCTGGGCTAGATCCTCTGTTATCCCTTTAATGATATCATCAACCTTTTGGGAGGCTGATGATGGCGATTTAGGTGCAGACACAGTATGACCTTGGGAGGAGGTCTTTTTTTCAATACCTTCACCCTGTTTGGAGGGTTGGGTAGCAGTAGGTGTTCCCTTTAACTCGTCTACACTCTTTTGGGAGAGTGCAGATGGGCGTGGCGTTTCGGCTTGTCAGCTTGGGTGGCAGGGACAGCTTTGGAACGTTCCTTAGCTTCCACTGCACCTTGGGGGATCTCAAGAATTGGATGTTGCAATATCAACCCAGAAGCTGACACATATTTCCTTTGCGTTCTTTTCTTTTTAGCCTTGTGAGGTACTAAGTCCTCAACAATTGGTCTTTTAGATGCGGATTTTGAATGAGTGGATGAGGGTGTGGCTAGGGTGGCTGATGTTTTGGCCAACCCTTCACCCTCTTTTGAAGGAGAAGAAGATTGAATAGATTGAGAAGAGTTTGAGGGTTCAGAAGCATGTGTACCTGGGTCCCCCTGATTGGCAGATTGAGTATCAGACTCAGATCGCGTCGAAGAAGGGACAGATTCCTTAAGTGCTTCTTGTTCCCTTTCTCTTTGCCTGCAAAAATCAAGGTAGATCTGCATTGCCCGGGTCAGACCCTGCACAGATACCTTGGGACTATTGAAAATGTTATTGTTGATAGACTTGCATTCCACAGTCTGACCAGTTGCCAGACTGTAATCATTGTCAAGTATTGCTTCAATGATGAGAGCAAGAATCCTACCATAAGGTATGGTAAGGCTCTTCTTATGAACACGATCAACTAAGTCCTTAAAAATTAAGCCAACAAAATCTATTCTGGTCATAGTGACCATTGCATGAAAAATCTGCAATTCTAAAACATTAGGTTGATCAAAGCTGCCTGCCTTTACTTGTAAGTTTTAGAAATTGTGCTCAGTAAATAGTTCCAAATGCCAGTTAAATATTTCATTTTAACCACTGAAGCCAATGGACCAGTATATCCAACTTCTTGTAAAATATTTTTGGCTTCAGTATGAGACACAACATTTTCATAATCATCTTCAGGCATATAAGACAGCTTAAATGCAGACCTAATCCTCTCATAAGAAATATATACCTTTTTCTTACATTGAGGATTGTGCCATAGATTGCAGCATCTCCTTTCTTGTTCTGTCCCACAAAACAGCTCGCCCAAAATTCACAAAGGAGATCTTGAAACACCCAGTCTGGCTTCTCAATCATCACCTTGCCGAAAGGATGATACCATAAGAAAGCCACAATGTCATCATATCCTTTTGCCCATGAAGGAGGATGAATATTGGCATGAACCAGACTGCCAATCTTGATTTTACCAGTATCAAGATCAGCCGGAACCACTACTACATTACTTCCCACCACATAAGGTGAAAGCTTATTAGCGCTTATTGGAGCTGGGTATAGACTTTCAGGTTCAGATGAAGAAATAGATTGAGAATCATTAGAATGAATAGAAACAGATGATGATGCCATTTTGAAAACAGTTTTAGAAGAAATTAAATTTAATAAAACAGTAATCAGATTTGAGAAAAAAAAATTGATTTGAGAAAATATGAACAAGTGATTTGGGATTTAGGTTAAATCGATATTATATACATGATTCAAAATATCCCGTTTGAAAAAGTTGGAGAGAGAAAGATTATGATTGGAGGATCAACAAGTAGTGGAGGTACTTTTTCAGTAACCGGCTGTTACCACTACACGTGTCACACTCCAATAGGATCAACAAGTAACTAAATAAAATAATGAAAGTAATAAAACGCACTGAGATATTTAATAACAAAAATAACCACGAATCTGTGTCAGACTCAGCTTACCCTCTTTTACTTGGAAATGCACCAAGTATGAAAGAGTAGTCTGGGTCAGACACATCTTACCCTCAAAAATTTAGAATAACTCTAAGGGGTCAGATTTGTTATTACTTAGCTCACTACATTTTACAAATTAAGCATACCTAGCTTACTTATGAGATAGTTGAACCTTGATTCATCCAATGGCTTTGTGAACAAGTCAGCAAGCTGATTATCTGTTGGAATGAAGTGGAGTTCAACATCTTCTTTCATTACATGATCCCTGATGAAATGATATCTTATATCAATGTGCTTGGTCCTTGAATGAAGTACAGGATTGTTTGAAATTGCTATGTGTAAACATGAGAATTTGAGTTTTAGTGTGTGTTAATGGAGGTTTTAGTGAGAGAGGGTAGAGAGAGAAAGTGTAGATGTCAGGGAAAGATTAGTTTGCATTAGGGGTTAGGACCAGTTTCAGTGAAACTGGCCAGTCTCCAGTTGCACCTGGAGACCAAGAAGATTTGTCCAGAAATATATTGAAGTCCAGTTGCATCGTACAGTCAACGCAACTAAAGACTTCCTCCAGTTGAGAACTGACCAGTTGAAGAATCATTCCAGTTGAAGTCGAAGACAACAAGTGGAAGATAGAGAATGACAATGGCAGCGAAGCCCAGTTGACATTCTAGTCAGTTACAAACTGGAGACCGTCAGTGGAAAGCTCTTACAAAGCTTTACACTGATTACGAAGAATTGACTTTTATGCTTTATGTGCTATTACCCGGATAATAAGATTTATCTTATTATTTAAGTACAAAAAGGTACATAAAGCTGGTTGAGTAAAGTTGCTTTATACTGCAACTTTACACATCATTTTAAGGAATTAAATGCTATTCCTTAAATGTTCTCAACCATATTTGTACGGCCAAAGTTAACATCCCAATGTTAACTTTGCCTATAAATACAAGTCATTGCACAACAAGAATAACAGAGAGAATACTTCACACTTTGCATACCTGCAATATTCTTGGTGAACTTGTGCAATATTCTCTCAATCGTAAAAAGGAACATTTCATAACTTTAAGTGTTTCGATTGTTCAGAGAAATTCCAAGTGTAGATCAATTGTAGTTCATAGGTTGTTAGGATATTTACATACTTGTATTATCTTGGTTCCGCAACAACCTTGTAATTTATTTAAAGTTAATAAATAAATTACACTTGAAAATTACATATTCTCTCACCAATTTACTTTACAAGTATTTTATATTATTGCATTATTCTTTACTTATTGTCACTTAAATAAGTAATCTATCTAGAACTTGGTATATACTCTCTGTAACTGGTCGTCTCCAGTTCAGCGTGTATATTGCAAAGTAACTCACCATCGACATAGAGGTGTCTTCAGGTAGTACCATCTATTGAGTTGGGACTTACAAGTGGTATCAGAGCAGAAGGATAATAAACTTGCCTAGATCTGCTTAGATGAACACTACTGAAGGTGGAGATGGTTCTGGTCAAGGTGAAAACCTTTGAATACTAATACACCACCTCTTCAAAATGTTAATACAAACCCTCCTCCTCCTATTGCCCCAAATCACGTCCATGTACATTATTCTAACACTCCTGTTCCAAAATTTGATGGAAACAGTGAGACCTTTGGTACATGGAAGGCCAGAATGATTTTGCATTTTGGTGGGATAGAGAGATATATGCTGAAAATCCTTAAGGATGGACCGTATATACCCATATCTCTTGGGGTAAGTCCTCTTCTAGATCCAACTGGAAGAAGAGGTTCCAGAGAAAAGCTTGAAGACCACTGGTCTGATGAGGATCGTAGACTTGTAGATCTGGACACCAGACTCAAGAACATGATCCTTGGAGCTGTTCCTGAAGATCTAATTCCAACACTTGTGTTGTTCCCCAGTGCCAAGTCAATGTGGGATGAATTAGTTATTCAGTTTGAAGGAGGTGATGACACTATTGTCACCAGAAGGTTGCCTTGAACAAGAAGTATGAATCCTTCTTTGCTTTTCCCAATGAAAGTCTAACTGGTACTTACACCAGGTTTTCTAGCCTCATTAATCAGTTGAGAGGCTTGGGTGTAGAGAAGGATAAGGATGTTCTTCTTGAGAAGTTTTGTGATATTCTTCCTTCCAAATGGGAAAATATGGTTCTTGTCTTAAGACAAGGTAAAATCCTGCACAGCCATACTCTTGCATCGCTCTATGGAGCCTTCAGATTCACTGAAGACAATAATGCTGCAAGACTGGTGGCTGAGCAGGATGCCATGAACCATGCCCAGAGTACCAAGGTTGCTAGTGTAACTGAGCGACCTTGTACTGCTATACTGTCGGCAGTGAGTATCCAGGCACACTCAATGAAGGAGATGTTAAACAGTTTCTTGAACTCTGGCCTGACCACTGAAATCAGTGACAGTTGTGATGAAACTGACGATGATGATCTGGTAGCCATGATCGCTAAAACCTTTAATAGGTTTAAGCATAAATCTAAAAGATTTAATGGCCCAACAATGCTTCCAGCTCCAGCTCTCTGGATAAAACCAATCTTACCTGCTATAAATGCGGTAAGAAAGGTCATTTTATGAAGGAATGCAGATCTAGTCAGATGAACAACCAAACTGGTCCCTCTGTCCCAAATTTCAATCGGCCTGATGATAGCTACAAAGATAAATATAAGAAGCTTAAGGCCCAGATTGCCCTCTTGTCCATGGAAAAAGAAAGGATCAGTGCTTGATGGCACAAACTGAGGGAAAATGGGAGTACTCTGATGACTCATCAGCTGATGAAGAAGAGGAAAGGGACATGTGTTTCATGGCCTTGGAAGATCAACAGCAGCATGTTGCAAAAGAAGATGTCATCACTGGAAGATGGGTGGACATCATTTTGAAGAAGGTATGTGATTATGACAATCAGGTGGATCCAGAACTGAAACTGGACCTTGCTGGAATCATTAAGTGGTGATTTGGCTTTTGTGGAAACTGTTAGAGCAGATAGTGAAAGATATATGGACACTATCTTAATTGAACTAAACAATGTTAAACCACAACTGAATGATTTACAAAGTGTCCAGTTGGCTCTCAAGGAGTCAGTTTTAAAAATTAAGGCTTTAGAATTTGATAATCAAAAATTAGTTTCTGATCTTGAAAAAAGAACAAATGATTATCAAGTCATGGGTAAAAGCATCTGGAAAGAATTATGATGCATTTTCTAGAACAATTGATGCCCAGAAAAATGCATGGAAATCTAGAGATCTGGAAATGGCAGCTCTCATACCAGATCTTCATGCATTGCCTCCAGCTCTCAGGGTTGAAACTCCTTATGATCAACCTGAAGCTGTTGAAACTGAACCTATTGAGACCACCCCCATTGAGGTTAAATCTGGAGCCAAACAGGCTAAAGCTCCAGTCAAAAAGACCATTGGTAACAAGCCCTTACCTCAGAAGTATAAGGAGCCCAAGACCCAAAAGACTAAAACTCCAGCTGAACCAAGGTCCAAGGTTCAGCAGCCTGATGAAAAAGATATTTTGTTTAAACTGGAAAGTCAACTCCAACTTTTGTCTCGACAGGTTCAGAGTTGTACTGCCGGATTAAAAATCTGGAAGGAGGTTCATCACCTCCAGTTGTAAAACAAAATATTAAACCCCTTTCAAAACCAAAGAATGTTCCATCTGGAACTAAATCTGATAAGAAAAAGGGGAGCAAGTATCAAATACCAATCGTTTTTACCCCTGCACCTGGATCTGGTGAAAAAGATCCAGATGTAGTCTTCAATTTACCTCCACAACAATCAACTGTGACTTCTGTAGAGAAGTCCAGTGAACCCATCAAGCAAAGATGGGTTCACAAAAATAACTGATGATTTTTGTGGGTGTGCAGGGCGATCGAAAGAAGAATATCTGGTATCTGGACAGCGCTGCTGGCCAGACTATGACCGGATGTAAGCCCCTGCTTGAAGAGTTCACTGTCCAAGATGGACCGGCAGTGACGTTTTGTAATGATCAAAGTGGAAAGACTGAAGGATATGGTGTGCTCAATAACGGACAGTCGAATTCAAGAGAGTTGCATTTGTGAATGGTTTGAAATACAACCTGATCAGTGTCAGCCAACTTTGTGATGATGGCTACAGAGTTTTGTTCGATATTGCTCAAGGCACCATATTTAACAAGGATTGGAAAGTGGTAATGGTTGCACCAAGAAAAGGTAATGTGTACATCATGGATATGGAACCAGCTCCAAAAGAGCAGTGCTTCTATACCAAAGCTGATGAGGACACCAACTGGCTGTGGCATAAAAGATTATCCCATCTTAATTTCAAAAATATTAACAAGTTGTCTCGCAAACAACTGGTTGATGGGATACCACAGATTTCTTTTAAGAAAGAAAAGCCATGTCCAGGGTGTGAGATGGGCAAGCAGAAAAGGGCCAGTTTCAAAACTAGGCAAAACTTTAGCATCACTGAACCTCTTCACATGCTACATATGGATCTCTTTGGTCCAGTGAATGTTCAAACTAGAGCTGGGAAGAAATACACTCTAGTTGTGGTCGATGAATTCACCAGATACTGTTGGGTGGTATTCCTTAGATCCAAAGTGATGCACCTGCTGAAATCATCTCTCTCATCAAAAGAATTGAACTCAAGTATACACGAAAAGTCTGTCAGTTGCGAAGTGATAATGGTACTGAATTTCAAAATAAGGTACTTGAAACATTTTGCAATGACACTGGCATCTCTCAAAACTTCTCATCAGCACACTCTCCAGAGCAGAATGGAGTTGTGGAAAGAAAGAATCGCACACTGATAGAAGCAGCCAGAAGTATGCTATCTGAATCAAGTCTTCCCACCAGTTTCTGGGCTGAAGCAGTTGCAACTGCTTGTCACACCCAAAACCGGTCAGTCTACATCAAGAGACATAAGAAGACTGCCTATGAAGTACTCAGGAATCGTAAACCAAATATTGGATGTTTTCATGTATTTGGTTGTCCAGTTTATATTTTAAACGATTCCAGTCAGCTTGGAAAGTTTGATGCAAAAGCTGATGAAGGTGTATTTTTAGGCTATTCAGATATTCGAAAGGCCTTTAGAGTTTATAATTAAAAAAAAAAAAAAAAAAAAAAAAAAAAAAAAAAAAAAAAAAAAAAAAAAAAAAAAAAAAAAAAAAAAAAAAAAAAAAAAAAAAAAAAAAAAAAAAAAAAAAAAAAAAAAAAAAAAAAAAAAAAAAAAAAAAAAAAAAAAAAAAAAAAAAAAAAAAAAAAAAAAAAAAAAAAAAAAAAAAAAAAAAAAAAAAAAAAAAAAAAAAAAAAAAAAAAAAAAAAAAAAAAAAAAAAAAAAAAAAAAAAAAAAAAAAAAAAAAAAAAAAAAAAAAAAAAAAAAAAAAAAAAAAAAAAAAAAAAAAAAAAAAAAAAAAAAAAAAAAAAAAAAAAAAAAAAAAAAAAAAAAAAAAAAAAAAAAAAAAAAAAAAAAAAAAAAAAAAAAAAAAAAAAAAAAAAAAAAAAAAAAAAAAAAAAAAAAAAAAAAAAAAAAAAAAAAAAAAAAAAAAAAAAAAAAAAAAAAAAAAAAAAAAAAAAAAAAAAAAAAAAAAAAAAAAAAAAAAAAAAAAAAAAAAAAAAAAAAAAAAAAAAAAAAAAAAAAAAAAAAAAAAAAAAAAAAAAAAAAAAAAAAAAAAAAAAAAAAAAAAAAAAAAAAAAAAAAAAAAAAAAAAAAAAAAAAAAAAAAAAAAAAAAAAAAAAAAAAAAAAAAAAAAAAAAAAAAAAAAAAAAAAAAAAAAAAAAAAAAAAAAAAAAAAAAAAAAAAAAAAAAAAAAAAAAAAAAAAAAAAAAAAAAAAAAAAAAAAAAAAAAAAAAAAAAAAAAAAAAAAAAAAAAAAAAAAAAAAAAAAAAAAAAAAAAAAAAAAAAAAAAAAAAAAAAAAAAAAAAAAAAAAAAAAAAAAAAAAAAAAAAAAAAAAAAAAAAAAAAAAAAAAAAAAAAAAAAAAAAAAAAAAAAAAAAAAAAAAAAAAAAAAAAAAAAAAAAAAAAAAAAAAAAAAAAAAAAAAAAAAAAAAAAAAAAAAAAAAAAAAAAAAAAAAAAAAAAAAAAAAAAAAAAAAAAAAAAAAAAAAAAAAAAAAAAAAAAAAAAAAAAAAAAAAAAAAAAAAAAAAAAAAAAAAAAAAAAAAAAAAAAAAAAAAAAAAAAAAAAAAAAAAAAAAAAAAAAAAAAAAAAAAAAAAAAAAAAAAAAAAAAAAAAAAAAAAAAAAAAAAAAAAAAAAAAAAAAAAAAAAAAAAAAAAAAAAAAAAAAAAAAAAAAAAAAAAAAAAAAAAAAAAAAAAAAAAAAAAAAAAAAAAAAAAAAAAAAAAAAAAAAAAAAAAAAAAAAAAAAAAAAAAAAAAAAAAAAAAAAAAAAAAAAAAAAAAAAAAAAAAAAAAAAAAAAAAAAAAAAAAAAAAAAAAAAAAAAAAAAAAAAAAAAAAAAAAAAAAAAAAAAAAAAAAAAAAAAAAAAAAAAAAAAAAAAAAAAAAAAAAAAAAAAAAAAAAAAAAAAAAAAAAAAAAAAAAAAAAAAAAAAAAAAAAAAAAAAAAAAAAAAAAAAAAAAAAAAAAAAAAAAAAAAAAAAAAAAAAAAAAAAAAAAAAAAAAAAAAAAAAAAAAAAAAAAAAAAAAAAAAAAAAAAAAAAAAAAAAAAAAAAAAAAAAAAAAAAAAAAAAAAAAAAAAAAAAAAAAAAAAAAAAAAAAAAAAAAAAAAAAAAAAAAAAAAAAAAAAAAAAAAAAAAAAAAAAAAAAAAAAAAAAAAAAAAAAAAAAAAAAAAAAAAAAAAAAAAAAAAAAAAAAAAAAAAAAAAAAAAAAAGAAACAATGTTTGGGAGCTTGTTCCTTGTCCACCAGGGTTAAAGAAAGAACCCATTGGTACCAGATGGGTCTACCGAAACAAGATGGATGAAGATGGCCATGTTGTCAGAAACAAGGCCAGATTAGTTGCCCAGGGTTATTGTCAAGCAGAAGGCGCTGACTTTGATGAAACTTTTGCTTCAGTTGCAAGACTTGAAGCCATCAGAATTTTTCTGGCTTATGCAGCCCATCTGCAGTTTAAAGTCTTCCAGATGGATGTCAAAAGTGCGTTCCTTAATGGAACATTGGAAGAAGTTGTGTATGTTAAGCAGACTCCAGGCTTCATCAATGAGAAGCATCCTCGCTGGGTCTATAGACTGAACAAAGCTTTGTATGGTCTTAGACAATCCCCAAGAGCCTGGTATGATACTTTAACTAAACATCTTCTTAAAAATGGCTTTCAAAGAGGTGCAATAGATAATACCTTATTTATCTTGAAAGAAAAAAGGTAATATCTTATTGGTACAAATTTATGTTGATGACATTATATTTGGTTCAACTGATGATGCAATGTGTAAAAAGTTTTCTAAAATCATGTCATCTGAGTATGAGATGAGTTTAATGGGAGAATTAACATTTTTCTTAGGTCTTCAGATTAAGCAAACTGAAAATGGAATTTTCATAAACCAAGGAAAATATGTCAGAGATTTGTTAAGAAAATACAAATATGATTCTATCCCATCGAAAAACACACCTATTGCAGCACCATTAAATTTGGACTCTGACCCAACTGGCAAACCAGTGAACATCACTGAATATCATGGAATGGTTGGTTCACTGATGTATTTAACTGCCAGTCGACCAGATATAATGTTCGCAACATGTCTATGTTCCAGGTTTCAGGCTAACCCTAAAGAATCACATTTACACGCTGTTAAGCGTATCTTTAGATACCTGAAAGGGTGTCCTAATCTTGGTCTTTGGTACCCCAAAGGCTCAGGGTTAGATCTAATGGGTTATTCAGATTCAGATCATTGTGAGTCCCTTTAATTAAGAGATGGTTAACCAATAGAAAGTGTAAAATACAACAAGTCTAATAAACACTAGATATGGACTAGTATTACTTGTAAATAAATATGCAAGATATATAAACAAAGTAATACAAGACTTAAAGCAATAAACAAATAAAGTGGACCATTATGTATGTTTCATGGGTATTTCATTTATTGATGTTTAAATAAAATACAAGGTTGTTGCGGAATCAAGATAATACAATTAAGTATGTATCCTAACAACCTATGAGTTACAAATGATCTATATTTGTCAAATAACTCTTTAGGATCGAGATACTTAAAGTTGTGAAGTATCCCTGTTTAAGATCGAGAGTATTTGGACAAATTCACTTTCATGCAAAGCAAGTGCTTAAAAGTATTTTTCTCAAGGAAATGACTTTGTATTTATAGGCAACAAAATTCACCAGTGAATTTTGTGCCGTACAAATATGGTTGCATACATTTAATGATCCGACAAGAACATTAAATGTATTGGATAAGGAATAAGGATAAAGTCAATCCTTAATATCAGTGTTCAGACTTGCAGGATCTAGAACACTAACAATCCTCCAGTGTACAGATCTGGTAAGACTTTCCAGTGGACTCCGCCATTTGTTAAGTCTTCTTTCTTCAGACTTCAGTCTTTGACTTCAGTCAGAATGTCTTCAGTAGAGTAGATCTGGACTGGGGTGAAGTCTTCAGTGAGCTAATCTGGAGAATGCTCCAGATTACCTATACAAGTATTTGCTCACTAGTCTTCAATTATTTCTGGACAAATCTTCAGAGGGACTCCAGATTCCAAGTCTGGAGTAGGTCCAGTCGAATACGTTTTCTGGTCAGATCTTCAGTGAGGCTCCAGAAGTCGGGTCTGGAGCGAGTCCAATAAAACACGTTATTCTAACAAAACCTAAATAAGGTTCCAGTAGTCCAGTCTGGAGCCAGTCCAGTAAGTCTGGACTAAATCTGGACCTAACAAATTCCCCCTATTTGTTTAGAAATAATGCAAGTATATAAATAAAGTAATACAAGACTTAAAGCAATAAACAAATAAAGTGGAACATTATGTATGGTTTCATGGGTATTTCATTTATTGATGTTTAAATAAAATACAAGGTTGTTGCGGAATCAAGATAATACAATTAAGTGTGTATCCTAACAAAACCTAAATAAGGTTCCAGTAGTCCAGTCTGGAGCCAGTCCAGTAAGTCTGGACTAAATCTGGACCTAACAAATTCCCCCTATTTGTTTAGAAATAATGCAAGTATATAAATAAAGTAATACAAGACTTAAAGCAATAAACAAATAAAGTGGAACATTATGTATGGTTTCATGGGTATTTCATTTATTGATGTTTAAATAAAATACAAGGTTGTTGCGGAATCAAGATAATACAATTAAGTATGTATCCTAACAAACCTAAATAAGGTTCCAGTAGTCCAGTCTGGAGCCAGTCCAGTAAGTCTGGACTAAATCTGGACCTAACAAATTCCCCCTATTTGTTTAGAAATAATGCAAGTATTTTTCAGGCTTATAGATATACAAATTTGTATGCCTGGAAAACACTTGGTCGATTTAAGTCTAAAAAATCTAAGTTACTGGAAAGCACTTTATAGATCATGAGTGTTTTCAGTTTCATCTTTTAAGTTCTAACTTAGACTAAATCTGGTCATTTACTTATAGAAAATAAAAAAATTGCAACTATTATTACTTTCATCAAAAAGGAAAATAATTACATTTCTAACAAAACCTAAATAAGGTTCCAGTAGTCCAGTCTGGAGCCAGTCCAGTAAGTCTGGACTAAATCTGGACCTAACAAATTCCCCCTATTTGTTTAGAAATAATGCAAGTATATAAATAAAGTAATACAAGACTTAAAGCAATAAACAAATAAAGTGGAACATTATGTATGGTTTCATGGGTATTTCATTTATTGATGTTTAAATAAAATACAAGGTTGTTGCGGAATCAAGATAATACAATTAAGTATGTATCCTAACAAACCTAAATAAGGTTCCAGTAGTCCAGTCTGGAGCCAGTCCAGTAAGTCTGGACTAAATCTGGACCTAACAAATTCCCCCTATTTGTTTAGAAATAATGCAAGTATTTTTCAGGCTTATAGATATACAAATTTGTATGCCTGGAAAACACTTGGTCGATTTAAGTCTAAAAAATCTAAGTTACTGGAAAACACTTTATAGATCATGAGTGTTTTCAGTTTCATCTTTTAAGTTCTAACTTAGACTAAATCTGGTCATTTACTTATAGAAAATAAAAAAATTGCAACTATTATTACTTTCATCAAAAAGGAAAACAATTACAACTTTCATAAGACAATAATTACAATAAGTACAATGATAAAAAGGTTTAGGCCCTTCTTCTTGATGTCCTTTCTGGAGCATCTTCAGTAGCCTTCCTTTTTGGAGATGGAGATGATGGAACAGACACTGGTGGTCTCAGACCCAACACAGCTTCCATTTGTTGAATTCTCCTCCAGACCTTCTCAATCCTCTTCATAAAGGCCTTCACATCTGGAGAGAGATCAGTCTTACCTTTAAAAGTCATTCCAATCTCCTTCAGTTCAGTCCATCCAAAAGCTTGGACTGAAGTATCCTTTCTTTCATCAGTAAAGTTACCTTCTCTGGTCAACTTCACATTAAATCTGGTCATACCTTGATGATTTTCAGCCAGTGTGATTTCAGCATTTATAATCCTTCTTGCATTGGCCCTGAAAGTCATCATTTCATCAAATTTTGCCTTCTGCTTAGCCAAACGAACCATTTCTTCAGTATCCACAATGGCTTCAGTGCCAAGTGCTCTCTGGGCTATACGTGCACTGGCATCAGTACCAGTAGCCTCTTCTTCAGTCTGCACAATGGCTTCAGTGCCAAGTGCTCTCTGGGCTATACGTGCACTGGCATCAGTACCAGTAGCCTCTTCTTCAGTCTGCACAATGGCTTTCAGTGCCAAGTGCTCTCTGGGCTATACGTGCACTGGCATCAGTACCAGTAGCCTCTTCTTCAGTCTGCACAATGGCTTCAGTGCCAAGTGCTCTCTGGGCTATACGTGCACTGGCATCAGTACCAGTAGCCTCTTCTTCAGTCTGCACAATGGCTTCAGTGCCAAGTGCTCTCTGGGCTATACGTGCACTGGCATCAGTACCAGTAGCCTCTTCTTCAGTCTGCACAATGGCTTCAGTGCCAAGTGCTCTCTGGGCTATACGTGCACTGGCATCAGTACCAGTAGCCTCTTCTTCAGTCTGCACAATGGCTTCAGTGCCAAGTGCTCTCTGGGCTATACGTGCACTGGCATCAGTACCAGTAGCCTCTTCTTCAGTCTGCACAATGGCTTTCAGTGCCAAGTGCTCTCTGGGCTATACGTGCACTGGCATCAGTACCAGTAGCCTCTTCTTCAGTCTGCACAATGGCTTCAGTGCCAAGTGCTCTCTGGGCTATACGTGCACTGGCATCAGTACCAGTAGCCTCTTCTTCAGTCTGCACAATGGCTTCAGTGCCAAGTGCTCTCTGGGCTATACGTGCACTGGCATCAGTACCAGTAGCCTCTTCTTCAGTCTGCACAATGGCTTTCAGTGCCAAGTGCTCTCTGGGCTATACGTGCACTGGCATCAGTACCAGTAGCCTCTTCTTCAGTCTGCACAATGGCTTTCAGTGCCAAGTGCTCTCTGGGCTATACGTGCACTGGCATCAGTACCAGTAGCCTCTTCTTCAGTCTGCACAATGGCTTTCAGTGCCAAGTGCTCTCTGGGCTATACGTGCACTGGCATCAGTACCAGTAGCCTCTTCTTCAGTCTGCACAATGGCTTTCAGTGCCAAGTGCTCTCTGGGCTATACGTGCACTGGCATCAGTACCAGTAGCCTCTTCTTCAGTCTGCACAATGGCTTTCAGTGCCAAGTGCTCTCTGGGCTATACGTGCACTGGCATCAGTACCAGTAGCCTCTTCTTCAGTCTGCACAATGGCTTTCAGTGCCAAGTGCTCTCTGGGCTATACGTGCACTGGCATCAGTACCAGTAGCCTCTTCTTCAGTCTGCACAATGGTTTCAGTGCCAAGTGCTCTCTGGGCTATACGTGCACTGGCATCAGTACCAGTAGCCTCTTCTTCAGTCTGCACAATGGCTTCAGTGCCAAGTGCTCTCTGGGCTATACGTGCACTGGCATCAGTACCAGTAGCCTCTTCTTCAGTCTGCACAATGGCTTCAGTGCCAAGTGCTCTCTGGGCTATACGTGCACTGGCATCAGTACCAGTAGCCTCTTCTTCAGTCTGCACAATGGCTTTCAGTGCCAAGTGCTCTCTGGGCTATACGTGCACTGGCATCAGTACCAGTAGCCTCTTCTTCAGTCTGCACAATGGCTTTCAGTGCCAAGTGCTCTCTGGGCTATACGTGCACTGGCATCAGTACCAGTAGCCTCTTCTTCAGTCTGCACAATGGCTTTCAGTGCCAAGTGCTCTCTGGGCTATACGTGCACTGGCATCAGTACCAGTAGCCTCTTCTTCAGTCTGCACAATGGCTTTCAGTGCCAAGTGCTCTCTGGGCTATACGTGCACTGGCATCAGTACCAGTAGCCTCTTCTTCAGTCTGCACAATGGCTTTCAGTGCCAAGTGCTCTCTGGGCTATACGTGCACTGGCATCAGTACCAGTAGCCTCTTCTTCAGTCTGCACAATGGCTTTCAGTGCCAAGTGCTCTCTGGGCTATACGTGCACTGGCATCAGTACCAGTTCATCCAACTTTTCGAACACCAACTTCTCATTCCCAACAAAGAGGTTCATTTCTGATGCTAAATTATTTGATAATAACGACTTGAAATCAGAAATAACCTGGGAAGATGATTGAAGTGATCTCTCCAGGTCCGCCACCTTACTAAGAAGGCCTTGGACCTCGGTTGAAGAAGAACTGGAGAGACCAGTGGGTTGTTCCAGATGAGAGGTCATTCTCTCCATTACTGGTACTTGTGCCCAGACCTCTTCAGATTCAACATTTGTTGAGTCTGGCGCACTTTGTTCAGAAGGGTTGACTGGTGGTTGAGAAGGTTGAATGAAAGGTGTGAAATATGAAGTTGATTGAGGAATTGAAGGTGGTGGTGGTGGTGGCATTGATTCTGGTGGGGGTTGAGTGGATTCTGGTGGTGGCATTTCTGGTGTATTTGTTGGTATTTCTGGTGAAGGTGTTGGCATTTCAGGTAGACTTTATTCTTGTACATCTTCACCCAGAAAGTTTAAATTTACATCAAAACCTTCAGACATTGGGGAGTCAACATCATTCCATTCTTGAATGTTCCCAACTGTCTGTTCACCAGACTGTTCACCAGTCTCTATACCAACCTCAACATTTAAATCCAGTGGAACCTCTTGCTCACCAGAAGCATGTTCTTCAGTTTGAACATCTTCAACAACTTGGGCAATCTCTTCTTGTACAACAGCCTGGACTTCAGTATCCACTCTCTGGACTCCTCCCCTCATTAGACGCCTATGAGATCTTGGTCGTCTGGAAAGCTCAACAGTTGCTTGACTTGAACTTTCTGGAGCCACTTGCCTAATTGGTTGTACCATTTCTACAACCTGCACCTCTTGTTCATCACCAGGGTTTTCAACATCTTGAACATTGCCTGGCGCCACATTCTCTTCTATTCTTTGAAATGAGAGCATGGACTGAGGAATATCTACCTCACCATCTCTTGATTGTAAATTGTTCAGATCTCTTAAAAACTCACTCATAGTAAAATGAGTAGTATTAACATCATATTGGTCTCCTAGACCATTCCTGAACATAAGGGAAAGAAAACGAATATAAGGAACATGAGGTTTTCTCCCCTTTGCCTTCAGTCGATCCACCAAATCATTAAATAGAATCTGAGCAAAATCCACCCTTATCCCAAACCATAAACCAATCTGAACCTCTTCTTTCAGACCTGCCAGTTCGCCAGTGACTGCAGTCTGAACAGAAGTAACCAACCTGTTCTCTAAGCCCTGGACTGCCACCTTGATCTTTTCAGTGTTAGTGTTTGTGGCCAGTACCAGTTCATCCAACTTTTCGAACACCAACTTCTCATTCCCAACAAAGAGGTTCATTTCTGATGCTAAATTATTTGATAATAACGACTTGAAATCAGAAATAACCTGGGAAGATGATTGAAGTGATCTCTCCAGGTCCGCCACCTTACTAAGAAGGCCTTGGACCTCGGTTGAAGAAGAACTGGAGAGACCAGTGGGTTGTTCCAGATGAGAGGTCATTCTGGTCATGATAATTTAACTGAAGAACAGACCTGAGCAAACTCACTGAGAAACCTAACGGTCTGGTACCTCCCTTGAGAGTGTAAGAAATTGATGAAGTTTCTTCGTTGTAAAACGCGGAGTACCAGAACTCACATAAGTAGTCATGGTACATTTTCCCTGGATTTAGGGTCAATGCACCATACAGAGGGCATGAGAGAAAGAAGGTATTCAATCTCCCAATGATAGACTGAGCTGTATGAACACTGGAAAGTTTTGCCATCCAGTTATTCATATTGATACGAATGGCTTTCGCATCAAGAGAAATATGTCTTGGTCTAACAACATCTTCGACCGGAGCATATTCGGTAGATAGAAGATTTCTTGGTGCCATTTGATTATAGATGAAAGATGAAATTGAATGAAGAGAAAAATTAATGAAGGAATTTTAAGATTTTGGGAGTAAATGTTCGAAGTAAATGAAATTGAAAGTGAAAGTGGGTATATATAGGAGAAACAATGTGGAACTCAAACGGTTTGATTTGAAATTATCAAATTAAATTTTTGATCGGGTTTGAGATCCGCATTAATTACATCACATCACACATAAATGCATGACGGTTTACAGCCCACAAAACAGTAACAACTTGTACTTTTGATTTTCCCAAGGTAAAAAGACCATCATTGCGTTAAAAAATTTACATGCCACGTAGGATTTATAAGATAAATATCTTCAAAAAGGTTTGCTTACGTGGCACACACAAAGACCAAGTTTTTAGAAAATATTATGACATAGTTCAGTGCATCTGGAGGTTGACAAGACCGTCCAGTATCACTGGTGGATTAGTCCAGTGAACATGTACTGATGGTACACTGGAGGGACACTCCAGTAAAGTACCAGTGAAAACCAAATTTTGAAAGACTGGTAACCTCAAACTTGCACGTCAACTAATACAGACAAATGAGAGGGACATATTTACAAGAAGACATAAGTCAACTCAAACACGCACTTCAACCTGTCCAGTTACCAGTGAGAGGGACATATTTACAAGGCACCAGTAATATTTTCTGAAGAATTTGTCCAGTGAGAAAATTAATTCCCCCTCAACTTAAACATTTTTAAGAGAAAATATTTTTCAAGTCTTCCCTGGAATGTTGATCCAGAAATAAATTTATGAATCTTTAAATCAAAGATCCTTAGTAGTACACAATGGCGTTCAATACCAAGGTTCCAGATTTAAGGGTTTAACATTCCCAACTCACCAACAAGATATTCAAAAGTTTTGACATCCAGTGGTTTAGTAAAAATGTCAGCGAGTTGTTTGTCAGTGGGAATAAAATGGAGTTCAATGTTGTTTTTCATAATATGATCACGAATGAAATGATACCTTAGATCAATGTGCTTCATTCTGGAGTGCATGACTGGATTGTTTGAGATAGCAATGGCACTGGTATTATCACAAAAGATTGGAGTTTTTGAATATTTAATACCATAATCAAGCAACTGGTTCTTCATCCAGAGTATCTGAGCACAACAACTGGCTGCAGACACGTATTCAGCTTCAGCAGTGGATAATGAAACTGAAGTTTGCTTCTTACTGGTCCAGCTGACCAGTTTGCCACCTAGGAAGTGACATCCACCAGTTGTGGATTTCCTATCTATCTTACAACCTGCATGATCTGAATCTGAATAACCCATTAGATCCATGCCTGAGCCTTTGGGGTACCAAAGACCTAGACTGGGGACACCTTTAAGGTACTTCAGTATGCGCTTTACAGCAAGCATATGAGATTCCTTTGGATTAGACTAATATCTGGCACATAAACATGTTGAAAACATAATATCTGGTCTACTGGCAGTTAAATACATCAGTGAACCAACCATGCCTCTATATACAGTGGTGTTCACTGGTTTACCATCTGGATCAGAGTCCAGTGTAAGTGGTGCAGAAATTGGAGTTGGTTTAGATGGTGAAGAGTTCATATCATATTTCTTTAAAAGATCTCTAACATATTTCTCCTGATTAATAAAAATGCCATCTTTGTTTTGTTTAATCTGGAGTCCAAGAAAATATGTTAATTCACCCATCAGACTCATTTCATATTCAGTGGACATGATTTTTGAAAATTTCTTGCACATGTTTTCATCAGTAGACCCAAAAATAATATCATCAACATAAATTTGTACCATTAACAGATTACCTTTCTCATGAAGAATGAACAAGGTATTGTCAATTGCACCTCGTTTAAAACCATTTTTCAACAAATGTTTAGTCAGAGTATCATACCAGGCACGTGGGGCTTGTCTGAGGCCATAAAGCGCTTTGTCCAGACGATATACCCAATGTGGATGCTTTTCATCAACGAAACCTGGAGGTTGTCTGACGTAAACTTCTTCTTCAAGCTTTCCATTCAAGAAAGCACTCTTTACATCCATCTGGTAGACCTTGAACTGATGATTAGCAGCGAATGCTAAGAAAATTCTGATCGCTTCAAGTCTAGCCACTGGAGCAAAAGATTCATCAAAGTCGACATCTGACTGGCAGTAGCCTTGTGCTACCAGTCTGGCCTTGTTTCTGATCACGTGGCCATCTTCATCTACTTTGTTTCTGAAGACCCATCTAGTTCCAATTGGTTCTTTCTTTCCAACTGGGAAAGGAACCAGATACCAGACTTTGTTCCTTTCAAACTGGTGAAGCTCTTCTTGCATAGCAGTCACCCAGCTTGGATCTTCCATAGCCTCGTCAATCTTCTTTGGTTCCATCAAAGATAGAAAACTTACGTATAAGCATTGATTACTGGAGGCTCTTCTGGTCTGAACTCCACGACTGGAGTCACCTATGATCTGATCAATAGGGTGAGCTTTTGTCCATCTGGAGTATTGACCAGGATTGTTACTGACAACAATATCAGTGCAAGAGTTCAGTTGAGTCTCCTCTGAAGTTGCTTCTGGAGGAGGATCTTGCCAGATTACTTCAGTATCTTCATCTGAGTCATTTAAATCACGATTTGCATCATGAATTTCTTCATTTGAAGGCATTTCCTGGAGTACTGGTTCAGTTTGAAATTCTTCAAAGGAAGACATTTCTGGTCTATTTTCAACTGAAACTGATACTGGGGGAGTAGTACGTACATCTGAACCAATATTAATTTCAGAGGGTAGTTTGAAAATAATAGAAGGATAGAATGGAGTACTACTGGAGAGTTTCTGAATAGGTTCCAGATCAGGATGACTGGAAACTGTGTCTGGTGAATCTTCAAATTTGTCGTTTATAGGATCAGATTCACAAAAAACAATTGGAGTTTCTGGGGGAGTGACAAGGGCTTGCTTCTTGTTGATTGCAACATTTGATTCATCAAATGTGACATGAATTGACTCATGGACCTTCTCCAGTCTCTTGTTGTAGACTCTGAAGGCCTTGCGAATGGCTGAATAGCCTAAGAAATACCCTTCATCAGCTTTGGCATCAAATTTGCCTAGCTGACTGGAGTCGTTCAGGATGTAAACTGGACATCCAAAAACGTGAAAATAACCAATATTTGGTTTTCTATTTCTTAAGACTTCATAGGCTGTCTTTTTGTGTCTTTTGATGTACACTGATCGATTCTGGGTGTGGCAAGCAGTTGCAATTGCTTCCGCCCAGAAACTGGTAGACAGACCAGATTCAGCAAGCATACTCCTGGCAGCTTCTATCAGCGTTCGATTCTTCCTTTCTACCACTCCATTTTGTTCTGGAGAGCGGGCTGATGAGAAAAAAAAAAAAAAAAAAAACATAAACTGATTCTGGAAAGCGGGCTGATGAGAAATTCTGGGAGATGCCAGTGTCAGTACAGAATGACTCCAGAGTTGCATTCTGGAATTCTGTTCCATTGTCACTTCTTAACTGACACACTTTTCGACTATATTTGAGCTCAATTTGCTTGATAAGACTGATGATTTCAGCAGCAGCTTCACTTTAGACCTTAGAAAGATCACCCAACAATATCTGGAGAATTCATCTACGATCACCAGGGTGTATCTTTTACCAGCACGAGTCTGAACATTCACTGGACCAAATAGGTCCATATGAAGCATGTGAAGTGGTTCAGTAATGCTGAAATTTTGTCTGGTCTTGAAACTGGAACATTTTTGCTTACCCATCTCACATCCTGGACATGACCTTTCCTTTTTGAAGGAGACTGAAGGTATCCCATCTGCAAGTTGTTTTCTGGACAACTTGTTGATGTTTTTGAAATTTAAATGGGATAACCTTTTATGCCATAACCAGTTTGTGTCTTCATCAGCTTGAGTATAGAAACACTGCTCTGAAGGAGAGCTTTCCATATCCATCACGTACACATTCCCTTTTCTGGGAGCAATCAACACTACCTTCCAGTCCTTGTTGAATACGATGCCCTGAGCAACATTGAATAAGACTTGATAGCCATCGTCACACAGTTGGCTTACACTGATCAAGTTATATTTCAAACCATTCACAAATGCAACACGTGTAAACTTGACTTGTCCATTGTTCAGAACACCATATCCCTCAGTCTTTCCACAACCATCATTTCCAAAAGTGATGGAGGGTCCATCAGAAATGGTGAACTCCTCCAGTAGGGTCTTACATCCGGTCATAGTCCTGCCAGCTGCACTGTCAAGATACCAGATATACTTCTTTTGATCGCCCTACACATACACCAGATATTGATCAGTTAGATTTGGGAACCCATCGACTGATGGGTTCACTGGACCCACCCTTATAGGTCCCTGGGGCAATCTGGTCTAGTTCACTTACTTCAACAGTAGTTTTTGTTGAAAACACTACTGGAAGTTGATAGTTTAGAAACCTTTTTCTTTTTCTCAACTGGAGAAATAGATTTGTCTTTCTTAGCAAAAGGTTTTATGTTTTGTCTAGGGCCAAATGAAGTGCCCTCAATAAAGTTTAATCTTGCATTAAAACTTTGTGATTGACGAGTCAGAATTTGAATCTGGCTCTCTATCCTGGACAAAACCTTTTCATCAGATGATACCTTAGCCTTTCCAGTTGTAGGCTTAGGTAGGGGATTGTTCTGAGGCAAAGGTCTATTCTGCTTAACCTTTTTAACTGGAGCAGTCATCTGGACAGCTCCAGTCTTAACCTCTGGGCAAAGAACTGGGACAGTATTGGCCTTGGGAGTTACAGGCTCATCATAAACAGTGGTAGGCCTGAGCTCCTCTGGTAATCGATCGATTACTGGTATTAATGATGCTACATGTGTATTTCCATCTAAGTATGCACGTTTTTGAGTAGGAAATTGTTTTACACAAGCATCATATGGCTTGTTGGTTTCTAGCCATGATTTTATTACCAGTTTTTCTTTCTCTAAAATGATCTCAAGATCTTGCTTTTCTTGAATCAATTGTTCAGTTACCAGAACCTGGGCTTGAAATGCCAGTTCAATGTCTTGAAGTTCTTTTAATTTTGATTT
>CM067167.1:280805934-280858434 GCA_034093135.1 Erigeron breviscapus
CATCAGTTCGAATAGATGACCCACAAATTTCATCTTTTCCATAAAGGAACGAGCATAATCATTGATTTTACCAATTTCAGCCGTCAAAGCACGAAACTCTTTTTCCATTTTGCGCTACTCATGAACTCCAATATACTCTTCAATGAATTTCTGTCTGAAGTTAGCCCACGTAATAGCAGATACCATAGCTGGAGTCATCGAAATGGTAATGCTCTTCCACCAGTCCCGAGAACCTTCTTTCAACATCCTACTAGCACACAACACTTTCTTATCCTCGGGACAATCACAAGCTTCAAAAACCATCTCAGTATCATCAAGCCATTCCATGCAACCTACTGCATTAAGTGTTCCATTGAATTTCTGAGCTCCACACTTCTGGAAACTTTCGAACTTAAATCGAGGAGCTTGAACTACATTAGGAGGAGCCACTTCAACATTAACAGGGGGAACGACAACATTATCCACTGGTGGCTCAATGTGGTGAGATGGCACTGAGTAGTTGCCATCAGTTCCTTCAGCATTCTCAGCAAGAGCGTTGTCAGTTGCTCTTGAGTCTGTGCTAACTGGGCTTGGAGAGTCAGCACAAGATTGTACAGTTCAGCTGCATTAGGGATTTGCTCCACCACTGCTTCGTTAACTCTAGGCGGATTGCCGGGAGGTGGAGGCATAGGACCTAATGGGCCTGGTTGATTAACACGGCGGGGGTTCACACGATTCACATTAGCATTAGCAGCATTAGAAGCACCTGCACCCGGATGGACAGGTGGAGTAACGCTAGCAGTAGCTCCGTCGCGTTGGATGTTGCGGTTGCGAGTGTTAACCATTTTCCTTCAATAAAATGGTGGAGTCGATAAACGCAAAATAAAACAAAAAGCTCGTTGAGATAAGGCTAAAACAGATCATCGTAACGTAAACATCTCGTAAGCCCTATCACACTCGCACTCATCCCAACCCATCCTACATCACATGTCATCACTAGCTAAGGCATCCTACGAGTACCTAGCATGCACATCTTAAGTTTAAGTCCAAGCCCTATGGTCAATAGGCCTTGGTTCACTTAAACTACTTCTCTGATACCAACTTGTAACACCCGTTTCGTAAAAATATGGATTTCCAAAAATTTTCGCCTAACGGCGTCAATAAAGCGAAAACAGTTTATTAAAAACCTCAACCAATGAAAACAGTTGAGAAACATAAGTGGTGTTACTAATAGCATCAAATCAGTAATAAAAGAAATCAATAAGATTGCCCAACATAAAGCAACCATAACATAGTCATTACAATAGTTCCATAAAGGAAATCATTAACATTAAGTCTATGCGAAGTTATTGGGTAAACTAAAGCCATCTTGATCATCTACCCATCTCTCGCCAAAGATTCACACGACATCTCACTGCTTAACCTGAGGGGTGTCAACACATAAGAAGAAACAAGTGTTAGCTATAAAGCTAAGTAAGATAACACCAGTTTAAGCAAAACATTTCATCCATTAAACACGTCACTTTAAAACATTACGTCTTTTGATTTAGGCATTTATATCACCACATAACGTATCCATATCACATATAAGCATAGAGTCCCTGACCCTAAGTGTGCCTAATCAATTTCGTCATTTCATCTCATCTCATTAAGTGTGACTAGGTCACCGTTAAGTTGTAACCGAAGTTACCGTTAAGGAAAGACAATGTCGATCCATGAGTAGCACGTTATGTTCATAACATTAGGTGGGTCATCAGGCCACCCGAACTACTAGCCACATATGACTTGTTGCAAGGAGCCACCCGAGCAACCATTTTAACGTACCCTCCCACATACGGGCACTACGTACTCTCCCACATGCGAGCACGACGTACTCTCCCACATACGAGCACGGTTTATACGTACCTATTACCACAGCCAGGCACGGGTTATGCATAACACTCATCATCTAATTAGCTCGAGCATTTACCACATTTAGTTTAGGTTTCCACATTAATCCTAAACTAATCCACATCTATCATCTTTTCACGTTAGGGCCCTTAAAACGTGCACGTGTCATGGCAACCTAAAAAGGTCTAGTGTTCTAGATGAACAAGCCACATATACATGCACATATCAACATTACAACACGTTATTAACCACCGTTCATTATATCATATCACATCATATCATATCGTTAAGCATATCATCATCATTGCATATCATATCATAACCATGTGTACGGGGAAGCATTTTAGGCATAAACATCATCATCATTAATCCCCGAGTACCTCCCATATCAACCCAACCACATATGAGTTATACATTACCGTTTTGGAGGTTATAGTTTACAAACCATTTTCGTTGCACCCTCATCGTGACAAAAGTAGTGTATCTTACCTGGTAGTAGAATGTGCGCGCAAAAAAAGCTAACAGTGCTTAATAGTAATCCCCGACACCTATCGTACATTAATATATGAAATATAAGTCATTTGGGACCTTAAAACGACTCTCGTATGACCTTAGGACTGACTACGTAAAAGTCCAGATTACACCTTACGAAGTTAGGCCTTAACTTCGTTTACTCTGTTCTTACGAACTTGAGTATTAACTTCGTTACTTTACAACTTACGAATTTAGACCATAACTTCGTTTGGCTTCATTTTACGAAAATAGATTACGAACTTAATATTCGTTGGGTTTACTTCACGAAAAAATGCCTTAAACGAAGATAGTTTTTAACTCACGAATTTAACAAAACTCCTTCTTACGAACTTGGCCAACGAAAATAGCATTAGAACGAACTTAACATAACTTACGAAGATAGTCATAAAACGAAGATTAACTTCGTTCGAACACTGGTTCGACTGTTTTTCAAAAACGACTAAGTTCTTCGATTTTTCAACCTTGGATTCATCTAGGCTTTTCCAAAACATGATTTTGACACAATTAAACACATTTTGATCATCCGGATCGATTACAAACTCGTTTGACACCATTTTGTACGTTAACTCACCAAAACGCTTCTTTAGCCTTAATCCTTTGACAAAACCTTTTGAAATCAGTTTTTGACTCACAATAAAACAACCCTAAATCTGAAAATATGATCAACAAACCGATCATTACCTGTAATTAACAATGGCCGATCGAAATCAAGCCCAAAAGACACCAACAATCTACGTAAAACTTGAAGAGATGCTTTAGAATTTCAAGAAGGATTGAAAGGTTGTTTAGGTTTGTTCTTTTAAGTGATTATGGCTGCTAAAGTAAGGAGATTAGGCTAATCCTAGCCCTAATCCCGTTTTTCAACTTTCACTCTCATCTCATTAGTTGTGACTAGGTCACCGTTAATTTGTAACCGAAGTTACCGTTAAGGAAAGACAATGTCGATCCATGAGTAGCACGTTATGTTCATAACATTAGGTGGGTCATCAGGCCACCCGAACAACTCGCCACATATGACTTGTTGCAAGGAGCCACCCGAGCAACCATTTTAACGTACCCTCCACATACGGGCACTACGTACTCTCCCACATGCGAGCACGACGTACTCTCCCACATACGAGCACGGTTTATACGTACCTATTACCACAGCCAGGCACGGGTTATGCATAACACTCATCATCTAATTAGCTCGAGCATTTACCACATTTAGTTTAGGTTTCCACATTAATCCTAAACTAATCCACATCTATCATCTTTTCACGTTAGGGCCCTTAAAACGTGCACGTGTCATGGCAACCTAAAAAGGTCTAGTGTTCTAGATGAACAAGCCACATATACATGCACATATCAACATTACAACACGTCATTAACCACCTTTCATTATATCATATCACATCATATCATATCGTTAAGCATATCATCATCATTGCATATCATATCATAACCATGTGTACGGGGAAGCATTTTAGGCATAAACATCATCATCATTAATCCCCGAGTACCTCCCATATCAACCCAACAACATATGAGTTATACATTACCGTTTTGGAGGTTATAGTTTACAAACCATTTTCGTTGCACCCTCAGCGTGACAAAAGTAGTGTATCTTACCTGGTAGTAGAATGTGCGCGCAACAAAAGCTAACAGTGCTTAATAGTAATCCCCGACACCTATCGTACATTAATATATGAAATATAAGTCATTTGGGACCTTAAAACGACTCTCGTATGACCTTAGGACTGACTACGTAAAAGTCCAGATTACACCTTACGAAGTTAGGCCTTAACTTCGTTTACTCTGTTCTTACGAACTTGAGTATTAACTTCGTTACTTTACAACTTACGAATTTAGACCATAACTTCGTTTGGCTTCATTTTACGAAAATAGATTACGAACTTAATATTCGTTGGGTTTACTTCACGAAAAAATGGCTTAAACGAAGATAGTTTTTAACTCACGAATTTAACAAAACTCCTTCTTACGAACTTGGCCAACGAAAATAGCATTAGAACGAACTTAACATAACTTACGAAGATAGTCATAAAACGAAGATTAACTTCGTTCGAACACTGGTTCGACTGTTTTTCAAAAACGACTAAGTTCTTCGATTTTTCAACCTTGGATTCATCTAGGCTTTTCCCAAAACATGATTTTGACACAATTAAACACATTTTGATCATCCGGATCGATTACAAACTCGTTTGACACCATTTTGTACGTTAACTCACCAAAACGCTTCTTTAGCCTTAATCCTTTGACAAAACCTTTTGAAATCAGTTTTTGACTCACAATAAAACAACCCTAAATCTGAAAATATGATCAACAAACCGATCATTACCTGTAATTAACAATGGCCGATCGAAATCAAGCCCAAAAGACACCAACAATCTACGTAAAACTTGAAGAGATGCTTTAGAATTTCAAGAAGGATTGAAAGGTTGTTTAGGTTTGTTTTTTGAAGTGATTATGGCTGCTAAAGTAAGGAGATTAGGCTAATCCTAGCCCTAATCCCGTTTTTCAACTTTCACTTTTGTCAAATTTAGTCCCTGGACTTCATATTAGCTTTATTACACCTTTAAACACCTAATGGGGATATACATAACACATGGAAGCACTTTCGCACACTACATAGACCTTTTACACATCATTAATTCTACTTTATTGTCACTCATTAAAGATAATTAAATCTCACATATAGGGCACATAAACACATATTTCCACATAAACATATCACGGACTTAGAATTTGACCTAACGACGTTAGTCAACATATACGTTTAAGTTTTGGGATGTTACAAAAACCTTTGAATATAAACAAAAACAAGATTAGATCTAGTAAAAAGGATGAAGATTATACCCTCTTGAACTTGGTTTTGGATGAAGAAAATGGGCAGAATTTCGTGGCCTCCAAACCCTTATAATACCTTCAATCTAAGCCTAAAACAACCCTTGAACCTTGCTTGGATTAACCCTTTATTAATCTAACTTAAAACCCTTATTATTAATATAAGTTTAGATGAGATTTAGCCTTGTTCTTGCTTTGTTTTTGCTTGGCCGATTTGAAGGAGAAAAGAAAGAGGGAGGGAGAGTTTTTGAGAGAAAAGAGGTTATGTGTGTGAAAAGAGTAAGAAGTGTGTGTTGGAGTGGGGAGTTCCAAGAGTAAAATGAGTGTAAGTGATTTGAATTTGGGTGTGTGTGGTGTGAAGGGGGGGGGGCGGCCCTTCTAGGGCAAATGGAGGGTCTTTCACACTTTTTTTTTTTTTATAAAAATTTGTTGTATAAAAATGTATGTATGTGTTAGGTGTATGTATATGTATTTTTGTAAGGTTAATTGTATTAGTTTGTAGTATAAGTTAATGTTTATTCTAGCATGTGCATATATGTATATATATGTATATATGTATATGTATACATATTATATTTATATATATGTGTGTGTATATATTTTTGTGTTTTTAATTTGTTACATGAGCCTTTGTTTATAAACTTGTATTTATTTTAAGCATATATATATATATTCTTATTGTTATTTAAACACTTTTATGTACATATTAATTTATAAATATACTTTGAGATAGAAATCTTTATTCTCATGTCATATTTACTTAAATTGGTTTGGTGATTGATTTGTTGGACATTTATAAGAATTTTTGATTGATATCTCAACTTGTGAGGCTCATTTTATCATTTACGACTTGATTAATCCTCAATGAAATTTTTGTTCAATGGTATTCTATAGATCAAATTTAGAATTGAACAATAGCTTTAGATTGCTAATTTAGGGGCATTATCTACTAGTTTCAAGTATAACTATGGCTTGCGAGATCATAGGCAACATAACTAGCACATATATAATATTTAAAAAGTAGGGTTGTTACATCCTTACCCCCTTAGAAGAATTCCGTCTCGGAATTTGAATTTGCTTAGGGAGTAAGTGCGGATATTTCTCGCGTATAAAGTCCTCGCGCTCCCATGTAAACTCTGGTCCGCGTTTCGTATCCCATCTAACTTTAACAATAGGGATCTTGCTCCTCTTTAGGCGTTTCTCATTGCGATCGAGAACTTCTATTGGCTCCTCACGAAATTGGAGCTTATCCTCCACACGTAGTTCTTCAAGTGGGACCACCTTCGAATCATCCGCCACACATTTCTTCAAGTTCGACACATGGAATGTGTCATGAACATCTCCCAATTCTTGGGTAATTTCAACTTATAGGCTACGGGGCCTATTCTAGCAACAATTTCAAATGGCCCAATGTATCGGGGGCTCAACTTTCCTCTTTTACCGAACCTTACGGTTCCCTTCCATGGCGACACCTTTAATAGTACCTTGTCGCCACCTCAAATTCTAGGGGCTTCCTCCTCTTGATCCGCATAACTCTTCTGCCGATCTCTCGCGGCTTTAAGCTTTTCTTTAATGATCGCCACTTTGTCCGTTGTTTCTTGGACAAAATCAACGGTAGCTAGGCTTCTTTCACCCGCCTCTACCCAACACATGGGTGATCTACATTTTCGCCCATAGAGAGCTTCAAACGGCGCACATTGTATGCTAGAGTGATAACTATTGTTGTAAGTAAATTCCGCGTATGGCAAGTGTTCATCCCAACTTCCACTAAATTCTAATGCGCAAGCTCTTAGCATATCCTCCAGCGTTTGTATCGTGCGCTCGCTTTGCCCATCCGTTTGTGGGTGGTAAGCCGTGCTTAATGCTAACGTAGTGCCCATTGCTTCTTGCACAAAACCCCAGAAACGTGAGGTAAACCTACCATCCCTATCGGATATTATGGACAGAGGTACACCATGTAATGTCACAATCTTTTCAACGTACAGACGAGCTAAACGCTCAGTGTTCCAATCTTCTTTGATGGGGATGAAATGGGTTGATTTCGTAAGACGATCAACAATCACCCATATAGCATCATGACCTTTCTTTGTCCGAGGCAATTTCGTCACTAGGTCCATTGCTATCTGCTCCCACTTCCACTCAGGAATTTCCGGCTGCTTTAAGAGTCCAGCTGGCTTTTGGTGCTCAGCTTTGACCATCGCACATGTCATGCATCGGCTCACATATAGAGCTACATCACCTTTCATCCCAGGCCACCAAAAGTCCCTCTTTAGACCTTGGTACATCTTATCCGCTCCTGGATGAATCGAGTATTTTGAATTGTGAGCTTCATTCATTAACACCTCTCTCAGCCCATTGATATTTGGGACCCAAGCTCTTCTCTTGAAATACAAGATGCCTTCATCATCCCTATCGAACCTTGTTTCTATCCCACTCAAGGCCTCTTCTTCAATGTTCTTTCCTTCAAAAGCTTTTGCTTGATCTTCTAAGAATCTGTCCCTTAGAGACATTTTCACCTGTAAGTGATAAATTCTCGTTTTCGACACCCTAGTGCTCACCTTCCTACTAAGGGCGTCAGCAACAACATTTGCCTTTCCGGGGTGGTACTTGATTTCACACTCGTAATCGTTAAGCAGCTCCATCCACCTCCTTTGCCTCATGTTCAACATCTTCTGATCAAAGATGTGTTGCAAGCTCTTGTGATCGGTAAATATGGTGCACTTGGTGCCATAAAGATAATGTCGCCATATCTTCAAGGCAAACACTACGGCTCCTAGCTCCAAATCGTGTGTTGAATAATTCTTCTCATGTGGCTTCAGTTGCCTAGATGCGTATGCAATAACCTTGTCTCTTTGCATTAGTACGCACCCTAGCCCTTTATTCGACGCATCACAATATACTACAAATCCTTCCATTCCATCCGGCAATGCTAGTATTGGTGCTTCACACAACATGTCCTTGAGCGTTTGAAACGCTTGCTCTTGTTCTTCACCCCATTCGAACTCTCTTGACTTTTGGGTCAATTGGGTTAAAGGTACCGCAATCTTGGAGAATCCTTGAATGAACCTCCTATAATAACCCGCCAAACCTAGGAAGCTACGCACTTCTGTTGGTGTCTTGGGTGTCTCCCATTTCTTGATTGCTTCTATCTTAGACGGGTCTACATGGATTCCTTCTTTGTTCACAACGTGTCCCAGAAATTGGACTTGACGTAGCCAAAATTCACACTTAGAAAACTTAGCATATAGCTTCTCGTCCCTAAGCAGCTGCAAGATTATCCTCAGGTGCTTCTCGTGCTCCTCCTTACTTCTAGAGTATATCAAAATGTCATCGATGAACACTATGACGAATTTGTCCAAGTATGGCCTATAAATCCTATTCATTAGGTCCATGAAAACGGCTGGCGCATTTGTGAGACCAAATGGCATCACTAGAAACTCATAATGCCCATAGCGAGTTCTAAAGTCCGTTTTAGGTACATCTTCTTCTCGTACCCTCAACTGATGATAGCCGGACCTAAGGTCAATCTTCGAGAAATGCGACGCTCCTTGCAGTTGATCGAACAAATCGTCTATTCGCGGTAGCGGGTACCTATTCTTGATCGTCAATTTATTCAACTCTCTATAGTCGATGCACATTCTCAAAGATCCATCCTTCTTCTTGACAAAGAGAATTGGCGCACCCCAGGGCGAAGAACTAGGTTGGATTAAACCTTTATCAAGCAATTCTTGCAATTGCTTTGAGAGTTCTCGCATTTCGGAGGGCGCTAGCCTGTACGGTGCTTTAGCCACGGGGGCTGCCCCGGGAACTAAATCGATAGTAAACTCTACTTGTCTCACTGGGGGAAGTCCAGGTAGTTCGTCCGGAAATACATCTAGAAAATCTCTAACCACTGTTACCTTGAGAGGATCCTTATCCTTCACTCGCTTATCCACTACTTGTGCCAAGTATGTGTGGTATTCTTTGCGTAAATACTTCCTCACCTTCATAGATGACACTATCTTGGGTTGGATTCCCGCCCTATGGCCTTGAACTATTAGCACCTCACCGCTATCTAAAGGAATTTTAATGATCTTTTCATGGCAAAGTATTTCAGCACGCATTTTCGACAACCAATCCATTCCTACTATCACATCAAAACTTCCTATTTCTATGGGAATCAAGTCTATACTATAGTCCTTCTCATCTAAAGTTAACTTACAATCAGCAATAATTTCCTTAGTCTTATACTCGTTTCCATTAGCATATTCAACATAATAAGTTTCCTCTAGTTCACTGGGTTTCTTATCAATCAATTCTTTAAATTCGAAGGAAATAAAACTTCTTTCAGCTCCAGAGTCAAACAACATAGATGCATAAACATTATTTATTGGAAACGTACCTACGATGACATTAGGGTCATCACGTGCCTCATTCGCTCCCATGGCACACACCCTTCCTCGGGCTTGACCTCCTTGATTACCACGATTTCCTTGGTTAACGTTGTTGCCTTGATTCCCAATATTAGCTTGATTCCCAACATTTCCTCGGTTAACTTGATTTCCATTGTTTCCCCGGTTTGCTTGGTTCCCGCGATTCCCAACATTCCTAAAGTTGTCACGGTTACCATTTCCATTTCCACGGTTGCCTTGCGCTCTTCTCAACCTAGGACAAGTGTTCCTCCAATGGTTCGTGCTTCCACACTCGTGGCATCCCCCAGGGTTTCCTCCCAACCTTGGTCCATTCCGACAGTAAGCGGCAAGGTGCCCCATTCGGTTGCAAGTTGTGCAACGTCTGCATTCACCCAAGTGGTTATAACCGCATTGGTTGCACCTTGGAGGCATGCCACGATTTGGATTGGGGTTAACATCCACAACTCCGTAGTTTCTCACAATCTTTTGCCTTTTATCCGGCCCATTCCCCTTGCGATCACCAAACCGATTTCCTCCACCCTGTCTCGAACTTGATTCACCTCTCGTGTACTTCCCACGCCTAACCAAATCGTTTACTAGCCTGGTTGCCAAGCTTATAGCCTGCTCAAGAGTGGTAGGACTTGCTGCAGTGACCATCAACCTAACTTCAGGTGCCAATCCATAGATAAATCTCTCAACCTTCTTAGCCACAGGGGTTACCATCTCCGGCACCAACACGCTCAACTCGTGGAAGCGGATCACATAGGCCTCCAATTCCAGCCCTCTCATGGCATGGTTCCAGAATTCCATCTCCAGTTTTTGTACCTCCTCTCGTGGACAATACTCGCGCTTCAACTCGTCCTTAAACTGCTCCCAAGTCAAAGCATTGACTGCTGCAGGACCTCTAGTAGTCGCTTGGAGATTCCACCAAGTAAGAGCTCTTCCTTGAAGCTTACTAGCAGCAAACTTAACACGGTCAGCTGGCGCACAATCAATGATGTTCAAGTTGGCTTCCATGCTTTGGAACCAAGTAAGCAACCCAACAAGACCTTCTGTCCCATGAAACTCCTTGGGATTGCAAGACGTGAAAGCCTTGTAGGCATTCCTATCAATAGCATTTCCTCCTCCATCTTGTCTTCTAGCCGTGTTGAGTGTAGCGGTCACATTCTCCGCAATTTGGGTGGCAATGTTTAGCATGGCGGCATTGATCTGTTGGGAGATAAGCTCAGCTAACTCGGCTCTTCGCTGGGCCTCTTCACTTGTTTCCCCGCCGGTCCTTCGTGGTGCCATGTCTCTACAAAGGATAATATAGTTTAGTCATTCGTGTATTGAATCATATGACATAAGCTCGACTCACGACTTCTTGATCTCACACGAGTATATCTAAAGTTATTTAGTGCATGGGGGGTTCGTTTGCACACATATGTATATGTATATCCCGATTCATATTCCTTTTTATAATCACGACGCACTTGTCATTATAAGTAAACAAATGGTTAGGTAAAGTCTAAAATTTATCACCCATGCTTTCGCGGTTAGTTAAGATAATTACAGAATCTATGTACGAACTTGGAGCACGTAAAAGTGGCTTAAGATGGACGATATGGGAAAAACTCATAAAATATAAAACGTAGCCCTATGAGTTAAGTTTCACCTCCAATTGAAATCAGATCAAAAGACGAAATAGAACTCCAGATATGGCCATTCTACCAAAAGTGGTCAGAACTGATTTCCTGCTGTAACTACAACGTTTATAATAGAGATAACTATATCACAACAAGGATTGCACATCATGTAACCATAGAGAGGCATTAAGCATACATATATATCATTCAAGATGAGTTCACAAAATTGCTACATGCCAAATACTATGTGATCATCGTCACACAAAAGCTAGAAAGTTCAAGAAAGTGAAACAAAGTACAAACGTTCATACATCGAATAAGTTCATAAGTAAAGGAGTTCTTAGGTTTACTTCCTAAGCATGAGAGCTATCACGAGAGTGCAAACAGCCGTAAGCACACATCCCATCATAAATATCATCTCATTAATTCGACGAACTTCTGATATCGCCAAACTCGCATAATCCCCCGTCCGATCCATAACTCCTAAGGCCCTTTCCATCATCACCTCTTGAGTCCTTACCCTTACTCTAGCATCCCTTAATCCGTTTGCTATTCCCCACACCCTCTCCCTTTCTTCACGAGTCATACCAATGGGAGGTGGAGGGGGTACCCCATAGACTGGGCGGTGTGGTTCTTCTCCTTGACGCCTATGTCCGAGATGGTACCAGGGATGATCACGGGGAAGACGCGGCTGAAAGTATGGGTCTTGGGCTGGAAATCGCCCATCACTTAGGTTCATGGGTACATCTTGCCTCGGCGGAGTAGGTGCTCTAGGGGCTGGTGGTGATGGTGGTGGCGAGGGTGAGCGGCGTCCTAGGTTGGCTAGAGGCAACACTTCTAGCATTATCGTCTTCCGATGGGTCTTCCATTGGATCGGTCTCTTCTTCTTCTTCTTCTTGGAGGGGTTGGGGAGGTTGCTCTTGCTCTAGGCGTCTCCTTTCTTCCTCTTCCAAGTAGTCCACGAATCCGTACAAGTTCCTTGGTCTAGGGGCTGATCCGGAAGCTCCACTTGCTTGTGACATGATGTTCCTACACAAGTTTCACAAAGGCGTGAGATGACGACTTGACTCGACTCTTAGACGACCATGGACGACCGACTTGACCATTGACGACCCATATGGTAACTTACGGACAGCAAGACGACTCGACGGACCATGAGACGACCTTAACCATTTGACAAGCAACCAACCAACTCGACCAACGACTCACAAGCTTAACAACCGAACAACGACATGACCATTCACAACCGACGACCAACTCGACTCGCACGACCGACATAGCCATTTATAATTAAAGTAATGACTAGAATTCAACTTGTGCATAGCTCTCATGTATTACACCTAAATGGACAAAGTAATGCTAGCCAAGTGGGGGTATCAACTAAGGGTTCTAATAGGTAATGCAAACATTGGATTTGGTTTTTAAAGTTATTTTCAAAAGACTCATTTTGAATATCCCTTAGACAATCATTTCGATCATTCCATATTAAATTTTTAGTTAGGCATAGTTGATTAGGCTATGCATAAGTAAAACAAGAATACTTTATGATCGACTCAATTGTTTAAGAAATATTCGACTCGTTTTGAAAATACGTAGGTTATAGCAAAATTCTCTATAACCTTGCATCTCTGATACCATTTTTTTCTGTAACACCCCGACTATAGCGGAAACACGAGATGCCACAGAATGACATGGTACAAAAGATTTAAGTATAAAACATCAACATAAAGTTTCAAATGCCATTCAAATTCAAAAGGTTACAAGTTCAAGTGGACGTTTAATAAACATTACATAACCAAATTAATAATCAAAAGATCAAATGTTTGCGTTACTAGTCCAACATGCAACAAATAAACACATCATCCATGGAGCGGTCCAAAAGCTAACTTACTGCCCTAGACCTGAAAAGCATGAAGAAAAAGTGTCAACTACGAGAGTTGAGTGAGTTCATAGGTTTAAGCTAACAACACGCATATATTTAATCCAAGTCAAGAAATAAATGTGTCATAAAATCTCCAAGAATTTCCATCATACTGTCCATACCCAAACCGTATGTTCAACCAATAATTTCCATCCATAATATAATATCAATACCTCTGGGTCAATGGTAAGACTACCATGACATAATTTGATGAGATTGTTCTTGAGCCACTACTAAGACCATTTTACGTCAAAATAATAATAATGATAATATGTCCTGAAGATATGATAATAGAAGCACATGCTGTCAATCACGTGCAATAATAATAATGAATGGGTCGTGCCATGGAGACGACCAATAATATATAAAGTAGATTAGAGCACCCCTAGGTAGACCGGAGATGAGGGCGGCCACTCAGGCGGCCAGTCAACCCGCTGCCATCTTGGTGAGTGAGGGGACGAATCCTAGTTGCGCAACCCTCTAACTACAGGCCTCAAATGAGTTAATAGTAGTGTACAGGGGACCACCGTTTGACAGTACTCAAGCTCATCATATAACATATAACACGTTGAACATACAATATAATTCCCATATCATTATCATTATTCCAAAGAATCATTTCATGAGAGAAAGTCATTTTAATTAATCATGCTTTTCACCCCGCAAGTAAAACATATAAAAGAGTTTGAAAGGGGGCTATGACTCACTTGATTAGAGAGTGAAAGGGGCTGATCAAATGCGATTCCTTCGCTTAGATTTGTTGCGCCTCAAGCAAGCCTAAACCAACGTATATATTCACGACGTAAGTTCGCGTGACATGAACTAGTGAGCTAGATCATGAGATGTATACTAGTAGACTTTCCCATCTTTGGTTGTTATTAGATTATGGTATTTAAGTGCATTATGATGTTCTCATTATTTGGTTATGAGAGATTTGGTGGTAAGAGTCGTTTTCCCATTATACGTTTTTGTACGTTTATTGGAATTTCGGTAGTTTGGCTTTGGTTTATATGATTTCCATTGTATACTTTGCTTAGTAATAATATTTGACATTAGTGGTCTTATAATATTAATATTTTATGTATATTTTCTGATTTGTAATTATATATTTAATTTAATAATATTTAATTATTTATTTATTCACTTTATTGATTTATTTGCTAAATAAATCCTTAAAAATACTTTTAAGTGTCATAATTGCCCTTATAAATTATGAATAATTTCATTTGAATTATCTTCTGATATATATGCTCCTTAATTTATAATTCCATGTTTTTATGCTTTTATTTATGTATTTTCCATTTATTTTAATGATAATATTTAATTAGTTATTTTTACTTAATTATTTATCTTTAAATTATGTAACACATGTCTCTTGCCTTTTAAACTATTTTTCTCCAGTAGGTTTTAGTTATTTTTATCAATGGTTAAGATGGTTTAACCCCATTCTTGATTTATTTATTTTTATGTCTTTTAATTACCATTTAAATTCAATAATTCATGGAAATTCTTAGAAATCATCACTAAACATTTTGGTCAAAAATATCAGGCCTTTTAGGCAACTTTTATCAATATAAATTCATATCAATTCAACCTCTCTTGTGTCTTGCTTATTTTGAGGGTTTTATGATTAAAAATCGTTTACCGAAATAGTGATTTTAGCCTCATTTCTTAAGCAATTAAAGTGCTTCAAAATGTATTTTCATTCTTGTTTCATTATTTCCAGAAAGTTCATCATATTTTGGTGTCCAAAATCGTGATAGTGGTGGTGGTGTGATATGTGCAATTTAGTGTTTTCGGTTAGTGATTATTTGACCCGAAAAGGTGATTTTTGAGCTTATTGTTGTCATGAACCAATAGATCTGAGTTTTATACTTTTATTTCAACTTATTTCTAGTAGGTTTATCATATTTCCTTGGTCATAAGATTATGGTGCATGTGTGTGCTCAAAATGCATTTTTGCGTGTTTTCGGTTTATGATTTCTAGCTTATTTTAACATGTTTTGATTCAAGCTTTATATCCTTGATATTTTATCAATTTTTCCAGAATATTAACATTAATATTAACATATCTTTCACTTATAACAAGTCCATATCCATCTCATAATCCAACAAAAGATCCAACTTTCTTAAATCTAGCATACATGCATTCAACCCAACACTTTTTACTATCAACTTTTATAGATCTAACTTTCAACAACATAAAAACATCTTTTATATGAAAAATCTCAGAATATACTCTTCAAAAATATACAAAAACATATAGATCTATCAAAAGAAAAATCACTTTAAAAGCTACTAATCTATAACCACACTTTTGGGTCTTAAACTTGTTGAATCCTTGGCTCTTTCTTCTTAGATTCGACATACATGAGCATGGAAAGAAAGATCCTATCAACTTTGCCCTCATTAAGTGTATATTACAAAGAAAACAAGAAGAAAGTATGAGTTTTTGATAAAACCTTTGAATATAAACAAAAACAAGATTAGATCTAGTAAAAGGATGAAGATTATACCCTCTTGAACTTGGTTTTGGATGAAGAAAATGGGCAGAATTTCGTGGCCTCCAAACCCTTATAATACCTTCAATCTAAGCCTAAAACAACCCTTGAACCTTGCTTGGATTAACCCTTTATTAATCTAACTTAAAACCCTTATTATTAATATAAGTTTAGATGAGATTTAGCCTTGTTCTTGCTTTGTTTTTGCTTGGCCGATTTGAAGGAGAAAAGAAAGAGGGAGGGAGAGTTTTTGAGAGAAAAGAGGTTATGTGTGTGAAAAGAGTAAGAAGTGTGTGTTGGAGTGGGGAGTTCCAAGAGTAAAATGAGTGTAAGTGATTTGAATTTGGGTGTGTGTGGTGTGAAGGGGGGGCCGGCCCTTCTAGGGCAAATGGAGGGTCTTTCTCATTTTTTTTTTATATAAAAATTTGTTGTATAAAATGTATGTATGTGTTAGGTGTATGTATATGTATTTTTGTAAGGTTAATTGTATTAGTTTGTAGTATAAGTTAATGTTTATTCTAGCATGTGTATGTATATATATTTATATATATGTCGTGTATATGTATATATGTATATATATGTGTGTGTATATATTTTTGTGTTTTTAGTTTGTTACATGAGCCTTTGTTTATAAACTTGTATTTATTTTAAGCATATATATATATATTCTTATTGTTATTTAAACACTTTTATGTACATATTAATTTATAAATATACTTTGAGATAGAAATCTTTATTCTCATGTCATATTTACTTAAATTGGTTTGGTGATTGATTTGTTGGACATTTATAAGAATTTTTTATTGATATCTCAACTTGTGAGGCTCATTTTATCATTTACGACTTGATTAATCCTCAATGAAATTTTTGTTCAATGGTATTCTATAGATCAAATTTAGAATTGAACAATAGCTTTAGATTGCTAATTTAGGGGCATTATCTACTAGTTTCAAGTATAACTATGGCTTGCGAGATCATAGGCAACATAACTAGCACATATATAATATTTAAAAAGTAGGGTTGTTACTATATGTGCCATTTGCAGAGATTTTATCTCGGCAAATGCACATTTTGTCATTGAAATATTTCTTTAACATTTGTCAACACTCTTGTTGATCAAATCAAAGGAATTTTCATATATTCAAGAAAGTCTAGTCTGAAAAGCTCATTTGCCGAGGTTTTTGCTCGGCGTTTACGAGACTTCACTTCGATACCCGATGACTTGAATTTTTGGACCCTGATCTGCTTCATTCTCGTGTTTGCCGAGATTTTTGCTCGGAAAATCATGAAATTTTTCAAAGTTTTTGCCAAAATCAATTTTTGTTCCTTATTATTTTCTGGGCAAAATTTTGAGAAATTTTTTTTTGAAAAACCCCATTTGCCGAGGTTTTTTCTCGGCAAACAGTTAAACTTGAATTTTTTTTATTTTTATTATTTTTTTAAGTTTTTTTTATTTGTGTTGTTTTTAAAATGTATGTATGTATGTATGTATGTATGTATGTGTGTATTGTATGTGTCTATATAGTATTTCATAAGTGTTGAGGCTAAGAAGCAAGGTATTGAACGCCTTTGTGTACTACCTTTGTTTTCTTATCTTTCAATACTTATGTGATTCTATATATCGTCATGTTTCGTATATATATTAGGGTGAGAAGCAAGGTATCGAACGCCTTTGTGTACTACTTTGTTTTCTCATTGCTGATATATGTGCGAAACATTGTCTTTGTGTATTAAATGTGTTTATTAAATGTTGGTGTGTTATTTTTCTGTGTTTAAATTGTTTTTCTGGTCAAACTTTGGTCAGTCTAATTTTTCAGAAAAATAATAAAACAAAGATGGTGATGTTCCAAGAAGGTGCAACTATGAAGATGCAAGCCAATCATGCTCTCCATATACCATTCACATCCAAATTCCCAATTATAACGGAGATTCTAAGCCATCATCCTTTGGAAACTGCTTTAACTAGTGGTGCAATTGTTCCGGAAAAGTATATATTTGAGCTATGGGAATCTATTGAATTTGTGAAAGGAAATAAAAGACATAATCAAGAAGAATACTTTAGATATACTCTTCAATCAGATGAGAATGAGTTTAACTGCCAATTCACACTAGATGAATTCAGATCGATCATTGGTTTTCCTGAACAAGAAGAGTATGAAGAGTTGCCATCAGTTGATGAAATGTTGTCTGCTGTACATGCTTTGGGATATGAAGGGGAATTGACATCCATGAGGGATTTTAAAAGGATGAATGTGGCTACATTATGGCATACCATGTATAATGTCTTAAGCACCTGTCTGATGCCATCTCAGAAGGGGATTGATACCATGACAAAGCACTCACTGTCGATATACTATGCTGTCACACATAATGTTAAATGTGATTTTGCAAGATTGTGTGGGACAAAATGAGACAAGTTGTGAAAGGAAAGGATGTTCAAGAAAGAAAATACATTCCTTATATTCGATTTTTCACTTTGATAATCGAAGACGTACTTGATAATGTTGAAGAGATTCCAAAGTTGGAAAACAGTTTCAAATGTGTCATTGCAATGTATAAGTCAAACATGAGAATACGAGGCACAGGAAGTGAAATTGCAAGACCTTTTCCGATTCCACCATTTCTGCTTAACTTGGTTCCTGCTCAGAGTCCTCACCTTAGGGCTTATAGAGAGTGGTTAGCCACAGCGATGGGATCTGAAAACTGACAGATTCCTACCCAAGCTGTGAATAGGTCGCCAAGTGAGGGTCCTAGGTCATCTAAAAGAAAAAGAGGGGTTAGTGATGAGGGGACTTCTGGGTAGAAGAAAAGGAAATCTAAACGAGTTATGTTTGAGCAAGAAGTTGCTACACCTGAACCTATTTCTTCCCCTGTTTCTCAATCAACACCACCCATTCAAACAACACAATCTCCACCACCCGTTCAATTTTCACAATCTTCACCTTCACAATCTACACCAATACCATCCGTTGTTTCGCCAAATCCACCAATTCTAACACCACCTCGTTTATCACCCGTACTTAATCCTACACCGCTTGCTTCAGCATTACCGGATGAACCAACTCCACCACCAGGCAGACGATTTAAAATGATTGGTCGAAAGTCATCATCAAAGAAGAAATCAAAAAGGAAACATAAGTCGTCTAAATCTGCAAGCCAAAGATATGAATCTACCTCAGCAGATTTGAATGAACAAGTTGGTGCCTCAACTGAATTTGATGCTGAACAAGTAACAAGAATTGTTGATAATGTATTATCTGAATTGCAATCTGAGAATGTTAGCACAGGAGATGCAGATGTGCAGGAGGAACAAGGAGGGAATGAGGGCGGAGTTGAAAATACCAGAGAGGTTGAGAGGTCCGGGTTAGGACAAGGGCATAAAGAAAACGTTGGCCCTCCGATAGTTGAAACCAATGTGTCTAGCCGGGATGTCAACCCTAGGGTAGAAGTCAAGAACTCCCCATTCTCGCTTGCACCGAACTCTCCTCGCCATTCTGACTCCTCAAAACAGGAGTTAGTCTCACAAACGCACGGGGAACAGCCACGTTCACCACACTCTCCTCATTTGGAGGATGAGAGTGTTGAAAATAGAGAGGAACAGCCCCACCTCTCGACTTCATTTCGTGCACAAGAGTCTAGATCTCCTAGGCACACGGATTCACAAGCCCAGTTGAGTACTGGTGCCAGAACAAGCGGAGAGGGACCCACTTTGTGTGACCCTCAAGGACAGCTTGGAAATCCTGCCTTAGCTAACATCACGCTAGCTTTAGCCGCAGGTAACAGTTCTCAAACCGAGACTGGGGGACAGTATGAACGCCGTAGTGACACTGCTGTTCCTAAGGATCAACCTGAGACTGTATTAACGGGCATTCTCAGTGACCCCGGTGTTGTGAGAGGTGTTGCCCAACAACAACAAGTCCCGGACAGTGATTTATCACAGTCTAGGACACAACTTGATTCGGGTTGCAAAGCCCATGAATCTGAAACTGCTGGTGAGGGTGTAACCCGAGGATCCGCAGGAAATCCTGAATCAGCTTCGCTGAATTTAGGTCACACTACAAGTGTGCAAACAACCTCCGGGTTGGTTCCTCCATCTCAAACACCAACACAAAGAACACCAACACCAAATCAAATTCCAAGATCAAGTTAAATCTCAGAAAGCTGAATACGATGCGAAACTTGCTGCATTTGAGTTAAGGTTGTTAGCGTTAGAATCTTGCCGACCGGCCTCGGTTGCTTCTCGACGGGATGATCCTGATTCTGATGATCACCCCGAGGGGGAGAACCAAGGAGAAGGTCAAACTAATATTGATAATTCTTCGGCAAGAGTTGATGTGAATGTTGAGGATGTAGTAATGGAAGAAAGAACTGAGGGTGGAAACCAAGATGATATAGAAGAGGATCAAGCTGAAATTGAAAGATTAGCTGCTGTTAGAGCTAGATCTGATAAAAGATGGAAAGAACTTGCTGATGAAACTCAAAGAGAAGTTAATCAAATAGTTAAAGATTTCACTGAAAGATTTAATGAAAGAAACAATGAAGATGATCCAGAGGAGATTGCAAGAGTTGCTGAAATCAAAAGAAAGTTTAATGAAGTTTTTGGAGCAGATAGTGATGAAGAAAAAGAAGAAGAGAATGAAAATGTTGTAGTTGATGAAGAAGAAGGGTTTGTCATAGAAAATGAAATTGTGGAATATGCTGAAAACGAAGCAGAAGTTGAGGCAAGAAAAGATAATGTAATATTGGATGAGCCGGAAATAGTTGAGACTCCAGCAATTGTAGAAGCTGATGAAGAACCAATGTTTGAAGAATTTCCAGACCTTGATTATTTTGAAACAGGTTCTTCAAGCAGAAAAGAAGTTGGAGAATCATCTACTCATGGTTTCACAACTCCACAACATTACACTTTTGAAGACTTCAATAGTTTTGATGAATTGAGAAAGACTCCTGAAGCTGCATCTCAAAATTTTAAGAAGTCAACATATAAACAAGTGTTGAAAGAAGCAATCATATCCGAGGAAGTTCTTCCTCATTACTTTCCAACAGAATTGACTGAAGAACAAAGGAGGTTTATTAATCGGGGATACTTCTTGAGGGATAAAGAAAGAATGATTGCTCTGGGTGTTAAGCCAAAGGAGGCAGCTAAGAAGTCTAGATTTCTGGAAGAAAGAGCTTATCCGATCTTTTGTGGAGCTACCAAAGTGACCAAAACGAAGAGACCAGAGTTGGATTCGATGTACAAGTTTAAGGAAGCAAGGCAAATTGAAGAATACAAAGAGCTTCTTAAACTCACTAAGCAATACAATCCAAAGCTTCTCGAAGAACAAAGAAACCACAAGATTTTGGTGCTTGTCAGAGTAATCTTGGTTAAAAGGGTTTCTATCTCTGTCCCTTGTTACCATGTGAAAAGAGACAACAATAAGATGTACAGATTCACAGAAGCTCAGTTCAAGCTGCTGCCAGTAGATGACATTATTTTTCTCTACAACCATTTCTTGAATGCAATGCAAAGATACAAAGAAGATGTTATTGCCTTTGAAGCTGTTAAAAGATACATGTCAAGCTGCATTCAATACGCTTCATTGGAAGACTTTCAAATTGGTTTTGAAGTTGTTAAGAGAAAAATCAATGTACCATATCCAGATCAAAGTCTCTACACCAAAGACATCGAACAGAGAAAAATCAATGTACCATATCCAGATCAAAGTCTCTACACCAAAGACATCGAACAGCTCAGTATTGGTCATGTCATAGAAGAACCATCCTTCGGTGTTGTCTTTTTGAATAGCAGAAAGAAGAAGATTTTCATTCGTATGGATGAACTTGCTTCTTATTCAGATGGAACATTAGAGTTTTGTAAGAATGTTTTGTTGTGTTTAAAAGAAGATGAGCAAGATAAAAAGAAAAAGGAAGTATTTGATAAAGTAATCTCCAAGATCAATCAAAGACTCGAGTACAGAGACAGTATCAGAATGATGAGAGAGGCAAAGAATGTTCAGAAGTCTAAGTACGTCGTACGTCAAAGAGGAGGTTGTTGGATCAAGTACGAGCCAAGTCATCTTCCAGGTCCACAAAACATTCCACCAAGAAACTTTGAAGCAAATATGATTGTTCCAGATGACAGACCTGAAGGAGAAAACTGGTTCTGGCATCCAAACAAAGACAGACCAAATACGAGAGCTTGAAGATAAACAAAGACTGGATATTTTTGACAAATCACTACTAAGGGGGAGATTGTTAGAAATATAAATGTAGTAGTTGATTTGTTTCCTTGTTATATATTTGTACTTAGAATGTAAATGTCTAAATATGGAAGGGGGCTTAGTGTAAATTAGTCATATGTATATAAACCCCCTCCATAATGAACTTTGTAACCTTTCACCCCATTTATGCAAACTAATCTTTCCTGCCAAACACACTTTCTCTCTCTACCTTCTCTCTCATCAAACCGCCATTGTTACACACACTAACACACACATAAGCTCAAATTCTACTCTTTACAATCTGCTACAATGTTTGCTTTGCCCGGATGATATCGAATTTCACAATCGTAATCGCTGAGCAATTCCACCCATCTACGTTGCCTCATGTTCAAATCTTTCTGGTCAAAAATATGTTGGAGACTCTTATGGTCGGTGAATATAGTACACTTTGTACCGTATAAATAGTGTCTCCAAATCTTTAGAGCGAATATTACAGCTCCTAGTTCAAGATCATGAGTCGTGTAGTTCTTCTCGTGCACTTTAAGTTGTCGAGAGGCATAGGCTATCACTTTATCTTTCTGCATCAGCACACATCCCAATCCTTGATGAGATGCGTCGCAATAGACCACAAAATTATCCGTTCCTTCGGTTAGTGACAAAATCGGAGCACTACAGAGCTTCTCCTTCAGCAGTTGAAATGCTTTTTCTTGTTTATCTTCCCAGGCAAACTTCTTGTCTTTTTGAGTCAACGACATTGAACAGCTCAGTATTGGTCATGTCATAGAAGAACCATCCTTCGGTGTTGTCTTTTTGAATAGCAGAAAGAAGAAGATTTTCATTCGTATGGATGAACTTGCTTCTTATTCAGATGGAACATTAGAGTTTTGTAAGAATGTTTTGTTGTGTTTAAAAGAAGATGAGCAAGATAAAAAGAAAAAGGAAGTATTTGATAAAGTAATCTCCAAGATCAATCAAAGACTCGAGTACAGAGACAGTATCAGAATGATGAGAGAGGCAAAGAATGTTCAGAAGTCTAAGTACGTCGTACGTCAAAGAGGAGGTTGTTGGATCAAGTACGAGCCAAGTCATCTTCCAGGTCCACAAAACATTCCACCAAGAAACTTTGAAGCAAATATGATTGTTCCAGATGACAGACCTGAAGGAGAAAACTGGTTCTGGCATCCAAACAAAGACAGACCAAATACGAGAGCTTGAAGATAAACAAAGACTGGATATTTTTGACAAATCACTACTAAGGGGGAGATTGTTAGAAATATAAATGTAGTAGTTGATTTGTTTCCTTGTTATATATTTGTACTTAGAATGTAAATGTCTAAAGTATGGAAGGGGGCTTAGTGTAAATTAGTCATATGTATATAAACCCCCTCCATAATGAACTTTGTAACCTTTCACCCCATTTATGCAAACTAATCTTTCCTGCCAAACACACTTTCTCTCTCTACCTTCTCTCTCATCAAACCGCCATTGTTACACACACTAACACACACATAAGCTCAAATTCTACTCTTTACAATCTGCTACAATGTTTGCTTTGCCCGGATGATATCGAATTTCACAATCGTAATCGCTGAGCAATTCCACCCATCTACGTTGCCTCATGTTCAAATCTTTCTGGTCAAAAATATGTTGGAGACTCTTATGGTCGGTGAATATAGTACACTTTGTACCGTATAAATAGTGTCTCCAAATCTTTAGAGCGAATATTACAGCTCCTAGTTCAAGATCATGAGTCGTGTAGTTCTTCTCGTGCACTTTAAGTTGTCGAGAGGCATAGGCTATCACTTTATCTTTCTGCATCAGCACACATCCCAATCCTTGATGAGATGCGTCGCAATAGACCACAAAATTATCCGTTCCTTCGGTTAGTGACAAAATCGGAGCACTACAGAGCTTCTCCTTCAGCAGTTGAAATGCTTTTTCTTGTTTATCTTCCCAGGCAAACTTCTTGTCTTTTTGAGTCAACGACATTAAAGGTTGGGCTATCTTAGAAAAATTCTCGATGAATCTTCTATAATAACCAGCAAGACCTAAAAATTGTCGTATTTCTGTTGGTGTTTTCGGTGCTTCCCAGTTCTTGATAGCCTTGATCTTGGCGGGATCTACATGGATTCCTTGACTATCAATGACATGGCCCAAAAATTGTACTGTACGAATCCAAAATTCTAGTATAGTCTTCAGATGTATCTCGTGTTCCTCCTTGGTTTGAGAATAAATCAGGATATCGTCTATGAACACAATCACAAACTTATCCAAATATGGTTTGCACACACGATTCATGAGGTCCATGAAAACTTCGGGTGCATTCGTCAAACCAAATGGCATAACATGAAACTTGTAATGGCCATAGCGGGTTCTAAATGCCGTCTTGGGAATGTCTTCAAGCCGCTTCTCTGGGGACTTTTTCTCTGATACGTGGGCCAGGATTGCCTGGTACCCCTTTCTCAGATACTTCTGGGTTTTCATACAAGATATGTGTTGGTATTTTTGGGTTTTTATCAAAGTAATATTATCCTTATAATATTAAAACGCAGCGGAAAATTGAACCATTTCAATGTGTTATATGTAGTTAAAACCAAAGTTTAACTTATAAAAGAAAACCCAAACAATAAGGATCCATGTATATGAATAACATACATACAAAAGTAACAACCATAGGGTGTTTTAGAAGACTACCTTCTTCCAAGCTTATGAGAAGGTTGATATGAAGGAGATGATGATCTTGAAGTGGCAAGTCTTCAACCTAGAAGAACCTCAAGCTAGTATACCCCAAACTATCAACAAACACCCAAATGTGCTAGGATTTAAACTTGAAAAACCCTTCCCTTTTGTCCTCCTTGATGCCGAAAATACCAAGAGAAAAAGAGAGAGAAGCTAGTTGAGAATCTTAGAGAATTTTTGTCTTACAAAATGCATGTATCAAGTGATACACTCTATGTTGTGAATGTGTGTCTTATGTCTTGTAAAACATGCAAGACTACAAGTGTTGAATTGCATGTATCACCACATGGGGGGGGGGCGGCCACATGGGTGGTCACAAACCAATTTGTGTCCAAATTTTATAAACCATTTATTTGTACATTTTGTATATAAAATGTAACATAACTTGTTACATATCTTATGTAACATATTACATATTATATACAACACACATAAATGTTTATTTTACCAAATAAACATATTCACATTTCTCTCAAAATAAATCATCCATATAATTTATTTACATAGCTCAAGTGCAAGTATTTAGAAAACCACTTTCTAAATGTTTCAAGTATTGATATTTATTTAAAGATCATATCATATAAATAAATATCATAAGTGTTTGTCTAGCTTGTTATTGGGTATGACCCGACTTGGATCATCACGTACTAGCCACGTCAATTTAATATGTGTCTTAGGCAGACGAATTCCAACAATCTCCCACTTGCACAAGATTCATAGAAGATTGACGCAAGTAGCAAATACTGCCTAACAACGGTTTGCTACCCCTAATACGTATGACGAAGTGCCATTCAATAACATCATCCTCTTCAAGTCCCTTACTTGAAATGATTTAGGTGAATCGATCATTTATCCTTTTGTCACAGATGTCATGTTAAATCTTAGAGATTGTCTTACAAAATTGTATCAAGTGATACACTCTATGTTGTGAATGTGTGTCTTATGTCTTGTAAAACATGCAAGACTACAAGTGTTGAATTGCATGTATCAAGTGATACACTCTATGTTGTGAATGTGTGTCTTATGTCTTGTAAAACATGCAAGACTACAAGTGTTGAATTGCATGTATCACCACATGGGGGGGGGGCGGCCACATGGGTGGTCACAAACCAATTTGTGTCCAAATTTTATAAACCATTTATTTGTACATTTTGTATATAAAATGTAACATAACTTGTTACATATCTTATGTAACATATTACATATTATATACAACACACATAAATGTTTATTTTACCAAATAAACATATTCACATTTCTCTCAAAATAAATCATCCATATAATTTATTTACATAGCTCAAGTGCAAGTATTTAGAAAACCACTTTCTAAATGTTTCAAGTATTGATATTTATTTAAAGATCATATCATATAAATAAATATCATAAGTGTTTGTCTAGCTTGTTATTGGGTATGACCCGACTTGGATCATCACGTACTAGCCACGTCAATTTAATATGTGTCTTAGGCAGACGAATTCCAACAATCTCCCACTTGCACAAGATTCATAGAAGATTGACGCAAGTAGCAAATACTGCCTAACAACGGTTTGCTACCCCTAATACGTATGACGAAGTGCCATTCAATAACATCATCCTCTTCAAGTCCCTTACTTGAAATGATTTAGGTGAATCGATCATTTATCCTTTTGTCACAGATGTCATGTTAAATCTTAGAGACACGGAGTGATCATTCTCTATTGATTTAACTTTGTAACAGGCCTTAGACATCTAACTCTCAACGAATAAGAGGGACAAATTCCATCTCGACTACATACGTCCTTCACAATCACCTATATCATACCTGAGCTTAGTCTTATGTACTGCCATGTTTCAGAACAGCAAAGAGCTAAGTCAAAGTATAATATTCAGTGAATATCAAGACCCAATATGTATCTTAGGTCTGAGGATACAATGATATTCGCCTTTTAACTCAAGATTACTTATGATCAATCATAGAGATTCCATGTAGTAATGCTTGATTGCAGGTCAGTCCAATATTTGTATCCCACAAATATCTATGAACTTGGTAGCAACACTTTGCTCTATATTCAAAACCTTTTGAATATCTACCAATCCAAGTTCATAATAATCTTACATTCATATTTGTTCCCACAAATATGATCGACTACGGACATTTAGAATAATTAACTTATTCATGGATTTAAACATGCAAAAATGGAACATAACACAATTTAAATGCATAATACCAATATTCATATAAATAGTGTTAATAATACAAGTGTTCCGATATCCAAATACATAAAATAGATCAAATCCAATCACTAGAATATCGAAGTCCCATGGCACAAGTATGACTCTCATGCTTAGGCCTTTCAAGGAGCTTCGTGAGTGGGTCCGCAACATTTTGATCGGTGTGAACTTTGTGAATACATATCTTTCCCTTTTCAACTTCATCCCTTATGTAGTTGAATCTCCGCTCAATGTGCCTAGTCTTTTGATGTGCACGAGGTTCCTTGATTTGAGCAATCGCGCCCTCGTTATCACAAAGAATTTCTAGGGGTTCTTGAATGGAAGGAACAACCCCTAGATCGGCAATGAATTTCTTCAACCATGCAGCTTCTTGCGCTGCTAAAGAAGCGGCGATGTATTCAGACTCTGTAGTGGACAATGCAACCACATCCTGCTTTGAGCTTTTCCATGAAACAGCTCCTCCGTTTAGAATGAAGATGTACCCCGATTGTGATCGAGAATCATCTCAATCAGTTTGGAAACTCGCATCCGTGTAACCCTTTACAACGAGTTCCTCCTCACCAGATCCATATATTAAGAACATATCTTTAGTGTTTCTAAGATATTTCAATATATATTTGACAGCCATCCAATGACTATCACCTGGATTTTGCTGGTATCTACTTGTCATGCTTAAAGCGCATGACACGTCCGGTCTCGTGCATATCATAGCATACATGATGGATCCTATAGCAGATGCATATGGGATTCCACTCATTCTCTCTTGCTCAACTTTTGAGCTGGGAGATTGAGAAGTACTCAATATAGTTCCTCTTTAAATAGGCACCAAACCCTTTTTGGAGTTTTCCATCTTGAACCTTTTCAAGATCTTGTCTATGTATGCACTTTGATTCAAACCTATTAAGCGCCTTGATCTATCTCTATAGATCCTTATTCCCAAAATATAGGCGGCTTCACCAAGATCCTTAATGGAAAAGCAACTTCCAAGCCAGGCTTTTACACCTTCCAAGGTTGGAATGTCATTTCCAAATAGTAGAATGTCATCGACATATAATACTAGAAAAGTAATGATGCTCCCACTAGCCTTCTTATACACACAAGCTTCATCAGCGTTTTTGATGAAGCCAAATTTCTTGATTTCTTCATCAAAACGACGATTCCAGCTTCTTGATGCTTGTTTCAATCCATAGATTGATTTCTTTAACTTGCATACTTTATTAGGATGCTTAGGATCGACAAAACCTTCAGGCTGATCCATATAGACATCTTCCTCAAGATATCCATTTAGAAAAGCGGTTTTGACATCCATTTGCCATATCTCATAGTCATAATGTGCGGCTATGGCAAATAATATCCTAATAGACTTTAGCATTGCCACAGGCGAAAAAGTTTCATCATAATCGACCCCTCGAGTTTGAGTGAAACCTTTTGCTACAAGTCTAGCTTTATAAGTACTCAAGTTTCCATGTATATCGTGTTTCAATTTGAACACCCACTTACTTCCAACTACTTTGGAATTAGGAGGTTCAACAACCAATTCCCAAACTTGGTTGTCATACATGGATTGCATCTCAGCGTTCATGGCCTCTAGCCATTTGTCCGAATCTGATTTGGACATAGCATCATGGTAGGTGGTAGGTTCATCAGAAACTACCATGTAGCATTCATCCACGAGAAATCCATATCTCTCAGGTGGATAAGTAGCTCTACCAGATCTACGAACATTTTGTGTGTCTTGATCAACCCTTTGATCATCTTCAACATCCTTTTGTTGAAAGCTAGTGTCATCCAAGTATGTATCTGTCAGTGGTTCTTGATCTTCTTCAAGTTCCACTGTTCTGGAACTAGTTCCTTCCATAAGGAATTTAGTTTCCAAGAACTCAGCCTTTCGAGCAACAAATATTTTGCTCATTAGGATTGTAGAAATAATATCCCAAATCATCTTTAGGATATCCTACAAAGATACATTTAGTGGATCGGGGCTCTAATTTGTTTGAGGCATCATGTCTTACATAAGCCTCACAACCCCATACCTTTAAATATGATAAAGATGGAACTCTTCCATGCCATATTTCAAAAGGTGTTTTCTCCACTTTCTTGGTGGGAGCCATATTTAAAATTCGGGCAGCAGAGATTATGGCATATCCCCAAAATGATAGAGGTAGTGAGCTTTTACTCATCATGGAACGAACCATATCTAATAGAGTTCGATTCCTCCTTTCAGACACACCATTATGTTGTGGTGTTCCAGGTGGAGTAAGTTGTGAGATAATCCCACAACTTCTAAGATGATCTTGAAAAGCATCACTTAGGTATTCACCTCCTCTATCAGAACGAAGAATTTTTATTGACTTACTGAGTTGGTTTTCTACTTCATTCTTGAAAATTTTGAACATTTCAAAAGCTTCACTCTTATGTTTTAATAAGTATACATAACCGTAACGACTATAGTCATCGGTGAATGTAATGAAGTATCTTTCACCATTCCTAGTCATTGGCTTAAAAGGACCACATACATCCGAATGTATGATACCTAATAAATCTTTTGCCCTTTCATTAGTGCCTTTGAAAGGTGCTTTAGTCATCTTGCCTTGTAAACAAGATTCACATACATTAAATGAATCATTTGATTTTGTTTTCAAAAGACCATTCTTTTGAAGTGTTAGTATGCAATTCTTATTTATATGGCCAAGACGACAATGCCAAATATAGGTTTCACTTAAATCTAATTTAAGTTTCTTGGTGGTAGCTTGGTACATTGAGTTATCATATGTTTGGTTTTCATGAACTAATTCATAAATGCCATTTAAAGGCATAGCTTTAAAATAAAATACATCATTCATAGAAACATGGATATCATTGTTAACAAAATTAAAATCATATCCAACATGTCTTAAACGGGAAACAGAAATAATACTCCTAGTCAAACTAGGTGCATACAAAACATTGTTCAATACAATTTCCAAACCATTTGGAAGTTTCAAAAGATAGTCTCCTTGGGCTTCAACATGCACCAATGCACCATTGCCCATAAAGAGACTAATGTCTCCCTTCTTGATGTGCTTCTTTTTTCTGAACCCCTGTAACATATTACAAATATGAGTTCCACATCCGGTATCCAATACCCATATGTAAGAAAAAACAGTATTAAGCTCAATATATATCATAAATATTGTACCTAAGGTTTGCCCTGCATCCCTCTTAGCTTTTAACTCTTTGAGATAGGTTGGACAATTACGTTTCCAATGTCCTACCTCCCCACACTCAAAGCATGGGTCATTGACAGCAACCTTTTGCTTCTTCGCTTTTGGGGTATCCATTTTTCCCTTTCCTTTGCCTTTGAAATTCCTTTTGATGTTACCCTTTCCCTTAGCAACATTTGCCTTGGGTCCGGAGTTAGCCCTTTTGTTTCCGCCTTCATTGATCAAGAGAACGGGTTGAACTTTTCTTCCCATACTAGCCTCGGTCGTTTTGAGCATCCCATGGAGCTCGGAAACGGTCTTGTCCCATCCGTTCATGTTATAGTTTAACACAAAGGTTTCAAATCTCTTAGATAATGAGTTAAGGATCATATCCGTAGCTAGCTCATTTGAAACGGGACAATTTAGCCTTTCGAGGCGATCAATATAGCTTTTCATTTTAAGAACATAAGTTGAGACGGATTGTGAATCATCCATGCGACATGCATGAAGTGCTCGAACCGTTTCGAAGCGCTCAACCCTTGCCTTTTGTTGGAACATTTCCTTGAGTTGGGTAATCATGTCGTAGGCCCCATGGTTTTCGAACTCCTTTTGGAGTTCGGGAGTCATACTCGCTAACATTATGCAACTAACTTGCACGGAGTCCTCGACATACTTAACCCAATCATTATAGGCTTCAACTTCAGTTTCTTCGGGCTCATCAGGAATAGGATCGTCTAACACATAGGATTTCTTTTCGTGCCTAAGAACAATTCTCAAGTTACGAAACCAATCCACAAAGTTGTTTTGGTTTAGACGATCCTTTTCTAGGATGGATCTTAGTGAAAAATTATGGACGTTTTGGTTGGGGTTTATTGCATTGTTAGCGGCCATCTACAAGATTAACAAAGTTCTTTATTAGTATTTTCGATATCAAATATAAATTTTAATTGTTAATACCCTTTTATGTCCCATGGACAATTAATAATTAAAACCTAGAATCCAACGTTACATTTAAATGATGGTTAGGTGACCTTTATCCCATGATCTAAATTAACAAGGTAGTCAACGTTTGACAATTGCAACACTTTGCAATTTCTAGTGGTATGGGACCGGTTTAATATCTTATATTAAGTTGGCATGTTTAATCCCATCAACGCCTTTGGTTACCATGCTTCGGTGACCCTAATCACATGGCTTCCAAATCAAGTTGTCCTACTTATACACACATGTAAATTTATCTTATACTAGTGGTTAGGTGACCTTTATCCCATAAGTACAATAAATTTACCTTAACTTATAAGTTCCCTCAAAGTAGTTAGGTGACCTTTATCCTACAAAGAGTTCCCAAATAATTAAGTGTTGTATAAAAGGATGGCGTTTAACTTGTTTTTAAAGGGTCGTTTGAGTTTTTATATTCTAGTTAAAAACTATGTACCATAATGAATTTTGAAATCCAAATTTCAAGGTTCTTTTATAAAATCCATTTTTATAATTGTGACCATTAACTTTTAATAAAACCCATTTTATTTTACCAAGTTAATGTCAATATTAAAACCAATTTTTAATCTTTATGTGTGTCTTTTGTTGGTTTTTAAGCATCCACATGACAAAATAATAAACAACCAAACAAACATGACAAACATAATAATAAGTGCACAACATTAGCCAACTATTTTGACCACACTTGTTAGCCGAAACAAGTGGGTCAAAAGGTCTCAACCTAAGGGACAAAGTAACACAAAATATTGTGTTAGTTGAGCTCCCACTTGATCTTGCATCCAAATGCTTCAAGTAACCTTTTGTGATGTGATTTGAATGTCTTTCTTCACCCTTTTTGTTTTGATAACCCACTGCGCCGCAGTGGGTCTAATACACTCCCACTGCGCCGCAGTGGGAACTCACTGGTCTTCGGCTGCATTATCCCCCACTGCGCCGCAGTGGGTTTGACATACTCCCACTGCGCCGCAGTGGGAAGTCACTGTCTCTTCATTAGGCCTCCAACTTCAGCCCCAAACCTTTTGATGCTTTCTTGGAGATTACATTTACAAGAAAAAATGCAACTAATCTACTTATTACATACCAAATGAAATAAATAGATTACACAACCAAATGAATGAAGAAAATCCTATTTAACTATTACAACCATTTAATAATTAAATAAAATACAAACACATCCACAAATCACAAACATTCACAAGGTCTCTTGGCTAAGTTGTGACACTAAAATACACAAGAAAAAAAGGAACCTCCTTTTTGTGTATTAGTTTCGGCCATAACCAAAATGGCCAAAACATTGGATTTTGTCCAAACAAAATATCAACTTTTGATGTATGTATCCATATAACCGGCTCTAGATGCCATTGTTGGTATTTTTGGGTTTTTATCAAAGTAATATTATCCTTATAATATTAAAACGCAGCGGAAAATTGAACCATTTCAATGTGTTATATGTAGTTAAAACCAAAGTTTAACTTATAAAAGAAAACCCAAACAATAAGGATCCATGTATATGAATAACATACATACAAAAGTAACAACCATAGGGTGTTTTAGAAGACTACCTTCTTCCAAGCTTATGAGAAGGTTGATATGAAGGAGATGATGATCTTGAAGTGGCAAGTCTTTAACCTAGAAGAACCTCAAGCTAGTATACCCCAAACTATCAACAAACACCCAAATGTGCTAGGATTTAAACTTGAAAAACCCTTCCCTTTTGTCCTCCTTGATGCCGAAAATACCAAGAGAAAAAGAGAGAGAAGCTAGTTGAGAATCTTAGAGAATTTTTGTCTTACAAAATGCATGTATCAAGTGATACACTCTATGTTGTGAATGTGTGTCTTATGTCTTGTAAAACATGCAAGACTACAAGTGTTGAATTGCATGTATCACCACATGGGGGGGGCGGCCACATGGGTGGTCACAAACCAATTTGTGTCCAAATTTTATAAACCATTTATTTGTACATTTTGTATATAAAATGTAACATAACTTGTTACATATCTTATGTAACATATTACATATTATATACAACACACATAAATGTTTATTTTACCAAATAAACATATTCACATTTCTCTCAAAATAAATCATCCATATAATTTATTTACATAGCTCAAGTGCAAGTATTTAGAAAACCACTTTCTAAATGTTTCAAGTATTGATATTTATTTAAAGATCATATCATATAAATAAATATCATAAGTGTTTGTCTAGCTTGTTATTGGGTATGACCCGACTTGGATCATCACGTACTAGCCACGTCAATTTAATATGTGTCTTGGGCAGACGAATTCCAACAATATGATATTAACCCTTACTCCGTTTCTATCGCCTTGAACAATTAACTTTTTATCTTTTGTTAGTGGGATTCTAACAACCTTTTCATGACAAATTATTTCTGCTTGGTTTCTGGACAACCAATCCATACCAATGATGACATCAAAGCTTCCAATTTCGAATGGTATTAGATCTATAGAAAATAATTCTTTTGCTAATTCTAAGGTACAACCTTGGATTATGCTTTCGATTTCGATCATTTTACCATTTGCTAATTCTACAGAATACTTAGCATCTAATGGGGTAGGTATAATTGGAAGTAGATGAATAATTTTATTTCACACAAAACTTCTATCAGCACCAGGATCAAATAAAGCAGAGACATAATGATTATTCAGATGAAACATACCGTGACGATGTTTGGGTCTTGGCGGGCTTCTCCCGCATTGATCATAAATGCCCTTCCTCGAGCATTGTTGTTGTTGTTGTTATTGTGGTTGTTGTTGTTTCTGTTGTTGTTGTGGTTGTTGTTTCTCAGCTTTGGACATTCATTCCTGAAATGCCCTTCTTCACCACACTCATAACATCTTCTTTTTGTTCCATTGTTGATAGTTGGGTTGGGGATTCTACAATTCTTGGTCAGATGACCAACTCTCTTGCAGTTGCCACATTGTACAGTGCAAGGACCAGTGTGATGTAAGGTACACCTGTTACAATATGGCCTAGTTCCTATATAACCATTATTTGATGATGGTCCTGAGGTCTGAGCAGGTCTCTTTGTCTGTTGATCCCCTTGATTCTTCCAGAGTTATCTTCCCATTTCCTTTTCTTATTGAACCCTTTTTGATCACCAGACTTTCCTTCTGCATTAGCACGAAGTTTTGCTTTGTCAGCCAAACTGTTTGCCAAACGAACCGCATGTTCGATGTCAGTGGTTTCGGTAGCAGTTACCAAATCCTGAATCTTTGGTGGAAGTCCAGAGATGTACTGCTCAATCTTCTTGTACTCGGGTGTAACCATCGTTGGGCAAAGAAGTGCCAATTCGTGAAAGCGATTGGTGTACTCAGATACCTCGTACCCCTTTGTCTTCAAACTATGAAATTCTGCCTCCAATTTCTGAATCTCGCTCCTCGGGCAATACTTAGCTCTCATACGTTCTTTCAAATCTTCCCATGACATTGCATAGGCTGCATCAATTCCTACCGTATGGGCGTACTCATTCCACCAGGTAAGAGCTTTATCTTGTAGTGTGCAGGTAGCATATTTTACTCGACAATCTTCAGCGCAGTTACTAACACGGAATACGGACTCCAGCTTCTCATACCATCGGATGAGTCCAATTGCTCCTTCGGTACCATTGTATGGAAGGGGCTTACATTGTTGAAATTCTCTGTAAGTACAACCTCTAGGTGTACCATTATTGGCATGATTATTATTCCCGTTTGTGGCTTGGGTTGCAAAAGCTGCTGCTATACTTTCAGCTACTATTCTAGCAATTTTTGTTGCGTCCATTTCTGGTACTTCTTTTGATGGCCGGATCCTTAAATACAAATAAGGAAATTGATGAGATACTACCACATCACACCATAACCACAACTCAATAGTTATGACTAAAAGAACTGTAAATCAAGATAAAGATAGTAGATTCATTGGATAACAAACTTTGAGATATAAACATCTCAGAAATCCATAATTTTATCAAAATTTACATTTCCCGGCACATTCGCCGTAAATAGCAGATAATATCTACTGTGACGGAGTAGATAGGGTTATAGTAGTGGCTCTCGATATAGCCTCAAACACAGCCTCAAATCGTGTTATCTTCTCCTGCAGCTCTAACACGGTGTCTTCAAGACCATGAATTCTGAATTGGGCTCCCTCCATCTCACTTTCTGACAGTCCATAATTTGCACACTTATATTTGTTTTATCTAGACAAGAAAGTTAAGAATAGAAAGTAAAGAACATGAACAAGAATAAGTTCAAATGCAAATATCTAAGCAAGTATAATCATATGTTTCATTGATTAAACGATGAATACATGGTCCATATTACAACTTGTCTTACAAGAATACAAATGAACTAAATAATTGCTAAGTCTAGACACACTATAAACTTAAGCAATTACAAGAGAGAAAATAAAGTGAAACACACTTTGTGGTGACAAAACACACTTTCTAAAAGATGCGGTTGTGTTGCTTTATATAGGGGAGGAATTAGGGCAACACAGCCTTACAATGATAGTGATAGAATGGTGGTTGTCGACTTCTCATAGGCTCGTTGTACTTGGATACTGGAGCCTTTGTCTTCTTTACCAAAACGGGTATGAAAGAGAAGAACCCTTGTTTTGGTCCCAACCGTACCTTTGCCATATAAGGTAATATTCAGTTGGAAGAACCACCATGTGACTTCTTGTCTTCTTATGATTTGAAAACTTCCCGCCTTGACACACAACTTGGAAAGTAAACCACCTGCTGACAAGAGTCATTGACTCGCTGATCACTTGCTGGCGACTCACGCCAGCGACCAAGTCTGGTCAGCGAATCCTTGACTCAACAATCTCCCCCTATTCGCTGAGAAGACTTGCTGAGTAGACTAGACTTGATAAGAATAAGGAATGATGAAAAGATGTCTTATATATATCATCTTTAAATATTACAAGCTGACATATTCAGCATTTACATTTTAAGACATCTATAAGTTGGCAGCTTCAAATTCCCAAGCTTCCTCTTGCTTGGCCATTCTTATCGCTGGGTCATCCCTTCTATGAGGCTTTACCAATTCTTCATCCAACTTGCTGATGAACCATCTGTTGTTGGATGTTTCAGCACACCTTCTTCTTATGCTTAAGATGAACCCAGTGGAAGCTTTTTCAAGTTCATCCAAGCGAAAGAACAGCTGATTGTTCTGAAAGTTTGTGAAGAAGATGCCAGCAGGACTTTCTATCACTCTCCCTTCCTCAAATAAGCTTCTGGGAGGAAGTCTGGTGTTCAGCGAGGCATCACCAGTGATAGGAGGAAGATCCATTGTCGAGGTTTGGTGCTCTGCCTTCCTTTTTCTTTGAACCCTTCTTACTGCTGACGAGGAGACAGCTGCTGGAGTACTAAACACTTGCCTCAGCATGGGCAAGTCAGCTTTAAACTTTGTTTCATACTCCCTGGCTTTTTCGAAATAATCCTTGAGCATTTTTAGCAGTTGCTCATAGCTGGCAGCCTTTTTGTCCTTCACCAGCAAGTAAACTTCAGCCCATTCAGAGGCACCCAAGGAGGTTGGCTTGACACCTTCCAGTTTGATGGGACTGTCAGCACCTTGTCTTAAGATTTTTAAGTTTGTCTTAAGACCCATTTCAGCACGAAAGGCTTCAGCAGCAATAATCTTTTGGGGCCTCTTTCTATCATTCATAAGTTTCAACCACTTAGCCTTTTCTTCCTCAAACTTGGCTCTCTTCTCGCTGACTTGCTTCTCAACTTCTTTATGCTTTTGCCTGTATAGAGCTTCAGCGCCACCAGCTATCAGCAGCATCCTTTGCTCACCATCTAGCTGATCTTTTTCAATGATAGGTAGCTGCTTGATGTACTCAAGATTTTTTCTTTCATTTTCTTGATTTGCCTTGATCCTATCCAACTCCTTGATAGCTTCCTCTTGAGTTTTTCCATCAGCAGTCAAGGAAAGTATATCTATTGCTTGATGTTGATGGCCTGCTGATGATTGAATAGAGAGTTGAGCAGCAGGAAGAGAGGATGGAGTAGCAATTATTGGAAGAACAGTAGATCTCTTGAAGAATCCAGACTCAGTGAGCTGTCTTCGACGATCATCAGAGAGAGGAGTGACTTCAGCATTTCCCATGAAGCGGTTGTGAAAAATAGGAAGTATTTCCTTGGATCTATCAGTGGCCATTTCAGCATTCAAATCCGACCTTCCATGCTGTTTCAAGTTCTTTAGGGTCAAACTCCTCCCTAACAGCAGCAGGAGGTTCATTAAATATAACAATTTGTTGCTCCCCCTCAATACCAGCTGAGGGAGCTTCATCATTTCCATCTTTCTCAATCTCCCCCTCAACACTAGCAGGGGGAATTACAACATTTGCCTCTTTTTCAGTCTCCCCCTCAACACCAGCAGGGGGAACATCATCAGCAGTATCCATTTCTAGTACCCCTTCAGCAGAGTCTTCATAGATTTGGGCAACTGCCTTGTTAACTGCTTCAGTTACCAGATCTAAAACAGCAGTATCAACTTTCTCCCCCTTGGAAGTTGTAGTGTTAATAACAACTTCCACAATTGCTGGCTGTTTAGGTTGTTGGTTCACAAGTTGCGCCAACAATTTCTTAATTTCATCAACCTCCTTCTCCAGCTTAACTTGCCGCTGGCGATCCTCCTCAGTGAAAGAAACTTTAGGAATAGGAAGATCAGCCACTTGTTTTTCTAAGGCATGAATTGCCTTAGTGTTATTTTCTACTTGAGTGTTCAGAAGAGGAATGAGACCACTTAGCTTCTTGACACCAGCAGCAGCAGACTTGCTAGTAGACGCTGCCTTCTTTGCTGAGTAGCTGGTGGAGTTGGCACATTTCAGTAGCGACAAGCCACTAGATCGAAGGATCTGCTGATCATGCTTGATAACTTTGGTGGATTCATTGATTTTGTGTTGATCAGCAGCCATGGAGATGAATTTTTCTTTAAGCATCTCTACTTCTGAGCAGTTTTCAATTTGCTTATTGTACCAGCTGGTCAAAGTAGAGATTAGTCTTTCAGACTCATTTTCCTTCACTTCTACAGCAATTTCTGCATACTTGGTGAGATCATTCAATTGATGCTCCACCCTTTCCAACCTATCAGCAGAGTAGGTGGAGTAAGAAATGCCCAAATCTTTAGCAGTTTGAGGTTCGATTTCAGAGGGAATTGAGGATGAGCAGCCAGGAACACTTGAGAAGGAAGAAGGCATGCCAAGAGACAACATGGTGTTCACTGGTCGCATTGGAGGAGTTTTGGGTCTTGCTGTATGAGTAACTGCTTCAGCAGTTTCTTCAATATTTTCATCAGTCACTGCTGCATTTTCACCAGCAGCAGCATCAACATTTTCATCAACCTCCATGTCACTTGCTTCTTCTTCATCAGCATGATTGTAAGAATCAAGCTGAAAATCGTCAGCAACAAAATCATCTAAGTCAAAATCACTTTCATCATCAACTTCTTCTTCAGCAACTATCGTTTGTTCACTTTCAACATCAATATTACCAATATCACGTTCCACATTTCTTTCTTCAATACATTCAATTTCAACAGTAGTTGCGTCCCTTTCAGCAATAGAGAAGCTGATTGGGTTGGGGGATTGAAGAGCTTCTGTTTCAGTTTGTTGCTGCTCTATGTTTTCAATAGCAGCAGGGGTTTCCTCCTCATCAATGAGAGACAGATGAGAGGATTCCAACCCCTTAATCAACACACCTTTCGCTGTTTTCTTCTTCCTTTTTGGAGCATCGGCAGCGGATGAGGATGGAGCAGCGGATTTGGTGAGCTTGGTTCTTTTCTTCTTTGGTGTGTTTGCACTAGTGTCAGTGATCACAAAGGAGGATGGTGCAGTCTCACTGCCACCAACCTTTTTATACATAAAGGGATAAGCAGAGAATAGAACTTCTTTCATTTGAGGAGTGAGATTGGCAAACTTGCTATCAAAAAGATTGCTATCACAGGCTGGCTGTTTGTAAACTGAGGGACCTATTCTTGGTGCTCTGCAGATAGTAGCACCAAATTGATTGTACTTTTCTTTCAACTCTTGTTTGAATATTAGAGAAAAGAATCTTGTGAATGGAACTGTATAGGAACGATTGCTTGCTTGGACTTTAGCCTTCATGTCTTCAAAAATGACCGAGGCAAAATCAATAAACCTTCCCGTGGCTAATGCATGAATAATTTGCATATTTGCAGCTGTGGCTTGATCATGAGATCCAGAATTGCCTCCCAAGCATTGTATAACATGAGAAAAAAGTAATCTCCATATACCAGGGAGATTTTTCTTGGTGGGGTTGCTGGGAACAACTTCTGGTTTTTCCAAGTTCGTACCATACCCAATGGTTGGCAACCACTCTTTCCATTGTTCAACTGTTGCCGGAGTTACAAAAGGTTTTTCTTTTGTCTGGTCAGGTAGACCAAGAGCAGTTCGAAGAATCTTGGGTGTTATAGATATGCGTACCTGCTTCTTTTTAATGGTGCCAGAAATAGCACCGATACTTACGTGATAATCACACGTCCACCAAAATTCTCTAAGAAGATAGACATACATATCTTCCGGGGTCAGCATAAATAGCACTGCTTGCAGGACATGCCTTTATAAAGTCCAGCATTTGTTGATTTCCAGTGATACCAGATGGAACTTCAATGGACCCCAAATAATTATTAGGTTTGATTGAGATTGTATGGGCTTGAAACTTAGCTTTGGAAGAGGGAGCAATTTTTTCAGGATCAAAAGTTTTTGAATGCATGTAGAGGGGAACATTTTTAAGAGCCTTTTGAGTAGCCAGATCATCAGGCAACTCAACATGTGTTGGAGATTGAGGTGGATTTTTTGATGAAAAAGCCATTTTAGTTTGAGATTTAGAAATGGGAAGAGGAAGATGAACAGTGAGAAGAGATAGAAGAATTTTGAGAAGTTTGAGAGATTTGGAGAGTAAGAGAAAGAAGGAGAATTATGAGAGTATGAAAAATGGTGATAGAAAAAGATTTGAATTTATATAGCATGGATATGGGCCCCATAACTATGATAGTGGATTGTCACCAATACTCTCTTTCATACGTAATATGTACATCTACATATACGTATCTGAGTAACGTATAAAAGTGGGTTGATGTGACAACTTGTACCCTTATTTCAAAAGTACTCGAGTTTTACGGCGGATACAATGTACAAGTTGTCTGTTTGGGAGAAAATCGAGGTAACCGTTTGATATTCTAATTAAAATATTATTATAAATGGTTTAGCGGATATGCTCAAGTGAAAGAAAAGTTGAGATCTAAGTATATCCGCTGACAAAGTTAGAAGATCTGGTTACCTCTTTAAGAAAGCAAATTTTAATCAGCGATTTTTCGTCTAAGCGTTGGTCGCTGATGAGTTAAGGAGTACAATTTTTAGCAAATTGTCAGCTATCAACGGATTTGATATGTCTTTACCAGCAGCCGTTTGCTGCTGGACTAGATAGAGACTTTTAGCTCTCTATAACTTTTATTTGCTTTTTCCCAAAGCAACAGGGATCAACGGATTTGAAAAGTCTTTACCAGCAGCCGTTTGCTGCTGGACTAGATAGAGACTTTTAGCTCTCTATAACTTTTATTTGCTTTTTCCCAAAGCAACAGGGATCAACGGATTTGAAAAGTCTTTACCAGCAGCCGTTTGCTGCTGGACTAGATAGAGACTTTTAGCTCTCTATAACTTTTATTTGCTTTTTCCCAAAGCAACAGGGATCAACGGATTTGAAAAGTCTTTACCAGCAGCCGTTTGCTGCTGGACTAGATAGAGACTTTTAGCTCTCTATTGCTTTTGTTTTGCTTTTTCCCAAAGCAACAGGGATCAACGGATTTGAGAAGTCTTTACCAGCAGCCGTTTGCTGCTGGACTAGATAGAGACTTTTAGCTCTCTATTGCTTTTGTTTTGCTTTTTTTCCAAAGCAACAGGGATCAACGGTTTTGAGAAGTCTTTACCAGCAGCCGTTTGCTGCTGGACTAGATGGAGACTTTTTAGCTCTCCATTGCTTTTTAGGTTCAGCACGTAAGATACTCTTGAGCTCGCTGAAGGATAATTTTGACTATAAGGTCACTTTTCAACATATAAGAGAGATGTATGTTGAGGCATCAGCAGACATGACAAGTCATGTTGCTGATTCACCATTCAGCATTCCCAACTTACTGACCAGATACTTGAATCTGGATTCATCTAAGGGTTTTTGAAAATGTCAGCAAGTTGGTCATCAGTGGGGATGAAGTAGATTTCAACATCCCCTTTCATGACATGGTCACGAATGAAATGGTACCTAATGTCTATGTGTTTGGTTTTAGAATGCTGAACAGGATTATGTGTGATTGCAATAGCACTTGTATTGTCACACATAATGGGAATCTTAGAGAATTCTAAGTCATAGTCAGCGAGTTGGTTTTTCATCCATAGGACTTGTGCACAGCAACTCGCTGCTGATACATATTCTGCTTCAGTAGTGGAGATGGATACTGTATGCTATTTCTTACTAGACCAACTAGTCAGCTTCCCCCCCAACAGTTGACATCCACCACTGGTACTTTTCCTATCTAACATGCAACCAGCATAGTCAGAGTTAGAATATGCAACTAGGTCAAAATTGGAGTCTTTGGGATACCAGAGACCCAATGTTGAAGTACCTTTTAGGTACTTGAAAATTCGCTTAACAGCGAGAAGATGGATTCTCTAGGTGAGGCTTGATATCTTGCACATAAGCAAGTAGCAAACATGATATCAGGACGACTCGCTGTGAGATACATCAGCGAGCCAATCATTCCTCGATAGAGAGTGGGGTTCACATGCTTGCCATCAGGATCAGCATGAAGATTATTGGGAGGAGACATGGCAGTGGCCTTAGTAGTGACATTTGACATGTCAAACTTGGCCAGCATGTCTCGAATGTACTTTTCCTAATTAAGGAAAATCCCATTTGGAAGTTGACGAATTTGAAGACCAAGAAAGAAGGTCAGCTCACCCATCATGCTCATCTCAAAATGAGAGGACATCAGTGAGCTGAACTTGGTACAAAGTTTCTTGCTGGAGGACCCAAAAATGATGTCATCTACATATATCTGAACATATAGGACATCAGCACCCTTTTTATAGATGAAGAGGGTGCTGTCAATGGATCCTCGCTGAAACTTATTAGAGAGAAGAAATTCAGAGAGAGTGTCATACCAAGCTCTGGGAGCTTGTTTAAGACCATAGAGTGCCTTATAGAGGCGATAGACATGGTGTGGCTTGGCTGGATCTTCAAAACCAGGTGGCTGCTCAACATAAACTTCCTCATCGAGTTTTCCATTTAGGAAAGCACTCTTTACATCCATTTGATATACTGTAAAGTTTCTGTAAGCAACATGTGCCAAGAATAAGCGAATAGCTTCTAATCGGGCCACTGGTGCAAAGGTTTCATCATAATCAACACCTTCTTCTTGAAGGTATCCTTGTGCAACCAGCCTAGCCTTGTTACGAGTGACAACACCATCTTCGTCCATTTTATTCCTATAAACCCATTTAGTTCCAATGGGTTCTTTTCCAGGAGGTAGAGGAACCAAAAACCAGACATTCTGTCTTTTGAATTGGGTAAGTTCCTCTTGCATGGCAGCAACCCATGAGGGATCAACCATTGCTTCTCCTATATTTTTGGGAGTGATCATAGACAAGAAATTTACATACAGACATGTATTTCTTGTCGCTGATCGAGTGATAATCCCCTGCTGAGGATCACCGATGATTTGGTGAACTGGATGACTAGACGTCCACTTAAGTGCAGGAGCACTTGAGACACCAAGTTGAGTGGCAGCGGAAATTGGGGCGATGGGATCAGCAGGAGTATTATAAGTAGAGAGGTCAATGGTAAGAATGGGTTCAGGAGAATGATCAGCGGAGCCATTCGACTGATTTGAGTTATCAATGATGGTGGAGTCTTCAGCAGACTCCATTTCTTCAGCATTTGCTGAAGCATCATGAAACTCCTCCTCAGTAGAGTCATCAGCATGCAAGTCATCAGCCAGTGATCTAGGATTGGCTGATGCTGCATGGATTGATCTTAAGATAGGCTCAACTGGCTCAATCGAGTAGATATGAGCAGCAACTTGCTCTAGTTCAGCATCAGCTGAACTATCCTTTGTGATATGCTGAGTAGTATCAGGCAGTGAGCAAGAAGCATCAACGAATAAGTCAGCTTCCTCAGTAAGAGGGTCAACTAGCTCATTAAAAATGACCTCAGATGAAGAAGATTGAATGTCCTTTAGTGCTGATGAACTTTCATCAAAAGTAACATGAATGGATTCATCAACCTTCTGAAGGCGAGTATTGAATACTCTGAATGCCTTGCTGATGGACTAATACCCAAGAAAGTATCCATCATCAGCTTTAGGATCAAATTTACCTAGGTGATCCTTGTTGTTTAAGATGAAGACAGGACATCCAAATACATGGAAGTATTTGATTTGAGGTTTCTTACCTTTCAACACCTCATACGCTGTCTTGTCATGTCTTTTAACTATTAGACATCTATTTTGAGTATGACAAGCAGTGTTGACAGCTTCAGCCCAGAATTTACTAGGCAAAGAAGACTCACTGAGCATGGTGCGTGCTGCTTCAATGAGAGTTCTATTTCTCCTTTCAGCGACACCATTTTGCTCAGGAGTTCTGGTGGAAGAGAAATTTTATGAGATCCCTTGATCAGCACAAAAAGCTTCAAGAGTGTGGTTTCTGAACTCAGTACCATGATCGCTCCTAAGTTCTTTCACCCTTATGCTGTTGAGATTTTCCATTTTCTTGATGAAATTTATAATCTCTTCAGCAGCATCACTCTTGGAATGAAGAAAGATAGTCCAAGTGTATCGTGAGTATTCATCCACGATTACTAAAGTGTATCTGCTACCCTTTAGACTTTGGATATTCACTGGACCAAAAAGGTCCATGTGAAGAAGATGAAAGCAGCCAGAGATAGAGTTGGCCTGCTTGGTTTTGAAGGTTGCTCTGTGGCTTTTACCTTTTTCACAAGCACCACAGAGTCTATTCTTTTCAAAAGAAAGATGAGGGAGGCCACGAACAAGGTTCTTTTTGGCCAAAGAGTTAATGGTTTTGAAATTCACATGCGACATACGCTTGTGCCATAACCAATTAAGTTCAGCAGCCGACTTGGCAAAGAAACAAGTCTCACTATCAGTCTTGATAGGAGTGAAGTCAACCAGATATACATCTCGTTTTCTTGGAGCAACCAAGACTACTTCCTTGTTTACATTTACCACAGTGCCTTGATGTTTATCAAGAATCACTTTGTAGTCAGCATCACAAAGTTGACTTATGCTGATGAGATTATGTTTTAATCCATTGACATAAGCGACCTTGGAGAACTTAATGAGTCCATTGGAGAGAAGACCATAACCTTCAGTTTGTCCAGTGGAGTTGTCACCAAACACTACAGTAGGGCCAGCAACCTCTACGTAGTTATCCAGCAGGGTCTTTGAGCCAGTCATGTGTTTTGAACAGCCACTGTCCAAGTACCACACACCTTTTCCCAGCGAGCCCTGCATGGATTTAACAGAAGGATTTAGATGGGTTCACTATTGAATTCACTGACGGACATGTCAGCAGGATTAAAGATGGGAGACTCAGAGGATTCTTCTCTACTGACAGCGTCATCAGTAGAGAGAGGAAGAGGAGCACTAAGGTTAGTATTCTCGTTACTTGGAGAGTTACGATCAATCACATATTTGTGATATTGATAAGCAGAGGTGACAGTGGCTCCAGTATCTAGAACAGTCAAGTTGCTGACTTGATTGTTGTTCCCATACTCAACCAGAATGCTACCGTGACCATTAGTAATGATCTCTTGAGAGAGAGGAAAGGAGATTCGCTGAGCTGCAATGAATTCAGCAATGTTCTCTTCAGTGAGATCGGTTGACTCTCCTACACTATTCATGTGATCAGCAGAAGCAGAGCTGTCGCTGACCAAAGTGGAGGAGGAAGCAGCCACTGAAGAAGAAGGATTAGGTTGAATGTCAACTTCAGGAGCATCCCTGGAGTTGTCACAATCAGAAGCAACATGACCTCTGTTGCCACATATGTAGCATTTTTTAACAGAGGTGCTGCCTTTTTGATTTTGAAGGAAGAATTCCTTCAGTTGAGAGGAAAGATCATTAACTTGCTGAGCCAGCTCGTTAATTTTAGGTTCAACGGAGGAAGATGCCTTTTTCTTTTGCTTAGACTTTTGCTTATGCTTAAGTGTAAGCTGAGGCATCTTAGGAGCAGGACCCAAAATGGATTTTCCTTTTGGATCCTCAGTTTGAGAGGTAGAGGGGATTTTTGATCCCTTGACTACACTCCATGCTAGATTAACAACAGGGTGAGAAGAAGAAGAAGGACCCTGCTGAGATGGATGCACTCTTTTGGGAGTGATCGATCTAGGTTGCTGATTAGGTGTTACAGACCTCATTTTCCTATGAGGTAAGTATTGCCTATTAGGGGTAGTAGATCTCACTTGCTGATGAGGCAAGTGTCCTCTTTGAGGAGTGATAGGTCTTACTTGCTGATGAGGCAAGTGTCCTCTTTGAGGAGTGATAGGTCTTACTTGCTGATGAGGCAAGTGTCCTCTTTGAGGAGTAACAGACCTATTTTGGGTATTAGATATTCTCACTTTTTGAGGAGTTTTATGCCTCAAAATAGGAGTAGGCATCGATTGTGGTACATGCTGAAGGACTTGTCTATCAGCAGGTCGGACCTTAGATGGTCCAACTTGCTGAAATCTAGCGTCACCAAACCTGACGCGTCTCTGCATGACACGATCATCCTGCACAGTTTTGCAGTCAGCATGGGTAGGAGCTTGTTGAGAAGATGAAGAAGAAGAGGGTTGAACAATAGGTTGAGGTTGCTGACTGACAGCATTAGCTAGCTGAGGTTTGCTATAGTCATAGGGGACAACAACCTTACTTCTTCTGAATGGTTCAGAAGGTCTGATGGTGAGCTGCTGAGGAGCGATGGGTTTAAAACCATCACTACCAATATCCCCTTCATAAGATTCCCCAGAAGAGTATTGAACTCTTCCTTCGTTTGGCATCATGCCAACAATGGGAAGATGAGGATAGGGGTTGCTGGTGCTTGCTGAGGAGCGATGGGTTTAAAACCATCACTACCAATATCCCCTTCATAAGATTCCCCAGAAGAGTATTGAACTCTTCCTTCGTTTGGCATCATGCCAACAATGGGAAGATGAGGATAGGGGTTGCTGGTGCTTGCTGAGGAGCGATGGGTTTAAAACCATCACTACCAATATCCCCTTCATAAGATTCCCCAGAAGAGTATTGAACTCTTCCTTCGTTTGGCATCATGCCAACAATGGGAAGATGAGGATAGGGGTTGCTGGTGCTTGCTGAGGAGCCAGCACCATTTTCCTCAGCAGGATTAGATGGGTCGCTGGTAGTAGAAGAGGTAGTACCAGCTTCCATTTCATTGTGGTAATCGTTAAGACCCCTAACAAAATACCATTTCTTCATCTCTTCAGGAGAGATGACAGCAGATGGAGGAATAGAAATTTCAGGCTTCACCTCATCATTAAACAAGTCAGAGAGAGAGGCAGTGGCATTAAAGTCACCGCCTATTACTGCCTGTACTTGGGCAGGGACTTGTTCGTTTAGGCACTGGTGGTGAAACCTGGAAGCTTTTGACCAGGAGGTCACAATCTTCTTAAGGTTGGCAACTTCAAGCTTGAGTTTTTCAGATTTTTCACTCAACTCTGAACAGACAGAGTCGAGTTTGGATTGGATATCAACTCGTATAGATTCAACGAACTGGATATCACAAAGAAGAGATTCGAAGATTTTAGGTTTATCTTCGTCAGAGGCAGAAGAATGAGCACATACCTTTTTAATGGTGATGTTTACCCACTGACTGGAAGAAACTTGGTCTTTAGTCAGAGCATCACCATCAGCGAGTGCCATAAGACACATGGCATCGACGTATTCTTCACTGTCTGAATCATCTGATTCAGCCCAGTCGTGCTCTTCAGCTACCAGCCCTTTTGCTGGAGTTTTTGCATCTTCTATTTCAGCAACCTTGGCTTTTAGCTGATAGTATTTGTTCCTGTACTCATCAGCAGGTTTGGAAGGGTTAGTTTTAGGAACAGCTGGAGTTGGTAAAGCAACTCTGCACTCCTTTTGGTAGTGTCCCTTTCTACCACATCTCCAGCACTCCTCTTGAGATTTGTCAACAGGAGGCTTGTATGGAGCAACCGACTTACGGTTGTTCCATTTTCGAGAGTACCTCTTACCAGCGACTAAGGCAAAGTCCATAAAGTCACTGAACATCTCTTGTTTCTCATCAGCGTCGAGATCATTAACAAGAGACTGAATAGGAGGTGGGAGATGAGAAGAGCTGGCACCATTATTAAAATTAATGGACTCAGCAGAGACAAGGGCAAGGGGGTCAGTAGCGGTGTAAGCAGAAGAGGTTGAAGAAGAGGAAGAGGAGGGACCAGCACGATGTTGTGCGTCAGCAGCGGCCCTTAAAGTTTGAGCAAGAGCTCTCTCTTCAAATTGAAGAATGCCAAAGAGAGACTCAAGATCAAGCCCATTAAGACGCTCTGTGGTCCTAAGGATTTGTCTTAGACCTTGCCACTTGATAGGTAAACTATCAAGAAATTTGTGGCATACCTCAAAGTCATCATGGGAGATACCAACAGTGGTCATGTCGTTCAGCAACCCTTTGAATCGGGTATAAGTGCCGTTAAGACCTTCGTTGGGGAGAGAGAAGAATTTTTCATAGGCTCTTTTGAGGTCTATCTTTTTAGTGGCTATGGTAGCAGCAGAGCCTTCATACATGCTACAGAGCCTATCCCACACTTCTTTAGAAGAGGGATATCTGATGACGACTTTCATAATATCAGAAGGAAGAGTGCTGATTATCATGTTCTTAAGTCTTGCATCAAGATTTACAAGTCTCCTCTCATCGTCAGTCCATTGAACCTTTGGTTTGACGATGTCAATCACAATCTCAGGAGCATCAATAGTTGCTCCTGGTGTTCTTTGCACCAGAGTGGGAATATATGGACCAACGGTCAGAATTGACATAAGGTAGGGTTCCACACCCACAATGTGAAGTAACATCCTTTCCTTCCAAGACCCAAAGTCATCAGGCTCGAATCTTGGAGGGACAGATACGTAACCGAAGTCACGTGTGTTAACTAGGGTGGGAACAGCAGTCATGTTCTTGTTTTAAGAAGAGATTAAGAAAGAGATTTAAGAAAATAAGTATGCAAACGGATCTTTGTTTCAATAATTTAGAAACGTTGGCTCTGATACCACTTGACAGTCCATAATTTGCACACTTATATTTGTTTTATCTAGACAAGAAAGTTAAGAATAGAAAGTAAAGAACATGAACAAGAATAAGTTCAAATGCAAATATCTAAGCAAGTATAATCATATGTTTCATTGATTAAACGATGAATACATGGTCGATATTACAACTTGTCTTACAAGAATACAAATGAACTAAATAATTGCTAAGTCTAGACACACTATAAACTTAAGCAATTACAAGAGAGAAAATAAAGTGAAACACACTTTGTGGTGACAAAACACACTTTCTAAAAGATGCGGCTGTGTTGCTTTATATAGGGGAGGAATTAGGGCAACACAGCCTTACAATGATAGTGATAGAATGGTGGTTGTCGACTTCTCATAGGCTCGTTGTACTTGGATACTGGAGCCTTTGTCTTCTTTACCAAAACGGGTATGAAAGAGAAGAACCCTTGTTTTGGTCCCAACCGTACCTTTGCCATATAAGGTAATATTCAGTTGGAAGAACCACCATATGACTTCTTGTCTTCTTATGATTTGAAAACTTCCCGCCTTGACACACAACTTGGAAAGTAAACCACCTGCTGACAAGAGTCATTGACTCGCTGATCACTTGCTGGCGACTCACGCCAGCGACCAAGTCTGGTCAGCGAATCCTTGACTCAATACTTTCCAATGTGACTATCATGTTACCCTGGTTTTCCACATGTGTCCGTAGTATGTTGGTTCTTTCTCTCAATTCTGCAATACACCTTTCTGCTCGGAGTATGCGTAAGACCAAGGTAGGGACAGTGTCATGTAGAGGTTCCATAGTTAGTGCAGGAATATTGGTCGGACCGTCGGCTATTCTGAACTGGTTGGAGTTAAGGAGTCCTTCCTCGATTCTCCATTCCGCCAGGAATCTTGGTATCTCGTTTAGGTTGCTGGATCGCCGTAGCCGTTGAGCGGGTGGTTCAAGATGGATAGGTCGGAGACGTCGTGACTGAGGGCGGTTAAATGTCGGGTATCTAGGCATTCGAAACCTTCGTAGCAAAGATCAAGGTGACCTTGAAGGACCTTCACCAGATGGGTTTGGAAAAGTAAAACTAGGCGTAGTGCTAGTAAGGGCATTGGTGGTGACAGTAGTGTTCGGTCCAGGGACAAGTGCGTTATCAGCTTCTTCTCGAGAGTGTTCGGTCTCCTCCATTGGCATGTTTAATATATGTCGAGGAGAGTCGGGGAATACAGATACAGGTGGAGGTGATCGGGAAGTAATTTCTTCCTCATGGTCGGATAGGTATTCCACAACGAATTCGGACATTATTCTGTTGCTATATATAGGAATATATATATATATATATTAAATTATATATTCTAAGCATGTATAATCAAGTAAGGATTATTCATATTAGTAAAAATATGCATGCATGTAGGTGTTGTCCTATATGGGGTTATAGTCTAGGTCCATCAATTTGCTACCTAGTTCACTATAACTTGTGCTCTGATACCAATCTGTCACACCCGCCCTAGACGGGGTATGACGTTCATGGATTCACAACACAAGATATACTGAACGACACAAAACGTTGTCGTTTTCAAAATACATTTATACATAACATGATTTGCATCGTTTATAATACAAATTTATTGTTTTCAAAACATTTATTCAATATTAAATAGTATTAAACAGTAGATAGAGAGACTTTAGCAAATTGACGAGTCATTCTAAAGTCTGAGGGTAGGCCATGGTCCAGTATGTTGTATGCAGCAGATAGTGGTCCCTTGTACAGAGTATCGTCTAGTTACCTGAGAATACATGCTAAATACGTCAACATAAAGTTGGTGAGTTCCATAAGTTTTTCATATAGAAAATATAGTTTCACAAAATTCCAGAGTTCAGTGTGACCATTGCCTTACCGCAATGTCAAGTAGTTATGATACAATATAAAGCAAAGAGTATCATAGGTTTAAAATACAGAGTATGAACCACAAGATTTAGAGTAACCATTTGATCACACAATGGATCAAACATAATACAAGAGTAGATATTGTATATATTGATCTAAGCTCATGAACTGAAACTTGACTAGTGTATGTTTATTTGCCTCCGGAGTAGGTACCTTGTTCAGGGTACGCTATGTTTTTCCAAATATATATGCATCCGTTTAACCAAATTTTTTTTAAACAGCAGTGGTGATTGGACTCAGCGGCATGCCTCTTCATCGTCCGGTAGAGATCGACCACGTCACCAGCACAGTCAATCTGAGGGCATGACTGGCGGTGGAAGTCCCACTACCGTTCTGGAGGAAACCAGCTAAATGCTAGAGAAAACCCCCATGCCCCACCTCATTGGCAAGGACTTCCCAATATGCCTTTCAAAGGTTTCGAACCCGTGACCAACATTTGGCTGAAAGACATAAGGGGCATTAAATGTCCAGTTGGGCGACCAACCCGGATGGGGGTGTCAATCCCAATAGTACTATTCAATATACCCACGTTTATGTTTCCATAATTAATCGTTCATGATAATGAGGACTTTGGGTGAACAGAGAATCACTTAGACAAATAGTATATACAAATCCAGAGTACTTGTGTTCATCATCAAGCAAATAGTTTGTATTTTACCCCGAAGGTAAAATAAATAAAGCGGAGTTACAAAATATATAATATAATATATAAATTTGTAAATATACATATAAGTATATTACATATACTATAACTTTGAGAATATACATATAAGTATAACAAGTAGTTTTTATGCATGTATCTCAGTCCCCGAAATAAATCATATAAAAGAATTAAAAAGGGGAATATGAAAACTCACCTTAGTGATAATAGCAGAAATCAAGTAGATGAAATAAGCCTTGTATAGTTATACCAGAGAGTATTTAGAAGAGAATATGTAGTGGTGTGTGTTTTAAAGTTTAATATCGTCTGCTATTTATAGGCGAACGAATTCGTTCGTTTGAATATTTTAATAATAAGTTAACTCGCCAAAATAGAATTTAGAAAACGAATCGATGTTAGTCAAAAAGAAGAAATAAAACGTTTAAATACTATTTATTATTATTATATTAAATCGTTAATCATGAATCGTGGGTAGATAGCAAATAATTCATGAATAATGCAACTATAGTATTCTTTTTGTCCATATATTTGATTAACTAAACCCGTGATTCAATAATTTGCTAATTAAAAATTATGATATAGATAAAAATATGTCTTTTACTGCTTTTTTGGAAGTTTCCATTGATATGTTTCATTTATCCTAATAATATGTATTCATGCATTGTTTTAACCTTAAATTATTCATACGGGCTCCAATCGAGACGATTCAACTTTCTATGAAGTCAGATAATTAAAATCTACAACTTTCATGTTGATCACTTTTTATGAATTAGCTCCTATGATCAAGTTTTATAAATTTTAATCGTAGAGATAAAGTATGAAAGTGATGTTTACTATTTGACCCCACGTACTATTCATCTTTTGAAAATCTGAATTCTAATTCGGAAGATTTTAATTGATGTGGGCCCCGCATGAATAGTAACATGAATAGTAAAATCTTTTTAAATTTTATAAAGTTTATTTTGATTCTAATTATAACCCAGTTTCCTTTATTTGAATTTTACATATTCAAATATATGTATAATCTATTGATGCTTTTTATTTCCTTTTCATACTTTTCAAAGTTTTGTCACATATAGGATGAATTTTCTAACAAACTACAGTAATGCTTATTTTATCCGTGACTCATAATGGACAATGATTCATTAGTGGTATGAACATATTATTAATTCCAAAAACACGTGTGAGGTTGGAATCTATTGTTAATAATGCAGTTTGTAAATATTTATTTAATGTATGATTTATAAATCCATTATTAGTATTTAATCAAAGATGGTGAGGTGGACAGTGTATACAATCTAAACATGTATAATGTTTCATTTGAGCAATCTATAATAATTAATCATAGATAGAGCGTGCAAATACAGTTTGTCTATATCATGTTCATCAACCCGATGAATGTTTGCTCAGTTCGTTATCTCATAACGATGTTTGTTCATATTGTTCTATTTGCACAAGAATTTAAATAAATCACATAAATCACATATTTAAAATTATATCTTTTAAATAATACATGTAATAGTTTGTTTAGCCAACCTGAAATTTGTGGGGTGTCA
>CM067167.1:280863434-280913594 GCA_034093135.1 Erigeron breviscapus
TTAAAGTAAATACAAGAAAACTAACCACGTTGCGGTAGACGAGTTCTTCCATGATGTTCAAGATTCCGGAACAGAGATTCCAAAGTAGAAACCTCCGTAAGTGCGTACACGAACAATGTCTTAACCAAGGATCTGCTAGACACCTTTAAGCTTACGATCGCAACCGAACGAAACCCTTTTGACCACCTAGTGGTCGAATTCGAATCCCTCTAGTAGGGATGTCGAATTCGAACTCCTCCAAGGATGAGGAATTCGAAATCCTAATCAAACCACAAAAGGCAAGAAACCTTTTGCAAAAACTAATTTAGGTTTTAACTAAAAACCTAAATAATTAAACCTAAAACAATTTTGGGTTTTGTTGTTTTTCTTTGGTGAGGATCGAACCACACAAAGGAGAGAACTCCTTTGTGTGTCTTTTTAGGGTTTCCAAGAATGTGCAAGAATTAATTAGGGTTCTAGGGGTTTATGTAGGCATAGTTTCCTAATTAGATTAGGAAACTAAAACCATTTAATTCCCCTATGGGAATTTCGATCCCCACCTCCAATCCCTTAGTGGATTTTCGGCCATGAGGCCTTAGAGGGGATGGACCGGACTTTCCATATATTTAATTAATCCATTATTAATTAAATTGGATTATTAACTAATTAATTATCCAACCCGTTAACCCTTTTAATTAATTAAACTTCTTTTAATTAATATATTTATTTATCAATCAATTAAAGTAAACTTTAATTGATTTCTATAAATAATATTTGTCGGTTAATCCATTTATCGTTAATTAACTCGCGTTAATTTATAAACGGATAATTTAATTAAATACTATTTAATTAAATGCGTAAATGATCAAATATCATTATGTAGCTTTATGGTTAAACATTATAGATGTTCTATTGTGTATGACCCTACGGGCTCAAAGATCCGAAGTCATATGGTTAGTCGGGTCTACGAAAGTTCACACAATTTCAACAGATTTTAACTAATAAAAACTTATAAAATGCAAATAAAAACTAAGCTAAGCAAATAAACAAAACAAACAAAATAAACAAGCGATCAACTATCAACATATATGTTTACTTAGACATGTTTTCTCTATCGTGCAATGGTCATGGTTAATTCAAGTAGACAATGAAACCGGGTTGACAAACGACAACTTGTGGAACTTCACTTCTCACGAGTATACGAAGTAAGTTAAAATCTACATTTGCTACTAAGATGGTCATCTTTTGATAACAAACAATAAATATTGACTCACCTGATTTAACATATATAAGTATTGCGGTCACAAGTATTCCCCAACTTTGCTAAATATTATTTTAAAAACGACTCATGTTTGGTTAACTCAATCACGAGGTGAGTGTCCTCTTTTCGTAATCAAGTCAACCCTAATACTACGTGTACACACTTAATGGTTGCATTTTAGTAGTATCACATTCTATTAGTTGAAAAAGACCACTTTGACAAATCATAATCAAGATTAACATTCGGTTGCGCGTTCACTATTCCCGCAATAAACATATGTCAAAACAATCAATAAATGAGGTTCAAATCAATCGATCAATTGCAAATGACACCCACCCACAATGCTAATCTTAACCGATGACTAATCAAAGTTTGAATCTAGAAGTCAAAATCCGTAAATTATTGTTTATCAACCAATCAACCACAATCAAGGGAAAAACATTACATTTGTCTAATCAAATATATAAGAATCACTACTCCATATCATTAACACAAATGATCAAATACACACATAGACATATGCAAATCATGAATATAATAATGAAATCAAGAGTAGAAATTACGGCCCAAAAGTAGAAAACAATGGATGGATGGACGGATGATGAAACTATCTTCAATCTTCAACCTCAACAAAAAGCCCCAAATCTTCCAATCAAAGTGTCACTCTTTAATTTTAGGATAAGGAAAATGTGGGTTTAGATTTAGGATAGATAATGGTGGTGGATGGATGATGGTAAAGAGTTTTCTATAAGTGGGTGTTGATAAGTGATGTGAAAAAGAAAATGAAAATAAAAGTGGGGTGTTAGCTTGAAAGGACTCGACCCGAATACGTAAATTTTCTTTTTTTAATAACCCAGATGAAGAAAATCACAACCCAGATGAAGACAAATTCACAACATAGATGAAGAAAAATCACAACCCAGATGCACAAAATCATAACCCATATGAAGAAAATCACAACCCAGATGAAAAAATCATAACCCAGATGAAGAAAAATCAACCCAGATGAAGAAAATCATAACCAGATGAAGAAAATAACCCAGATGAAAAAAATATAATGATGAACAGTGGCGGAGCCAGGATTTTTATTCTGGGGTCGCCGAACAGTTTTCATGATACTAATAAGTGTAAAATTAAACTACAAAATTCAATTACACTAGTCTGGGGTTGCCAATTACCATAAAACTGAATAAATACTTAAAAATAGTACTAAAAATATAGAATTTTATAGATATTGTGGGATTGTCATGCCACTTGGCCACCACATAGCTCCTCCAGATGAAGAAAACATAACCCATATGAGACCTAAAAGACTTACAAACTTTCTCCAATCATTTTCACACCTTAAAACCAATTTCCAAACTTCAAAATGAGTTAGAGACAAGTGACTCATTGACACAACCTTCCCAAAAGCTTTCATTTGATCAAATGTACAATTTACAACGAAACGGGTCGTTTACCCAATTTGTCATTAACCAAGGATAACCAAATACATTAGAATACATAAGAGCATGACTCCAAACCAACTTTTGCAGAAATATATATAACAAACTTTACCAAAAACACTTCAAATGTACCAAGAGACACTAGTTCAAAGGAGGGCACTACGGGTTCTATCCACAAACCACAAAAGAGATAACATTTCCAAATCCAAATACAACTTTAAACTTCAAAGCACTTACACTTGTTTCCACTTCTGAGACGGCCTATAAAAAGGGTAAACAACTAAGAATAAGCTTTACGCTTAGTGAGTACGTTTATATACAAATATGCACATATTGAAAACAATACATAAGGATGAGATATAGAACCTATATTACCACACAAACAACTCATCCAAACACCTTCACATCAACACACAATATCTGAAACCATGTAATCAATCAACCAAATAAACATACTATCCAACATTCAAATCACGTTGCCATATCCCATATGGTCTTATATCATCTTATCTATATACCCATCACCATACCATGGGTCTCAAATCTTGAAACTCTACACAATTACGCAAAATATAATTTATATACTTTATTTATACATTCAAACAACCAACTAAACATTTCATTCACATCCAAATCACATTGCCATACCCCGTATGGTCTTTCATAATATGTCATACCCGTATGGTCTTTATCCCATCATCTAAATACGTCATATAGATTCTACCATCATCATGTAATTGACCCAACATGTGAATAATCATATATAAAAGTACTCACCTCAATAACGAATTACCAAATCGAAGATGGCCACAAATACCATTGTAATTACTTTCAACCTTCAATTTGAGATGGAAATCAACTAGATGATGACATGCAATCACATACTCAATTCTTTTTTCTCTTTCTCTTCTTTAAGTTCAAACCAAACACCCCCTGATGTGTGAAATCGAGTTATAAAATTTATAAACACGAACTACCAAAAGACTGACTACAACACACTCACAGGCAGTGAACCTGATCGTATGCAGTATAGTAAACTGGTAAATCCGAGGTCGATCACAAGGACTCAGTAAAGCAATTGTTAAAATAAAGTAGTTCAAGTAAAAAGGGGTTTTGTGACCGAATTGTCACTTTGCAATTAGTTAGAAAATTTGTTAGTAATCCCTCAGGATTAATCGAAAAGAATCCGGTATGACCGGGGCAGGGTTCGTCGGAAGACGAAAGTAAAAATGATTTTATGACAATAATATTAAAAGGGGCACCTACTTGGACTAGCTTACATGTCAATCATAGGGTCTAAACATCACTTGCTTTGTTGAACGACTTAAAAGGTAGTCAAGATGAACTCTCGTTATACTCGAAAACTTTAATTGCTCAAAATATAGTTATCGCTCTCGCGAATAATTTCTACTCGAAACAATTAAGCATTAAGAACCTAAGTTGATTTTATGATTTAATCTTCAGAAGCTTTCTCTCGAACTGCTTATTCGCCTAATCAGATCTCTCTATCATAGACGTTTGCACACTCAAAATGAATTTAATTGTTTAAATCTTTATCGTTAGTTTCTCTCGAACTCCAACGACTTTAGGTTAATTAAAGACCGATTAACCGTTTCATAAATCAATTGACAATGACATAGATTTCTCTCGAACTTCTAATTACAATTATCAATCAATGAATATAAAGGATAAAAACAATGTTTAAACTCAAATAAATGCGGATCTTCGATTAAACATAGAAATCTTGTTCAACAATTGCAAGTAACATCAAACAACCCTATGACATGTTTACTATCCAAGTAGGTGCTGAGAGATTTAGCCTCTCATATTGAAAAGATAAAAACAAACAATAATATATGACTAAAAATCGAATACGGAATGATGAAAATAATCCAATCGTGTTCTTGATCTTCAAAGATGATTTTTCAGATGAAAAACCCTTCAAAAAGCTCTTGAAAACGGCTGGGAGTGTAAAAGATAGGTTAAAGAATGTTTTTGCAAGCCTTAAATAGTTTCCCTAAAAACTTTTCAGAATTCGACCCCCATTGCGGCGCAATTAGGTAAGTTGCGGCGCAATGGGCTTTGACCATCGTTGACTTTTGACTTCCGTTGACTCGAGGCTGGCTGAGAACTGGAGGTGTTGCGGCGCAACTAGCCAAGTTGCGGCGCAACTTAACTTTCTGTATTTTGGTTGCGGCGCAATTGGGGTCTTGTCAGTTTGACTTTTGTTGACCAGCTGCTATCTTCATCCAAATGCCTCGAAAATCATCCGTTAGCACTTATTTCACCTTAAGAAAGTCGTTTTCTCCATAATTACGCTCAAATACCCGTCAGTAGCCTGAAACACTAACAAATACCATAAACGCACCAAATGTATATGAAAACGACTCACAAATCATGCAAAAGTGACTAAATACTTAGTGGGAAATGGGTATAAAATACGACATATCAAATCCCCCCACACTTAAGTTTTGCTTGTCCTCAAGCAATTCCAAGCTGAAAAACACATATTACCTTGGTACATTATGGAAACCACATTTCAGTAATCAAAAAGAAGCTCAACCATAATTGAAAATGAAAAGAGATGGTTAGGCAGTTTTAATCTTAAATAAAAACTGGAATGTTTGACAATACTTGACTGATACACAAGCCTCAATAACACGACTAAGCACAAAAGAAACGAATCAGTGATATCTCGTCTATCCTACTCCAACTAACTTACTTTTGTGGTTGAATATTTGAATAATCACTCAATGCCTAGTCGTGATGCATAATCTTTTACCATAGGCTTGTACTAGGTTCGTTCCTTCACCGCCATGGCGCAAGCACCACAACGTCTATCCGAAGAAGTCTTTCAAGGGTTGTAATGAACTCTGAGGCTAAACAAGGTATTTAAAAGGGTATGGAAATTTGGGATAACAAATGGTGTTAAAAAGAAAATAACACAACATTTAACAAAGTTTCACAAAATAGTCTAATCCATTAAATCCCATGTCATTAGTTGCCAACGGTCCAAAACCCGAGAAGTTTCCCGACAATACCCCCAATAGAACGATAGAAACCGACACCATTGTGGTGTATGGCAATCAAACAACTCATCAACCAATACTAACCAATGTTGACTTATACAAACTTGCCAACCCGAATATGATAACTGAAAATTATAACATTCCAAGATCCTTTTGTTGGTTATAGAGATGCGCCAACCCAACTCGATAAATTGAAGTAAAAATGAAGGTTTTGTTGGTGTTATAGATGAACCAACTAATAAAAATGATTTGACAAAAGGTGAGAAATACCAACTGACAGCCCAAACTCTTTTTTCATTTTTTTTTCTTTTTATGTTTTTCACATCTTTTATCCTTTTTATTCATTTTTTTGTGAGCTACTTTTACTCGGACTAATTGTCATTCTCTTAATAATATTGAACAGTGACACATCATTTAATAAAATGCTAAGACGAACAATCCGGACTTGATCCAAAATCATGACGAAATCAAACTATCCTCATTAAATGAGAATATCCCAACCCGACACAACAAGATAAACCCAAACCATCCACTAGCATAGGCAACCAATGACCCACCAGGACTTCGACTATCGGTATGGCTAGGAAAGGTGTATATTTAGGGTGGATTTAATAACAAAGAACATGCTAATGACAACATGTTTTCTATTGTTTCTTGCACTAAAAGCGAGTGCAACATAAGGGTTTTAACAGGTGGTTCACTAACCAGTGTAGTTAGCTACTAAGCACATTAACAAAACATGCACATAACAAATTATTACGAAACAAGGGGTGAACATACAAAGAACAAAAGGTTTTATCCTAAATTTGCCTCTTCTGATAAATAACACGGAACGATCAACCAGGACAAGTTCTAGAATCAACGCAATCACCGACACACTCATAGCAAATGAAAATAATCCGGAAATGGAAAAACCAACCTCAAACTTGCACATCATAGTTCAGAGTTCTAAGTAGAACCCTTACTCTTGGATAAATCCAAAAGCCTACGAGAGGGACAAATTTACAAGGCTAATAAATCCAAACCCGTAAACACCTAGCATAACTAGAAGTGAATCAATAATCTCACAAATTTGGTGTTTTGGTGCTATAAGCGTGCTAGTCATATTATTAATCCAGAAGGGATTGCCTAATTAATCAGTCAAAACACATTCCACAAATTAAACTTTGTACCAAGGGTGTAGTCAAATTGCTTATTAATATCTATAATTAGGTGACAAAAGCAATTAACTACAAGGACAAGCATGCAAAAGTTTAAAAATCCTCTAAAATACCCGACTTTTTCCTATTTACCACCCCCCCCCCCACACACACTTGAGTTGGACAATGCCCTCAATGTCCAATGAACTAAGGCAAACTATGGGAAATAGGGGAAAGTAACAAAAAGCAAAATCAAGAACAAGAAAAACTTGCCGGGTATGACGGGTGTTCCATGCTTGAATGATGCCAACAAGAATATTGCGCTGAACTTACTGCCAGCATATGCATATGACAAACTTGCTATTCAACATGAACACACAATTAAAAGCCAACATAGTATATAATAAAGCATGCAAATCCTATCCCTACTTATTAAAAATGGAAATGGAAATAAAATACGATGTCTCATCACCCCTGGGGTGATACAAACCAAACAAATAAAAATAAAGAAAAGTACGGAAATAGAAAGTGTTCAAACAAGTAATAGTACAAGCCATCACAAAACCAATAGACGACACTCATCATCCTCAAAGCATATCACTGATCAGCCGGAAGGTGGATAACCAGGCATAGGCCCTGGTGTATCAAAAAGCGATGCAGCTACCTGCTCAGCAAAGGTCGGTGCTGCCGATCTGGATCCTCCAGCACCTACGTCTCCCCCTGATGTACCTGCAAAAGAACCAAAAGTGACAGGATGATCTGGACCCCGCCCCCCGAGATCGTGGGAAGGAGTCTGCTCGTACTGGCGCTCTGGTGGATAGAAGAAACCACCAGTCCTGTGCTCTGGTATAAAAATGCTGGGAGGACGGTAGTCTGGAATCTGCTGAGGTGGATGGAACTCCTCACCCCGATACTGAGCCTCCCACATAGGCTGATATCTCTGCTGATCATGCATCATACGACCCATACTTGAACCTATCCATCTGAAATCACTATCCATCCTAGACTGGAACTACTGCTGGGATTGCCACATATTAACTACAAGGACAAGCATGCAAAAGTTTAAAAATCCTCTAAAATACCCGACTTTTTCCTATTTACCACCCCCCCCCCCCCCCACCCCCCCCCCCCCCCCCCCCCCGCAGTAGGAGTAGTAGTGGCACGACGCTTAGTACGTTGCGCGGGCTCTGGTGGCTGCTCAGGTGCTTCAGCCATCTCCTCGTCATCATCATCACCTGCATCCTCCTCCTCGCCTTCAGAGGCGGCATCACCAAAAGCAATCAACTCATACAAATCATTCTTATGCTTCCTAGGGCGAAGCAAGCCAAAACGGTGCAAATCATTATAAGTAAAAGCCTTCATCGGCTTCCAGTTTAAGTTCACCGTAGTATTAGCCCTATCATCCTCAAGCTGAAAATGCTTGACCATTTTCGTGATGAAATGGCCACAAACCAACCCTCTATCACGTACCCCCTTTTGCCCCATGTGTTTAGCTAGCACATAGGGGGCACAAGCAGTCCTGTAATGATCACCCTCCTGAAATATCCTCAACAACCATAAGTCTTCCATATATAGTTTGTCCGGGTGATTAGTCCGCTGGACAAAGAAATAGACTAACATCTTATGGAACAATCTCAAAATGGGCGACTGAATTGTATTCGCCCCACAAGCCCCATGCCAAGGCTTACCTCCTGAAATACGAGAGTAATAATCTCTCTCATCACCTAAGTCTTTATGAAACCCCTGAGAATTCCTAACAGCAATAGTCAAAACATTCCTAAAAATAGGGTCATCCAACATCTCCTCAGTGTACATACCCGTGCACACTCCAAACTCAGCAATAGTCAAGTGTCGGTTCAAACCCCCACATCTAAAGAAGATTACCTTATCATCATGGACACTCTTGACTGAATCAATCTTATCAACAGAAATAGTGGAATACACCTCTAGACACCATTCCTTACAAACTGGCTCCCGATTTCTAAAGATATCAAACCACATACTATACTCTCTTTCAACCCTATTACCATCCGTATCAGTTGCCCTACCCATGAGTTGCATAAAACTACTAATATCAGCCCGCACATTAAGCACATCAAGCATGGTTCTCTCCATATACCTTGGCTCGATAATATCTTTATTATACAAAGTAGCCAACCTGTTAGTGTATTGAGTCTTAGACTCTGGTGAAGCATGAGGAAATCTAAGCCAAGAATGGGCTGGTACGCCCATAGCAACAGCCTCAGGAGTAAGACCAGTGGGAGCATTAGCAGCTCCCCCAGCAGGTGCAGCAGCAGTCGAGGCTCTAGCCGAACCTCTTCCTGCACGGCTGGTTCCAATAGGCTCCTACACAAACAAGAAACCCATCAAAATAATCAAACCCTGACATAAGCATACATATATATGATCACAAACAAGGCAGGGTCGAAACTGGCTGAGTTGCGGCGCAACCACCTAAGTTGCGGCACAACTTAACTTTCTGCATCACACGTTGCGGCGCAACTGGACGAATTCTGGGTCTGGGTTGAGCAGCAGCAACATCAAATTCACAAAATTCCACAAATATATTTATCCATCTTAATTCTTAGGGTTTATCATCCAAATAGTGAAACAACTTAATTAAACCCTAATTAACTTAATTAAAACATCAATTTTTTCAACAAATCATCCCAACCCTCATTATTCTAATCTCAATTAATCACACTTTCAAACATAAACAATCAATTAAGCATATCATCATACAAATTCGAATTCAAAACATGAACAATAGCAGGAATTGAAGGATAAATAAAGAACGAGATTAGAGGGCGGATTAAACATACCTTTCCTTGTCTAGTCATTATGATGATGAACAAAAAGAAAGATTGAAAATTTAAGGAGGAGGAAAGAGATGATGGATCGCCTGGGATTGTAAGGAGAGAAAAGGGAGGCTAATTTTTATTTTGTATAAACATGTGTGTGTGAAACTTGACCTAACCCCCTTTTCTAAAGATGTTGACCCGGTTTGACCAGGGTTACGGCGCAACCTACCCGTTGCGGTGCAATGCCCCTTTATTTTTGAATTTCGGTTTTTTTTTTATAAAGATTTTCTGGATTTCAAAAAAACAATACCCGTTGCGGCGCAACGACCTCTTGCGGCGCAATCCGTTTTACAGAAATTTAAGTTGCGGCGCAATAATGCAAATTGCGGTGCAACAAAAACAAATCAGTTGCGGCGCAACAAGACCCCCCACACTTACATTCTGCAATTTCCATAGAAACGACTTACCGGAACGCGTGAGAGTGGCTTCAACCTGCAAAACTTATTAAAAACACAATACCAATGAAAAATAAACAAAATGTTTGAAAACAAGAAAAACGATAAACACGGGTTGCCTCCCGCGAAGCGCTTAATTTATTAACGAGTCTTTAGCTCGACTCCAAGTCCTTTTAGTTTCACTTGTTGATGGCATAAAAGCCAATCTCGAACACCTCCTCATTCTCTTCATCCTCTTCATGGTAATGCTTCAACCGGTGTCCATTCACAATAAAACTCTCACCATTCTTGACAAACAATTCCACATATCCGGACGCATAACCTCTCTTAACCACATAAGGTCCAAAATATAAAGAAACTTATTCGATGGGGGAAAAGGACCCATAAAATCAATCCCCCAAACATCAAAAACCTCACATACCTGAATCATCTGTTGAGGCATTTCGTCTCTTTTAGTGATATTACCTTGGCGCTGACAAGCATCAAAAATCTTCCGGGTTTCTGCACCAGACACACATCTTGTTGAGTCCCAATGTTCATTGATAAAGGTTTGTAAATTTGGTGATGACAAATCTAACTTATAAACACTTAGAAATCTTTTGGTTCTTGTAATCTGATCTGGGTCAGACTAAGCTGACACAGCTTACGATCTGTTTTTGACCCAGATCATGCTTCATACTTTGTAATTGTAAAATCTTATGGAAGCAAGTGTTATTCAAGCTGCATCAACAATGTGATAGCATTCAATCCAAGTCGAAGAGGAGGATTGAAGATAGAAGACCAAGCTGTTAGTGGAAGGCAGCTTGGGATTAGCAGTCAGCTTGGAAACACTTAGGCAGATTGGTACTTTGACAAACGGCCCAATCTGTGTCTGACAATCAAGTGAAAATAACAACCTGGATTGAAGATAAGGACAAATGACGTGACTAGGAAGAATCCTAGGATCCAGGTTGGTGGTTGGTTTACATATGCGTGTCCATACTCTTATTGGATGATGAAGAATGTGCGCCAGTACGTGGGGGACCACAAGTACCAGGTAAAGGCATGATCTAATATTCCTTTTGTTAGGACCAGTTTCAGTGAAACTGGCCAGTCTCCAGTTGCACCTGGAGACTAAGAAGATTTGTCCAGAAATATATTGAAGTCCAGTTGCATCATACAATTAACGCAACTGAAGACTTCCTCCAGTTGAGAACTGACCAGTTGAAAAATCCTTCCAGTTGGAGTCGAAGACAACAAGTGGAAGATACAGAATGACAATGGTAGCGAAGCCCAGTTGACATTCTAGTCAGTTACAAACTGGAGACCGTCAGTGGAAAGCTCTTACAAAGCTTTACACTGATTACGAGGAATTGACTTTTATGCTTTATGTGCTTTTACCCAGATAATAAGATTTATCTTATTATTTAAGTACAAAAAGGTACATAAAGTTGGTTGAATAAAGTTGCTTTATACTGCAACTTTACACAGCATTTTAAGGAATTAAATGTATTCCTTAAATGTTCTCAACCATATTTGTACGGCCAAAGTTAACATCTCAATATTTACATACTTGTATTATCTTGGTTCCGCAACAACCTTGTAATTTATTTAAAGTAAATAAATAAATTACACTTGAAAATTACATATTGTCTCACCAATTTACTTTACAAGTATTTTGTATTATTGCATTGTTCTTTACTTATTGTCACTTAAATAAGTAATCTATCTAGAACTTGGTATATACTCTCTGTAACTGGTCGTCTCCAGTTCAGTGCTTATATTGCAAAGTAACTCCACCATCGACATAGAGGTGTCTTCAGGTAGTACCATCTGTTGAGTTGGGACTTACAAGTGGTATCAGAGCAGAAGGCTAATAAACTTGCCTAGATCTGCTTAGATGAACACTACTGAAGGTGGAGATGGTTCCGGTCAAGGTGAAAACCCTTTGAATACTAATACACCACCTTTTCAAAATGTTAATACAAACCCTCCTCCTCCTACTGGCCCAAATCACGTCCATGTACATTATTCTAACACTCCTATTCCAAAATTTGATGGAAACAGTGAGACCTTTGGTACATGGAAGGCCAGAATGCTTTTGCATTTGGTGGGATAGAGAGGTATATGTTGAAAATCCTTAAGGATGGACCATATATACCCATGTCTCTTGGGGTAAGTCCTCTTCTAGGTCCAACTGGAAGAAGAGGTTCAAGAGAAAAGCTCGAAGACCACTGGTCTGATGAGGATCGTAGACTTGTAGATCTGGACACCAGACTCAAGAACATGATCCTTGGAGCTGTTCCTGAAGATCTAATTCCAACACTTGTGTTGTTCCCCAGTGCCAAGTCAATGTGGGATGAATTAGTTATTCAGTTTGAAGGAGGTGATGACACTATTGTCACCAGAAAGGTTGCCTTGAACAAGAAGTATGAATCCTTCTTTGCTCTGCCCAATGAAAGTCTAACTGGTACATACACCAGATTTTCTAGCCTCATTAATCAGCTGGGAGGCTTGGGTGTAGAGAAGGATAAGGATATTCTTCTTGATAAGTTTTGTGATATTCTTCCTTCCAAATGGGAAAATATGGTTCTTGTCTTAAGACAAGGTAAAATCCTGCACAGCCATACTCTTGCATCACTCTATGGAGCCTTCAGATTCACTGAAGACAATAATGCTGCATGACTGGTGGCTGAGCAGGATGCCATGAACCATGCTCAGAGTCCCAAGGTTGCTAGTGTAACTGAGCGACCTTGTACTGCTTTAATGTCTGCAGAGAGTGTCCAGGCACACTCAATGAAGGAGATGTTAAACAGTTTCTTGAACTCTGGCCTGACCACTGAAATCAGTGATGGTTGTGATGAAACTGACGATGATGATCTGGTAGCCATGATTGCTAAAACCTTTAACAGGTTTAAGCATAAATCTAAAAGATTTAATGGGCCAAACAATGCTTCCAGCTCCAGCTCTCTGGATAAACCAATCTTACCTGCTATAAATGCGGTAAGAAAGGTCATTTTATGAAGGAATGCAGATCTAGTCAGATGAACAACCAAACTGGCCCCCCTGTCCCTAATTTCAATCGGCCTGATGATAGCTACAAAGCTAAATATAAGAAGCTTAAGGCCCAGATTGCCCTCCTGTCCATGGAAAAAGAAAAGGATCAGTGCTTGATGGCACAAACTGAGGGAAAATGGGAGTACTCTGATGACTCATCAGCTGATGAAGAAGAGGAAAGGGACATGTGTTTCATGGCCTTGGAAGATCAACAATAGCATGTGGCAAAAGAAGATGTCATCACTGGAAGATGGGTGGACATCATTTTGAAGAAGGTATGTGATTATGACAATCAGGTGGATCCAGAACTGAAACTGGACCTTGGTGAATCATTAAGTGGTGATTTGGCTTTTGTGGAAACTGTTAGAGCAGATAGTGAAAGATATCTGGACACTATCTTAATTAAACTAAACAATGTTAAGCCACAACTTAATGATTTACAAAGTGTCCAGTTGGCTCTCAAGGAGTCAGTTTTAAAGATTGAGGCTTTAGAATTTGATAATCAAAAATTAATTTCTGATCTTGAAAAAGAACAAATGATTATCAAGTCATGGGTAAAAGCATCTGGAAAGAACTATGATGCATTTTCTAGAACAATTGATGCCCAGAAAAATGCATGGAAATCTGAAGATCTGGAAATGGCAGCTCTCATACCAGATCTTCATGCATTGCCTCCAGCTCTTAGGGTTGAAACTTCTTATGATCAACCTGAAGCTGTTGAAACTGAACCCATTGAGACCACCCCCATTGAGGTTAAACCTGGAGCCAAACAGGCTAGTGCTCTAGTTAAAAAGGCCACTGGTAACAAGCCTTTACCTCAGAAGTCTAAGGAGCCCAAGACCCAAAAGACTAAAACTCCTGCTGAACCAAGGTCCAAGGTTCAGCAGCCTGATGAAAACAATATTTTGTTTAAACTGGAAAGTCAACTCCAACTTTTGTCTCGACAGGTTCAGAGTTGTACTGCCCGGATTAAAAATCTGGAAGGAGGTTCATCACCTCCAGTTTTAAAACAAAATATTAAACTCTCCTCAAAACCAAAACAAAAGAATGTTCCATCTGGAACTAAATCTGATAAGAAAAAGGGGAGCAGGTATCAAATACCAATCGTTTTTACTCCTGCACCTGGATCTGGTGAAAAAGATCCAGATGTAGTCTTCAATTTACCACCACAACAATCAACTGTGACTTCTGTAGAGAAGTCCAGTGAACCCATCAAGAAAAGATGGGTTCACAAAAATAACTGATGATTTTTGTAGGTGTGCAGGGCGATCGAAAGAAGAATATCTGGTATCTGGACAGCGCTGCTGGCCGGACTATGACCGGATGTAAGCCCCTGCTTGAAGAGTTCACTGTCCAAGATGGACCGACAGTGACGTTTGGTAATGATCAAAGTGGAAAGACTGAAGGATATGGTGTACTCAATAACGTACAGGTCGAATTCAAAAGAGTTGCATTTGTGAATGGTTTGAAATACAACCTGATCAGTGTCAGGCAACTTTGTGATGATGGCTACAGAGTTTTGTTCGATATTGCTCAAGGCACCATATTTAACAAGGATTGGAAAGTGGTGATGGTTGCACCAAGAAAAGGAAATGTGTACATCATGGATATGGAACCAGCTCCAAAAGAGCCGTGCTTCTATACCAAGGCTGATGAGGACACCAACTGGCTGTGGCATAAAAGATTATCCCATCTTAATTTCAAAAATATTAACAAGTTGTCTCGCAAACAACTGGTTGATGGGATACCTCAAATTTCTTTCAATAAGAAAAGCCATGTCCAGGGTGTGAGATGGGCAAGCAGAAAAGGGCCAGTTTCAAGACTAGGCAAAACTTTAGCATCACTGAACCTCTTCACATGCTACATATGGATCTTTTTGGTCCAGTGAATGTTCAAACTAGAGCTGGAAAGAAGTACACTCTAGTTGTGGTCGATGAATTCACCAGATATTGTTGGGTGGTATTCCTTAGATCCAAAAGTGATGCACCTGCTGAATTGAACTCAAGTATACTCGAAAAGTCTGTCAGTTGCGAAGTGATAATGGTACTGAATTTCAAAATAAGGTACTTGAAACATTTTGCAATGACACTGGCATCTCTCAAAACTTCTCATCAGCACACTCTCCAGAGCAGAATGGAGTTATGGAAAGAAAGAAAGAATCGCACACTGATAGAAGCAGCCAGAAGTATGCTATCTGAATCAGGTCTTCCCACCAGTTTTGGGCTGAAGCAGTTGCAACTGCTTGTCACACCCAAAACCGGTCAGTCTACATCAGGAGACATAAGAAGACTGCCTATGAAGTACTCAGGAATCGTAAACCAAATATTGGATATTTTCATGTATTTGGTTGTCCAGTTTATATTTTAAACGATTCCAGTCAGCTTGGAAAGTTTGATGCAAAAGCTGATGAAGGGGTATTTTTAGGTTATTCAGATATTCGAAAGGCCTTTAGAGTTTATAATTATAGACTACAAAAGGTTCATGAGATAATTCATGTCACATTCGATGAATCAACTGAAGCAATCAAGAAGAGACCAAGCCTTGATATTTCTCCAGTCATTCCAATAAATTTTGGCGAAACTGACCAAGTTCATCAGTCAGTTGTTTCACCAAAAGATGTTTCCATTTACAACAAATTGGAACCAGTTAAGAAGAAGAGCACCACCAGTGACACATCATTCTATCCCTCCATCAATTTCAATTTACCACAGGAATTGGTGATTGGATCTGATGTACGTGCCACTCCAATATCAGCACCAGCTCAAACTCCAACTTCTCCAGTTCTTCAAGAAATGCCTTTTAATGAAGAATTTCATGATGCAAATCGTGACCTCATTGACTCTGATGAGGACATAGAAGTAGTTTGGACAGATCCTCCTCTAGAAGCTGCTGCAACTGAAGAAGATCGCCAGGTGACTTGCACTGATATTGTAATTCACCAACCTAGTCAATACACTAGATGGACTCGAGCACATCCAATTGAACAAATTGTGGGAGATCCAAATAGTGGCATTCAGACTAGAAGAGCCACCAGTGAGTAATGCTTAAACGTCACCTTCTTATCACTAATTGAACCGAAGAAGATTGACGAGGCTATGGCAGACCCAAGCTGGGTGGAAGCTATGCAAGAAGAGCTCGTCCAGTTTGAAAGGAACAATGTATGGGAGCTTATTCCTTGTCCACCAGGGTTAAAGAAAGAACCCATTGGTACAAGATGGGTCTACCGAAACAAGATGGATGAAGATGGCCATGTTGTAAGAAATAAGGCCAGATTAGTTGCCCAGGGTTATTGTCAAGCAGAAGGCGTTGACTTTGATGAAACTTTTGCTCCAGTTGCAAGACTTGAATCCATCAGAATATTTTTGGCTTATGCAGCTCATCTGCAGTTTAAAGTCTTCCAGATGGATGTCAAAAGTGCGTTCCTGAATGGAACATTGGAAGAAGTTGTGTATGTTAAGCAGACTCCAGGCTTCATCAATGAGAAGCATCCTCACCGGGTCTATAGACTGAACAAAGCTTTGTATGGTCTTAGACAAGCCCCAAGAGCCTGGTATGATACTTTAACTAAACATCTTCTTAAAAATGGCTTTCAAAGAGGTGCAATAGATAATACCTTATTTATCTTGAAAGAAAAAGGTAATATCTTATTGGTACAAATTTATGTTGATGACATTATATTTGGTTCAACTGATGATGCACTGTGTAAAAAGTTTTCTAAAATCATGTCATCTGAGTATGAAATGAGTTTAATGGGAGAATTAACATTTTTCTTAGGTCTTCAGATTAATCAAACTGAAAATGGAATTTTCATAAACCAAGGAAAATATGTCAGAGATTTGTTAAGAAAATACAAATATGATTCTATCCCATCGAAAAACACACCTATTGCAGCACCATTAAATTTGGACTCTGATCTAACTGGCAAACCAGTGAACATAACTGACTATCATGGTATGGTTGGTTCACTGATGTATTTAACTGCCAGTGGACCAGATATAATGTTTGCAACATGTCTATGTGCCAGGTTTCAGGCTAACCCTAAAGAATCACATTTGCACGCTGTTAAGCGTATCTTTAGATACCTGAAAGGGTGTCCTAATCTTGGTCTTTGGTACCCCAAAGGCTCAGGGTTAGATCTAATGGGTTATTCAGATTCAGATCATGCAGGTTGTAAGATAGATAGAAAATCAACAACTGGTGGTTGTCATTTCCTTGGAGGAAAACTGGTAAGTTGGACCAGCAAGAAGCAGACGTCAGTCTCTATGTCCACTGCTGAGGCAGAGTACATTTCTGCGGCCAGTTGTTGTGCCCAGATTCTCTGGATCAAGAACCAGTTACTAGATTATGGTTAAAAGTATACAAGGACCCCAATCTTTTGTGACAACACCAGTGCAATTGCTATATCTCACAACCCAGTGATGCACTCCAAGACAAAGCATATTGACATCAGGTATCATTTTATTCGTATTATGTTATGAAAGGAGACATTGAAATTCATTTCATCCCCACTGACAAACAGCTCGCTGATGTTTTTACAAAACCTCTTGATGAGAAAACCTTTAAACATCTCATCAGCGAACTGGGAATGTTAAATCCTTAAAACTGGAGATTTTTGTTATGAACGCGTCAGTGACACTGATGAAGTTCTCCAGTTGAGGAGGTCCAGATAATCTTTGCTCGCCAGGCTATCGAACGCCTTTGTGATACTATCCTTGCACTAATCGATTTCTGGATCATCATTTTAGGGGGAAAGACTCAAAATAATTTTCTGACTAATTTTTTTATAACGTTAGAGATACTTGGTCAATCTTTGTGACACGTGATGGCACTCGAGTGCTTTAAACCACTTGATATCGTCATCCGACGTGTTTAAAGTCATTTTGGTATTTGACAATTGTTTTTATTGGGAAAATTAAAATTAGTGGGCGCGTGAGTAAGTTAAGCCGTCGTAGCATTTAATGCTGACACAATTAATTATGTTTTTATTTCAAAATTCAAACTTATTTTGTTAAAATATCTACAAAAATGATTTTGTTAATAAAATATAATTTTTGGTATTTCATTGGGATCTTGAATTCCTTATAAATACCCTTATTTACTCCGATCACATTTACTTCCCTTTACATTCTTTCATTTACTTCCCAATCATCTAAAATTGCTTCATTTCTCTCTCTGCTTCTTAAATCAAGAACCCTAATTCCTAAATTTCAATTTCAATTTCAAATGGCACCTAAATCATCCCATTCAAGAGATGTAAATCTCTTATCTGTCTCATATGCTCCTTCACCAGATGTCAAACAGGCACCTGGTGCTCCTGGTAACACTTCGCTCATCAAACTTAATCCGAATAATCCGATGGCGAGTTTACAAGGAACTCAAGGGTCCAATACCCTTATTGGAAGAATTCAAAATTTTTTGAAGGATTCTCCAATTGGACCCTCATTCTCTCTAAACCCACGCAAGATGTTTCACGACTACTTGTGTGAGTTTTGGTACACTGCTACTCTTTCTTCTGATTGTTCTTCCATCACTTTCACATTAAAAGGTGGAACAATCCAGTGTACCTTATCAGCAGACGTGTTGAGGGATGCCTTACACCTCAACTACTGGAGAGAGGGTGAATCTCCAGTTGTCATCCCCCCAAACGTTAATTTTCGCCAGGTCCTCCTTGAAATGGGACATAAGGAGTGCCTGGAGAAAGGGGTGTTGAAAACAAAAGGTGCGATGACCATGAAGGGCCTTACACTTCATGGAGGTATTTTTTCATCCACCTTGTGGAAAGTATGGGTGGGAGTTCTGTTGGTCTTGACTAGATTAACTCCGCACAGGCAGAGATGGCATACTGCTTGTGGAATGGATTGAGAGTGGATTTTGCCGATATCCTGTATAGAAGCCTGGTACAAAAACTGAAGGGCACCAGGGGACTTTGTATCCCCTTCTCCAGGTTTCTCTCTCTTTGTTTTCTACAAATTCTGGGCAGTGAAGCATACTTAAGCACAGATTCACCGTATACTGTCCCAGATTTGTTGAGGAATCTAGACTCTCTAGTATTTGAAGCTGGAGAGGTCGAGATTCCAGATCAAATGCGGTTGGCATTCGCAAAAACTGATGCACCAATCGAAGGTGAGTCAGAAAGACAACCGGGCGGGCCTCAAAATAATGAGGGACCCTCCAGTTCGTCTAATGTTATGGTTGAGGATAGAGCAACTATAACTGAAGCAACCCCAATAACCTCTATCCCTGGTGAAGATACCTCGGTATCTGATCCTCCAACAGATGCACCCAACCAGGAAACTGGGGAAGGTCATCTGGAGACTGACCCATCTGGTCAGCCCTCAGTTACATTCATGGATCTGGACATGAATGTTAATGACGAGGAAATCCTTATTGAATCTTCGAATTCTGAAGGTACTGCTTCAGACTTGGAGATTTTTGATTCTGCTGTACCAGATCAAAACCCTTCATCTCCAGTCTCGCTTCCAGATGCTTCAATTTCACTTTCACCATCCCAAGTAAATGAGCCAACAAATATTCCTTTTCCCACTTATAACTATATGTCTGGAAACAGACGTATGGCACCTTCACCATCTGGGCAATTCTCACTCCTTCGAGAAATGCCACCCCCACCGCCGCCGTTGTTCACACCTGAGCATTCTCAGCATGAACAACACATTGAATTTCTAGTCCTTTCTTCTACCACCACTCCTACTATTTCTTCAACTGATGCGATGTCAACTGGGGAGACTTCTCTAAGTTTGCCTCCTCCAGTTGCTCCAGTAGAAACTGCTGCTGGTCCAGTGACACCTTCTCCTCCATCACTGGATAGTCAAGTTGTCTCTGTTCAAGCCGATCTCCAAAACCTTCTCACCAGGGTGGAGGAGATTCAAAAGACACTTGACAAAAACACCAAGTCTTTCTCCAGATATCACAAGGATCACTTGACCAATATTAAAGTGGTTGATCTGGGGATTAACAAGTTTTCATCAAATGAAGACTTGGTGTTGAAGAAGCTGAATGAGTTGGTCATTGGCTGCAACAATCTGGCAACATCTTTAAAAGAAGCCTTTGACCTCACTCAGTCCAAGGTCACAACCTCAATCTCCAACTTGCTGGGCAACACTGTTAAAACATCTGAAGTGGATTTAAGGGAGATTGAAAAATAGGTAAAGGAATTGGTTGACAAGCCTGGGTTGAATGTGACTGAACTTGGGCAGCAGTTAATGACTTTAGTTGGTCAGAAAATAGATGATACGCTGGGTGCTAGAGAACAACAATTGATAGAAAAAGTGATGTCTGAGATCACCAAGCTGGCCACTCCTCAGGTTGATCTGGCCCCACTCACAAATGAGATCAACCAGTTGAGGGGCAGCATTGATAACTTGAACACCCAGGTATCACTTCATGCTCAGTCTTTGGATAAACTGACAACTGAAGTAGAAAGTTTGAAGAAAAAGGATGAAGAGGTGAAGGATAAGGTGGTTTCTGGTTTGGATGAAGATTCCAAGATTTTGAATGAACTAAAAACTGGTCAGGAACAAGTTGCAGCTAATGTTCTGACCCAGTCTAAAGAAACCAACCACCTATGGAGATCTTTCAGGATGATGTGCACGATATTCAAAGAATGCAAGAACATGTAATCGTGGCAGCCTCTTGACCGGTTGCCAACTCACCATTCTGAATGGGAAGTGATTAGGGCAGGTCTAGATGCTGCCAAGGGGGAAAGAAGTGCAGTTCTTGCACAAACTCAAACTGAAAGTAATCCATCTGGAAGTCAAACAGGTAGGGAAATGATTGTGGCTGCCAGTACTGAAGCTGGTGAGCAAAGAATTGGTGAAACTGGTGATATAAGTGTTAGGGGGAATGTTGTGGATAAAGGAAAAGGTTTGGCATCTGATGTATCTGCCCAGCCGGCCACTGATATACCAATGTTAGAAACTGGCAATGCTGATGTACTTCTTCCAAACAACTGGCTAGACTTGGCAATGAAATTAAAGAAAGAAAGAAAATGAAACAAAGAAACCAAGCTGAAGCCAGAGCACATCTTGCACAGATTAAATTGCTTGATATTAGTGATGCTCATCTTTTGGGAATCACTAAGGAGGAGTATGCCAGAGTAAAGAATGATCTCAGGATAGTTGACATGTTGAAAGAAATGCTTGATGTTGAATTAGACAGACACTATCCTGATGATGAAGCTGAATTTGATGCCAAAAGTTTGAATATATCAGTGGAGAAGGCAAAAGAGAACAGGGCTAGTGGGATTCTAAAAAGAATTGAACATGTAAAGAAGGTTGTGAAAAGGGTATTGAATCCACCAAGAAGGATCCCTCAACCAAGAAGACCACTGACCAGAGATGCTGACCTTAGCACATTTGTAGAACCAACTGGCGAGGTATCGAATGATGACATCAAGTCTGCTGTACTGGCTGCTGGAGCTGGGAGTATTAAAATATCCAATGAATCTAAAGCAAGAAGCTATTACTCTCAGATCATGGCAACCAGAAGACATAGTGGGACTATCAATGGTGTTAATGTAACAATTAAGCCAGGCACCAAGTACTTTCATGTTGAAGTTAGTTATACCAGAGGGCCACTGGTTAAAACTGACAATCCTGGTGCAATGCAGTATGGGTTCTCGGAATGGGTGGAAATGGTGAACTTTTTGGATGCTAAGGCACAAAAGAATAGGTTTGAGAAAGCTTGGGTGAACTTCTTGAAGGGCAAGATTCAACACAAGAAAATCTGGAGCTAAAGTTGAATATTGATCCTGAAGACTCTCAGCCTATCTCTTCAGTGACTAAGAGAAGACGAACTGGCGAAGGGCCATCTAATTAAGTTCTCTTTTCAGTTTATCTACTTGTAATTTTATTTACATTCTGTAACTTGTGTAAATTTCATTTCCTTGTATAAATGAAGTTACCAGTTTGTAACCACAAGGTAGATAATAGATTAGATCTAACAAACTTAAAAAGAAAAACCCAAGGCATTTATTGATCTATAAAAATGCCTTGGAAAACTTAGATAGATTTAATCGAACAAGTCTCTCCAGTTCACACTTGTACAGATACAAGAACTGAAAAAGACTTGGAAATATTTCAGGACAAATAGGGGGAATTTGTTAGGACCAGTTTCAGTGAAACTGGCCAGTCTCCAGTTGCACCTGGAGACCAAGAAGATTTGTCCAGAAATATATTGAAGTCCAGTTGCATCGTACAGTTAACGCAACTGAAGACTTCCTCCAGTTGAGAACTGACCAGTTGAAGAATCCTTCTAGTTGGAGTCGAAGACAACAAGTGGAAGATAGAGAATGATAATGGTAGCGAAGCCCAGTTGACATTCTAGTCAGTTACAAACTGGAGACCGTCAGTGGAAAGCTCTTACAAGCTTTACACTGATTACGAGGAATTGACTTTTATGCTTTATGTGCTTTTACCCGGATAATAAGATTTATCTTATTATTTAAGTACAAAAAGGTACATAAAGCTGGTTGAATAAAGTTGCTTTATACTGCAACTTTACACAGCATTTTAAGGAATTAAATGCTATTCCTTAAATGTTCTCAACCATATTTGTACGGCCAAAGTTAACATCCCAATGTTAACTTTGCCTATAAATACAAATCATTGCACAACCAAGAATAACACTTTTACTTTTTAGAAGTCACACACTTTGCAAACCTGCAATATTCTTGGTGAACTTGTGCAATATTCTCTCAATCGTAAGAAGGAACATTTCACAACTTTAAGTGTTTCGATTGTTTAGAGAAATTCCAAGTGTAGATCAATTGTAGTTCATAGGTTGTTAGGATATTTACATACTTGTATTATCTTGGTTCCGCAACAACCTTGTAATTTATTTAAAGTTAATAAATAAATTACACTTGAAAATTACATATTGTCTCACGAATTTACTTTACAAGTATTTTGTATTATTGCATTGTTCTTTACTTATTGTCACTTAAATAAGTAATCTATCTAGAACTTGGTATATACTCTCTGTAACTGGTCGTCTCCAGTTCAGTGCTTATATTGCAAAGTAACTCCACCATCGACATAGAGGTGTCTTCAGGTAGTACCATCTATTGAGTTGGGACTTACACCTTTACCATCCAGTGAAAGAAGAATACGTGGCTTCAATGGATACCAAGAGAAGGAGAGCTTTCGCCTATAAAAGCCTCATTCATTGATTGCATATGTGTGGCATTCCTGAGAATCATTCTTCACACAAGTTTCTCTGCTCTTATACACAGCTTAGTCTATACGAGATCAGCTTGGGCTGATTCTCTTGAGCTAGAACTTATTGATTGTAGTTTGTCATTTCAGGGGTTGTTTAGATATCTATAGGCTATCTTTATTCCGCAACAACCCTGTAATTCTTTGTATAGATTATTTCTTAATAAAGGATTACATTGAAAACCACAATCTGCGTTCAAGAATGTTTTGTTTCTTTATTGCTTTACCGTTTTAATGATTCATGTTTTTTACTTACTTAATATATAAACTGAATCTTAAAACGTTTTATTTAAAAGTTTGTAAAGTTTGGAAAGTTGTATTCACCCCCCTACAACTGTTCTGTGTACAATATACTTTGGTATATTGATACACCTTGGGACGTATCAATTGGTATCAGAGCAGGGGTTAAGAATTAACTTGACTTGATCCTTGCATATTTTCTTTAATAGTAAAGCATTATGTCATCCTATATTGATAATGGTTCTTCAACCAGACCACCCATGTTTGATAAAGATGATTTCAGTGGGTGGAAAGGTCGAATGTCTTTGTTCCTTGAATCCATCGATAACAATATGCCTGACATCCTTGCGGATGGTCCTTATGTTCCTACACAAACCATTGTGGTGGAAGTTGTGGAAAGGGAAGGTCAACCAACCATTCCTGCCACAGTCAAATCCATTGTTAAGGACAAGGCAGATTGGGGGGATGAGGATAGGAGGTTGGCAAACTTGGATGTGAAGGCTAGAAATTTCATTGTCCAAGTTGTGCCAAAAGATCTTTACCATTCTATTAAAATGTGTTCTACAGCTAAGAAAATGTAGGGTACATTGACTGTCATGTTTGAGGGTTGCTCTACTTCCATGGAATCCACAATTACTACCTTGACCAGGAGGTATGAGAGATTTTTCTCTTTGAGAAATGAATCCTTGACTGACACTCATACCCGCTTTAATGCTTGGTAAATGATTTAGCTGCTGTTGGAATTGTTAAGAAAAATGAGGTTTTAAAGAGTAAATTTCTTGATTCATTACCACCTAAATGGAACAATTATATTTCATCTGTTAAATTAAGTTCTGTTTATCATGATCTTGATCTCCTTGGACTTTTTGGTTTACTTCATAACCAAGAATGTTCAGAGGCTGAAAAGTTAATTGCTTTGGGTGATTCTTATAGTCAGCCTGCTGCTGCACTTGTTGCTTCTATGACTGAACACCCTAGTTCAATTAGTAATGAGATCATTCCTTGTGTTGATGATGATATTCCTGTGATGTCTAATCCTAACTCTGTTTGTGCTGAATCTGAATGATGAATCTGATGGTGATGAACTAGCTAATGAAGTAGCTATGTTGGCTGAAAGGATCAGAAGGAGATCCTTTAACAAGTTTAAAGGAAAACGAAATGGTGGCCAAGCAGATAAGACCAAGAAGCCATTTGACATGTCTAAAGTCACTTGTTACAAGTGTGGCAAGACTGGGCATATGGCTGGAGATTGCAGATCTAAAGAGTCTACTCAAGATGTGCCAGCCAAAGGTGGAAGAAGTGAAAAATACTCAAAGCTCAAGACTAAGTACAAAGCCTTGAAAGCACAAGTAGCTGAGCTGACTGAGAAGGTGAACAAAAGTGAGAAGAGTCTGGTAGCCAAAGACTGGGTTGAAAGTGCCACATCATCTGATGATGAGCTATATAAAGATGCCAAGTGTTTCATGGCTAAAGAAGCTACTCAAAGATTTGCTGAAGATCTGGTGAAAATACAACAGCAATCTGAGTCAGCTCACCAGGCATCTACCAGTCAGACTGCTCCACCTGAGGTAATTTCTTTTTCCAATATGTCTGATAATGAGAAACTGTCTAGACTGAATAGACTTGGTGATGAGGTTCTTTTACAAAAACACTTTAATCAAGAACTCAAAAAGGAAATACATGTTTTGAAACTTGATAACAGCTCTAAAAGTCACACCATTGAAAAACTAGAATCTGAAGTTAAAGCTCAAAAACAATTAAACTCCATTTTGGTTAAAGAAGCTAAAATTGCAGAAGAAAAGTTTTTAAAAGTTAAGCAAATTACTGAATCATGGTGTATATGTTCCAAAAGAGTTGCTAAGTGTGTAAATGACCAAATACCTCATCAGATCCAAGCTATTTTTGATGGTGATTATGATAGGGCCATAGCTATTGCTGAAGTCTGTGCTATGGAGCCTTGTTATCAGCCTCCTTCACCACCCAAAGTCCAAACCAAAGGAATGAAATCTAAACCAATTAAATTGGTTCAGAAATCTGGTATTGGGTTTAAAGATCCTAAAACCATTGGTCAGACCATTGCTGAAGCTGTGTCTGAAGCTGATAAGGTTGTTGAGTTAAAACCTGAAGAAAGTCTTGACTTATCCAAGCTGACCATTACCCAATCTGAATCAGATTCAAAGTCTAAAACAAACAAGGGTAGTTTAAAGAAAAACAAAAGAAAGGTTAGAGATCATAGTGTTCCTAAAGAGAAAATAAAGCTTTTAAAGAGTAAATTTCTTGATTCATTACCACCTAAATGGAACAACTATATTTCATTTGTTAAATTAAGTTCTGTTTATCATGATCTTGATCTCCTTGGACTTTTTGGTTTACTTCATAACCAAGAATGTTCAGAGGCTGAAAAGTTAATTGCTTTGGGTGATTCTTATAGTCAGCCTGCTGCTGCACTTGTTGCTTCTATGACTGAACACCCTAGTTCAATTAGTAATGAGATCATTCCTTGTGTTGATGATGATATTCCTGTGATGTCTAATCCTAACTCTGTTTGTGCTGAATCTGAATGATGAATCTGATGGTGATGAACTAGCTAATGAAGTAGCTATGTTGGCTGAAAGGATCAGAAGGAGATCCTTTAACAAGTTTAAAGGAAAACGAAATGGTGGCCAAGCAGATAAGACCAAGAAGCCATTTGACATGTCTAAAGTCACTTGTTACAAGTGTGGCAAGACTGGGCATATGGCTGGAGATTGCAGATCTAAAGAGTCTACTCAAGCTGTGCCAGCCAAAGGTGGAAGAAGTGAAAAATACTCAAAGCTCAAGACTAAGTACAAAGCCTTGAAAGCACAAGTAGCTGAGCTGACTGAGAAGGTGAACAAAAGTGAGAAGAGTCTGGTAGCCAAAGACTGGGTTGAAAGTGCCACATCATCTGATGATGAGCTATATAAAGATGCCAAGTGTTTCATGGCTAAAGAAGCTACTCAAAGATTTGCTGAAGATCTGGTGAAAATACAACAGCAATCTGAGTCAGCTCACCAGGCATCTACCAGTCAGACTGCTCCACCTGAGGTAATTTCTTTTTCCAATATGTCTGATAATGAGAAACTGTCTAGACTGAATAGACTTGGTGATGAGGTTCTTTTACAAAAACACTTTAATCAAGAACTCAAAAAGGAAATACATGTTTTGAAACTTGATAACAGCTCTAAAAGTCACACCATTGAAAAACTAGAATCTGAAGTTAAAGCTCAAAAACAATTAAACTCCATTTTGGTTAAAGAAGCTAAAATTGCAGAAGAAAAGTTTTTAAAAGTTAAGCAAATTACTGAATCATGGTGTATATGTTCCAAAAGAGTTGCTAAGTGTGTAAATGACCAAATACCTCATCAGATCCAAGCTATTTTTGATGGTGATTATGATAGGGCCATAGCTATTGCTGAAGTCTGTGCTATGGAGCCTTGTTATCAGCCTCCTTCACCACCCAAAGTCCAAACCAAAGGAATGAAATCTAAACCAATTAAATTGGTTCAGAAATCTGGTATTGGGTTTAAAGATCCTAAAACCATTGGTCAGACCATTGCTGAAGCTGTGTCTGAAGCTGATAAGGTTGTTGAGTTAAAACCTGAAGAAAGTCTTGACTTATCCAAGCTGACCATTACCCAATCTGAATCAGATTCAAAGTCTAAAACAAACAAGGGTAGTTTAAAGAAAAACAAAAGAAAGGTTAGAGATCATAGTGTTCCTAAAGAGAAAATAAAGCTTTTAAAGAGTAAGAAGTCTGGTTCTCAAGGAAATGAGTCACAAACAAAATCTGAGTCTGTTTCAAGTAACACCAAGTCTGACTCTAACAAAATGATTTCAAAATATGTTGAGTCCAGAACTGATAAGGTTTCAATGGAAACAATTTTCTTAAAAATGTGTCTGATCCAAAAATTGTTGATCAAAGAAAATTGAGAGCTGAATGTAAGAAATCTGGAATAGGCAAAGGTTTTGTTCAAAAGGAAACTCTAAATGTTGCTAGAAAGAATTTTGAATCTGGTAAAGGTCAGACCAAGCAACAATGGGTGTCAAAATGTGATAAGAGTCTAAGTTCTGTTACCCAATCTGAGTCAGACCAGAAGGTCAGCTCTGGTGAACCCATCTTTGGATGGGTTCCCAAAATGAACTAATCTCTTATCATAAATGCAGGGCAGTCATGACGATAATACCTGGCACTTGGACAGTGGGTGTTCTGTTAGAAATATAAATGTAGTAGTTGATTTGTGTACCTTATGTTATTTTGTACCTATATTGTAAACTTGTTACAATGGAAGGGGGCATAGGGTAAATAGCTCATATGTATATAAACCCCCTCCATTATGTTAATTGTAACCTTTCACCACATAATACAAACTAATCTTTCCCTGACATCTCTCTACTCTCTCTCTCTACTTTCTCTCACTAGAAACCTCCATTAACATACACTAAAACACACACTAAAGCTCGAATTCTATACTCTACAATTGGTATCAGAGCACAATCAGAGTTGCTGAACGATCCACAAGCTAATTACAAGCTTAATTTGTGCTTAATTTCAGAATTTGAGTAATTTTTCTGAAAGGTTCATTTGCAGAGCTCACTGTTTCAGTGATTCCTGCAAATTAAGTGTGTTTTTGTCCTAATTTTGTTCACCGTTCGATTTAATATCAGTATATCTTCCTTCGCTATCATTTTCAGAAGCTAATTTCATCATTTGAGTTGATTTTGATCGAGCTCTACAAATCGCATGTTCGTGAGGGTTTGATTTCCTGTTGAAATTAGCATCTAATTTGTTTGAGGATTTGTGTGCATTGATTTTCTGAACATTTTGATATAAAATTCGAGTTCTAATTCGCAATAATGAAGAAGATATCTAAGATTTCCAGTCTTCTCTGCAAATGAGGTGTTGGCTGAACGAAGAAGATCAGTAACCGACTATTTTGTCGTGTTGTGGTGTTCTTACTTGTACTATTTGCAGAAGTCGTTGGCTAAGTGGTGTTCTTACTTGTACTATTTGCAGAAGTCGTTGGCTAAGTGGTGTTCTTACTTGTACTATTTGCAGAGCTCCTTGCTCGGCAAATACGTGTTTCAGAAATTTGGTTAAGTACTGGAACTTCACTTGTTCTATTTGCAGAGCTTATTGCTCAGCAAATAGTTATTTCAAGAAATTTGGTTAAGTGTTTTGGTTACTTGTTCTATTTGCAGAGCTCCTTGCTCGGCAAATAGGTGTTTCAAGGATTTAAAGTTAAGGGTTGAGGCTACTTGTGCTATTTGCAGAGCTCTTTGCTCGGCAAATAGTTGTTTTTGAGAATTCTTGATTTGAGACTGGTGCTACTTGCATTGTTTGCAGAAGTTTAAGCTCGGCAAACAGTACAAAGTGAAATTTTTCACCAAGTTTCTAAAACCAACTGTTTGCAGAGCATTTTGCTCGGCAAACAGTACAAAGTGAAAAATTTTCACCAAGTTTCTAAAACCAACTGTTTGCAGAGCATTTTGCTCGGCAAACAGTACAAAATGAAAAAAAAAAAATTCACAAAGTTTTAAATCCAACTGTTTGCAGAGCATTTTGCTCGGCAAACAGTACAATTTGAAATTTTTCACATTGAAATTTTTCTTTATCAATTGACAACATTTTTGTTGTTCAATAAAAGAAAATTTCATACATTGTAAAGGAGTTGGACTGAACTGCTCATTTGCAGAGCTTTGAGCTCTGCATTTACATATTTCAACTCCAATACAAATCAAAATTTTGCCAAAACCAATTTTTTTTCTTGTCAAACACTGGACAAATCTTCCAAAATGTGCTATTTGCAGAGGTTTTTGCTCTGCAAATAGTACAAATTAGAATTTCAAATTTTTTTTTATGTTATTTTATTTTTATTTTTATTCTTTATTTTTATTCTATGTTTCTTTTATTATTATTTGTGATGTGTTTTAAAATGTTTAACTGTATATGTGTATTGTGTATGTATATATAGTATTTCATAAGTGTTTCGAGTGAGAGGCAAGGTATCGAACGCCTTTGTGTACTACCTTGTTTTCTTATCTTTTAATACTTATGTGATCCTATATATTGTCATGTTTTGTATATATATTTGAGTGAGATGAAAGGTATCGAACGCCTTTGTGTACTACTTTGTTCTCTCATTTTTTAATATATATGCAAAACATTGTCTGTGTAATAAATGTGTTTCTTAAAAGTTGGTATATTTTGTTATTTTTCTGTGTTTGAAATGTATTTTCTGGTCAACAACTTTGGTCAGTTTGTCTTAAACAGAAAAATAATAAAGTACCAAGATGGCAATGTTCAGAGAAGGAGATTCAATGAAAATGCAATCCAATCAAGCACTACATATCCCATTTGCTTGCAAATTCCCGATCATTCCAGAGATTCTTAGTTATCATGCATTGAATAATGCTTTGACTGGAGGTGCAATTGTACCTGAGAAGTATGTCTTTGAGCTGTGGCAATTGATTGAATATGTACGAGGAAGTAAAAGGCATAACACAGCAGACTACTTCAAATTTACACTAGAGTCAGATAATGAATTCTTCAATTGTAGATTCACTCTGGATGAATTTAGAACAATCATTGGATTTCCTGTACAAGATGAATACGAAGAACTACCTTCAGTTGAAGAAATGTTGGCTGGAATTCATTCATTGGGATATGCAGGAGAGTTGGCAACAATGAGAGATTTTAGAAGAAGTAATGTAGCTACTCTCTGGCATACGATGTACAATATTCTTACAACTTGTTTGATGCCATCACAGAAAGGGATTGATCTTATGACAAAGGATTCTCTGGCAATCTACTATGCAGTCACTCACAATGTGCAGTGTGACTTTGCAAAAATCATATGGGCGAAGATGATTCAAGTTGTTAAGGGAAAGAATAAACAAGACAGAAAATATATTCCCTTTATCAGATTTTTCACACTGGTTATCGAAGATGCTCTTGATAATGCAGAAGAAATTCCAAAGTTGGAAAACAGCTTTAAATGTGTGATTGCCTTGTATAAAGCCAACTTGAGAGGCACAAGTTGTGAAACTGTAAGACCTTTTCCAATTCCACCATTCCTGATAAATCTGGTTCCTGCTCAGAGTCCTCACCTTAGGGCTTATCTTGAGTGGTTAGTCTCAGCAATGGGGTCTGAAAACCGACAGACTCCTTCCCAAGCTGAGCATAGGTCGCCAAGTGAGGGTCCTAGTTCGTCAAAAAGAAAAAGAGGGGTTAGTGATGAAGGGGCCTCTGAGCAGAGGAAAAGAAAGTCAAAAAGAGTTATGTTTGAGCAAGATGTTGCTTCACCTGAACCTATTTCATCACCTGTTTCACAATCTACACCAAATATTACATCACAAACATCACCTTCACAATCTACACAATCTACACCAACCGTTCGCTTTTCGCAATCTTCACCTTCGCAATCTACACCTCTACCATCTGTAGTTTCACCGAATCCACCATTTATAACACCACCTCGTTCATCACCGATTCTTGATCCAACACCACTTGCATCTGCTTTACCTGATGAACCAACTCCACCACCAGGTAGACGACTTAAAATGGCTGCTAGAAGTGTACTGAAGCAGGCCTCAAAGAAAAAGAAATCCAAAAGAAAACATAAGTCGTCTAAATCTGCCAGAAAAAGTTATGAATCTCAATCAGCAGATGTGAATGAACAACCTGGTGCCTCAGCGGAGTTTGATGTTGAACAAGCAACAAGAATTGTGGATAATATTGTATCTGAGTTAGAAACTGAGCATGTTAGCACTGGAGATGATGATGTGCTGGAGGAACAAGGCAGGAATGAGGGAGGAGTTGAAAATACCAGAGAGGATGTGCGGTCCGGGTTAGGACAAGGGCATAAAGAAAACGTTGGCCCTCCATTAGTTCAAACCAATGTGTCTAGCCGGGTTGTTTACCCTAGGGTAGAAATTGGGAACTGCCCATTCTCGTATGCACCAACCTCTCCTAGCCATTCTGACTCCTCACAACAGGAGTTAGTCTCAGAAATTCACGGGGAACAGCCACGCTCACCACACTCTCCTCATTTGGAGGATGAGAGTGTTGAAATTAGAGAGGACCAGCCCCACCTCTCGCCTTCAGTTCATGCACAAGAGTCTAGATCTCCTAGGGACACGGATTCACAAGCCCAGTTGAGTACTGGTGCCGGAACAAGCAGAGGGGGACCCACTTTGTGTGACCCTCAAGGACAGCTTGGAAATCCTGCCTTAGCTAACATCACGCCATCTTTAGCCGCAGGTAACAGTCCTCAGACCGAGACTGGGGAGCAGTATGAACGCCGTAGTGACACTGCTGTTCCTCAGGATCAACCTGAGACTGTATTAACGGGCATTCTCAGTGACCCCGGTGTTGTTAGAGGTGTTGCCCAACAACAAGTCCAGGACAGTGATTTATCACAGTCTAGGACACCAATTGATTCGGGTTGCAAAGCCCATGAATCTGAAACTGCTAGTGAGGGTATAACCCGAGGATCCGCAGGAAATCCTGAATCAGCATCGCTGAATTTAGGTCACACCACAAGTGTGCCAACAACCTCCGAGTTGGATCCTCCACATCAAACACCAACACAAAGAACACCAACACCAACTCAAATTCCATCAACATCAACAAATCTACCAACCAAAGATTCTGCATGTGAAATTTTGTTAAAAATCTTAAGATCGGAGGGTGATTTGTTGACTGCTACTGAAAGAGGAGCGTTGAATGCGTTGGAAGTAAGAGAAAGGGAGATTGCACAAGAAAAACAAGTAAAGCATCTTGAAGAAAAAGTTCTAAAACAGAAAGCAGAGTATGATGCTAAGCTTGCAGCCTTTGAATTAAGATTGTTAGCATTAGAATCTTGCCGACCGGCCTCGGTTGCTTCTCGACGGGATGATCCTGATGATCACCCCGAGGGGGAGAACCAAGGAGAAGGTTAAACGAATATTGATAATACTTCGGCAAGAGTTGAAGGAATTGTTGAAGATGTAGTGATGGAAGAAAGAGCTGAAGGTGGTAACCAAGATGAAGAATGAAGAAATTCAAAGAAGACTTAAGGAAGTTTTTGGAACTAGTTCTGATGATGATGATGATGAAGATAATGAAAATGTTGTTGAAAATGAAGATGAAGGGTATGTGATTGAAAATGAGATAGTTGAATATGTTGAGAGAGATGCAGATATTGAAGCCTTAAAAGATAATGTTACAATGGATGAGCCGGAGATAGTTGAGTATCCAGCAAATGTAGAAGCTGTTGAGGAACCTGTGTTTGAAGACTTCCCAGATCTTGATTATTTTGAAACAGGTTCATCAAGCAGAAAAGATGCTGGAGAATCTTCTACTTAGGGTTTCACAACTCCTCAACACTATACCTTTGAAGACTTCAATAGCTTTGATGAATTGAGAAAGACTCCTGAGGCTGCATCTCAGAACTTCAAGAAATCAACATATAAAAAGTGTTGAAAGATGCAATCGTATCCGAGGAAGTTCTTCCTGATTACTTTCCAACTGAATTGACTGATGAACAAAGGAGGTTCATTAATCGGGGATACTTCTTGAGGGATAAAGAAAGAATGGTTGCACTGGGTGTTAAGCCAAAGGAGGCAGCCAAGAAGTCTAGATTCTTGGAAGAAAGAGCTTTTCCAATCTTTTGTAGAGCTACCAAAGTTACTAAAACCAAAAGACCTGAGTTGGAGTCAATGTACAAGTTTAAGGAAGCAAGACAAGTAGAAGAATACAAAGAGCTTCTTAAACTCACCAAGCAATATAATCCCAAACTCCTTGAAGAACAAAGAAATCACAAAATTTTGGTGCTGATCAGAGTTATTTTGGTTAAAAGGAATACTATCTCAATCCCAAGTTTCATGTCAAAAGAGATAATGGCAAGAGCTACAGATTTACTGAAACACAGTTCAAGCTGCTGCCAGTTGATGACATTATCTTTCTCTACAATCATTTCGTGAATGCTATACAGAGATATCGTGAAGATGTTATTGCCTTTGAAGCTGTTAAACGATATATGTCAAGCTGCATACAATATGCTTCATTGGAAGATTTTCAGATAGGATTTGAAATTGTGAAGAGAAAGATTAATGTGCCATATCCAGATCAAAGTCTATACACTACAGATATTGAACAGCTAAGTATTGGTCATATCATAGAAGAACCATCATTCGGTGTTGTATTTTTGAATAGCAGAAAGAAGAAGATTTTCATTCGTATGGATGAACTTGCTTCTTATTCTGATGGAACTTTGGACTTTTGTAAGAATGTGTTGTTGTGCCTGCAAGAAGACGAGCAAGATAAAAAGAAAAAGGAAGTGTTTGATAAAGCAATCTCCAAGATTAATCAAAGACTCGAGTACAGAGACAGTATTAGAATGATGAGAGAAGCAAAGAATGTTCAGAAGTCTAAGTACGTCGTACGTCGAAAAGGAGGTTGTTGGATCAAGTATGAACCTGGTCATCGTCCAGGTCCTCAGAACATTCCTCCAAGAAACTTTGCAGACAACATGATTGTTCCTGATGATAGACCAGAAGGAGAAAATTGGTTCTGGCATCCAAACAAAGATAGACCAAATACAAGAGTTTAAAGAAAGACAAAGACTAGATATTTTTCACAAATCACTACTAAGGGGGAGATTGTTAGAAATATAAATGTAGTAGTTGATTTGTGTACCTTATGTTATTTTGTACCTATATTGTAAACTTGTTACAATGGAAGGGGGCATAGGGTAAATAGCTCATATGTATATAAACCCCCTCCATTATGTTAATTGTAACCTTTCACCACATAATACAAACTAATCTTTCCCTGACATCTCTCTACTCTCTCTCTACTTTCTCTCACTAGAAACCTCCATTAACACACACTAAAACACACACTAAAGCTCGAATTCTATACTCTACATGTTCCAAGCATATGACCGGATGTAAGTCCCTGCTGTGTAGCTTTAGGATTCGCGTTGGTCCTAATGTTACTTTTGGAGATGACTCTCAAGGAAAGACTGAAGGATTTGGTATACTTTCAATTGGTCCACTTATTTTTAGAAGGGTCTCATATGTAAATGGTTTGAAACACAATTTGATCAGTGTAAGTCAGTTGTGTGATGCTAGTTATGAAGTGAGATTCAGGTCTGATAAGGGTATTGTTCTTGATTTAGAAGGCAATGTGGTCTTATTGCAAAAAGGGATGAGTCCTTGTATTCTTTTGATATGAGAAAACCAACTGTAACTAGAGAAGTTTGTTTCATGTCAAAGACTCAAGATGAGCTGAACTGGTTGTGGCATAAAAGGTTATCTCATATGAATTTTAAAGACATCAACAAGCTGTGTAAGAAAGAGTTGGTGTCTGGTATTCCAGTGATAAATTATGAGAAGGACAAGCTGTGTGGTGCTTGTGAGAAAGGCAAACAACACAAAGCTACTTTCAAATCTAAAACATGCTCAACCATTGATAATTGTTTAGATCTGCTTCATATGGACTTATTTGGACCAATTAGTACTCCATCATTCACTGGAATGAGGTACTCCTTGGTAATTGTTGATGAATATTCAAGATACACCTTGGTTTTCTTTCTCAAACACAAGAGTGAAACTGCTGACAGCATTATTCATTTCATCAAGCAAGCTAAAATTCTTTACAAAAGGCCTGTTAGGCAATTAAGAAGTGATAATGGTACTGAATTTAAGAATATCACTCTTAATTCATTTTGCAGTGAAAAAGGAATTTCACAAGTCTATTCAGCTGCCAGAACTCCTCAACAAAATGGTGTTGCAGAAAGAAGAAACAAAACACTTATTGAAGCTGCCAGATCCATGATGGCTCAAAACAATGTCAAGTCTCATTTCTGGGCTAAAGCAGTACACACAACTTGCTTTACCCAGAACAGATCCCTTATTGTGAAAAGACACCAGAAGACTGCATATGAACTTCTTAGGGGGAGAAAACCTGAAATTGGTTTCCTAAGAATGTTTGGAAGTCCTTGCTACATTCTGAATCAGAAAGACCATCTTGGAAAGTTTGATGAGAAAGCAGATGAAGGTATCCTACTTGGGTATGCAACAATGATGAAAGCCTACAGAGTGTACAACAAAAGAACTAAAACAATTGAGAACTCTGTTAATGTAAGCATATATGAAGGTTGTTCTAAGCCAGATTGCTCTCCTCCTGAAGATGAAGATTTCAATTTTGAAAAACTGGCTGTACCTGAGAATGAGCCTCCAACTAATCCTCTAGTTGGAGCTGATAATGCTCAAACTCAGGGGGAGCAACTCATTGAAGAAGAAGAAGGTGTTCCAATCTTTGAAAATGAGCAAGCTGATCCAACTCCTACTGAAGAAACTTTTGTTAATCCATCAAATGATGCTCCAGCTGACTCAGATTCCCCTATTCCAATCCAAGCTGATCAGCCTATTCCTCAAGCTGATCATACTGGACCATCAAATCTGAATCAGCTCATTGTCCCAGTTGCAAATAATTCAACTCATGTAACCAAATAGACAAGGAGTCATCCAATTAACCAAATCATTGGTGATCCTCTCTCTGGTGTTAAAACAAGAAGAAAGGCAACAGGCAATTTCTGCATGTTTGTCAATTTTGTAAGTAAGGTGGAACCAACTGAGGTTAATGAAGCACTGGCAGATCCTTCTTGGGTAAATGCAATGCAAGATGAGTTAACACAATTTGAAAGAAACAAGGTTTGGGAACTTGTTCCAAGACCTCATCACAAAACTGTGATTGGAACCAAGTGGGTCTACAGAAACAAAATGGATGAAAGGGGAGTTGTGACCAGAAATAAAGCAAGATTGGTAGCTCTTGATTACAGACAAGAGGATGGAATTGATTATGATGAGACTTTTGCTCCTGTGGCAAGATTAGAGGCAATCAGAATGTTCTTGGCCTTTTCTGCACACAAAGGTTTCAAAGTCTATCAAATGGATGTGAAGAGTGCATTTCTTAATGGGAAATTGGAGAAGAAGTCTATGTTGAACAACCTCCAGGTTTTGAAAGTTCAAAGTTTCCTGACCATGTGTTCAAGCTTGACAAAGCTCTCTATGGTTGAAGCAAGCTCCAAGGGCATGGTATGACACTTTGTCTAAATTTTTATTGGCTAACAACTTCAAAAGAGGTAATGTTGACAAGACTTTGTTTGTGAGAAAGTATAATGGTGATATCCTGCTTGTACAAATTTATGTAGATGATATCATATTTGGGTCTAGTAGTGAAAGACTTTGCAAAAAAATTTCTGAATTAATGTCTAAAAAGTATGAAATGAGCATGATGGGAGAACTAAACTATTTTCTGGGTTTACAAGTTAAACAGACTAAAAATGGAATTTTTATAAACCAAGGAAAATATGTTAAAGATCTCTTAAACAAATTTGGTTTTAGTGATTGCTCACCTATGAAAACTCCTATGGGAACTAGTGATAAGCTGGGTGAAGATAAAAATGGCAAATCTGTTGACACCACAGCTTATAGGGGTATGATAGGATCATTACTTTACTTGACTACTAGTAGACCAGATATTATGTTTGCTACATGTCTTTGTGCAAGATATCAAGCTAGTCCTAAGGAATCTCATCTTAAGGTTGTAAAGAGAATCTTCAGATACCTTAAAGGTAGTCCCAATCTGGGTCTTTGGTATCCCAAAGACTCAGGATTTGATCTAATTGGCTATTCAGATTCTGACTTTGCAGGCTGTAAGATTGACAGAAAAAGTACTTCAGGAGCTTGTCAATTACTTGGCAATAGACTTGTAAGCTGGTCCAGCAAGAAACAGCATTCAGTTTCCATCTCTACTGCAGAAGCTGAGTATGTTGCTGCAGGAAGTTGTTGTTCTCAAATTCTCTGGATGCAATATCAGCTTCAAGACTATGGTGTCACTGCATCAAAAACTCCAATCTTTTGTGACAATACCAGTGCCATAGCAATTTCAAACAATCCTGTGCTTCATTCAAGGACCAAGCACATTGATATAAGATATCATTTCACTAGGGATCATGTGATGAAAGAAGATGTTGAACTCCACTTCATTCCAACAGATATACAGCTTGCTGATTTATTTACAAAGCCATTGGATGAATCAAGGTTCAACTATCTCATAAGTAAGCTAGGTATGCTAAATTTGTAAAAGGTAGTGAGCTAAGTAATAACAAATCTGACCCCTTAGAGTTATTCTAAATTTTGAGGGTAAGCTGTGTCTGACCCAGACTACCCTTTCATACTTGGTGTATTTCCAAGTAAAAGAGGGTAAGCTGAGTCTGACCCAGTTTCGTGGTGATTTTTGTTATTAAATATCTCAGTGCGTTTTATTATTTACAATATTTTATTTAGTTTACTTCTTTATTCACTGTCTATTAAATTGGTGACTGACACGTGTAGTGAAAACTGGTGGTTACTGAAAAAGTACCTCCACTACTTGCTTGTCCACCAATTAAAATCTTTCTCTCTCCTATTTTCAAACGGTTAAAATATAAATTAAGTGTATATAATCACAATTTAACCTAAATCCCAAATCACTTCTTCATTTCTTTTAAATCAATTTTTTTCTCTCTAATCTGAATACTGTTTTATTAGTTTTTAATTTCTTCTAAAAATTGTTTTAAATGGCATCATCATCTGTTTCTGCAAATAACTCTCAATCTAATTCTTCTTCTGAATCTGAGGTCCCATACCCAGCTCCAGTAAGCGTGAGTAAGCTTACACCCTATGTGGTGGGTAATAATGTGGTAGTAGTCCCGGCTGATCTTGATACTGGTAAAATCAAGATTGGTAGTCTCGTCTCAGCCAATGTTCATCCTCCTTCTTGGGCTAAAGGATATGATGAGATTGTAGCATTTTTGTGGTACCATCCATTTGGCAAGATGATGATTGAGAAGCCTGATGTGGTGTTTAAGGATCTTTTGTGTGAATTTTGGGCAAGCTGCTATGTAGGTAAGAACAAGAAAGGAGATCCTGCAATCTATGGCACAATCCTCAACGGTAAGAAAAAGGTTTACCTTGATTTTTGCAGGGAAAGAGGAAGGGAACAAGAAGCACTTGAGGAAGCTGTCCCTTCTTCGACGCGATCTGAGTCTGACACTCAATCTGCCAATCAGGGGGACCCAGGTACACATGCTTCTGAACCCTCAAACTCTTCCCAATCTATTCAATCTTCTTCTCCTTCAAAAGAGGGTGAAGGGTTGGCCAAATCATCAGCCACCCTAGCCACACCCTCATCCACTCATTCAAAATCCGCTTCTAAAAGACCCATTGTTGAGGACTTAGTACCTCACAGTGCCAAAAAGAAAAGAACACAAAGGAAATCTGAATCAGCTTCTGGGGTTGATATTGCGACATCAAATTTTGAGATCCCCCAAGGTGCAGTGGCAGCTAAGGAACGTTCCAAAGCTGACTCTGCCACCCAAGCTGATATGCCGAATACACCACACCCATCTGCACTCTCCCAAAAGAGTGTAGACGAGCTAAAGGGAACAACTACTGCTACCCAACCCTCCAAACAGGGTGAAGGTATTGAAAGAAAGACCTCCTCCCAAGGTCATACTGAGTCTGCACCTAAAACGCCATCATCAGCCTCCCAAAAGGTTGATGATATCATTAAAGGGACAACAGAGGATCAAGCCCAGATCCAAAATGAGTCAGAGTCTATGCACTTCAATTCTGAGGATGGTCAGCCAAAGGAGAGAAGTATCGAACGCACTTGTGACACTGCTTCTCCTCCCCAAGCTGATCAGACTCCTTCTCTCTTACACTCTGAGTCTGCACAGGCTGTCAATGCCCCTTCTATGTCACAAGGAGGGGTACAGGTCTCAATTCTCCCTAAGGATACTTTGGTGCAACAACACACCTCTGTTGAAGGGCAATCAAATACACAAAACATTACACCTACGGGGTCTGTGTCTGCATCTGTCCTTGGACAGACGGATCCTGTAGGTTACATGGCTGTCTTTAAGGCAGTTATGTCAGCCCCTTGTGCAGCAAAGGGAACCATTGGTGGTCCTCTCGATGCCAATGAGAATATAATCACTATCTCCGGAAGTGATTCTTCATTCGATGATGTGCTTGCCCATCCATCCTCAAGGGATGATCTGATGGAAGATGCCAGTGGAGGAGTTGATCAACATCATGATCAACACATTCCCACTGGCCCTCAGCCTGAATTAAACATCAATCTTTCTCAAGCTGACCAGCACATCATCATTTCTGAAAAATCCACTCATGAGACTCACTCTCATGAGCATATTCACCAAAACTCCCTTAGCCTCCACCCCCTTCTATATGAGCCCAATGACCCTGATTTTAAGGATTGCAGGCTGCTCTTTCCAGAGTCAGTGGCTTTTAAGCCAACTGTGTTAGGTCCAGATTTACTGGACTCGCTCCAGACTCGACTACTGGAGCCTTACTGAAGATCTGTCCAGAAACGTATTCTACTGGACCTACTCCAGACTTGGAATCTGGAGTCCCTCTAAAGATTTGTCCAGAAATAATAGAAGACCAGTGAGCAAATACTTGTATAGGAAATCTGGAGTATTCTCCAGATTAGCTCACTGGACTTCACCCCAGTCCAGATCAACTCTACTGAAGACGTTCTCACTGAAGTCAGAATAAAGAAGACTGACAAATGGCGGAGTCCACTGAAAGTCTTACCAGATCTGTACACTGGAGGATTGTCAGTGTTCTAGACCTTACAAGTCTGAACACTGATATCGAGGATTGACTTTTGCCTTTACACACTTTCCAAAGAACAATCCACTTGTTCTTTACCAAAGTTTATGCGTGTAAAGGTGGTTGGATAAAAGGATACACAGTCATTTAATGTGACTTTATCCTTGTACCTTATCCAATGCATTTAATGTTCTTGTCGGATCATTAAATATATGCAACCATATTTGTACGGCACAAAATTCACTGGTGAATTTTGTTGCCTATAAATACAAAGTCATTTCCTTGAGAAAAATACTTTTAAGCATACATTTTGCATTTAAGTGAATTTGTCTAAATACTCTCGATCTTAAACTGAGATACTTCACAACTTTAAGTATCTCGATCCAAAAGAGTTATTTGACAAATATAGATCATTTTTAATTCATAGGTTGTTAGGATACATACTTATTTGTATTATCTTGATTCCGCACAACCTTGTATTTTATTTAACATCATAAATAAAATACACCATTGAAAATTACATAATGTTTCCACTTTACTTGTTTATTGCTTTAAGTCTTGTATTACTTTATTTATATACTTGCATTTATATTAAAGTAATACTAGTCCATTCTAGTGATTATTAGACTTGTTGTATTTTACACTTTCTAGGTTAACCATCGTATTTCAGGGACTCACATTTGGTATCAGAGCAGAAGGCTAAACATTGCCTAGATCTGTTTCTTTGATGGCTAACCAAGAAAATACACAAGGAAGTTTTAATCTTGGTCCCGATCCTAATGTTAATATTAATGATCAAAATGAACCACCTATTGTTAATAACACTAATCCACCTCCTCCTCCTACTCCTGCTTCTCCACACGTGCATGTGCACTATTCAAACAATCCTGTTCCTAAATTCAGTGGGAACAGTGATGAGTTTGGTACGTGGAAGGCTAGGATGGTTTTGCATATCACTGGTATTGAGAGGAACATGATGAAAATCTTAAATGAAGGTCCTTATGTCCCTACATTACCTCTCAATCCCCTTCTTGATCCTTCTGGATCTAGAAGATGAAGGGAAAAGAGGGAGGAACATTGGTCTGAAGAGGAGAGGAGATTGGTGAATCTAGACACCCTTCTCAAAAACATGATCCTCGGGGCCGTTCCAGAAACCCTTATTCCCACACTAGTTCTTTTTCCTAGTGCTAAAACCATGTGGGATGAACTTCTAAACCAACATGAAGGAGGAGATGACACCATTGTCACCAGAAAGGTCTCCTTAAACAAGAGGTATGAGTCATTTTTTGCTCAGCCTAATGAGTCTCTCATTGGTACTTACACCAGATTTATGAGTATCATAAACCAGTTGAGAGGTCTCGGGGTTGAGAAGGACAAGGATATACTTCTGGAGAAATTTTGTGATATTCTGCCCACCAAATGGTCTCACATGATCTTGGTCTTACGACAAGGTAAAACTCTGCACACACACACTCTCTCAACTCTATATGGAGCTTTCAGGTACACTGAAGAAAATCAAGCTCAGAGAGTGGTGGCAGAACAAGTTGCTTTTAACCATGCCTCCAGTAGTCCTAATGTGGTTAGTCATACTGAACCACAAAGTACAACACTGATATCTTATGAGAATGTATTTTCTATGAAGAAGATGGTGTCTGAACTCATGGATTCTGGAGAGTCCAGTCAAATCTCTCCAGACTGTTGTGATGAAACTGATGATGATGACTTCATTGCAATGATTGCTAAAACGTTTAACCGTTTCAAAGCAAGAGCAAATAGGCCATCTGGACAATTCGCATCCAGTTCTTCAACTGATAAGACCAATTTGACATGCTTTAAGTGTGGCAAAAAGGGTCATTTCATGAAAGATTGCAGGCCGTCCGTCCTCATGAATCCACCTACCTCCAATTATCGTTCGGGTCGGACACCCTTAGCATCCCCATTACACGTCCGGAACGCCGCCCCAAAACTGCCGCCCCAATGGTCATTTCATGAAAGATTGCAGGTCCAGCCAGTTTGTATCCAAGCTTGGTCCATTTTCTTCAAATAATAAGCCTGATGATAGCTATAAATTGAAATATAAAAAGCTTAAGGCCCAGATTGCTCTCATGGCACAACAAATGAAAAACAATAATAAGTGCATGATTGCAACAACTGAAGAGAAGTGGGTTCCTTCTGATGAATCATCTGCTGATGAAGAAGAAGAAAGAGATTGCTGTTACATGGCTCTGGCAGACGATGAGCACCTGGTGAAGGAAGATGTCACATCTGGACGATGGGTGGACATAGTTATTAAAAAGGTTAGTGATTATGATACTGCAACTGACCAAGAATTAAAACTGGACATAGCTGAAGCTCTTAATTCTGATTTGATATTTGTAGAAATGATTGTGTAAATGGTCTAGAAACAGATTTTTCTGAAATAACCGTCTTAAAATCAAAATTAAAAGAACTTCAAGACATTGAACTGGCATTTCAAGCCCAGGTTCTGGTAACTGAACAATTGATTCAAGAAAAACAAGATCTTGAAGTCATTTTAGAGAAAGAAAAACTGGTAATTAAATCATGGCTAAAACCAAAAAGCCATATGATGCTGGAGTAAATCAATTTCCTGCTCAAAAACGTGCATATTTAGATGGAAATACTCACGTAGCATCATTAATACCAGTAATTGATCGATTACCAGAGGGGTTCAGGCCCACCACTGTATATGATGAGCCTGTAACTCCCAAGGCCAATATCTACCCAGTTCAATCCCCAGAGGTTAAGACTGGAGCATTCCAGATGACTGCTCCAGTTCAAAAGGTCAATCAGACAAAACCTTTGCCTCAGACCAATCCCCTACCTAAGCCTAGAACTGGAAAGGCTAAGGTATCATTTGAAGAAAATGTTTTGTCCAGGTTAGAGAGCCAGATTCAAATACTGACTCGCCAATTTCAAAGTTTTAATGCAAGATTAAACTTTATTGAGGGTACTTCATCTGGCCCTAGACAAAATACAAAACCTTTTGCAAAGAAAGTTAAATCTATTTATCCAGTTGAGAAAAAGAAAAAGGTTTCAAAAATATCAACCCCAGTGGTCTTTTCAACTAAGACCACTGTTGAAGAAAGTGAACTAACCAGATTGCCCCAGAGACCTATAAGGGAGGGTCCAGTGAACCCATCAGTCGATGGGTTCCCAAATCTAACTGATAATATCTGGTATGTGTGCAGGGCGATCGAAAGAAATATATCTGGTATCTTGACAGTGCTGCTGGCAGGACGATGACCGGATGTAAGACCCTGCTGGAGGAGTTCACATTTCTGATGGACCCTCCATTACTTTTGGAAATGATGGTTGTGGAAAGACTGAGGGATACGGTGTTCTGAAAAATGGACAAGTCAAGTTCAGACGTGTTGTATTTGTGAATGGTTTGAAATATAACCTGATCAGTGTAAGCCAACTGTGTGATGATGGCTATCAAGTTTTATTCAATATTGCTCAGGGTATCGTATTCAACAAGGACTGGAAGGTAGTGTTGATTGCTCCCAGAAAAGGGAATGTGTACGTGATAGATATGGAAAGCTCTCCTTCAGAGCAGTGTTTCTATACTCAAGCTGATGAAGACACAAACTGGTTATGGCACAAAAGGTTATCCCATTTAAATTTCAAGAATATTAATAAGTTGTCCAGAAAACAACTTGCAGATGGGATACCTTCAGTTTCCTTTTCAAAAAGGAAAGGCCATGTCCAGGATGTGAGATGGGTAAGCAAAAACGTACCAGTTTCGAGACCAGACAGAATTTCAGCATATCTGAACCTCTTCATATGCTTCATATGGACCTCTTTGGTCCAGTGAACGTTCAGACTCGTGCTGGTAAAAGATACACCCTGGTGATCGTAGATGAATTCTCCAGATATTGTTGGGTGATCTTTCTGAGGTCTAAAAGTGAAGCTGCTGCTGAAATCATCAGTCTTATCAAGCAAATTGAGCTCAAGTACAGTCGAAAAGTGTGTCAGTTAAGAAGTGACAATGGAACAGAATTCCAGAATTCAACTCTGGAGTCATTCTGTACTGACACTGGCATCTCCCAGAATTTCTCATCAGCCCGCTCTCCAGAACAGAATGGAGTGGTGGAAAGGAAGAATCGAACGCTGATAAAAGCTGCCAGGAGTATGCTTGCTGAATCTGGTCTGTCTACCAGTTTCTGGGCTGAAGCAATTGCTACTGCTTGCCACACCCAGAACCGGTCAGTGTATGTGAAGCGACACTAAAAGACAGCCTATGAAGTCTTAAGAAATAGAAAACCAAATATTGGTTATTTTCACGTTTTTGGATGTCCAGTTTACATCCTGAACGACTCCAGTCAGTTAGGCAAATTTGATGCCAAAGCTGATGAGGGGTATTTCTTAGGCTATTCAGCCATTCGCAAGGCCTTCAGAGTCTACAACAAGTAAGTCCCAACTCGTGAGATGGTACTACTGAAGACACCTCTATGTCGATGGTGGAGTTACTTTGCAATATATGCACTGAACTGGAGACGACCAGTTGCAGTGTGTATATACCAAGTTCTAGATAGATTACTTATATAAATGACAATAAGTAAAGAACAATGCAGTAATACAAATAACTTGTAAGATAACTTGATGAGACAATATGTATTTTTCAATGTGTAATTTATTTATTGATATTAAACAAATTACAAGGTTGATGCGGAACCAAGATAATACAACGAATGTAAATATCTAACAACCTATGAAATACAATTGATCTACACTCGGAATTTCTCAAGACAATCGAAACACTTAAAGTTGTGAAATGTTCCTTTTAGCGATTGAGGAGAATATTGCACAAGTTCACCAAGAATATTGCAGGTTTGCAAAGTGTGAAGTTATTCGTTTTGTGAAATAACTTCTGATTCTTGGTTGTGCAATGACTTGTATTTATAGGCAAAGTTAACATTGGGATGTTAACTTTAGCCGTACAAATGTGGTTGGAGCATTTAAGGAATAGCATTTAATTCCTTAAAAAGCAGTGTAAAGTCGCATGTTAAAGTGACTTTACATAACCACCTTTATGTACCTTTTAATACTTAAAGAATAAGATAAGGCTTATTATCCGGGTAAAGGTACATAAAGTATACAAGTCAATTCCTCGTATCAGTGTAAAGCTTTGTAAGGGCTTTCCACTGATGGTCTCCAGTTTGTAACTGACTAGAATGTCAACTGGGCTTCGCTGCAATTGCCATTCTCTATCTTCCATTTGTTGTCTTCGACTTCAACTAGAATGCTTCTTCAACTTGGTCAGTTCTCAACTGGAGGAAGTCTTCAGTTGCGTTAACTGTACGGTGCAACTGGACTTCAATATATTTCTCGACAAATCATCTTGGTCACCAGTTTTCACTAGTCTCCAGATGCAACTGGTGACTGGCAAGTGTAAACTGGTGACTGGCCAGTTCCAGGTGAACTGGTCCTAACAAATTCCCCCTATTTGTCTAGAAATATAGTCTAAGTCTTTTCTAGTTCTTGTATCTATACAAGTGTGAACTATAGAGACTTGTTCGATTTAAATCTATCTAAGTATCTAAGGCATTTTTATAGATCAATAAATGCCTTAGGTTTTTCTTTTATGTTTGTTAGATTTTAATCTATTATCTACCTTGTGGTTACAAACTGGTAACTTCATTTATACAAGGGAATGAAATTTATACAAGTTACAGAATGTAAATACAAATTACAAGTAGATAACTGAAGAAAGAACTTAATGAGATGGCCCTTCGCCAGTTCTTCTTCTCTTGGCAACTGAAGAGATAGGCTGAGTATCTTCAGGGTCAATATTCAACTTTTGCTCAAGATTTTCTTTATGTTGACTCTTCCCCCTTAGAAAGTTTACCCATGCTTTCTCGAACCTATTCTTTTGTGCCTTAGCATCCAAAACATTCACCATCTCCACCCATTCGCTGAACCCATATTGTATGACACCAGGATCATCAGTTCTAACCAGTGGCCCACCAGTATACTTAACTTCGATTTGAAAAACCTTGGTGCCTGGCTTGATTGTAACATTGACACTACCATTAATAGTACCACTATGTCTTCTGGTTGACATGATCTGGGAGTAGTAGTTTCTAGCTTCAGGATCATTTGTGATTTTTATACTCCCAGCACCAGCAGCCAGTACAGCGGACTTAATGTCTTCATTGGATACTCGCCAGTTGATTCAACGAATGTGCTAAGGTCAGCATCTCTTGCATCTCTTGTCAGTGGTTTTCTTGGTTGTGGAATCCTTCTTCTTGGTGGATCCAATACACTCTTCACAACCTTCTTGACATTTGCAATTCTCTTTAGAATCCCACTGGCCCTTATCTCCTTAGCCTTCTCCACTGAAATGTTTAAACTTCTGGCATCAAATTCTACTTCATCCTCAGCATAGTGTCTGTCCAGTTCTACATCCAGCATTTCATTCAACTGGTCAACTATCCTGGGATCATTTTTATCCTAACATACTCCTCCTTAGTGATACCCAAAAGATTGGCATCACTCATTTCAAGCAACTTAATCTGAGCAAGATGTGCCCTGGCTTCAGCTTGGTTTCTTTGTTTCATTTTCTTTCTTTCTTTAATGTCATCACCAAGTATGGCCAGTCTTCTACTATCACTATCTGAAACTGGAGGGAGTATATCAGCATTGCCAGTTTCCAACATTACATCAGTGGCCGGCTGGGCAGATGCATCACCAGCTAAACCTTTGCCTTTATCCAAAACAACATTTCCCCTATCGCCAACATCACCAGATCCACCAACTCTTTGCTCACCAGCTTCAGTACTGGTAGCCATAAACAATTCTCTTCCAGAATGGAGTCCTTCCAGGTGCAACTGGTGTAAGAAGGACTGACTTCTTTCCCCCTTGGCAGCATCTAGACCTGCCCTAATACTTCCCATTCAGAGGGTGAGATGGCAACCGGTCAAGAGGCTGCAATTGCAAGTCCTTACACTCCTTGAAAATTCACACATCATCCTTGAAGGACCTCCTTAAATGGTTCGTCTCCTTTGACTGAGTCAAAACATTGGCAGTTACTTGTTCTTGACCAGTCTTTCAATTCATTCAAGATCTTGGAGTCCTCATCCAAACCGGAGACAACCTTATCCTTAACTTCATCATCCATCTTCTTCAGATTTTCCACTTCAGTTGTCAGTTTCTCTATAGATTGAGCATGTAGAGATACTTGGGTGTTCAAACTTTCTATGCTGCCTCTCAACTGGTTGATCTCACTGGTAAGTGGGGCCAGATCAACCTGAGGAGTGGCCAGCTTGGTGATCTCAGACATCACCCTTTCAATCAAATTGCTCTTCTCTAGCACCCAGCGTATCCTCTATTTTCTGACCAACCGAAGTCATCAACTGCTCTCCAAGGCCAGTTACATCTAGGCCAGGTCTTTCAATAGTTCCTTAACCTGCCTTTCAATCTCTTTCAAGTCAACTTCTGAAGTTCTGACAGTATTTCCTAGCAAGTTGGAGATTGAACTAGAGACCTTGGAGTGAGTTAGGTCAAAGGCTTCCTTTAGAGTACCAGCCAGATTGTTGCAGCCAGTGACCAACTCATTAAGCTTTGAACACCAAGTCTTCATTTGAAGAAAACTTGTTTATCCCCAGATCGACCACCTTAATATTTGTCAAATGATCTTTGTGGTATCTGGAGAATGACTTGGTATTCTTGTCAAGTGTCTTCTGAATCTCCTCCACCCTGGTAAGAAGGTTTTGGAGATCGGCTTGTAGTGAGACAACTTGACTATCCAGTGACAAAGGAGAAGGTGTCACTGGACCACTAGCAGTTACTACTGGAGCAACTGGAGGAGGCAAACTGATGGAAGTCTCCCCAGTTGTCAAACCAGCAGTTGAAGATATAATTGGAGTAGTGGTTGAAGAAAGGACTGGAAAATCAAATTGTTGTTCATGCTGAGAATGCTCAGGTGTGAACAACGGCGACGGTGGTGGGGGCATTTCTCGAGCAAGTGAGAATTGCCCAGTTGGTAAAGGAGCAGAATTATTGGTAAAGATATAGCTATAGGCACATTTTTTGTGGTGGTGAAAGTGAAATTGATGCGTCTGGAAGACTGGAGATGAAGGGTCTTGAGCTTGTACAGAAGCATCAAGAATCTCCAAATCTGTTTCAGTACCTTCAGAATCCGAAGATTCTATAAGGATTTCCTCGTCATTAACACTCATGTCCAGATCCATGAATGTAACTGAGGGCTGACCAGTTACCTGGTCAGTCTCCAGATGACCTTCCCCAGTTTCCTGGATGGGTGCATCTGTTGGTGGATCAAATGCCGAAGCATCTTCACCAGGGATAGATGAGATTGGTGTTGCTTCAGTTATGGTTGCTCTATCCTCAACCACAACATTAGACACACTGGAGGGTCCCTCATTATTTTGAGGCCCGCCCAGTTGCCTTTCTGACACACCTACAAGAGGTGCATCAGTTGAAGCGAATGCCAGTTGCATTCGTTCAGGAATTTCTGAACGAATGCAACTGGCATTCGCTTCAACTGATGCATCTCTTGTAGGTGAGTCAGAAAGGCAACTGGGCGGGCCTCAAAATAATGAGGGACCCTCCAGTGTGTCTAATGTTGTGGTTGAGGATAGAGCAACCATAACTGAAGCAACACCAATCTCATCTATCCCTGGTGAAGATGCTTCGGCATTTGATCCACCAACAGATGCACCCATCCAGGAAACTGGGAAGGTCATCTGGAGACTGACCAGGTAACTGGTCAGCCCTCAGTTACATTCATGGATCTGGACATGAATGTTAATGACGAGGAAATCCTTATAGAATCTTCGGATTCTGAAGGTACTGAACAGACTTGGAGATTCTTGATGCTTCTGTACAAGCTCAAGACCCTTCATCTCCAGTCTCACTTCCAGGCGCATCAATTTCATTTTCACCACCACAAGAAATGTGCCTATAGATATATCTTTACCAACATATTTCGCTCCTTACCAACTGGGCAATTCTCACTTGCTCGAGAAATGCCCCCACCACCGTCGCCGTTGTTCACACCTGAGCATTCTCAGCATGAACAACAATTTTTTTCCAGTCCTTTCTTCATCCACTACTCCAATTATATCTTCAACTGCTGGCCTGACAACTGGGGAGACTTCTATCAGTTTGCCTCCTCCAGTTGCTCCAGTAGTAACTGCTAGTGGTCCAGTGACACCTTCTCCTTTGTCACTGGACAGTCAAGTTGTCTCACTACAAGCCGATCTCCAAAACCTTCTTACCAGGGTGGAGGAGATTCGGAAGACACTTGACAAAAACACCAAGTCATTTCCAGATACCACAAGATCATTTGACAATATTAAGGTGGTCGATCTGGGGATAAACAAGTTTTCATCTAATGAAGACTTAGTGTTCAGAAAGCTTAATGAGTTGGTCACTGGCTGCAAAAATCTGGCTGGTACTCTAAAGGAAGCCTTTGACCTAACTCACTCCAAGGTCTCCAGTTCAATCTCCAACTTGCTAGGAAATACTGTCAGAACTTCAGAAGTTGACTTAAAAGAGATTGAAAGGCAAGTTAAGGAACTTATTGAAAGACCTGGCCTAGATGTAACTGGCCTTGGAGAGCAGTTGATGACTTCGGTTGGTCAGAAAATAGAGGATACGCTGGGTGCTAGAGAAGAGCAATTGGTTGAAAGGGTGATGTCTGAGATCACCAAGCTGGCCACTCCTCAGGTTGATCTGGCCCCACTTACCAGTGAGATCAACCAGTTGAGAGGCAGCATAGAAAGTTTGAACACCCAGGTATCTCTACATGCTCAATCTATAGAGAAACTGACAACTGAAGTGGAAAATCTGAAGAAGATGGATGATGCAGT
>CM067167.1:280914594-281050194 GCA_034093135.1 Erigeron breviscapus
GGAGAACATGATTAGATCTTTTGAACAAGATAATGGAGAAGATGTTGTTGATGCTTGGGTTCGTTTCAAGGAAATGTTGAGAAATTGTCCAGGTCACGATTTGACTAGGGAAAAATATGTGGAGCTTTTCTTTGATGGGTTAGATAAGAAGTCCAAACGCGAATTGGGATATGCTTTCGGGGGTAGTTTCAATAACATTACACCCAATGAAGGTTATCAAATCTTGGAAGACATGGCGAAGGATAGCTCAACTTTGGATGATGAAAGGTTTTTGAAGAATGAGAAAAAGATGAAGAGAGGTACTAACCAAGGGAGAGTTGCTAAGGTTGAAGCTAGCAATGACCCAGGAGTTATTGGAGAGATTAGGGCGCTATCTGAGCGCATGGAAAAGGGGTTTGCTACTCAAGAGAATAGGTTTGGAGCAATTGAGAGGGATGTTAAGGTAGTAGCCGATGGGTGTGATCATTGTGGTGATATGCACTATTCTGATGAGTGTCCAAATCGGGCACCCGAAGATGTGAATTATGTTCAAAATCAGCCCCAAGGGAATTTCTACCGCAACACCGGTTTTCAGAACCGGCCTTCAGGTAATACTTCTTATAACTCTTCTTTTCAGTCTAATAATTCTCGTTTTTCAGGTAATAGGTGGCAAAGAGATAATTATCAGAATCAGCCACAACAGCAGACTAAGCAAGGACAAGGATCAGGTTCTTCTTCTTCTAATGCCGATCCTAATGCCGAGTTGAGAGAGATGATGAAGTAGTTGGCTAGTAATCAGGTTGAAACAAATACTAGCATTCAAATGATCAGGGAAGACACTAAGACCTTGAGTGAGAGGTTGGATCAGTTAAGTGGGAAGGTGGAGATCAACATGAAAAACCAGGGAGTTAATTTCAAGGATCTCGAAAGTAGGATGGCCGCTCTTGCTAGGCCCACGGGGACTCTTCCTAGCAACACACAGCAGAATCCTAGACCTCAGTTTAGTCTTGGACAGAGTCAAGGACAGAATCAGGGACAGAAATACACTCCACCTCCAATCCGCAATGAGCAAGCCAAAGCCATCACCACTCGTACTGGTAGGTCTTATGACTCACCTCCTATGCCTAATGTTGTTGTTTCAGATGTGCAGGATAAAGGGAGTGATGATGATGAGGTTGATGAAGAGATTGAAATGGAGGAAGATTCAACCGTGAAGACTCCGGTCACTCCACCAAAACCGGATGTGGTTCCAGAGGTTAAACAATACAAGCCAAAGATACCATTTCCACAGAGGTTCAAAAAGGCAAAGCTGAAGGAGCAATATAACAAGTTTGTGGAGATGATAACAAATGTTCACATTAATGTGCCTTTAGTTGATCTTATTCAGGGGATGCCACATTATGCCAAGTTCATTAAGGAGCTTGTGACTGACAAAGGAAAGATGGATGAGGTGAAAGCTACTTATCTTAATGCCGAGTGTTTTGCTATCTTGCAGAACCGCATCCCACCTAAGCTTGAAGATCCAGGGAGTTTCCTTATTACTTGTTCTATTCGTACTCTTACTTGTAAGGCACTTGCTGATTTAGGTGCTAGCATTAATTTGATACCTTACTCGGTTTGGAGTAAGTTAGCTCTAGGAGTTTTGAGACCTACCCGCATGAGTATTAGATTAGCTGACCATTCTTTTCAGTATCCCATTGGGATTGCTAAAAACATGACTGTCCGGGTAGGCCATATTGTGTTTCTAGTTGACTTTGTTATCCTCGAGATGGAGGAAGATACGAAGGTACCCCTTATTCTTGGACGACCATTCCTTAATACCGCGGATGCTATCATCCGTGTGAAGGATAAGGAAATTTCTTTGGGTGTGGGTACGGATAGAATTGTGTTTAATGTTGAAAAGTCCATCAAGCATTCATATTCTAATGATGAGTCTTGTTTCAGGATTGACGTTATTGATGATGCTTTAGACCGAGAGTTTCAGGAACTAATGGAGACCGACACTGGAGATAAGGAGATTGCTAATTTAGGATCGGGAGATATATCTGATGATGATTTGTTTGCAGAGGTTATGGCGCTTAGCTTGGATGAGACACCTCCCGAGGATGAGAGTTTTGAGGAGGTTGTTGCTGATGGAAGTTCGAGGGTACCGAATTTGTTGATGTACCACCCACTGATTTGGAGCTTAAGCCATTACCTTCCCATTTGGAGTATGCTTATCTGTCAGGTGAATCCTCTTTACCCGTGGTTATCTCGTCCTCACTCTCGAGTGACGAGAAGGATTGTCTTTTGTCTGTGCTTCGAGCCCATAAGCGGGCTTTTGCTTGGAAGACCACCGATATTCCAGGTATTAGTCCTAACTTTTGCCAGCATAAAATAGATTTTATTGATGATGTTAAGCCCGTTGTCCAGAGACAAAGGAGGCTTAATCCGAACATGAAAGAAGTTGTTAAGAAAGAGGTCATTAAGTTGTTAGATGCTGGGATCATTTTTCCTATTGCTGATAGTCCTTGGGTTAGTCCTGTTCATTGTGTGCCCAAAAAGGGGGGCATGACAGTTATTGAGAATGAGAATAAGGAATTCTTGGCCACTAGGACTATAACGGGTTGGCGGGTTTGTATTGATTACCGTAAGCTTAATGATGCCACCCGTAAGGATCACTTTCCCCTTCCTTTCATTGATCAGATGTTAGAAAGACTTGCGGGTAATGAATATTTTTGTTTCTTAGATGGGTTTTTCGGGTACTTCCAAATACCCATTGATCCCAAGGACCAAGAAAAGACCACCTTCACATGCCCATTTGGTACTTTTGCTTATCGGCGAATGCCGTTTGGTTTGTGTAATGCCCCAGCACCTTTCAAAGGTGCATGATAGCTATTTTCCAGGACATGCTTGAAACCTCCATGGAGGTTTTCATGGATGATTTCTCGGTTTTTGGGGACTCTTTTCATACTTGTTTGCATAATTTGGAAAGGATGTTAGAACGGTGTGAAGGGCACACCTTGTTTTGAATTGGGAAAAGTGCCATTTTATGGTGACCGAGGGAATTGTGTTAGGGCATAAAGTGTCTAAGGCCGGGATTGAAGTTGATAGGCTAAGATAGATGTTATAGCCAAGTTACCCCCGCCTTCCAATGTGAAAGGGGTAAGAAGTTTTCTTGGACATGCCGGTTTTTACCGTCGTTTTATTAAGGATTTTTCTAAGATTACTCGTCCTATGACCCACTTGTTGGAGAAGGACGTCCCTTTTGTGTTTGATGATGCTTGTTTGAGTGCATTTCAGGTTTTGAAGGAGAAATTGACTAATTCCCCTATCATGGTTGGACCGAATTGGGAATTGCCATTTGAATTGATGTGTGATGCAAGTGATTATGCTGTAGGAGCTGTGCTAGGGCAAAGGGTTGAGAAACATTTCAAGCCCATTTACTTTGCTAGTAAAACTTTGAACCCCGCCCAGCAAAATTACACCACCACAGAAAAGGAGTTGCTTGCAGTGGTCTTCGCATTTGATAAGTTTAGATCATATATTGTTTTGAGTAAGACCATAGTTTTCACTGACCATTCAGCCCTTAAGTATTTGTTCTCGAAGCAAGATGCTAAACCTAGGCTTATCCGATGGATTTTGTTGTTACAAGAGTTTGATATAGAGATTAAGGATAAGAAAGGTGCTGAAAACTTGGCGGCCGACCATTTGAGTCGTTTGGAAGATCCTCACCGGGAGGAACTTTGAGATGGGGAGATTAATGATCACTTTCCCGATGAGTCTTTAATGTTTATTTCTAACTCTGATGATGCTCCTTGGTTTGCAGATATTGCTAATTATTTGGTTGCAGGTGAGATACCGAATGATTTCACGTCCCAACAAAAGAAGAAGCTCATATCGGATGCTAAGCACTATTTTTGGGATAGTCCATACTTGTTTCGTGTTTGTGCAGATGGTATGGTAAGGAGATGTGTAGTTGGAGCTGAGACGAGGGAGATTCTTGATGCTTGTCACTATGGTCCAACTGGAGGTCATTACGGTCCTTCAGTTACTGGTAAGAAAGTTTTTGATGCAGGTTTCTAGTGGCCTACAATTTTCAAGGAGGCCCAGACTTTGGTAGAGACTTGTGACATTTGTCAAAGACAAGGGAGCATTACTAAGCGGGATGAGATGCCTCAACAAAGCATTCAGGTATGCGAGGTATTTGATATTTGGGGTATAGATTTCATGGGACCATTCCCACCGTCTAATAAGTTTCAATATATTCTTGTCGCCGTTGACTACGTGTCTAATGGGCCGAAGCCAAGGCTTTGCCCACGAATGACGCGAGGGTAGTCATTGATTTCTTGAAACAATTATTCTGTCGATTTGGTTGCCCTAGAGCTTTGATTAGTGACCGAGGAACCCATTTGCAAATCATCAATTAGCCAAGGTCATGAAGAGGTATGGTGTTGTGCATTATTTTTCTACTTCTTATCATCCACAAACTAGTGGACAAGTAGAAAACACCAATAGGGCTTTGAAAAGGATTTTAGAGAAAACTGTTGGAGATAACCCCAAGGTTTGGTCAAAGAAGTTAGATGACGCCTTGTGGGTGTTTAGGACGGCTTTTAAGACGCTGATTGGCACCACGCCATACCGGTTGCTCTATGGCAAAACTTGCCATCTTCCTATTGAGATAGAGCATAAAGCGTATTGGGCTTTAAGGAATTTGAATTTGGATTTGATGGAAGCACGTGAACTTAGAATGTTACAACTACATGAGCTTGATGAGCTTAGGTTAGGTGCTTATGAGAATTCGAGGCTTTATAAGGAGAGAACCAAGATTTGGCATGATAAGAGGATTCGTAGAAAGGAGTTTAAGGTTGGGGCTAAAGTGTTGTTGTTCTTGTCCAAATTTAAGATTAAGCAACCTAAACTAACTTCTAGGTGGATTGGACCGTTTGAGATTAAGCACGTATACCCGTCGGGTTATGTTGAGTTGTTTAAGCGAAATGGTGAAGGATCGTTCATTGTCAATGGTCATCGACTGAAGCTATATTTGGAAGAAGAGCAGGTTGAGGGGATATTTGATGTGATCCCCGTGTTTGAATTTGATACTTGAAGGTTGGTCGAGTCAAGCTAAAGACTCGTTAATAACTTAAGCGCTTCTCGGGAGGCAACCCGTGTTATTTTATCGCATTTTCCTTTTCTTTGAATTAGATAGTTTTAATCTTGTTTTATTAGTAAGTGCAGGTATGTTCTCGATTTGATGCGGATCCGGGTAATGGTGATTTAAGTTTTGTCATAATGTTTTGAAGGAAAATTTTCCAGCAACTTTCCACTGCGCCGCAGTGGGGGTGGTATTTGCTGACTGCGCCGCATTGTCAATCTTCTGACCACTTGTGATTTACATCCCACTGCGCCGCAGTGGGAGAGCATACTCTCCACTGCGCCGCAGTGGGGGGTCGGGTAAGTCAAGATGGGGGCCAGGTAATGTAGGTTTTCTACACTTTTACACCTTACTCTTTCTTCTTCTTTTCTCTCCCCAAAAAAAAATACCCACTCTTTCTTCCATCAAGATCCTCCATTCTCTTCCATCTTTAATCCTTTGTCCAGATTTTCATATTCATACATTGCATAATGGGAAGAAGTGTAAGTTTTCTCTTTAGTTTCTTTGTATTTTTCTTTTATTTTGAGTTTTAAATTTCTAGGGTTTATGCTAGCTTAATCTTTTGAATTAATTTAGGGGTTTTGATGTTTGTGGGCAATAGAAGCTAATTGGGTGTTGAATCTTGCATCTAGTTCATCAATTTGTGATTTTAAATTAGAAATTAGGGTTTTGAAAAATTTGGGAATTTGATTTGAAGAACAAGTATGGGGGAATGTCGGTATAGGTTGTTTTAAGTGGAGATTACTGGATCTTTTCCCTGAATTTGTTTGTTTGATTTACCCCATTTTGTGCCATATCATGATGAACCCTAGTGAGTTGCCCAGATTTTTGACCTCACTGCGCCGCAGTGAGGGGGTTCATGCCTCACTGCGCCGCAGTGAGATCCTTCTGCCCGTTTGTCCTTTTGCCCCACTGCGCCGCAGTGAGGGTGGAGCATGCCCACTGCGCCGCAGTGGGGGCCTTTCCCTGCCAAGATTTTTGCTTGTTTTATATGATTTCCAACTTTGCATTCTTAATACTTACAATTGGACGTTTTCATGTTGTGAATGCAGGGAGCGGGAGCTAGTGATAAGGCCGCGGGAAAGCGCAAAATGGTTGAGGGGCAATCCAGTGAGGCGGTTGATGTCCCGACTAAAACTTCAAGGAAACAAGCGGAGGTGCCGCTTACATTTATTGAAGAATTGAACGAGCGACATGCTTGGCTATCATTTGAGGGAATTAGGCAGCCTCAGAAGAACATCTACAAGAACAAATTGTATAAACTTTCTAAGCATGTGGTCCTTCCCACAAGACATTTAACTCAATTTCAAGCTCAGGTATTTGGAGTTCAGGAGGATATTCGACGGTGGTTTTCTATGAGTATGAGGGTTGGAGGTGCGTCAAGAGGGCATGAAGTGAGTTGTGATATTTGGCGGCGGGTATTCGCTAACCGTGAAGCCGCCTACCGTGAGTTATGCTTAGAGTTCTATTCAACCTTGAAACTGAAGAAGGAATTGGGAAAAGTCAAAGACATTTTTAAAGAGAGGATAGTCTCGTTTTACTGTGGGGGAGTGCAGAGGAGGTTGTCAATTGCTGAATTTGGTTACTACTGTGGGATGTATACGAGGGAGGAGTTGCAGAGTGCTGAGTTTAGGGATATTCTGAAGAAGGGGTATAGAACACAGGCCGATTTGGGTGATGGAGAGTCTATCGTGGAGTATTACGCCAGGATCACGGGGGGAGAGACATGGACATACACAAGTGGTGTGTCAAAGATTAAGAATGTGCGTTTGAGGTTGCTCCACCGGATGATTGTGACTTTCCTGGTACAGAGGTCTACTCATTGGGAGAAGGCGTACAAGAACGATCTTTGGTTACTTAAGTTATTTTCTGAGGGTGCTCCATCCAGGTTTGCTTTGCCTCCTCTTGTGCTTCTGGACCGTATGTGTAATCATACCGATGCGACTCTGGTTTTGGGACACTTTATCACGGTGATCTATAAGAGGATGGGAGTTTTTGCTTCTGATGATTGCCAGACCTATCTCTCATTGCCAGTACATCAGGAGGATTTTACGTATCAGGAGCTTTGGAGGGCAAAGATTTTGAAGAAAAAGAAAGACAATGAGCAGGAGCGTTTGTTAGATGATGAGGGTGAGGTTGAAGGACCACCTCCTGTACAGGAGGAGGATGAGGAGGCTGATGTTGAGATGGATGATGCTCCATGGGAGCCACCGAGGAGGACTGGACGTAACATTCCCATCCCTCCTTCGTTTGATCTTACACTCTTGGGGAACACTATTCAGAACATCTATGAGTCTCAGCAGAACAGTCAGCGAGAGTTTGATGCGTACCAGAGGAGGGTGGACCTGGATTGGATCACAGCAGGCCCACACTAACTATAACCTTGATTATTATCAGCCTATGTGGGATGCTCAGTATCATGGCCGGGAGTTTGTTAGACCTGACCCGATTCCTCCATTCTCTCCACCGCCTATTTATGTCCCTGATTATCGTCAGGGGGGTCAGACCTTCTTCTCTCAGACGACTGTTCCGGGGAACATGTCACCACGACCCCATGATTTAGGAGGTTCTCCTCGTGGTCCAGTGCAGTTTGGGGTTTTTCAGGGTGGACATGTTGGCGGTAGTTCTTCATCTTTTGCAGGTTTGGATGCAGGTGCGTCAGGATTTGATGCTGATCAGTCAGGGGGAGGTGCTGGTGGTTCAGGTTCAGCTCAGGAGGAAGAGCAAGATTGGGTGACAAGTATTTTTGGCAAACCTGGACTACCCTATGGCTACCATGGACATCAGCAGTGAGTGGAGATGATTCCCATCCGGTACCGTGGGATGGAATCATATGATGATTGATTTTGTTGGTATTCTTATGACATTACTTTATTTATCATTGTCTGGTATCCACCCTACGGGGTGATGAAACATTTGTAATTTCCTTTGTTTTCTTTTATTTTCTGCATGGTACTTTATTTTGTTTGAACTATTTTGGATATTTTGGATGGTTGGTCTTTTGGAATGTTATTGAACAGGTTTGATCCGATTGATGGCAATACCTAGTGGAACCCAAGTGTGGGGGAGAAGCCGTTGGTTTGTTTGATTGTGTGATCGTGTTAGTAGCTCACTATGATGTCATGTGCATATGCTGGCAGTAAGTTCAGCGCAACATTTTTGATTGGCATCTTTATTGACATTGTTTCACACACAGTTCTCACACCTTCCGTTTTGGAACTAGTTTGTTTCTCCCGTCAACCAAATTGGACTTCCTTTTTAGGAAGAGCAATTTGTGGTGCGGGGTCGACTTACTTGTTTTGAAACGGAATGTGTCCATGATCCAGTATGTGTTCTCATTCTTTCTGTCTATTGTGCTTACCCCTATTTACCTTTGTTTTGACCAAATATGGACATTGAGGGCATTGTCCATCTTAAGTGTGGGGGGGTGGCAAATAGGTTTAAGTAACCGGATATATCTCTTTTGTTGTTTTGCCATTGAGATTTAACCGTTCTTGTAGATGTGTCCCTCTCGTAGGCTTTTGGGTTTTATCCAAGAGTAAGGGTTCTATCTTGAACTCTGAACTTTGATGTGCATGTTTGAGATTGGTTGTTTCGATTTGGTAAGATGACGGAAGATGATATGATTTGAAACTTGTGTTGAGCTTGTCCTTGTGGTAAATTGCTTTTGTCACTTAATTCATAATAATTTAATAAGCAATTTTACTTCAAAATTTTTCCTTGGCAAAATTTTAATCGACGAGATGTGTTCTGAACGGTTATTGGGCTAATCCTTGTGGATTGATAACATTACTTGCATACTCAAATTTCCCAAACACCTAAAGTTGTGAGATTCATCATTCATTTATAGATGTGCTAGGTGTTTACGGTTTTGGTTTGATTGCCTTGTAATTTGTCCCTCTCTTAGGCTCTTGGATTTATTCGGGAGTAAGGGTTCCATTTCGAACTCTGAACTAAGATGTGCGAATTTGAGGTTTATTTCTTCCATTTCCGGGTTCATTTCTTTGATATGAGTGTGCCAGTGATGTGTTGAGCTAGAACTTGGCCTGGTGATCGTTACGAGACCGCAGTGAGATCACTTTTGTGATATAAGTACATTGGATGACGAATTGGCATATTAGGTTTGACCCGTATTTTCTTTCTTTCTTTGCACCTTTGCTTTTGTATATTTTTACCTTTACTATACATACACTTTCTTTCCTTCCTTTGTAAACCTGTGTTGCACTCATCTTTAGTGCAAAGTACACTTATACATCCTTTTTAAAAAAAAAAAAAAAAAAAAAAAAAAAAAAAAAAAAAAAAAAAAAAAAAAAAAAAAAAAAAAAAAAAAAAAAAAAAAAAAAAAAAAAAAAAAAAAAAAAAAAAAAAAAAAAAAAAAAAAAAAAAAAAAAAAAAAAAAAAAAAAAAAAAAAAAAAAAAAAAAAAAAAAAAAAAAAAAAAAAAAAAAAAAAAAAAAAAAAAAAAAAAAAAAAAAAAAAAAAAAAAAAAAAAAAAAAAAAAAAAAAAAAAAAAAAAAAAAAAAAAAAAAAAAAAAAAAAAAAAAAAAAAAAAAAAAAAAAAAAAAAAAAAAAAAAAAAAAAAAAAAAAAAAAAAAAAAAAAAAAAAAAAAAAAAAAAAAAAAAAAAAAAAAAAAAAAAAAAAAAAAAAAAAAAAAAAAAAAAAAAAAAAAAAAAAAAAAAAAAAAAAAAAAAAAAAAAAAAAAAAAAAAAAAAAAAAAAAAAAAAAAAAAAAAAAAAAAAAAAAAAAAAAAAAAAAAAAAAAAAAAAAAAAAAAAAAAAAAAAAAAAAAAAAAAAAAAAAAAAAAAAAAAAAAAAAAAAAAAAAAAAAAAAAAAAAAAAAAAAAAAAAAAAAAAAAAAAAAAAAAAAAAAAAAAAAAAAAAAAAAAAAAAAAAAAAAAAAAAAAAAAAAAAAAAAAAAAAAAAAAAAAAAAAAAAAAAAAAAAAAAAAAAAAAAAAAAAAAAAAAAAAAAAAAAAAAAAAAAAAAAAAAAAAAAAAAAAAAAAAAAAAAAAAAAAAAAAAAAAAAAAAAAAAAAAAAAAAAAAAAAAAAAAAAAAAAAAAAAAAAAAAAAAAAAAAAAAAAAAAAAAAAAAAAAAAAAAAAAAAAAAAAAAAAAAAAAAAAAAAAAAAAAAAAAAAAAAAAAAAAAAAAAAAAAAAAAAAAAAAAAAAAAAAAAAAAAAAAAAAAAAAAAAAAAAAAAAAAAAAAAAAAAAAAAAAAAAAAAAAAAAAAAAAAAAAAAAAAAAAAAAAAAAAAAAAAAAAAAAAAAAAAAAAAAAAAAAAAAAAAAAAAAAAAAAAAAAAAAAAAAAAAAAAAAAAAAAAAAAAAAAAAAAAAAAAAAAAAAAAAAAAAAAAAAAAAAAAAAAAAAAAAAAAAAAAAAAAAAAAAAAAAAAAAAAAAAAAAAAAAAAAAAAAAAAAAAAAAAAAAAAAAAAAAAAAAAAAAAAAAAAAAAAAAAAAAAAAAAAAAAAAAAAAAAAAAAAAAAAAAAAAAAAAAAAAAAAAAAAAAAAAAAAAAAAAAAAAAAAAAAAAAAAAAAAAAAAAAAAAAAAAAAAAAAAAAAAAAAAAAAAAAAAAAAAAAAAAAAAGGGTACCTTCTAGTAGAAAAAAGTTCAGTAAAAAAAAAAAAAAAAAAAAAAAAAAAAAAAAAAAAAAAAAAAAAAAAAAAAAAAAAAAAAAAAAGAACTTGGGCTACTAGTGGGTACTTTTCATTTTTAGATGTCTAAAGTTTTGTTGTATCATTAAGAATGGAAGACTTGGTTGAATTTAAGTTGTTTGAAGTTGATACACCACAATGGTGTCGGGTTTTGCTTGGTATTTTTGAGGTGTCTTAGCGGGATAACATCTTAGGGGTTGGTAGTTTGTTGGCAATCAATGGTACGGGTTTTGATTAGACTATTTTGTACATATTTCATACATACCCTATACTTTTGACTGTTTCCTTTCATTTCTAACCTACACTCTCATACTCCATTGTAAATATCCATTATATATACCTTAGCCTAACTATACAACCGTCCTATATGCCTATTTTGATGATGTACTTGGTGCTCACGTCATGTCGGTGGAGCTATGATCCTTGTTCAAGCCTATGGTAAGATATGCATCACGACCGAGCAATGAGTGGTTATTCATATATATATTCAACCCCAATAGTAAGTTCGTTGGAGTAGGATGATTTTGATAGGCTCATTTGTTTCACTTTTGCTTAGTCGTGTTATTGAGGCTTGTGGATTGTTCAGATATTGTCAAACATTTCGGATTTTCATTTAAGATTAAAACTGTTTCACCAAAGTCCTTGTCATCGACATACTTGGTTTGGCTTCTTTTTGATAATCGTAATGTGTTTATATAGCTTCGTGCCAAGGAACGCTTTTTGCTTAATTTCCAGATTTGCTTGAGGACAAGCAACGCTCAAGTGTGGGGGGATTTGATGTGACCAATTTATATAGATCGCCCACTTCATTATTGGCCTTTTTCGTATGTGTTTTGAATCGATTTTGTATGCATTTGGCGCGTTTATGGTGTTTGTTAGTGCTTTCAGGTTTTTAGCAGGTTGCGCGTCCATTTGGTACATTTTCTGACGATTTTGGCCAAGAAGTTGACCCGAGTGTTCGAGTGATGTTGATAAAGAAGAAACAAGATTTCAGCAAGAATTTACTGCGCCGCAGTGGGAGAGTTGTTGCCCCACTGCGCCGCAGTCAATGGGTGCCAAAGCCACAAAGATTACAGTGGTTTAACACTGCGCCGCAGTGGGAGGGATGATGCCCCACTGCGCCGCAGTCAAAGGTCGAGAAGAATAATATATTTTCCAGTGGTTTAACACTGCGCCGCAGTGGGGGTGGCATAGGCCCACTGCGCCGCAGTCACCTTATGATCAAGATTTCAGGGGTTTTCCACTGCGCCGCAGTGGGAGCACACCATGCCCACTGCGGCGCAGTCAGCTAGGCATTGGTGGTACCGACTTGGGTAATTTAACTAGCAACTTAGGTGTTTGGGTTATTTGTGAGCGGTTGGTGGTACCACGCGAGCATTTTATCCTTTTACGATTATCTTGTCAACTCTAAATAATTTGAACTTTATCGTGTGCAATCATAACTGAAGTCAAGTGGATTCGAAGTGGGTGATCTTTATTCATATTGTTTGAACTTTCTTTACTTTTCAATTGTCTTGTCATTTCAATTTCTTTAATTTCATATTGTCAAGGTGAGGTAGCAATTCGGCTACGGTTCCATCCTTATTCCAAAACCACTTTAGCTGACAACTATTTCAAAACCATTCCCCGTGTTCGATCCTGGACTTACTTTCTAGCTATACTATATACGAACGGGTCCACTGCCCGCAAGTGTGTAGTAGTCAGTTTTAGGGTATTTCTTGTTTTAATTTTTAAACTCGATTTCACACATCAATGGGTTCACCAGAGCTGACCTCTGGTCTGACTCAGATTGGGTAACTGAACTTAGACTCTTATCACATTTTGACACCCATTGTTGCTTGGTCTGTCCTTTACCAAATTCAAAGTTCTTTCTAGCAACATTTAGAGTTTCCTTTTGAACAAAACCTTTGCCTATTCCAGATTTCTTACATTCAGCTCTCAATTTTCTTTGATCAACAGTTTTTGGATCAGACACATTCTTAAGAAAATTTGCTTCCATTGACACCTTATCAGTTCTGGACTCAACATATTTTAAAATCATTTTGTCAGAGTCAGACTTGGTGTTACTTGAAATAGACTCAGATTTTGTTTGTGACTCATTTCCTAGAGAACCAGACTTCTTACTCTTTAAAAGCTTTATTTTCTCTTTAGGAACACTATGATCTCTAACCTTTCTTTTATTTTTCTTTAAACTACCCTTGTTTGTTTTAGTCTTTGAATCTGATTCAGATTTGGTAATGGTCAGCTTGGATAAGTCAAGACTTTCTTCAGGTTTTAACTCAACAACCTTATCAGCTTCAGACACAGCTTCAGCAATGGTCTGACCAATGGTTTCAGGATCTTTAAACCCAATACCCGATTTCTGAACCAACTTAATTGGTTTAGAATTCATTCCATTGGTTTGGACTTTGGGTGGTGAAGGAGGCTGATAACAAGGCTCCATAGCACATACTTCAGCAATGGCTATGGCCCTATCATAATCACCATCAAAAATAGCTTGGATCTGATGAGCTATTTGGTCATTCACACACTTAGCAACTCTTTTGGAACTTATACACCATGTTTCAGTAATTTGTTTAACCTTTAAAAACTTTTCTTCTGCAGTTTTAACTTCTTTAACCAAAATGGAGTTTAATTGTTTTGAGCTTTAACTTCAGATTCTAGTTTTTCAATGGTGTGACTTTTAGAGCTGTTATCAAGTTTCAAAACATGTATTTCCTTTTTGAGTTCTTGATTAAAGTGTTTTTGTAGCAGAACCTCATCACCAAGTTTATTCAGTCTGGACAGTTTCTCATTATCAGACAGATTGGAAAAAGAAGTTACTTCAGGTGGAGCAGTCTGACTGGTAGATGCCTGGTGAGCTGACTCAGATTGCTGTTGTATTTTCACCAGATCTTCAGCAAATTTTTGAGTAGCTTCTTTAGCCATGAAACACTTGGCATCTTTATACAACTCATCATCAGATGATGTGGCACTTTCAGCCCAGTCTTTGGCTACCAGACTCTTTTCACTTTTGTTCACCTTCTCAGTCAGCTCAGCTACTTGTGCTTTCAAGGCTTTGAACTTAGTCTTAAGCTTTGAGTATTTTTCACCTCTTCCACCTTTGGCTGGCACAACTTGAGTAGATTCTTTAGATCTGCAATCTCCAGCCATATGTCCAGTCTTTCCACACTTGTAACAAGTGACTTTGGACATGTCAAATGGCTTCCTGGTCTTGTCAGCTTGGCCACCTTTTCCTTTTCCTTTAAACTTATTAAAGGATCTCCTTCTGATCCTTTCAGCCAACATAGCTACTTCATTAGCTAGTTCATCACCATCAGATTCATCACATTCAGATTCAGCATAAACAGAGTTAGGATTAGACATGTCAGGAATATCATCATTAACACAAGGAATGATCTCATTAGTAATTGAACTAGGGTGTTCAGTCATAGAAGCAACAAGTGCAGCAGCAGGCTGACTATAAGAATCACCCATAGCAATTAACTTTTCAGCCTCTGAACATTCTTGGTTATGAAGCAAACCAAAAAGTCCAGGGAGATCAAGATCATGATAAACAGAACTTAATTTAACAGAAGAAATATAGTTGTTCCATTTAGGTTGTAATGAATCAAGAAATTTACTCTTTAAAACCTCATTTTTCTTAACAATTCCAACAACAGCTAAATCATTTACCAAAGCATTAAAGCGGGTATGAGTGTCAGTCAAGGATTCATTTCTCAAAGAGAAAAATCTCTCATACCTCCTGGTCAATGTAGTAATTGTGGATTCCATGGAAGTAGAGCAACCCTTAAACATGACAGTCAATGTACCCCACATTTTCTTAGCTGTAGAACACATTTTAATAGAATGGTAAATGTCTTTGGGCACAGCTTGGACAATGAAATTTCTAGCCTTCACATCCAAGTTTGCCAACCACCTATCCTCATCCCCCCAATCTGCCTTGTCCTTAACAATAGACTTGACTGTGGCAGGAATGGTTGGTTGACCTTCCCTGACCACAACTTCTACCACAATGGTTTGTGTAGGAACATAAGGACCATCCGCAAGGATGTCAGGCATATTGTTATCGATGGATTCAAGGAACAAAGACATTCGACCTTTCCACCCACTGAAATCATCTTTATCAAACATGGGTGGTCGGGTTGAAAAACCATTATCAATATAGGATGACATAATGCTTTACTATTAAGGGAAATATGCAAGGATCAAGTCAAGTTAATTCTTAACCCCTGCTCTGATACCAATTGATACGTCCCAAGGTGTATCAATATACCAAAGTATATTGTACACAGAACAGTTGTAGAGGGGGGTGAATACAACTTTCCTTAATCTTTACAAACTTTTAAATAAAAACGTTTTAAGATTCAGTTTATATATATTAAGCAAGTAAGTAAAGAGCAGGAATCATTAAAACAGTAAAGCAGTAAAGAAACAAAGACATTCTTGAACACAGATTGTGGTTTTCAAAGTAATCCTTTATTAAGAAATAAAGATAGCCTATAGATATCTAAACAACCTCTGAAATGACAAACTACAATCAATAAGTTCTAGCTCAAGAGAATCAGCCCAAGCTGATCTCGTACAGACTAAGCTGTGTATAAGAGCAGAGAAACTTGTGTGAAGAATGATTCTCAGGAAATGCCACACATATGCAATCCATGAATGAGGTTTTTATAGGCGAAAGCGCTCCTTCACTTAGTGTCCGTTGCAGCCACGTATTCTTTATTCAGTGGATGATGAAGGAATAATCAATCGTGCCTTTCATAGTACTTGTGGTCCCCCACGTACTGACGCACATTCTTCATCAACCAATAAGAGTATGGACACGCATATGTAAAACCAACCACCAACCTGGATCCTAGGATTCTTCCTAGTCACGTCATTTGTCTTTATCTTCAATCCAGGTTGTTATCTTCACTTGATTGTCAGACACAGATTGGGCCGTTTGTCAAAGCACCAATCTGCCTAAGTGTTTCCAAGCTGACTGCTAATCCCAAGTTGTCTTCCACTAACAGCTTGGTCTTCTATCTTCAATCCTCCTCTTCGACTTGGACTGAATGCTAACACATTGTTGATGCAGCTTGAATAACACTTGCTTCCATACGATATTACAATTACAAAGTATGAAGCATGATCTGGGTCAGTTACAGATCGCAAAGCTGTGTCAGCTTAGTCTAACCCAGATCAGATTACAAGAACCAAAAGATTACTAAGTGTTTATAGGTCAGATTTGTCATCATTAAATTTACAATTAACATTGGGACTCAACAACTTATATTAGTAATGACTTACGTGGGCTTTACAAAGAAACGAAATAAATGGAAGAAGAGAATTGCAGCCCACTTGTGATAATGGACTCGTGAGCTAGTAAAAGGATAAGTCCAAAAAAGTGGACATGAGGTCGGTTAACTATGTACACTATATTGATGAATTAATTGTATACGTGGGGAATTGGCACGAGATTCAGGTACGGGTGTTGTGGTGGAGAGCCACAAGCAGACAAATACGAAAGGTTTTATTCTCCACTTGTTTCTCGCGAGCAGCAGCATTAATTCGATCATCATCACAGTCCCCAACATAGTTCGATCTCTTTATTTAATTCGCACTTTATTATTATTAGTTGCGTAATTGTGAGACTATCTTATAATACAATTATCATTATGGATTTCATCTATTTGATTATTGTTAATTTTATTTATCTTCCCATGAGTAGCTAATCTTTTTATCATCCATCTTGATGAAGTCAGACAATATGTAAGGATTGCACTATTTTATTAATTCAAAGTTAATTTAAATTATCGTTGTGTCGAGATCTTGATGAATTGATTCTTTATTAATTATTATTTTGATATTGGTGATATAGATGTTCTTCGTTAGTGGTACTAGTCGAATATATATGTGATTTCAATTGTTTATCTTTAATCAATTGTCGCTAGTTCATGGTATGATAGTTGTTAGGTCCGTTTGACCGATGCATATCGAGATCTGTACGAATCCAGATGTGCGGAATCCATCTAGATCCGTTCTTGAGGCTTTAAACAAACACACATATATATAAACCAATATAGATATAAAACAGGAGATATAAAAGAATTCCTTTATCATTAATCGAATGATTACAAGAATGAATCCGTTTAAAATACATCTCAATGATTCCGGATTACAATCAATCGAGACGACTCTTGATAATGAATTACATGGTGGCGGAATGGCAGGGCATAGATCTCTACCCCAATCCCTGTGGACGACTCTCTGTTGCAACTAGAACCATCAACTGAAATCAATAACCTAAGAAACCTATATATAGGCTTATTATGGGCTGGGCTGTGGTTAATTTCGTGCCTGCCATAATTGCTTTGATGTTAATAAAGGATTAACCTCAAAAGATTAACTTCAATGAATTAACTTCAAAGCCTTTAAAATGTCAGCCTTAGAATTGTATTGCAGCGGACAATAATAAGTGCACAGAAACTGCATTAACAGACTCCCCCTTTTCCGGTGCAATCAATTCTATCAAACATCGATAATCAATAGTTTTAGAAAGGCTAAGTTAATAAACTTTCCCTTAACTACTGATATCGGGTCTTCTTGGTGGAACTCGATCTTCTGACACTGCATCTGATCTTCAACCCGCAAAATCCCTGTATCTTTATGACAACCAACTAACCTAACACTTCTCATCGTAGTTCTCCCCCTCAACAGTAACCACCTCCGAATTAAGCATTGCAATCTTCCACCTTTGGATCATTGCCCGAGAAATTAATCACGTCTTGCTTAACCGGCATATAATAGAGAAGTTGAATTTCCAACAATCAGCATCAAATCAATCAGCTCCCACAAAGATAAGAAACTCTGCAACCTGAATCACAAAATGTAATACCATAGACCCTGTCTTAAATAGCAGCATCTAACTCTGTCTTGTATCTCCACAACTCTACTAATCACCTGAAGTCTTTCTTATCAGATCTCCCCTTCAGTTATATAAACCGCCAATCACATAAAGATCTTAATCTTGCAATGAGACAGCTAAGAATTTCCTGACTATCATCCCTACATCATGGAATATAGATAGGTTCAATCTTCAAATACTCAACAACAAATAACCAACTTCATTTTTTCAATACTTGGACAAAGTTTCGACTATGTCTTGTATCTTCACAATTCTATCAACCACTCGAAGTCTTTTCTATATGAGATCTCGCAAAGGTACAATCTGCATGTACTTCAATGAAAAGTAATCAACTTCATTGTTCTAATACTTCGACAAAAGTTTCCATAACTGCTATATAGAAGATCATTTGTTGAATAGTGTCAATCAAAACTGAAAACACTATGATCTTCATTACTCGAGCATTTTGAAAATGTAGACACCGTCAATTGTTAATCCGAACAGAATAACACTTTGATCTCTGATATAACTCGAGTATTTTCAGAATTTTGCTCAGAAATCAAAAGGAATCAATAAAGTTTTTATCCCCCCATTTCTCTGCAAAAACTCTGAAAATCAGTCCATCTTAGGTTTTAATTATCTCCCATTCTTGAGGTTCTTCAAAAAGGCCTAGAGCTAACTTCAGTAATAACTCTTCGCCAAAAACGGGGATTTACTATCGTAAAATGTGTGTATTCTTCTCATACGAAAACCAGAACCTCTATGCGTGACTTCAAACAACTTTGAGGTTAAATAAGGTCATTGGATATATATTTCGATGAAATAATGTCAAAGAAATTATGTTAATTAATCTCGATGGCCAATGAATTTAAATAACCTCAATGGCAGTGACTTTAAATAACTTGATCACCAATGACTTTAAATAACCTCAATGGCCAATGACTTTAGTTAACCTCAATGACAATGACTTTAAATAACCTCAATGAAATTAAATGTCTATGACGTTAATAAGCTAGCGTCCATAAACAAGTGAGCAAATAAGGTCGATGGACAGTTAACATCAAAGGAACTGACTTCAATAGAATAAGTTCAAAGGCCAAAAAGATAATAACCTCGACGGAAGCATGGTTCAACAGAATTAAATTAACCTCAATGAAACCATTCAAAACAACCTCATTAAGACTTTCACTACAGAATTGACTTAGCCTCGTTAGCCCAATCCCCCAAATTAACTTCAATGAGTCTTTATTACAGATTAAGGTCAATAAAAATATAAAGGGATTAACCTCAATGGAAATCCTACGAAACCAATAACATCAATGGAAATCCAAACTAAATCGGAAGGACTGATTATCATCTTCAACGCGGCCTCTCTAAAACCCTAATTCTTCAATCCCAATTTGTTTGAATCTGAATCTGGGCAATTCTTCAAATGCTTCTCAAGAAAACAGATCTCAAAACTTGAGACATAAAGCCTCCCTTTCTCTGATACCACTGTTAGGTCCCGTTAACGTATAGATCATTAACGAGATTGTATGGTTATGTTGAGAGTGCGGAATCCTCTTAAGATAACTTTGATTATATTTGTTTAATCAATATTATCAATACGCAATAACACAAACGAATAGCCTTCAAACAATCTGCAAGATGCACTTTGTTTCTAGGCTATAGAGATCGACAGCAACACACAAAAACAATAAACTCTCTGCTCAAAACTCTTGACTGCAATTGTATGACCGAAAACCTCTTCACAATATTGTAGGGTTTTGTTTATATAGTAATTCATAAACTCTGTGTAATCATGGGCCACGAATTAACTAGCCGTCCATGGGCTAGTAAATTCTCTGTCCAACACTAGTCAAATATTAAACTCTTTGCTTCATAAACTCTTTGTAATCATGGGCCACGAATTAACTAGTCGTTCATGGGCTAGTAAATTCTGTGTCCAACACTAGTCAAATATTAAACTCTTTGCTTCATAAACTCTGTGTCACAATTAAACTCTACGTATAAACTCTTTGTGACAATATAAATTCTGTACTTGCTAAACTCTCTGCACCTTAAATTCTCTACACCTATAAACACTGTGAACTCATGTAAATTCTATACATAATATAATATAATCTTTAATTTAAGTTCACATTAACTTGGTGACCATCTAATTCATTCCCTAGAATTGCATTGCGATGGACACAAAACATGCACTAACAGACTCCCCCTTGACCGTTGCAATCAATTCTGAGTCAATAATCGGTGAAGCCGTCTCGCCGCTGAGAAATGGCATTCACCCCTGAACTAGAACTGGCTAAATGAACAGGAGCAGCATGATACAAAGTCGGATCTTGAGTAAAATCAGCATGAGTCTCTTTGATCTTCCTCTTCATTTCCCTATTACGTAACTTCGAGACAACCGAATCAAAAGTCCAAGTACTATAGTCTTTATCGTCCTGAAGATCATGAACATACTCCGTCCAAGCCTTTGGTAGTGAGTCCAAAAACTTGTCAACTAACTCTGACTGAGGATAAACAACTTCAAAATAAGCTAACTCAGTTGTCAAATGATTGAAACGAGTAATGATATCATCCAAAGTCTCCCCTTTCAATCCATTAAAAGCTTCATATTGTCGCTTAAGTAACTTAATCCGATTTTTCTTCAGAGTAGCATCACCTTCACAGTACTTTTCTAAAGCATCCCATAACTCTTTTGAGGTTGCATACTTCTTAAAAAGATGTACACTGTCTTGAGGCAAGGCCATGGTTAAAGTAGAAAAGGGCCTTACCTTCAACCGCATACTTCTTTTTCTCGTCATCAGGCATATCTGTATAAGTATACTATCCAATCACTCCATTCCTCTCATAAGTTGGCCAATCATATCCCTGAGTTACCATCAACCACATATCTATATCTGTCAGACGAATGTAATCTTCAAATCGTCTTTTCCACATCCAGTAATTTTCCATACGAAACAACTTTGGCGGAGAGTTACCACGACCGACTTCATGGTCGTGCATGATGAGTTGGTTGATGAGTGCAGCATTAGGAGTATTGTTATTAGCAACCATTTTGAATAATTCTAAGAGAAATAAATTCTGTGTGATTAAATTCTATGGATTAAATTCTCTGAATTAAATTCTCTGAATTAAGTTCTGTGGTAAAAGTTATCTGAATTAAGTTCTCTGTATAGATAGATTCTGTGCAAAAATGTCTTTGCAAATTCGGTCCAAGTTCTCTAAATAACTTCTCTAAATAAGTTCTCCAAACAAGTTCTGTGGAATAATTTTGACAGATTCTGTGAACTAAATTCTCCAAATAAACTCCTTGAACAAATTCTGTGGACAATTTCTATGGAAATAACCCTAACTAATTTGACAGAGGTCGAAATAACAGAACACGGGAACAGCTTTCAATTTTGATGGAAAAACCAAATCCAAACAAAAACAGCAAAGTATAATCAAACAATCTCGCCCCCGGTGGCTCTGATACCACTTGAAAGTCCCGGTAACGTATAGATCGTTAACGAGATTGTATGGTTATGTTGAGAGTGCGGAATCCTCTCAAGATAACTTTGATTATATTTGTTTAATCAATATTATCAATACGCAATAACACAAACGAATAGCCTTCAAACAATCTGCAAGATGCACTTTGTTTCTAGGCTATAGAGATCGACAACACAAACGGATGAATAGCTTTCGGATAAACTCTCTGCTCAAACTTTTGACTGAAACTTATGACCGAAAACCTTATATATAGGCTTATTATGGGCTGGGCTGTGGTTAATTTCGTGCCTGCCATAATTGCTTTGATGTTAATAAAGGATTAACCTCAAAAGATTAACTTCAATGAATTAACTTCAAAGCCTTTAAAAAGTCAGCCTTAGAATTGTATTGCAGCGGACAATAATAAGTGCACAGAAACTGCACTAACAGATAATTCTTCAAATACTCCAAGAACAGATCTCGATCATGGAGAAAAGCCTCCCCTTGCTTTGATACCACTGTTAGGTCCGTTTGACCGATGCATATCGAGATCTGTACGAATCCAGATGTGCGGAATCCATCTAGATCCGTTCTTGAGGCTTTAAACAAACACACATATATATAAACCAATATAGATATAAAACAGGAGATATAAAAGAATTCCTTTATCATTAATCGAATGATTACAAGAATGAATCCGTTTAAAATACATCTCAATGATTCCGGATTACAATCAATCGAGACGACTCTTGATAATGAATTACATGGTGGCGGAATGGCAGGGCATAGATCTCTACCCCAATCCCTGTGGACGACTCTCTGTTGCAACTAGAACCAACAACTGAAATCAATAACCTAAGAAACCTATATATAGGCTTATTATGGGCTGGGCTGTGGTTAATTTCGTGCCTGCCATAATTGCTTTGATGTTAATAAAGGATTAACCTCAAAAGATTAACTTCAATGAATTAACTTCAAAGCCTTTAAAAAGTCAGCCTTAGAATTGTATTGCAGCGGACAATAATAAGTGCACAGAAACTGCACTAACAATAGTGAATGTCATTTTAATAAAAGAATCATTTTGTCAACGTGTTGATTAACGGTTGGTGGTACCACGTTGTCTTCACATAGATACAATTGTTAATTTGATAATCAAACAAACTAGTTGGTTAGAGAAATTGTTTTAAGCATTGGTGGTACCAGCTTTTACAAAGGAACTGATTAATTAGGTGATTGAAATGATTTTACAAACGTTGGTGGTACCAGTTTGTGTCTTTATTTTGTCACGATTATCATTGTCAACTTAATTGGATTTGAACTTCATTTATGTGCAATCTGAACATGTTGTTGAGCGGATTCAAGATGGATGCCTTTTAAATTATTGTTTTCAATTAAAAACTCTCTTTTCGATTAATCCTGAGGGATTACTAACTGATTTTACTAACTTTTGCAAAGTGACAATTCGGTCACAAAACCCCCCATTTCTATCTGAACTACTTTATTTTTAACAATTGCTTTACTTAGTCCTTGTGATCGACCTCGGATTTACCAAGCTAACTATACTGCATTCGAACGGGTTCACTGCCTGTGAGTGTGTTGTAGTCAGTCGCTAGGTGATTCATGTTTATAAATATTAAGACTCGATTTCACACATCAGATGTTTTGGCGACAGAAAGGTTACCACCAAGAGATCGTAGTAAAGGAAAGGCGAAGGACCTCACAAAATTTTGTGAATTCCACAATGACCATGGGCACGATACAAACGATTGTCGCATACTGAAAATAAAGATGGAGGAAGCTATGAAGACAGGAAGATTAAGCAACTTGATAAAGGGGTTGAAGGAGCAGCGTGCAAAAAATGATCAAAGGAAGCAGAATGTTGTAGAACCTATGGGCCCAAAGCAGGAACCCCTGGATGAACCCATTATGATGGTGGAGTATGCAAGAGAAAGGCACGTTCCAGAAAGAGAAAGGCAAAGGTGGGAGCAAACAGCTATAACCTTCCCGATGCTACCTCTAGATGAAGGAGCAGAAGGGCCAATCCTGATAAAAGCAATTATAGGGAACCATCCAGTGAATAGAGTCCATTTAGATACTGGAAGCGGTTGCGAAATAATGTATGAACACTGCTTCTTAAAGCTCAGATCCGCCCTGCGGATGCGGAGAAGAGATTCGGGAAATGCATTAGTAGGATTTTCTGGAGAGAAGTCTTGGCCTTTGGGAGAAATAAATCTTAAAGTGGTAATTGGCGAACACCCAAGAACAAGAATGGAGGAACTAACGTTCATAATCATCAGAGCGGAATCTCCTTACAATGTGATACTGGGCCGAACAGCCATGCGCGAATGGGAATAATACCTTCCCCACTTCACGCTTTAGCCATGTTCCCGACAAGAAATGGAATTGGATGTGTACGTTCCGAATATAAGAAGCCTCACCATTGTGCGCAAGTTGAAGCCCCAACAAGTGAAGCACCAGAACCAAAGAAGCTGGAGCTAAGTAACGAAGCAGAAAAGATATTTATTAATCCCCAGTAACCAGATCAATCTATCTCCATAGGGAAGCAGCTACCAACAGAGGTTAAGAAGCAGCTTAAAGACATGCTCCGATTGAATAAAGATGTATTTGCATGGGCTCCTTCAGATATGACAGGGGTACCAAGGCAACTTAAGTTTGGAGATGAAGTGTTCGATACGCAACATAGGTTAAATGTTCGCCCACACGTTGAACCCATCAAACAGAAAAAAAGGAGCCTAGCTCCGGACCGGGCACGAGCAGCACAAGAACAAGTGTCGGATCTAGTTAAAGCAGGCATACTTCGGGAGGTCAAATACCAAAGCTGGGTAGCAAACCCAGTAATGGTAAAGAAACATGATGGAGGTTGGAGAATGTGTGTAGACTTCACAGATATAAACAAAGCTCACCCGAAAGATTGTTACCCACTACCCGAAATAGACTGGAAGGTCGAGTCTTTGATGGGTTTCAAGTTGAAGTGTTTTCTGGATGCGTATAAGGGATACCACCAGATTCAAATGCATAAAGATGATGAAGAAAAAACAGCGTTCTATACCGGAGAAGGAATATATTGCTTTAAGAAGATGCCATTCGGCCTCAAGAATGCTGGAGCAACGTATCAAAGACTTATTGACAAAGCTTTTAGTGGCCAAATAGGTAGGAACCTAGAAGCGTACATGGACGACATGGTCATAAAAAGTAGAACAGAGGAAGATATGTTATGGGACATTCAAGAGACTTTTGAAACATTAAGGTCCATAGGAATGAAACTTAACCCGAAGAAGTGTCATTTCGGCATGGAAGAAGGGCAGTTCTTGGGTCATGTAATAACAAAGCAGGGTATACGCCCAGACCCAGAGAAGGTGAAGGAAATTAAAAATATGAAATCCCCAAGAACACTGAAGGAAGTGCAAAGTCTGAACGGGAAGCTAGCAGCACTTCACCGCTTCTTATCAAAATCAGCAGATTGGTCCCTCCCTTTCTTCAAAACCCTAAAAGGATGCATAGACAAACAAAGTTTCCACTGGACATCTGAAGCAGAAAAGGCTTTTGTGGAGCTAAAAGAATACTTGGACCACCTCCCAACCATGGTGGCTCCAGAAAAGGAAGAAGTGCTCCAGATGTATCTAGCAACATCGGAAGAAGCTGTGAGTGCAGTGTTGATGACGAATGTAAGAGACAACCAGATGCCAGTATATTATGTAAGTAGGGTGCTCCAAGGACCCGAGACTAGATACTCAGAGATAGAGAAACTGGCATTGGCACTCATACATGCGGCAAGAAGGCTGAGAAGGTATTTTCAAGCTCACACCATCCAAGTGTTAACAAATAAGCCTATCAAGCAAGTGTTGGCAAGGCCGGAAGCTTCGGGAAGGCTAGCAAAGTGGGCCATAGAATTGGGGGAGCACGAAATTGAATTTCACCCAAGAAGTTCCATTAAAGGGCAAGTGTTAGCAGATTTCATAGCCGAAACACCAGTCACAAATGCCAAGAAGAAGCGAAAAGAACCAGAAATAACATACCCAGGGGATGCAGAATCAAGCTCCGAGGACCCTGTATGGAAGCTTTTCACGGATGGAGCTTCAAGTGCAGATGGGTCCGGAGCCGGACTTATCCTGACCAATCCAGAAGGAAAAGAATTCACTTATGCTTTAAGATTCAATTTCAAAGCCTCAAACAACGTGGCAGAATACGAAGCATTACTGGCAGGCCTTCGAATAGCAAAAGCAATGGGCGTGAAGCATGTCCATGCTCATGTAGACTCCCAAATTGTAGCCTTCCAAGTAAATGGTACATATGAAGCAAAGGAGCCATTAATGAAAAAATATCTGGAAAAAGTCAAAGAGATAAAAGAGAAGTTTCGATCATTCCGGATATCGAACATCAGCCGAAACAAAAACAAAATAGCAGATGCCTTAAGTAAGCTAGCATCCACCTCCTTTGCTCACTTAACAAAAGAGGTCCTGGTAGAAGTATTGGAAAAAAGATCAATTGAAGAAGAACCAGAAGTGAATGCTATAGAAGAAGAGGGACCAACATGGATGACACCTATGATAGAGTACCTTACCAGTGGCTTGCTTCCAGCAGACAGAGACCAGGCCCGAAAGATAAGAGTAAAAGCACCCCAATATGAACTTCGAGAAGAAGGATTATACAAGAGGTCATATATGGGACCCCTACTCAGATGCGTAGGTCCAAACCAAGCTAGAGGAATAATACAAGAAGTGCATAGAGGATCCTGTGGCCTGCATGCTGGACCAAGAATGGTGATAGCTAAAATAGGAACGATGGGATACTATTGGCCATCAATGTACCAAGATGTGGAAGCAGAACTTCGGAACTGTGATTCGTGTCAAATACATTCATCTGTTTCAAAGGCTCCCATGAACAATATGATACCAGTGTCCTCAGCATGGCCATTCTCTAAGTGGGGGATTGACATAGTTGGTCCTTTCCCGCCAGCTCCAGGAAGATTGAAGTTTTTAGTGGTAGCCATAGATTATTTTACAAAGTGGGTAGAAGCTAAACCACTGGCGGTAATTTCAGGAAAGCACATGGAAAAATTCGTATGGGAGCATATTGTCACAAGATTTGGAATACCAAAGACGATTGTGAGTGACAATGGGAAGCAGTTTTGTGAAGGAGTCTTCCGAACATTTTGTGAAAACCTAGAGATCGAGCAATCTTTCACTTCCGTGGCACACCCGCAAGCCAACGGTCAAGTAGAATTCTCCATAACATGCTCCTTTATCAAGGCGCAGTAGCATTCTCCATAACATGCTCCTTTATCAAGGCGCAATATCATGCTCCATAACATGCTCCTTTATCAAGGCGCAATAGCATGCTCCATAACATGCTCCTTTATCAAGGCGCAATAGCATGCTCCATAACATGCTCCTTTATCAAGGCGCAATAGCATGCTCCATAACATGCTCCTTTATCAAGGCGCAATAGCATGCTCCATAACATGCTCCTTTATCAAGGCGCAATAGCATGCTCCATAACATGCTCCTTTATCAAGGCGCAATAGCATGCTCCATAACATGCTCCTTTATCAAGGCGCAATAGCATGCTCCATAACATGCTCCTTTATCAAGGCGCAATAGCATGCCCCATAACATGCTCCTTTATCAAGGCGCAATAGCATGCTCCATAACATGCTCCTTTATCAAGGCGCAATATCATGCTCCATAACATGCTCCTTTATCAAGGCGCAATAGCATGCTCCATAACATGCTCCTTTATCAAGGCGCAATAGCATGCTCCATAACATGCTCCTTTATCAAGGCGCAATAGCATGCTCCATAACATGCTCCTTTATCAAGGCGCAATAGCATGCTCCATAACATGCTCCTTTATCAAGGCGCAATAGCATGCTCCATAACATGCTCCTTTATCAAGGCGCAATAGCATGCTCCATAACATGCTCCTTTATCAAGGCGCAATAGCATGCTCCATAACATGCTCCTTTATCAAGGCGCAATAGCATGCCCCATAACATGCTCCTTTATCAAGGCGCAATAGCATGCTCCATAACATGCTCCTTTATCAAGGCGCAATATCATGCTCCATAACATGCTCCTTTATCAAGGCGCAATAGCATGCTCCATAACATGCTCCTTTATCAAGGCGCAATAGCATGCTCCATAACATGCTCCTTTATCAAGGCGCAATAGCATGCTCCATAACATGCTCCTTTATCAAGGCGCAATAGCATGCTCCATAACATGCTCCTTTATCAAGGCGCAATAGCATGCTCCATAACATGCTCCTTTATCAAGGCGCAATAGCATGCTCCATAACATGCTCCTTTATCAAGGCGCAATAGCATGCTCCATAACATGCTCCTTTATCAAGGCGCAATAGCATGCCCCATAACATGCTCCTTTATCAAGGCGCAATAGCATGCTCCATAACATGCTCCTTTATCAAGGCGCAATATCATGCTCCATAACATGCTCCTTTATCAAGGCGCAATAGCATGCTCCATAACATGCTCCTTTATCAAGGCGCAATAGCATGCTCCATAACATGCTCCTTTATCAAGGCGCAATAGCATGCTCCATAACATGCTCCTTTATCAAGGCGCAATAGCATGCTCCATAACATGCTCCTTTATCAAGGCGCAATAGCATGCTCCATAACATGCTCCTTTATCAAGGCGCAATAGCATGCTCCATAACATGCTCCTTTATCAAGGCGCAATAGCATGCTCCATAACATGCTCCTTTATCAAGGCGCAATAGCATGCCCCATAACATGCTCCTTTATCAAGGCGCAATAGCATGCTCCATAACATGCTCCTTTATCAAGGCGCAATATCATGCTCCATAACATGCTCCTTTATCAAGGCGCAATAGCATGCTCCATAACATGCTCCTTTATCAAGGCGCAATAGCATGCTCCATAACATGCTCCTTTATCAAGGCGCAATAGCATGCTCCATAACATGCTCCTTTATCAAGGCGCAATAACATGATCCATAACATGCTCCTTTATCGAGGCTCAATAGCATGTTCCATCACATGCTCCCTTATCAATAGTTCAATACTATATAAGCATGCTCCATAACATGCTCCTTTATCAAGGCGCAATAGCATGCCCCATAACATGCTCCTTTATCAAGGCGCAATAGCATGCTCCATAACATGCTCCTTTATCAAGGCGCAATAGCATGCTCCATAACATGCTCCTTTATCAAGGCGCAATATCATGCTCCATAACATGCTCCTTTATCATGGCGCAATATCATGCTCCATAACATGCTCCTTTATCATGGATCTAAAGCATGCTCCATAACATGCTCCTTTATCAATAGTTCAATACTATATAAGCATGCTCCATAACATGCTCCTTTATCAAGGCGCAATAGCATGCCCCATAACATGCTCCTTTATCAAGGCGCAATAGCATGCCCCATAACATGCTCCTTTATCAAGGCGCAATAGCATGCTCCATAACATGCTCCTTTATCAAGGCGCAATAGCATGCTCCATAACATGCTCCTTTATCAAGGCGCAATATCATGCTCCATAACATGCTCCTTTATCATGGCGCAATAGATGTCCATCACATGCTCCCTTATCAATAGTTCAAATATATAAGCATGCTCCATCACATGCTCCCTTATCAATAGTTCAGTACTATATAAGCATGCTCCATCACATGCTCCCTTATCAATAGTTCAATACTATATAAGCATGCTCCATAACATGCTCCTTTATCAAGGCTCAATAGCATGCTCCATCACATGCTCCTTTATCAATAGTTCAAGTAATATATAAGCATGCTCCATCACATGCTCTCTTATCAATAGTTCAGTACTATATAAGCATGCTCCATCACATGCTCCCTTATCAATAGTTCAATACTATATAAGCATGCTCCATAACATGCTCCTTTATCAAGGCGCAATAGCATGCTCCATAACATGCTCCTTTATCAAGGCGCAATATCATGCTCCATAACATGCTCCTTTATCAAGGCTAAATAGCATGCTCCATACATGCTCCTTTATCAAGGCTAAATAGCATGATCCATAACATGCTCCTTTATCGAGGCTCAATAGCATGTTCCATCACATGCTCCCTTATCAATAGTTCAATACTATATAAGCATGCTCCATAACATGCTCCTTTATCAAGGCGCAATAACATGCTCCATAACATGCTCCTTTATCGAGGCTCAATAGCATGTTCCATCACATGCTCCCTTATCAATAGTTCAATACTATATAAGCATGCTCCATAACATGCTCCTTTATCAAGGCGCAATAGCATGCTCCATAACATGCTCCTTTATCAAGGCGCAATATCATGCTCCATAACATGCTCATTTATCAATAGTTCAAATATATAAGCATGCTCCATCACATGCTCCCTTATCAATAGTTCAATACTATATAAGCATGCTCCATAACATGCTCCTTTATCAAGGCGCAGTAGCATTCTCCATAACATGCTCCTTTATCAAGGCGCAATATCATGCTCCATAACATGCTCCTTTATCAAGGCGCAATATCATGCTCCATAACATGCTCCTTTATCATGGCGCAATAGATGTTCCATCACATGCTCCCTTATCAATAGTTCAATATTATATAAGCATGCTCCATCACATGCTCCCTTATCAATAGTTCAATACTATATAAGCATGCTCCATAACATGCTCCTTTATCAAGGCTCAATAGCATGCTCCATCACATGCTCCCTTATCAATAGTTCAGTACTATATAAGCATGCTCCATCACATGCTCCCTTATCAATAGTTCAATACTATATAAGCATGCTCCATAACATGCTCCTTTATCAAGGCGCAGTAGCATTCTCCATAACATGCTCCTTTATCAAGGCTCAATAGCATGCTCCATCACATGCTCCCTTATCAATAGTTCAATACTATATAAGCATGCTCTATAACATGCTCCTTTATCAAGGCTCAATAGCATGTTCCATCACATGCTCCCTTATCAATAGTTCAATACTATATAAGCATGCTCCATAACATGCTCCTTTATCAAGGCGCAATAGCATGCTCCATAACATGCTCCTTTATCAAGGCGCAATATCATGCTCCATAACATGCTCCTTTATCAAGGCGCAATAACATGATCTAAAACATGCTCCTTTATCGAGGCTCAATAGCATGTTCCATCACATGCTCCCTTATCAATAGTTCAATACTATATAAGCATGCTCCATAACATGCTCCTTTATCAAGGCGCAATAACATGCTCCATAACATGCTCCTTTATCGAGGCTCAATAGCATGTTCCATCACATGCTCCCTTATCAATAGTTCAATACTATATAAGCATGCTCCATAACATGCTCCTTTATCAAGGCTCAATAGCATGCTCCATCACATGCTCATTTATCAATGTTAAATAAGCATGCTCCATCACATGCTCCCTTATCAATAGTTCAATACTATATAAGTATGCTCCATAACATGCTCCTTTATCAAGGCTCAATAGCATGCTCCATCACATGCTCATTTATCAATGTTAAATAAGCATGCTCCATCACATGCTCCCTTATCAATAGTTCAATACTATATAAGTATGCTCCATAACATGCTCCTTTATCAAGGCTCAATAGCATGCTCCATCACATGCTCATTTATCAATATTAAATAAGCATGCTCCATCACATGCTCCCTTATCAATAGTTCAGTACTATATAAGCATGCTCCATCACATGCTCCCTTATCAATAGTTCAATACTATATAAGCATGCTCCATAACATGCTCCTTTATCAAGGCTCAATAGCATTCTCCATCACATGCTCCTTTATCAATATTAAAATAAGCATGCTCCATCACATTCTAACAATTTTCAAAGAAAAACTAAGTAACATGTTCCATCACATATCGATGAGAATTCTATCAAAACTACATAGCATGCTCCATCACATTCTAACAATTTTCAAAGAAAAACTAAGTAACATGTTCCATCACATATCGATGAGAATTCTATCAAAACCAAATAGCATGCTCCGTCAAATGCTAGTAGAGCTTCGATGTAAAACCAACATCGCGCTCCATCACATATTGATGGAACTTCAAGATAAGAACCAATATCATACTCCCGTACTACATCAATAAAATCTCAAAGTGAAAAAGCACACCATGCTACACGATCACTTTATAATAAGAAATTGTATGCTAGTAAAACAAGTAGCACATTCACAAAGCATGGCAAGTAACTAACAAGTAGCATGCATAAAGTGATAAAGGAAAGCAAAGTCAATTACTCCTAACACATCACAACCATAGTAACCTCCGGGTACACATACGGAACAAAAGAAAGTAAAAGTGTTTAAACATTGCCAACAAGGGCATCAACAAAGCCGCGCAGGGCCGAAACATAACTAATACTAAAGATAGGTGGCAGCAATCACTCCTCCTCCGGAATCACCTCCGGGTCAATGGAAAGGATCTCATCAGTAGTAAGCTTAGAGCTGGAAGCCAATGTGGTAATGTAGGGAAAGTCCATATCCTCCATCTTGGAGGCAGCAGTAAAGAGAGTCTTCAACACATCTTTAACCAAAGTGAATTGAATATGAGGCAAAGGCGTTGGCTTGAACTATTTAGTGATTATGACTGTGACATCCGTTATCATCCGGGCAAGGCAAACGTAGTAGCCGATGCCTTGAGTAGGAAGGAGAGAGTGAAACCAAGACGGGCTAGAGCTATGAGCCTCACGATGGGGCCAAATATTCGTGACCGGATTATTGAAGCCCAAATTCAAGCCACCCTACCGGAAAACTTTGGAGACGAGAACCTAGATGGCATGGAACAACAATTCGACCGAAAGAGTGATAATGGGCTATACTTGGTTGAAAGACTTTGGGTTCCTATTTTCGGTGACTTAAGAACACTTATTATGAATGAAGCTCATCAATCGCCTTATTCGGTCCATCTCGGGTCGGATAAGATGTATTTTGATTTGAAAAACTTGTATTGGTGGCCGGGCATGAAGCGTGATGTGGCTAAGTATGTGAGTGAGTGTCTTACTTGCTTACAAGTCAAGGCCGATCACAAGAAGCCACCCGGATTGTTGGTACAACCGGTGATGCCCGAATGGAAGTGGGAACATATTTCAATGGACTTCATTACTAAACTACCAAAGACGAGAAGCGTCGTGACACGATTTGGGTGATAGTAGATCGGTTAACGAAGTCGGCTCACTTTTAGCCATTCGTGAAACCGATAAATTTGACACTTTGGCTCGTTTGTACATCAAGGAAGTAATATCTAAGCATGGAGTGCCGATTTCTATCATTTCTGATAGAGATGCCCGTTTCAAATCAAACTTTTGGGTAGCCTTTCAAAAAGCAATGGGTACTCGACTCGACATGAGCACGGCATTTCATCCTCAAACGGATGGGCAAACCGAGAGAACCATTCAAACACTTGAAGATATATTGAGGGCTTGTGCAATTGATTTTGGTGGAAGTTGGGAAGACCATTTGCCGCTAGTTGAGTTCTCGTACAACAATAGTTATCATGCCACCATTCAAATGGCGCCCTTTAGAGCATTGTATGGTAGGATATGTCGTTCTCCTCTAGCTTGGGCGGAAATTGGTGAGAGTCAACTCATCGGGCCAGAAATTGTGGTTGAAACGACTAAGGTAATATCTCAAATTAAGGAGAAGTTGCAATTGGCCCGTGAACGTCAAAAGAAGTATGCCGATGTGAGGCGGAGACCGTTAGAGTTCGAAATTGGTGATTATGTACTTTTGAAAGTGTCACCTTGGAAAGGTGTTGTACATTTTGTGAAGCGGGGAAAACTCGCGCCCAGGTATATTGGCCCTTTCAAGATTCTTGAACGGGTTGGAAAGGTTGCCTACCGATTAGAATTACCACAAGAGCTTAGCGGTGTGCATGATGTGTTTCATATTTGCAACCTACGCAAGTGTTTGGCGGACCCTACACATCATGTGCCCATGGACGAGATTAGGGTGGATTCGAACCTAAATTTTGTTGAAGAGCCGGTAGAGATCTTGGATCGTCAAAACAAGAAACTCAAGAATAAACGCTACACGATTGTTAAGGTTAGATGGAATGCTAGACGTGGATCCGAGTTCACTTGGGAGCGAGAGGATCATATGAAGTCTAAGTATCCGCATTTATTTAGTATTTAGTGTTTTGTCGAATTTCAGGACGAAATTCTTTCAACGGGGGAATAATGTAACATCCGTGAGTTTTGACCCGTTGACTTTTCGTGTAATATGACTAACAATTTAAGTTAATGAATTATTTGGGTCGTTTCGTGAATTAAATGACAATGTGTTATATTCGGGTCGATAATATGTTTGATTGGTGTTTAAATGTCTAACGATTGTAATTTGGCTTGATAAGAGAAACGGGTCGGCCCGTGGGTAGTCCACGACCCACCAGCCACCATTGACCCATTTCTCTCCTTATCTCTTTCTCCCCTCCTTTCACTTCTTATCTATCTCCCTTTCTCATTTTCTCTCTAAGTAAAAAGGCAAAGGAACCCATTTCATTTCTTCATCTCTCTATCATCGACTTGGTGTTTGGAACGGATATAACACTAGAATCATCGTCACCTATACCACATTATCGTCTATTCGAAGAATCAAAAGTTGAAGTTCTTGCATTTTTACCCATTTTGACCTAATTTCGGTTTGAGCTCAAGAAGGAGTTTTGGTAAGTCAAATTCATCCCATCTTCACCTATTTATGCTTATTTATATGTTGTTGGTCGATTTAAAGTATTTACAAGTCTTAAATCGGGTCGAAATGAAATTAGGGTTCAATTAGGTTTTGGTTTGGGTTGAATGATTTGGAAGTGTTCTTGATGTTTTGGAATGGAAATTTGTAATGGGTTATGTGTATTTATGTTTAATGGCACTTAGTTAAGCTTCAAAATGAGTCTTGGAACATCGCTAGACGATTTGGTGGTCGAAAATAGGGTTTGGGTGAAGTTTGGATCGTATTTTAGACTCAAAAATCTGCAGGATTGAGCCCAGTCGCGCCGCGAGCTCGTGTTCTCGCGCCGCGAGTCCGTGTTCTCGCGCCGCGAGCTTCCTGCTTCTCGCGCCGCGAGCTCGTGTCTCGCGCCGCGACCTCGTGCTCCTCGCGCCGCGAGCTCGTGTTCTCGCGCCGCGAGTTTCACCTGTTTTGCGCGTCAGTTTTCGAACGTTAATAACTTTTGATCCGTAAGTCCAAATAAGTCGTATGACCTATCGTTGGAATCGTAAGAGAGTCTAGTTTCTCGTAGTAACCTTCATTTTGTATGAATCTTCATACATTTCTAAAAATGTCGAGTCAAAGTGTTATGTTTCACACTCGGTAATGTTAAGAAAGTAATTGTGGGTTCGTGACTCAACTTAAACCTAAGGAACCAACTTATTTATGATTATAAAGTTGACATTATGTTATATGACATGCTTTGATAGGTTGTGAGCGCGTGGGGCCCAATACTCGCTATTAATCTTTTATTAACTCGACTTAAGCTTCTTTGCCGATCAAGGTGAGTTCCGTAGCTCCCTACTCATTTGAGATTCGGGCTGAAAAGTGTAAACCTTGCGTGTTTACTTACGTTGTTGACTGATTGATTGATTTGGGTTAAATGTTGGTTTGATGAGACGGTTTATCACGTTTGATTGACTTGGTTATGTTTGTTAAGTAATTCATTAATATTAGGATAGACGTACCTACATGGAAGTCGGTTATGCCTTCATTGGGTTTTAGATGTGGTGGGAAGGCTGCGGGTGACCCTATATATAAGCATCTGAGACTCGAAGAAGGGATAATCCTCTTAAGTGTATGTACGTGTAGGTGGTTTAAATTGTGATTATTGGTTTATGATTGACGAATATTGATTGTTGGTTCATGACAGACGATTTGTGATTGATGCATATACGATTGATTGAAAGCATGCATACGTAGTACATAATCCCTCGGTTGAGGACTCAAACATCCTAGTGTATAGATGTATACACTTATCCATGAGATGTTGGTGACATGACATCCGAGTATATAGACATATATATCTCGATGATTTTGAGATACAGCCTTGTTCATTGTGATGACAGGCGGGTATCGTTGCATAGGTGACTTGAGTTCACGCATAAGATAGGCATGTTGGCTTATTTATGCATTTGGCACTTGCATTGATACTTTTATCATTTGTACATTCCTGTTACACGCTTACTTACTTTGCGTAATCTTGATTGTTGGACGTTATTGTGTTACTTAGAGGCTCACTGTAAGTCATGTCTAGCCTCTACTCGTACATTGTGATTATTGACGCTTCTTATGTATTTTGGTACTTGTTTCGTATTGTAATGGATTCACTGAATCTTTATTTGCATCTAGTTCTTGTTCTATTGTAATTCCACCTTGTGCTATATGATTTCCGTGATATTTCGAGCCTCGGCTTGGGGTGTTATAGGCTTCCAAGCTACACAGATTTAAACCCAACTCATAAGTCTCATGGTCAAGGACATGTGAACATGATCAGTTCACTTCGGAGTGGTAAGGTGTATGACAACAAAGTTGAACTTCCAGACAGGACCAGTGAGCGCGCTCACCAGAGAGCAACGCCGCTCCCCTGCCACCAGAAGCCGAGAGCGCCGCTCATCAGAGGGCAGCGCCGCTCAGAGCACACAAGTCAAACAGATCCGAAAACAGGTTTGAGCAAGGCAAGTTTTCTTTTTCTAGTGATTTTAGTGAAGACTTGGGAAATGATGACGGGTTTTTATTTAAACATGGGGAGGGTAATGAAACTAATGAAGAATTTTTAAAACCTCCAACAAAACCCAAAGTTGGGGAGAATGATGTGGATACTAACACCACACCATTTCCTTCAGCTTTGGAGCCAACATTTTCTTCACCCTATGGAAAGAAAGGACCAAAACCCGATGATATGTGGGAAACTTTTAAACAGGTGAAAATTAATCTTCCATTAATTGATGCAATTAAGCAAATTCCAGCTTATGCAAAAATTTTGAAAGATCTTTGCACCCAAAAACGGAAACTTAAGTCATCATTGCCCAAAAAGGTGGAATTAACTGAACAAGTTAGTGCTGTTTTATCTGGCTCACTTCCACCTAAGCTCAAAGATCCCGGGACGCCTTTAATTTCTGTAACCGTTGGTAATATTTATATCAAAAAGGCGTTGTTGGATCTTGGGGCGAGCATTAATATACTTCCATCTAGTCTTGTTGATCGGTATGAGTTAGGTACTTTAAAACAAACTGATCTTATAATTTAACTTGCCGATCGACGAACAAAGACTCCCCGAGGTATGTTAGAGAATGTGATTGTGAAAATGGAGGACTTTTATTACCCTGTTGACTTTATTATTATGGATACTGAACCATCTTCCAGGGACACCCAACCGACAATCATTTTAGGTCGTCCATTCTTGGCTACAATTAATGCACGCATTGATTGTAGAACAGGAGCCATGGATATTTCTTTTGGTAATAAGAAGCTAAGAATCAATATTTTTAATACATTATCGGCTTCTATTACTAATGATTGTTATGTTATTGATGCTATTGATGAACAGGTCCAAAAGCATGCAACTCGTATGCTTAAGGACGATGTTTTTGAGTGTTTTTATGCAGATGATGAAGATTTGCTAGAGGTGGAGGAGGTGAATGCTATTGAGAAAGCAGTTGCTAGCACATTGGATTCGAAGATGCCACCATGGTCATACAAATTTGAGCCATTACCTCATAGCATCGACACAGCCACTAAGCCATCATTGGAGACACCTCCTACTCTTGAACTTAAACCATTACCTTCTCATTTGAAATATGTTTTTCTTGGTCCTAACAAAAGCTTACCTGTTATTATTGCTTTTGATCTTTCAGGACCACAGGAGGAGGCATTAATGGAAGTACTTGGCAAGTACAAAGCTGTTATAGGATGGACCATTGCGGATTTAAAGGGGATAAGCCCTTCAGTGTGTATGCATCGGATTGTAACTGACCCGGATATCAAGCCATCTCGCGATACTCAAAGGCGGTTGAATCTCAATATGCGAGATGTGGTGAAAAAGGAAGTGCTAAAATGGTTGGATGCAGGTATTATCTTTCCTATTTCGGACAGTCAATGGGTTAGCCCCACTCAGACTGTTCCGAAGAAATCTGGCATCACCATTGTTGAAATGGAAGATGGAGAGCAGATTACTACCCGTCCCGTCACGGGATGGAGGGTTTGTATAGATTATAGGAAGTTGAATCTTGCTACTTCTAAGGACCATTTTCCATTACCCTTTATTGACCAAATTGTAGAGAAACTAGCTGGCCAAAAGTTTTACTGTTTTTAGATGGGTATTCAGGTTACAATCAAATACCCATTCATCCTAATGACCAGGCCAAAACCACCTTTACTTGTCCATATGGCACCTACGCTTTTTGAAGGATGCCATTTGGTTTATGCAACGCACCTGCTACTTTTCAGCGTTGTATGATGAGTATTTTTTCTGACATGGTGGGTTGATTCACCGAGACAAACCTTGTTTTGAGTTGGCAGAAAAGTCATTTTATGGTTAGGGAAGGGGTTGTATTAGGCCATGTTGTTTCTGAACGTGGGTTTGAGGTAGACCGTGCTAAAGTCCAAGTCATTTCCACCCTCCCACCACCGACCAATGTTAAGGGTGTCCGTTCATTTTTAGGACATGCAGGCTTTTATAGACGATTTATTAAAGACTTTAGTGCCATTTCTAAGCCATTGTGTAATTTACTTTTAAAAGATGCACCATTTGTTTTTGATGAATCTTGTCTTAAGGCCTATAATTTGTTGAAGCAAAAGCTGACTGAGGCCCCAATTTTGCAATCACCGGACTGGTCAAAACCTTTTGAAATCATGTGTGATGCAAGTGACTATGCAGCGGGTGCGGTTTTGGGACAACAGGTTGACAAGAAGCCCGTCGTGATTTATTATGCAAGTAAAACTTTTTCTGATGCCCAATTGAATTACACAACAACTGAAAAAGAATTACTTGTTGTTGTCTTTGCTTTGGATAAATTTCGGTCTTATATTTGGGGGTCTAAAGTTATTGTCTTTTCTGATCATAGTGCTTTAAAACATTTATTGGAAAAGAAAGATGCCAAACCCAGACTGATTCGGTGGATTCTTTTGTTACAAGAATTTAACCTAGAGATCCGTGATAAAAAAGGTTGTGAAAATGTTGTTGCAGATCATCTGTCTAGGATTCCTCCACCACCGTTTGACCCCACTGAATTGATCCAAGAAAACTTTCCAGATAAAAGTTTGTTTAATGTTTGTAATCTTCCTTGGTATGCTCACATTGTTAACTTTTTAGCTGCATAGAAATTGCCAGGGCATTGGACCAAGCAGAAAAAGGACTACTTTTTCTCTCAGCTGAAATACTACATATGGGAAGATCCAGAGCTTTACAAGATGTGTCCAGACCAGGTAATTCATAGAGGTGTGCCCGATCATGAGCATAATGATATTCTTGCACATTGCCATTCTTATGCATGTGGTGGCCATTTTAGTGCAAGAAAAACAGGACATAAGGTACTTGAATGTGGTTTCTTTTGGCCAACTATTTTTAGAGACGCCCATTTATTTGTTAAAGCTTGTGTTAGGTGTCAAAAGGTAGGTGGGATATCTAGGCGGGACATGATGCCCTTGAACCCTATACTTGTTTGTGATATTTTTGATGTGTGGGGCATTGACTTTATGGGTCCCTTTCCTACTTCCTTTGGGTTTGAATATATTTTAGTGGCAGTTGACTATGTTTCTAAATGGGTAGAGGCTGAAGCCACTAGGACCAATGATCATAGTGTAGTGCTTAAGTTTGTCAAGAAAAACATTTTTGCTAGACATGGAATTCCCAAAGCTATTATTAGTGATGGTGGATCTCATTTTAAGAACTTTAAGTTTGGAAAATTACTTAAGCATTATGGTGTGAATCATAGAATTGCTACACCCTATCATCCACAAACAAGTGGACAAGTTGAAGTGTCAAATAGGGAAATTAAACGAATTTTGGAAAAAACTGTTCGACCCGACCGCAAGGATTGGTCACAACGATTGGATGATGCTTTATGGGCATATCGAACAGCCTTTAAAACCCCTATTGGCATGTCACCTTATCGACTTGTTTATGGAAAAGCTTGTCACTTACCGGTTGAACTTGAGCATCGTGCAGAGTGGGCTATTAAACAGGTAAACATGGACTTGGATGAAGCTGGAGTAGCGAGGAAATTGCAACTATCAGAGTTGAGGAGATGAGGAGATGAGACGAGAAGCTTATGAAAGCTCCAAGATTTACAAGGATAAAACCAAGGCTTTTCATGACCGACATATAGTGAGAAAGTCGTTTCAGGTAGGTCAAAAGGTATGGTTATTTAATTCTCGTCTTAAGTTATTTGCAGGTAAGCTCAAAAGCAAATGGACAGGGTCCGTTCGTCGTCACCAAAGTCCCACCTCATGGTGCGGTGGAAATCAAGAATTTGGATGGTGGCGAGCCATTTATGGTTAATGGCCAACGGTTGAAGTTGTGTTACGAGTTGGAGAAAGGTGCAGCCATGACTATGGAGGTGGTACATTTTGTGCCATCTCAATCTATCAATTAAGCTCCAACCAGGTATCGTCAGGCTGATGACGTTAAACTAAGCGCTGAATGGGAGGCAACCCATTATTTTAGTTTGTTTCGAGTCTTTTTATTTTTATTTTTAGAGCTTTGTCATAAATAAATACTTTGCTCATCGTGTGGCGACCAACTTTGATCATTTCTTTGAAACGTTCAAAGTTGGGGAGGGGTTTGAGTCGATTTAGCTATATGTTGATATTTTTGAGCATTGAGGACAATGCTTGATTCTAAGTTGGGGAGGGGTTTGAGTCGATTTAGCCATATGTTGATATTTTTGAGCATTGAGGACAATGCTTGATTCTAAGTTGGGGAGGGGTTTGAGTCGATTTAGCCATATGTTGATATTTTTGAGCATTGAGGACAATGCTTGATTCTAAGTTGGGGAGGGGTTTGAGTCGATTTAGCCATATGTTGATATTTTTGAGCATTGAGGACAATGCTTGATTCTAAGTTGGGGAGGGGAGTCAAAAATTGAAAATTGTGACATAATGATATTGTTTTGGGTTACTCACAAGTTGCAAACAAGTCTATTTGGTTTGCTCTTATCTTCATGTGAACAGTTTCATTTGTTGTTTTGACATGACACCTCTTGAAACCAGAAAGCTAGCACATGGAGCATGGCATCATTTGTTCAAGGATTATATAAGCATTCGTTGATCGACACCTCATCAGGTGCTCTTGCTCCCTTAACTCGTATTATTATTTCAGTTTATTTTCTTTGAATCAGTTTGTGGTGTAATTAGCGGGATTATGGGTAGTTTATTTTCGCTAGTTATGTTTTTAGTCAATATTCGAATAAAGCAGGTTACTCCTTACAAATTTTGAGATTGTAGGCTTTATGCAAGAACGAAAAATGATAGATCATGAGTTGTTTAAATCGAGAACTTAGCGGAGAATAAAGGGAGAGTTATCCTTAGCTATCATATTCCAGTGTTTGTGGCATTTCATTCTTCCAAGGAACACTAGGCTTGTCTTGAACTCACATATAATTTAAATAAAAATAAGAGTAAACGACATAAATCGTCCCTGTGGTTTACTTAAATAGTCACCTTTCGTCCCTGAGAATCAAAAACCTCATGGATCGTCCTTATTTGGAAAATAAGCTTCGCCTTTCGTCCTTTGACTATTTGACCGTTAACCTCAATCCGTTAACCCCCCACGTGCCTACCACGTGAGGGGTATTCTTGTCTTTGCGCCCACTATAAATAGAGTAAACGACATAAATCGTCCCTGTGGTTTACTTAAATAGTCACATTTCGTCCCTGAGAATCAAAAACCTCATGGATCGTACATAAAGCTGGTTGAATAAAGTTGCTTTATGCTGCAACTTTACACAGCATTTTAAGGAATTAAATGCTATTCCTTAAATGTTCTCAACCATATTTGTACGGCCAAAGTTAACATCCCAATGTTAACTTTGCCTATAAATACAAGTCATTGCACAACAAGAATAACACTTCTTCACTTCGAAAGATTTCACACTTTGCATACCTGCAATATTCTTGGTGAACTTGTGCAATATTCTCTCAATCACAAAAGGAACATTTCACAACTTTAAGTGTTTCGATTGTTTAGAGAAATTCCAAGTGTAGATCAATTGTAGTTCATAGGTTGTTAGGATATTTACATACTTTGTATTATCTTGGTTCCGCAACAACCTTGTAATTTATTTAAAGTTAATAAATAAATTACACTTGAAAGACCATGCAATAATAGAAAGTACTTGTAAAGTAAATTGGTGAGACAATATGTATTTTTCAAGTGTAATTTATTTATTAACTTTAAATAAATTACAAGGTTGTTGCGGAACCAAGATAATGCAAAGTATGTAAATATCCTAACAACCTATGAAATACAATTGATCTATACTTGGAAATTCTCTAAACAATCGAAACACTTAAAGTTGTGAAATGTTCCTTTTTGCGATTGAGAGAATATTGCACAAGTTCACCAAGAATATTGCAGGTTTGCAAAGTTATTTTCTTGTTGTGCAAAGACCTCTATTTATAGGCAAAGTTGACATTGGGATGTCAACTTTGGCCGTACAAATATGGTTGAGAACATTTAAGGAATAACATTTAATTCCTTAAAATGCTGTGTAAAGTTGCAGCATAAAGCAACTTTATTCAACCAGCTTTATGTACGATCCATGAGGTTTTTGATTCTCAGGGACGAAATGTGACTATTTAAGTAAACCACAGGGACGATTTATGTCGTTTACTCTATTTATAGTGGGCGCAAAGACAAGAATACCCCTCACGTGGTAGGCACGTGGGGGGTTAACGGATTGAGGTTAACGGTCAAATAGTCAAAGGACGAAAGGCGAAGCTTATTTTCCAAATAAGGACGATCCATGAGGTTTTTGATTCTCAGGGACGAAAGGTGACTATTTAAGTAAACCACAGGGACGATTTATGTCGTTTACTCAAAAAAACATAATAAATATGAAAAAAAAACAAAATGGTGAATAATATGATTAAATGGCTATAATCCATTGTATTGGGTATGTGTACTAATTTGTCTGGGGTGTGTTGATGGTCTTCTGCTGCATCCAGATATATGCTGACCTAGACCCTCTTAGTATACTTTAATTTGGGCAAATATGCTTAATATATGTCAAGTTACGTCGCTTTGCGTGTACGGAAGTACCGACCTGTCACCAATGGCTTGACATTACCACTTTTGTGAAGATACCGAGTAAACACTGGTATAACCGTAGTCAAATTATCTCGCTCTGCGCGTATGGAAATACCGACTTGTCACCAATGATTTGACTTTAAAGACGAATTTGGTATACTCACCCAAAATACATGGAACTATTAATGATAATGATAGGAAAAGCACAACTAAATTATATGTTTAGTAGGTATGCGCCTAAGGTTAATTGGAGGAATAGAAGTGTTAAAGTGGACAGTACACATACATGGATTTGATTCTAGTTATAACTAGTTTTATGAACCCGCGCGTTGCCGCGGGACACATTTTTTATACGACAAAGTTTTGGATACGAACAATATATAGTAGTATTAGTTTAATGCAAATACATTGATGTCAAATCTTAGAACCCAAATTTAAAAAAGGTAAAAGATATGAAACAATACTAAAAGTAACATATAAGAACAATAAAAATTATAGGTGTATAAAAGCATAGAATAAAAATTTAAGGGTTAAAACGAAATTAAGTTAAAGTTAGTATGTGCTTCAATAGCTTGTACCTTTCATGCTTAAAAGGCTTGTACATAGCATATTAGTTTTTAGTATATATAAAAATTTTAGGGGGTTAAAACGAAATTTAGTTAAAGTTAGTATGTGATTCAATAGCTTGTACCTTTCATGCTTAAAAGGCTTGTACATAGCATATTGTACAAATCATATTAGTTTTATAAAACGTTATATATATAACCAAATGTCAAAAAAAAGTGAACGTAAATGTGTGAAAGTAGTTGGATAAAAACATAAGAACTCAAAAGTTTAGTGTCAAAACTAAAAATGAAATCTTTGATAAGGGCTAAAAGTTAAAAGTTAAAAGATAAAAACAATAAAGGGTAAAAAGGAAATGAGTCAAAAGTAAAAAAGTGTTAAAGTTATATTATGATTGGGGTAAAAGTAAAAGTTAAAATATCAAAATTGGCAAAAGTAGAAAGTGTTGTACCTAATGCAAAAGCACTTGTACAAATCATATTAGTTTTTAGTATATATAAAAATTTTAGGGGGTTAAAACGAAAATTGGTTAAAATTTAAGGGGTTAAAACGAAATTTAGTTAAAGTTAGTATGTGCTTCAATAGCTTGTACCTTTCATGCTTAAAAGGCTTGTACATAGCATATTGTACAAATCATATTAGTTTTTAGTATATATAAAAATTTTAGGGGGTTAAAACGAAAATTGGTTAAAATTTAAGGGGTTAAAACAAAATTTAGTTAAAGTTAGTATGTGATTCAATAGCTTGTACCTTTCATGCTTAAAAGGCTTGTACATAGCATATTAGTTTTTAGTATATATGAAAATTTTAGGGGGTTAAAACGAAAATTGGTTAAAATTTAAGAGGTTAAAACGAAATTTAGTTAAAGTTAGTATGTGATTCAATAGCTTGTACCTTTCATGCTTAAAAGGCTTGTACATAGCATCTTGTACAAATCATATTAGTTTTTAGTATATATAAAAATTTTAGGGGGTTAAAACGAAAATTGGTTAAAATTTAAGGGGTTAAAACGAAATTTAGTTAAAGTTAGTATGTGATTCAATAGCTTGTACCTTTCATGCTTAAAAGGCTTGTACATAGCATCTTGTACAAATCATATTAGTTTTTAGTATATATAAAAATTTTAGGGGGTTAAAACGAAAATTGGTTAAAATTTAAGGGGTTAAAACGAAATTAAGTTAAAGTTAGTATGTGCTTCAATAGCTTGTACCTTTCATACTTAAAAGGCTTGTACATAGCATATTGGTTTTTAGTATATATATATATAATATATGAAAACGAAAACTTTAATGTGGAGTAAAAGTTAAAAAATAGAAATTTTAGGGGTTAAAACGAAATTTAGTTAAAGTTAGTATGTGATTCAATAGCTTGTACCTTTCATGCTTAAAAGGCTTGTACATAGCATCTTGTACAAATCATATTAGTTTTTAGTATATATAAAAATTTTAGGTGGTTAAAACGAAAATTGGTTAAAATTTAAGGGGTTAAAACAAAATGTTAAAATTTAAGGGGTTAAAACGAAATTAAGTTAAAGTTAGTATGTGCTTCAATAGCTTGTACCTTTCATGCTTAAAAAGCTTGTACATAGCATATTAGTTTTTAGTATATATGAAAATTTAGGGGGTTAAAACGAAAATTGGTTAAAATTTAAGGGGTTAAAACGAAATTTAGTTAAAGTTAGTATGTGATTCAATAGCTTGTACCTTTCATATACTTAAAAGGCTTGTACATAGCATCTTGTACAAATCATATTAGTTTTTAGTATATATAAAAATTTTAGGGGGTTAAAACGAAAATTGGTTAAAATTTAAGGGGTTAAAACGAAATTTAGTTAAAGTTAGTATGTGATTCAATAGCTTGTACCTTTCATGCTTAAAAGGCTTGTACATAGCATCTTGTACAAATCATATTAGTTTTTAGTATATATAAAAATTTTAGGTGGTTAAAACGAAAATTGGTTAAAATTTAAGGGGTTAAAACGAAATTAAGTTAAAGTTAGTATGTGCTTCAATAGCTTGTACCTTTCATACTTAAAAGGCTTGTACATAGCATATTGGTTTTTAGTATATATATATATATAATATATGAAAACGAAAACTTTAATGTGGAGTAAAAGTTAAAAAATAGAAATTTTAGGGGTTAAAACGAAATTTGGTTAAAATTTAGGGGGTTAAAAAAAAATTTGGTTAAGATTAGTATGTGCTTTAAAAGCTTGTACCTTTCATGCTTAAAAGACTTGTACATAGCATCTTGTACAAATCATATTAGTTTTTAGTATATATAAAAATTTTAGGGGGTTAAAACGAAAATTGGTTAAAATTTAAGGGGTTAAAACGAAAATTTAAAATTTTAGGGGGTTAAAACGAAATTTGGTTAAATTTTAGGGGGTTAAAACGAAAATTGGTTAAAATTTAAGGGGTTAAAACGAAATTTAGTTAAAGTTAGTATGTGCTTCAATAGCTTGTACCTTTCATGCTTAAAAAGCTTGTACATAGCATATTAGTTTTTAGTATATATAAAAATTTTAGGGGGTTAAAACGAAAATTGGTTAAAATTTAGGGGTTAAAACGAAATTTAGTTAAAGTTTAGGGGGTTAAAAAGAAATTTGGTTAAAATTTAGGGGGTTAAAAGAAATTTGGTTAAGATTAGTATGTGCTTAAAGCTTGTACCTTTCATGCATAAAAGACTTGTACATTATAAGTTGGTTTTTAGTATATATATAACTAACTTTTTGTTCTAAACTAAGACTATTGTGAATCAAGCAACTATTTTGATTTTGTTTTAAGCCTTTTTCGGGACGAGTAAAGAGTAAGTTGGGGAGGTTTGATAAGTGATTATTATATATACATTAATGTGGTCTAAGAATGATTAAATGAGTTAGTTTTTTTTAAAGAATAGACCTACTATTTTGTGTTTTGTTCTTTTATTGGGCCTCTCATGCGGACTACATCATACGAGAAAGAAAAAGGCCCAAAGTGAATTTGTGATGGGCTTTATTTGTTGCGGCTGGGACATAGCAGAAGGGGAGAACCCTTTTAATTCATTGGATATCATTCGAGAGACACATTTCTGGGAGGTGGCTGCGAACGAAAAAGAAACAGGCGAAAAAAAGAAGGCTGGGGTTTTTGGCGAACAGGCGGACGAGTCAAACAACAACAGAAATACACGCACATCATCATCAAATCAATGCTTATCATTCTTTTTGGTGATTTGAAGATGACAATGTCCAGCTAAACCTTTCGTTATCTCTCCCGGTGAATGATTCTTGTTTAACTATGTTTAGCAAATTTTTTATTATTTATTTGTATGAACATTAATTCTTCATTGGTGATTTATGCAAGTACTTGAATATTTGTTTAGAGTTAATTTCATTACATACCCCTAGGGTATATCATTTTATCAAATTTCACCCCTATACTTTTTTTTTGTCATTACATCTCCCTATGGTGACTTTTTGCTTCATTACATACCCCTCACCATAACGGACGTTAGTGTGGCTCCGTCAAGACCTCATGTGCACTGCACATGAGGGTATATTCGTCTTTTTGAACATAAACACCCTTCTTCTTCCCTTTTTTTTTCTCTAGATCTACAGAAGTTTATCTATATATAAAATTATGTATCTATACATAGAATCTGTATCTATGTATACATAGAATCTGTATCTATGTATACATAGAATACACTGTATATTTATCTATCACAAATATATATTACCCAAAACAAATAACTATAATTAACTAGATTTCTATATACACACACAAAACATTTTAAAAACAAATAACGAGATTTATATATATATATCTCAATCTCAATAATCAATAATACGTGAGGGCTTAGCATTAAACCAATAACCATCATATTTTGCAAAGTAATAAGAAATAGAAAAGAAAAAGAAAAAGAAAAAAAAAAACATTAATCTCCATATCCATAACCAAATCTTCAACCTAAAATTCTTTTCCATAAATCTAATTTCCAAAACCTAAAAATTATCTTTCACTTTCAAAACCCAAACGCAACTTGTTGAAGGCAAATAGATAGATATATAGAGATAACTATCTTCCTAGAAACTCAAAATCAAAAACCCCCAAAATTTATTTTTAGGGTTCTTCAAAAATGAATAGTATTTGTGAAACAAAAGCTTCTTTCTTCATTAGAGGAGGAAGGTGATATGGCTTCAAAACAAGTGAGTAAGAACAAGGTGATATGTTTCACAGGAAGCATCCATGTTATTATTATTATTATTATTATTATTATTATTATTATTATTAGGTAGGTAGAAAGCACATGGGCAATGATGATATGCTTTTGTACTGACTTATTTTTACGTATATGAAAGCAATCGATTTTGTTATGGATAATTAGTTTTGATTGTGTACAGATTTTGGGTGGGTTGAAATGGTGAAGATATTTGGTTGGTTTGAAATGGTGAAGAAAATGACGACTTAGATCTATAAAAGTTAAAAAGAGGTTGTGTTTGATTGAAAAAGACGAATATACCCTCATGTGCAGTGCACATGAGGGTCTTGACAGAGTCACATTAACGTCCGTTATGGTGAGGGGTATGTAATGAAGCAAAAAGTCACCATAGGGAGATGTAATGACAAAAAAAAGTATAGGGGTGAAATTTGATAAAATGGTATACCCCAGGGGTATGTAATGAAATTAACTCATTTGTTTAATTAAGTTGTTATTTAAATTATTGCAAGACATTATATTGCGAGTCAACAATTTGTGCCGAGTCCAATTAGATTAGGGATTAAGACAAGTTGTGTGGTAAACATAGGTTGTACCCAAAATAGTTTATTTCAACTTAACAAATTATGTCTATGTGATTTGGAACAATTAATTCAGAGGGTTTGTTAAACTAGTTAATTCAATTATCCAGGAGCCGGGAGGGATACGCCTTTTTATTATTGTCTACAACTTTCATTTTTATTATTGCTTTGCTTAATTATTATAAGTCTAGTTAATTAATATTCATAGTCATTTTAGTTAATCAAATTTAGTTTTAATATTATTGTCAAAACCAACCAAAATTGTGATAACTTGGCTATAACCACAGACGCTCATCGTGGGAACGATATCCATTTACCCTATCTAGTATAAGGTATTTAGATTTATTTTTGATCGGTACTCCGTCGTCGATCAGTCTTCTTCTCTTTCTTCCCGATCACCACATTCTCTTGTAACTCAAGAAGGTCTTTGATTGTAAAGATAAAAAAACGGTGTGGCCTTGCACCAAATACTAACAAAATTCCAAACCAAATTTGCCAAACCACAACCCTCAAAACAAGTGATCAACCGATTCTAAAGCTTCCTCACAAAGAACACATAACTCGTTACCAAAAACAAAATTTCGTGCCTTAAGTGCCTATCAGGTCGGGATCCAATCCATACCAACTTTCCACATAAAAATATTCACCTTTAACAGAACCCATTTAGACCAAAAAAGAACATACCTGACACTATAATCACGAGAGCTCCGTATGAAATCTTTGACAACTTTAACGCTCATTTGTGTTTCATGTCTTCCTTGTCATATCCAATTATCACTTGAGTCAGAGAGCTTTAAACTGTCCAGACAAGCACTCATCGGTACCCCTGTCATATCGGTCAATTACCCTACAATTCTTGATTTTCTCAAGCTGAAAAGAGCTGGAAACATAGCTCTAAGTGGTTCATTACCAACCCACACGTCGAGCCAGAAATTTATCTTCTGATCATTGCCACATATACCTTTAAAGACTTGATTCAAGCCCAAATATGAGACCTTGATCGACTCAATCGCTTTGACAATCAACTTCCAATTACTTGACATATATTTGTTCACTGGGAGGGGACTTCAATTATACATATTATCATGGATTGCAAAAATAACCTCCTTTCATAAACTTTTAGGCTCGTTCCTCAATCTTCCTAACCATTTAGCTAACAAAGCTAAATTTGTATCGTTAAGGTTTGACAGTCCTAAACCACCAGTCGGCTTTGGGGATGCGACTTTATCCCAAGAAACTCAATTAATCTTTGGAAACCCTTCCGAACTACCCCAAAGGAAACCACTGGGCGCGTTTGGTTCACAGAATGTTTTTAGAAGGAATAGAATCTGTCAACGGAATTAGATTCCTAAGGAATGGAATTTGATGGAATGTTTTTTGTTTTCTTAAAATTCAAGAGAATGAAGGAATCAAATTCCATCCAATAACCCCAAGGAATGGAGATTCCATCATTTGATGGAATGTTTACATTCCAATGGAATGAAATTCCATCATCTTTTGACAACCAAACGTACCACGGAATGGAATTCAATTCCAATTCCATCAGATTCCATCAGAATCTGTGAACCAAACGCGCCCTTATAATCTTTTCCAAAACAGATTTTATGAGTGTAACCCTACCGCCTACCGTCGATCGAAAACTGTTAGCTTTCCATTCAGACAACCTATGTTCAAAGATATCAACGATAAAAGACCGCGTGGACACTTTGTTCATGTTTGCACCTATTCAGATTCCCAAGTGTTTAAACGGGAAAGTTCCGGTTTCACAATGAGCCACCTTATCCATCACACTGAGTTTTTCCCCCGAAGCTCCCACACCGAACAAACTGATTTTCCCATGTGAATCTGTAACTCGGAGCACAAATGGAATATTCATAACATGGGTGATGTTTTCTAGGTTAGTCAAATTCCAATCGCCTAAAATAACACAATCATAAGCATATACCATATGTGAAATAGAGAAACCAACAGACAATCGAATTCTATGAATATTTCCAACCCTTGTTGCCTAATTAATCATAACCAGTAAGAGCTTCCATGACCACAAGGAATAGAAAAGGCGAAATGGGATCTCTTTGTCTCATTCCTTTGTCACATTGAAAACCGAAAGTCGGTGAGCTATTCACTAACACCGAGGCTCGAGCAGAAGATAAGATGCCACCTTTTACACCAAAGTTTCGACTTTCGAGAACCCCATTTTATTTAAAATAGAAAGAAATTTCCGATTGACACTCTCATAAGCTTTCTCAAAGTCGATCTTAAATATAAAGGGAAAATCATCCCAACATTTAACTACAGGGATCTTAGCTGCAGCTTAGTTGTTATAGAGGGGCAATTATGTACATTTTAGAAGATAAAGGGTTAATATGAAAATTATTTTTTAAAAATTCTATGTAACTGCAGGGACCATTTATGCAGTTAACTGCATCTATGTTATCCCATTTATGCAGTTAACTGCAGCTATGTTATCCCCAAATATAAAAGCCTTGTCTGGTTGACGGATCACAACTCTGACTTTCAGTACGGGAAAAAATAAAATAAAAAATAGGCTTTGTGTTCTAGTCCAGTATATGATCCCTGATTGTAATGTAATCTACTTCTCTCCCTTTGTTTTCCCTAGCTTCTCGCTGGGTTTTTGTTATTAATAAAGCAGTTTGAATGTTCAAAAAAAAAGGACAAAACACGTATTATTAGTTGTCGGCGAGAGGCTCTAATAACGAGTAATGACAAATGTAGTTTTGGGTTTTGGGTGAAATGATATATCACTCTAAAAATTAGCCTAATAATACTTTTAATAATCTTGAAACATGACAAGTGTTTGTCCACTTATTCTCTATCTTATCTTTTGATTTTATCACTTGTCACTCATCTTATGATTAGGAGGATTTTTAGGCTATTTAGTTAGAAGAATAATATTTTTTTTTTTTGAGCTAAGACTAAGAGATAACTCAAAAACAAACGAGACCTACACAAAAAGTTCGTTCCAAAAGTATGTTGTTATTTACTTTTTATTTATTTATTTTTTATAGAAAAAAATGAATTAGTCTAAAGGAATTATTTTATTAACCAGTTTTTGATTTGGGCTAACTTGGCCCATTCTCTAATCCACCCTAGCCCATACCGAATTCTAACGGCTAGTTTTCAAATACCTGACCCCCCTACACATAAACCCTAATTTCCACATATCTATCTTTTTTTTGAACATTCCACATATCTATCTATCTATATAAACCCCACTAAATCATAATCACAGCATTCATTATCTCTTTCTCTCTTTCTATCTTCTCTCAAGCGCTAATTACTCTTTAAGCTCTCTTTAATTTCTATTAATTACTTCTTTTATTATCTGCTAATCACTTTTTTTTTGCAGCATCTTTATCTATACATTCATATTATATTGTATTCTATATACATATATACCTGTTTCTACTAACGCTATGGATGCAGGATCTGTTACTTCTTCAGCTACCAAATCGCAATCCAGATGCCCCCTTCGTGAACAATTCCTTCAACGTCGCAATTCTCGCGAAAATGTATTTCCTCTTTTCTTTCTCCTCAAATTAAGTTTTTTTTTATGAATTATTGATACATTTTGTGTTTTTTTTAGTGTGTAATTTGAGTTTTTATTTTGTTGGATAATTGTAGAGCTAATTAGGGGTTTTGGATGGTTTGTTTGTGTAGTTGGATAGGTTCATACCGAATAGATCAGCTATGGATTTCGATTATGCACATTACATGTTAACGGAAGCGAAAAAAGGTAAGGAAAACCCGATTAACAGCTCACCGTCCCGAGAAGCATACAGGAAGCATTTGGCGGAAACCTTCAACATGAACAGACCCAGGATTCTTGCTTTCAAGAACAAGCCACCCACGCCCACTGAAACGATTTCTACCGATTGCTTTACTTCTGTTCAGCAATCGAAACCTGTTAAAGCTCGTAGATATATCCCTCAGGTATATACTGTTTTCAAGATCTGTTTGTTATATGATTCAAATTTGTTTATTGTTTACTGTCCTTATATTTGTTAGTGAATATAGATTCGATCAGGATCGAACACTTATAAGCTCATTAGATTATTATATATTGTGGTTCGTTACAAGATCCGTTTGCTATTAGATTTTAAGTTGTGTCTTGATTTCAAGTCCTAAAACATTGTTTTTTTTTTAAATTTACAATTGTTAACTGTTCAAATTTATGTCTTGTTGTCAGTAGCTAGTATGTGGTTTCTTTACATGATCTATTCTTTTATTTTCTGCAAATTTGTGTCTTTTACAATCACCCCATGTTCTTGTTTTATGACAAGATCCATTCGTTAATGTCTTGTTGTTAATAGATCCGAATTTGTGTCTTATTTTAAACCCCTAATATGCGGATTTGTTTTGTTAAATGATAACAGACTTCAGAAAGAACATTGGATGCACCAGATCTGGTTGATGATTATTACTTGAATCTATTGGATTGGGGAAGCAGCAATGTTCTTGCGATTGCTCTTGGATCAACGGTGTATCTATGGGATGCTACCGATGGTAATACATCAGAGCTTGTGACTGTAGATGATGAGAGTGGCCCAGTGACTAGTGTCAAATGGGCACCTGACGGACGTCACATTTCAGTTGGTCTAAACAATGCCGATGTCCAACTATGGGATTCGACAGCAAACAAATTGGTATATATCTTATAATTGATTTTTTAAATATATGGTTTTGTGGTTTTTCTGGGCCACATAGGGATTCTGGTAAGCGATGCAATACAGGCTTATATAAATGGGGCTGAATATGTTAACGGGTCAGAATGGGATACATAATAAGTAGATTGTTCAAATGCATCTGTTTTAGAAATTGTTTTGCATAATATGACCCGTTTTGACCCATTACCCGATCTGCCCAACCTGTCCATTATGCCAACTCTAGTTATGAATACTATTTAGACTCTTTTCATTTGAAACAATTGAGGACCATCAAAGGCGGTGACCAATCTCGGGTTGGTATAAATAAATGTCGCTGAATATGTTAACGGGTCAGAATGGGATACATAATAAGTAGATTGTTCAAATGCATCTGTTTTAGAAATTGTTTTGCATAATATGACCCGTTTTGACCCATTACCCGATCTGCCCAACCTGTCCATTGTCCCAACTCTAGTTATGAATGCTATTCGACTCTTTTCATTTGAAACAATTGAGGACCATCAAAGGCGGTGACCAATCTCGGGTTGGTATAAATAAATGTCGCTGAATATGTTAACGGGTCAGAATGGGATACATAATAAGTAGATTGTTCAAATGCATCTGTTTTAGAAATTGTTTTGCATAATATGACCCGTTTTGACCCATTACCCGATCTGCCCAACCTGTCCATTATGCCAACTCTAGTTATGAATACTATTTAGACTCTTTTCATTTGAAACAATTGAGGACCATCAAAGGCGGTGACCAATCTCGGGTTGGTATAAATAAATGTCGCTGAATATGTTAACGGGTCAGAATGGGATACATAATAAGTAGATTGTTCAAATGCATCTGTTTTAGAAATTGTTTTGCATAATATGACCCGTTTTGACCCATTACCCGATCTGCCCAACCTGTCCATTGTCCCAACTCTAGTTATGAATGCTATTCGACTCTTTTCATTTGAAACAATTGAGGACCATCAAAGGCGGTGACCAATCTCGGGTTGGTATAAATAAATGTCGCTGAATATGTTAACGGGTCAGAATGGGATACATAATAAGTAGATTGTTCAAATGCATCTGTTTTAGAAATTGTTTTGCATAATATGACCCGTTTTGACCCATTACCCGATCTGCCCAACCTGTCCATTATGCCAACTCTAGTTATGAATACTATTTAGACTCTTTTCATTTGAAACAGTTGAGAACCATCAGAGGCGGTCACCAATCTCGGGTTGGTGCAATGGACTGGAACAACCACATCCTCACTACAGGAGGAATGGACGGCAGGATTGTAAACAATGATGTTAGAATCAGATCACCCATAGTGGAAACCTACTCTGGCCACCAACAAGAAGTTTGCGGCTTGAAGTGGTCAGCCTCTGGTCAACAACTAGCCAGTGGTGGAAACGACAATCTTCTTCACATTTGGGACAGATCCATGGCTTCTACGAATGCCCCAACTCAATATCTTCACAGGCTCGAAGATCACACTGCAGCAGTGAAAGCCCTTGCTTGGTGCCCATTCCAAGTTAATCTTTTGGCTTCCGGAGGTGGTGGTGGTGATAAGTGTATCAAATTTTGGAATACACATACTGGTGCTTGCTTGAACTCAGTTGACACAGGGTCACAAGTGTGTGCACTTTTATGGAACAAGAACGAACGTGAGCTGCTGAGCTCACATGGGTTTACACAGAACCAGCTGACACTATGGAAGTACCCCTCAATGGTTAAGATGGCTGAGCTTACTGGCCATACTTCAAGAGTTCTTTTCATGGCACAGGTATAGTCAAAAATCATAAAACATTGTTTTTAGTATTAAAGTTTGATTTAGTTTAGAATTTTGGTCTAATGATAATAATGATTTCTTGCAGAGCCCAGATGGATGTACTGTTGCATCTGCTGCAGGAGACGAGACATTGAGATTTTGGAATGTTTTTGGGAGCCCTGAGGTGGCTGCTAAAGCTGCACCTAAAGCTGCCCCAGAACCATTTGCTCACTTGAACCGTATTCGTTAAATATGCTCACTTGGAACATTTGGAGTACATAGATACAGTAAATATCTACCAGAATGTATAGAAGACACGGTGTGTAGATTTCTCCATCTTTTTGGATGAGAGTGAGCTTTGAGAGCCTTGAGTTTCTTTAGAGAAATTATCTTGTAAATCGTATACATTTGACGGATATAGTGGAAGTTCTTGGATCTAGGTCCCGTGGTTTTTTCCCTTCGCCTTGGAGGGTTTTCCACGTTAAAAAAGTTCTCGTGTCATCCACATTCAAATTTTACCTAGTTTGTGCTCATCTTAGACAGATAAATAAATTTGCTTAATCAAAAATAGTATGTATTACTAAAATTCATAAAATAGTTTTAAGTAAAATAGATACCTAGTTTGTGCTCACTTGACAAGATGTTTTGTTAGTTCAATCAGATATATTTCAAGCGAAAAGTATACAAAGATGTGATGCCGAAGCTAGTCTTCACCGATTAAGAATGAGTCCCAACTAATGAAATGATGTACCAGAAAATGGAAAAATGGTCAGGCATCTGATTTCCACATCCAATTTGCACCTGACCTGTAAAACCATAACACGATGGTATCACCGGTTATAAGCCAAAAATTACACAAGGAACCTAATCACCATAACCTACAAAAAGAAAGCTAAAATGTATACAGTCTCCTCCTCATTGGATAGCTGTTTCAGCCTTGCCTTTTACCAATGGAATCCAACAGCTTTGATCTCCTGGATAACATGATCCGAGCTGCGTACCTGACATCTTTAATCATTACGAGCCCTCCATAAACACCGTTATCATAATATTCACTCCTTTTTTCCACATATCTGAGCCCCGCAACTGAGTAAAGTGTGGATGGTCAGCAAATCTTAAACCGAGACGAAATAGAAGGTAACCGACACAACAGTACAACTTCATGCCGTGCCGACTTGAACCGTATTCATTAAATTATGCTCACATAGGTGGCTCGTGATCATCAGTCCCTGTTTCTCGGCCAATCTCAATATGCCCGAGACATTCTTCATAGTGCAAATATGGCTATATGCAAACCATGCCATACTCCTGTTGATACAACCTCTAAACTTAGTGCTAATGAGGGGGAACTTCTCCTTGATGGGACTTGATACCGCAGTTTAGCGGAATAGCGGGTGCGTTGCAATATCTTACAGTTATGCGATGCAACAGATTTGCCTCTTCATGCACGCTCCAAGGGAGCCTCACTTTGCCTTCCTAGCTAAAACGAGTTTTGCAGTATATACATGGCAATATAGAGGCATTGCAAAAGCTACTTGGGTTCGTAATCTACTTCTCGAGTTAAAAGTTCAGTTTGAAAAGCCACTGTGGTGTTTTGAGACAACGTGTCCGACATCTACCTCTCCAGTAATCCTGTCCAGCACCAACATACCAAACATGTGGAGATGACATTCACTTTGTTGGTGAAAAAGTTCAGATTGGTCATATTTATTGGGGAAATTACAGAGTTACAAGGTAAGAAATCAATAACCGGATATCTCTTTGTATCGTGATATCACTTTCCGAAAACAACAATTCGACCTTATCTGCCTGGGTTACACGAATTTTGTTTTGGGATAATACAAAGAGTAATGTTCTAGATTTTGGCAGAAATCTAGAACCCGTTCGCCATAAAGTATTTCGTGTTTTGTATATATTTTCTCACGTATCTTTTCTAAAAGACACCCAAAAGAATAATCACAGAGAACTAAAATTCTCATATAAATTCTTTCTACTACTTCGCATGCATGGATATATCCATATATATACGGAAGTGACAAGCTTTCATAATATTTGATAACATATAATATGTTGACTTTTGTATGTGAAATGAGGAATCAAAATTGGCAGCAAAAAATGACTTACTTGTGAATTCGAAGAAGTAAAAATTTATGTTCCAATACAAGTCAACAATACTGTGCTTTTCATTTTCAAAGTTACCAACATGTAAATACACTTTTCCATGTTTTATGGAATCCATTTACAAATGTGTCTGCATACACATTTTTAAACAATTATGACATGCCTTTTAACAAAATAGATTTTGTCATCGAAAATAAATTTTATGTTATCAATTATTACAATGCTTTTGGGTCCGGTATGTCATTCACTTAATGGCGTACACTCCGTACCTCCAAACCCATTTCCAAGTGTTATAACCATATCTTTCAATTACACTAAATTAATAACAATATTCGGGTTCTACATGTGCCGTCTTCCGCGCAATATGTTGACATCTTTACCAAAGGTCTTAACGGTAGGGAGGGCCAAGGCCCACCTCAGCCCAGTAACAATATGTTGATATCTTTATAAGTTAATATACTTCTAGAAAGATTTGGTTCATAGTTTAATTGGTCCTTATAAATATTTGATCTTTAGCCCACTTATTTATAAGTGTACCTGCTTATCACATATTTTAAAGAGTTTTTGTTTCCTTTTTCTTATTTAAAGGTAATATTATTTTATAAATCATTCAATTTCGTTCCTTTTTCTTTTTTACACACACATATATATATATGTTGAAAAGTTATTTTAAGAACCCAAAAAAAGTAAGAACTTTTAGGAACCATTTTGAATTAATCATAACCCTTAAAAGTTTTAATCAATGGATAAAATTATTCATGACATTATTGTAAATAGATAGAGGACTATTAATGTAAAATAATGACAAAAAGGGCACTATAGGAATTATATAAAAAGAAAAAAAAACGTCTATTCCTAGTCTTCTTCCTTGTATATCTGACTTTCATTTTCATCTCTATTTACATGAATATTACTATTTGTTTGATTGTTTGAATTAAAAAATAAAACACACACCTCTAAATGGCGATCCCAAATCTGCAAGTTTGGGCCCAAATCTCAAATATTTCCTTGAGCCAAATAATTTATCATTGCAATTCATTACTGCATTTCATTTGATCATGATATCGGGTCGGTAATTATATAGACTTTTGTTTGAATTGAATATAGCCATTCATTATTTGGAGTTCAATTGAATCTTTTTTCAATGAAATTAAATTAGTTGATGATCACAATTATGAATTATGTGAATGAAATTAAATTAGTTGATGATCACAATTTGAATTATGTGAATGAAATTAAATTAGTTGATGATCACAATTATGAATTATGTGAATGAAATTAAATTAGTTGATGATCACAATTTGAACCTTTATGTGAATGAAATTAAATTAGTTGATGATCACAATTTGAATTTATGTGAATGAAATTAAATTAGTTGATGATCACAATTATGAATTATGTGAATGAAATTAAATTAGTTGATGATCACAATTTGAATTATGTGAATGAAATTAAATTAGTTGATGATCACAATTATGAATTATGTGAATGAAATTAAATTAGTTGATGATCACAATTTGAACCTTTATGTGAATGAAATTAAATTAGTTGATGATCACAATTTGAATTATGTGAATGAAATTAAATTAGTTGATGATCACAATTATGAATTATGTGAATGAAATTAAATTAGTTGATGATCACAATTTGAATTTATGTGAATGAAATTAAATTAGTTGATGATCACAATTTGACCTTATGTGAATGAAATTAAATTAGTTGATGATCACAATTTGAACCTTTATGTGAATGAAATTAAATTAGTTGATGATCACAATTTGAATTTATGTGAATGAAATTAAATTAGTTGATGATCACAATTATGAATTATGTGAATGAAATTAAATTAGTTGATGATCACAATTTGAATTATGTGAATGAAATTAAATTAGTTGATGATCACAATTATGAATTATGTGAATGAAATTAAATTAGTTGATGATCACAATTTGAACCTTTATGTGAATGAAATTAAATTAGTTGATGATCACAATTATGACCTTATGTGAATGAAATTAAATTAGTTGATGATCACAAATATGAGTTTATGTGAATGAAATTAAATTAGTTGATGATTACATATGCACAGCCATATTGGTGATCACATGTGCATGAACAACTATATTAGTGATCACATGTGCATAAACAACCATATTTCTTTAATATAAAAATACAATATTACCCTTGTAATTAATTCTGAAAAAAAGTTCTTAAAGGTTCTTGGTTTTTTAGGGGTTCCTAGAATAACCTTTCCCCACATGTATAGATATGTGTTTTGATTTGTTTAGATTTATGTTTAATATGTTTATTTTGACATGGCTATTAATGGATTTTCTTAATAATGTTGTTTTATATATTGAGATAGTTTTCAGGCCCGTCTAATGGACGGGTAGATTCAGAAAATACGTTTTTTTAAGGAAATTAGGTTTCTTTTGAAACAATACGTATTATAGATTCCTGGTATTCTAAGATATACATTTTTACTATTTTTTTTTTTTTTTTTTTTTTTTTTTTTTTTTTTTTTTTTTTTTTTTTTTTTTTTTTTTTTTTTTTTTTTTTTTTTTTTTTTTTTTTTTTTTTTTTTTTTTTTTTTTTTTTTTTTTTTTTTTTTTTTTTTTTTTTTTTTTTTTTTTTTTTTTTTTTTTTTTTTTTTTTTTTTTTTTTTTTTTTTTTTTTTTTTTTTTTTTTTTTTTTTTTTTTTTTTTTTTTTTTTTTTTTTTTTTTTTTTTTTTTTTTTTTTTTTTTTTTTTTTTTTTTTTTTTTTTTTTTTTTTTTTTTTTTTTTTTTTTTTTTTTTTTTTTTTTTTTTTTTTTTTTTTTTTTTTTTTTTTTTTTTTTTTTTTTTTTTTTTTTTTTTTTTTTTTTTTTTTTTTTTTTTTTTTTTTTTTTTTTTTTTTTTTTTTTTTTTTTTTTTTTTTTTTTTTTTTTTTTTTTTTTTTTTTTTTTTTTTTTTTTTTTTTTTTTTTTTTTTTTTTTTTTTTTTTTTTTTTTTTTTTTTTTTTTTTTTTTTTTTTTTTTTTTTTTTTTTTTTTTTTTTTTTTTTTTTTTTTTTTTTTTTTTTTTTTTTTTTTTTTTTTTTTTTTTTTTTTTTTTTTTTTTTTTTTTTTTTTTTTTTTTTTTTTTTTTTTTTTTTTTTTTTTTTTTTTTTTTTTTTTTTTTTTTTTTTTTTTTTTTTTTTTTTTTTTTTTTTTTTTTTTTTTTTTTTTTTTTTTTTTTTTTTTTTTTTTTTTTTTTTTTTTTTTTTTTTTTTTTTTTTTTTTTTTTTTTTTTTTTTTTTTTTTTTTTTTTTTTTTTTTTTTTTTTTTTTTTTTTTTTTTTTTTTTTTTTTTTTTTTTTTTTTTTTTTTTTTTTTTTTTTTTTTTTTTTTTTTTTTTTTTTTTTTTTTTTTTTTTTTTTTTTTTTTTTTTTTTTTTTTTTTTTTTTTTTTTTTTTTTTTTTTTTTTTTTTTTTTTTTTTTTTTTTTTTTTTTTTTTTTTTTTTTTTTTTTTTTTTTTTTTTTTTTTTTTTTTTTTTTTTTTTTTTTTTTTTTTTTTTTTTTGTTTTATATCAGTTTTTTTGGCAGTTATTTTCTTTTTTAATGTACCAATAATAATAATCATAAAATATCTATATAATTAATATAATTCTAATTACAAAGATACATATTCATATATCCCGTATATATTCTGTTAGGTCGGAAATCGACCAAGTATAATTTGTTCAGAAATAGCTTGAAGTATATTGCTGGTGTTGAGAGACATTTACCAGATATCTTAAAAGAAGGACCCTTTGTCCCTATGAATGCTTCTACTGTTGTCAGAAATGCCGATGGGACTCCTAGGCAGTCACCTAAGGAGAAGGATCATTGGTCTGAGGAAGATCATAGACTTGTAGACCTGGACACCAAGTTACAAAATATGATTTTATACGCTGTTCCAGAAACCCTTATGCCCACTCTTGTTTTACTTGAAAATTCCAAATTAATGTGGGAGGAACTAATGACACAGTTTGAAGGCACGAATGAGACAATTGTCACAAGAAAAGTTGCTTTAAACAAAAGATATGAGTCTTTCTTTGCTATCCCTGGGGAGTCTTTAACTCAAACCTACATCAGATTTACAAATCTGGTAAACCAACTGAAAGCCCTGGGTGTAACCAAAGACAAAGAAATTTTGTTGGAAAAATTTTGTGACATTTTACCTTCTAAATGGGAAAATTTAATCTTGGTCTTGAGACAAGGCAAAACCTTGCACAGTCATACTCTTGCTTCCCTTTATGGAGCCTTCAGATATACTGAAGAGAACAAAGCTGAAAGAGCCTTGGCTGAGCAGGATGCCAAGAATCATGTTTCTACCAGTTCTAGTACGGTTCAGTATTCTGAACCACATAGTACTGCTTTACTATCTTCTGAGAGTGATGTATTTGACTCAATGAAGAAGATGGTTTCTGAAATGTTAAAAACTGGTGTCTCTGCTAATGTCACTCATGATTGTGATGAGAATGACAATGATGATCTGGTTGCCATGCTGGCTAAAACGTTCAATCGTTTTAAGGCCAAATCAAATCGATCTGGCAAACCCTTTGCTTCCAGTGCTTCTATTGACAAGTCCAATCTTGAATGCTTTAAATGCGGCAAGAAAGGACATTTCATGAAGGAATGCAGATCTAGTCAACCATCATCATCACAATCTGCTCCTAACCATTCTATTTTTCAGAAGTCTGATGACAGCTATAAGGCCAAATACAAGAAGTTAAAGGCACATATGGCTCTTCTGGCACAAGACAACTCAAGCAACAGTTGTATGATTGCCAAAACTGAAAAATGGGAAGATTCTGATGAATCATCTGATGATGAAGAAGAAGTTAGGGACATGTGTTTCATGGCACAAGAAGATCAAGGTCATTTGGTCAAATCCGATGTTGAATCTGGTCGCTGGGTGGATATAGTGATGAAAAAGGTCAGTAATTTTGGCTATGAAGAAAATGAGGAACACAAACTGGACCTTTTGGTTCTTTTAGAGGCTGACATCTCCTTTGTTGAGACAGTGCGTTCAGAAAGCCTAAAAATGTTTGAAAACAATGCCTCTGAACTGAACGCTAGTCATGCCAGATTGAAAGAACTGAAAGATGTTCATTTGGCTCTAAAAAGTTATCAGTCTATGGTTGCCACTTTAGAGTTGGAAAAAGAAGAGTTAAAAACCATCCTTGAAAAAGAGCAGAAAATAATTAAGTCTTGGATGAGTGCACCAAAACCAGATGCTGCAATTAAAAATACTTTTGCAAATCAAAAAACAGCATATGAATCTGGTGATCTTCACATGGCATCTATAATCACTGATTTAGATGCACTTCCAAAGGAAATGAAACCTGAAATTATTTTTCCTAAAGTTGGCAAACAGAAAACTGTGACTGATAGAGTCCAGGAACAATCTGAGGGTAAATCTGAAACAGCTCAGACAACTGGTTCAGAAAGAAAGGCTAAAACCAAAAAGCCATCCCCTCAGACTTCATCTAAGGTCTCTAAAGGCCAAAAGAAGAAGAAAAATATCTCCCCCACTGAGCCTTCTACCTCAGATTCTGGTAAGGCTCAGGTGTCTAATGAAGAATCAATTTTGTTAAGGTTAGAAAGTCAATTTCAACTATTGGCTAGACAAGTGCAGAGTTGTAATGCACGTTTAAAAAATGTTGAAACTCCTCCTCTTCAACCTAAACAAAACACAAAACCTTTTTCTAAGCAAACCAAGAAGAAATCTGAAAAGAAAAAGGTTGAAAACCCCATCAAACCAACTATTTTTCTGTCATCTGAAATAATGACTGAAATCCCCTTTGATCCTTCTGTTCCTTATGAACCAAAGAAATCTGAGACTGCTAAGGGAGAGTCTAGTGAACCCATCCAAAGATGGGTTCCCAAAAAGAACTAATCTTTGATTGTGTGCAGGGAGACCGAAAGAAGAACATATGGTTTCTGGACAGTGCTGCTGGCCGAACCATGACTGGTTATCAGACCCTGCTAGAGGAATATAGGGTGCAAGAGGGGCCCTCAATTGTTTTTGGAAATGATGGTAATGGAAAAACTGAGGGATATGGTGTGGTGAATAATGGTCAAGTCAAATTCACACGTGTTGCATATGTGAACGGTTTGAAATATAACCTGATCAGTGTCAGTCAACTATGTGATGATGGCTTCAAGGTTTTATTTGATATTTCACAAGGCACCATATTCAACAGAGATGGAAAGGTGGTACTGATTGCACCAAGAAAGGGAAACATTTATGTCATTGATATGAATCCTTCTACCTCTGAACAATGTTTCTACTCAAAGGCAGATGAAGACACAAATTGGTTGTGGCACAAGAGACTATCCCATCTGAACTTCAAGAACATTAATAAGTTGTCAAGAAAACAACTTGTTGATGGGATACCCTCTATGTCTTTCAACAAAGACAAGCCATGTCCAGGTTGTGAAATGGGTAAGCAGAAAAGAGCTTCATTCAAGACAAAGCAAAGCTTTAGTATTACTGAACCTCTTCATATGCTTCACATGGACCTTTTTGGACCAGTGAATGTTCAGACCAGAGCAGGAAAGAAATACACCCTTGTCATCGTAGATGAATATTCAAGATATTGTTGGGTGATTTTCCTCAAGTCCAAAAGTGAAGCTGCTGCTGAAATCATTGCTCTCATCAAACAAATTGAACTCAAGCACAAGCGAAAAGTTTGTCAGCTCAGAAGTGACAATGGCACTGAATTCAGAAATGCCACTCTGGAGTCCTTCTGCACTGAAACTGGCATATCTCAGAACTTCTCCTCAGCACACACACCAGAGCAGAATGGTGTTGTAGAAAGAAAGAACCGTACGCTGATTGAAGCTGCTAGAAGCATGTTGAATGAATCTGGTCTTCCCAAGAATTTCTGGGCTGAAGCTGTTGCAACTGCTTGCTACACTCAGAACAGATCTGTCTATGTCAAAAGACACAAGAAGACCTCCTATGAAGTACTCAGAAATAGAAAGCCTAATATTGGATACTTCCATGTATTTGGGTGTCCAGTATACATTCTGAATGATTCTAGTCAGCTTGGAAAATTTGACGCAAAAGCTGATGAAGGATACTTCCTAGGATATTCATCAAATCGCAAAGCCTTTAGAGTCTTTAACAAGAGACTTGAAAAGGTTGATGAGTCAATTCACGTTACCTTTGATGAATCAAATTCTGCAATCTTTAAAAATTCCATTCCTGTACCACCCTCAGAAAGTCCAATAAGTTTTGGTGATTCTGATCCTATTACTGAAACTGATCAGTCACCTGAACCTGCTTCTGAACGTCTCCGTTCAGAACCAACAATAAAAAAGCCTAGCAACATTCCATTTTATCCTCCAGTCAGTTTCAAACTGCCTTCTGAACTGACTATTGGATCAGATGTACATGCTGCTTCTCCTCTGATATCAGGCTCCACTGAGCAACCTCAATCTGAAGAATTTCATGATGCAAGTCATGATCTGCAGGAAGAAGAAGGAGCTGCAGATGTATTTTCTGAAGCTCCTCCTGAAGTTACTCAGAGAAGTTCTTGCACTGATATCATTATTCATCCTGGTCAATACACTAAGTGGACTAAAGCACATCCTATCGAGCAAATCATTGGGAATTCCACTAGTGGGGTTCAGACCAGAAGAGCCACAAGCGATCAATGCTTAAACGTCAGTTTCTTATCTCTTATTGAACCCAAGAAGATTGACGAGGCTATGAAAGACCCAAGCTGGGTTGAAGCCATGCAAGATGAGCTCAACCAGTTTAAAAGAAACGATGTATGGGAACTCGTTCCTTGTCCCAGTAACCTGAAGAAGGAACCAATTGGGACAAGATGGGTCTTCAGAAACAAGATGGATGAAGATGGTCATATCATCAGAAACAAAGCAAGACTTGTTGCAAAAGGATATGCACAAGAAGAGGGAATAGATTTTGATGAAACTTTTGCACCAGTTGCCAGACTTGAAGCTATCAGAATATTCTTAGCTTTTGCAGCTCATCATCAATTTAAAGTCTATCAAATGGATGTCAAAAGTGCATTCCTGAATGGAGAACTAGAAGAAGTCGTTTATGTGTATCAACCACCAGGGTTCATCAATGAAGAAAAACCACATTGGGTGTACAGACTGAACAAAGCCTTATATGGTCTGAGACAAGCACCCAGAGCCTGGTATGATACTCTTACTAAACATCTTCTTAAAAATGGTTTTAAACGTGGTGCAATTGATAACACTTTGTTCATATTACATGATAAAAGTGATATCCTTTTAGTACAAATTTATGTTGATGATATTGTGTTTGGTTCTACAAATGAGAAGATGTGTGAAAATTTTCTAAAATCATGTCTTCTGAGTATGAAATGAGTATGATGGGTGAACTGACATATTTTCTGGGACTTCAAGTAAAACAAACTGAAGATGGTATTTTCATAAACCAAGAAAAATATGTCAGAGATTTACTAAAGAAATATCAATTTGATTCAGTCTCATCAAAAGATACTCCTATTTCTGCTCCATTAACTTTGGATTCTGATCCACATGGAAAACCAGTGGACCATACAAAATATCGTGGTATGGTTGGTTCACTGATGTATTTAACTGCAAGTAGACCAGACATAATGTTTGCAACTGCTTGCTACACTCAGAACAGATCTGTCTATGTCAAAAGACACAAGAAGACCTCCTATGAAGTACTCAGAAATAGAAAGCCTAATATTGGATACTTCCATGTATTTGGGTGTCCAGTATACATTCTGAATGATTCTAGTCAGCTTGGAAAATTTGACGCAAAAGCTGATGAAGGATACTTCCTAGGATATTCATCAAATCGCAAAGCCTTTAGAGTCTTTAACAAGAGACTTGAAAAGGTTGATGAGTCAATTCACGTTACCTTTGATGAATCAAATTCTGCAATCTTTAAAAATTCCATTCCTGTACCACCCTCAGAAAGTCCAATAAGTTTTGGTGATTCTGATCCTATTACTGAAACTGATCAGTCACCTGAACCTGCTTCTGAACGTCTCCGTTCAGAACCAACAATAAAAAAGCCTAGCAACATTCCATTTTATCCTCCAGTCAGTTTCAAACTGCCTTCTGAACTGACTATTGGATCAGATGTACATGCTGCTTCTCCTCTGATATCAGGCTCCACTGAGCAACCTCAATCTGAAGAATTTCATGATGCAAGTCATGATCTGCAGGAAGAAGAAGGAGCTGCAGATGTATTTTCTGAAGCTCCTCCTGAAGTTACTCAGAGAAGTTCTTGCACTGATATCATTATTCATCCTGGTCAATACACTAAGTGGACTAAAGCACATCCTATCGAGCAAATCATTGGGAATTCCACTAGTGGGGTTCAGACCAGAAGAGCCACAAGCGATCAATGCTTAAACGTCAGTTTCTTATCTCTTATTGAACCCAAGAAGATTGACGAGGCTATGAAAGACCCAAGCTGGGTTGAAGCCATGCAAGATGAGCTCAACCAGTTTAAAAGAAACGATGTATGGGAACTCGTTCCTTGTCCCAGTAACCTGAAGAAGGAACCAATTGGGACAAGATGGGTCTTCAGAAACAAGATGGATGAAGATGGTCATATCATCAGAAACAAAGCAAGACTTGTTGCAAAAGGATATGCACAAGAAGAGGGAATAGATTTTGATGAAACTTTTGCACCAGTTGCCAGACTTGAAGCTATCAGAATATTCTTAGCTTTTGCAGCTCATCATCAATTTAAAGTCTATCAAATGGATGTCAAAAGTGCATTCCTGAATGGAGAACTAGAAGAAGTCGTTTATGTGTATCAACCACCAGGGTTCATCAATGAAGAAAAACCACATTGGGTGTACAGACTGAACAAAGCCTTATATGGTCTGAGACAAGCACCCAGAGCCTGGTATGATACTCTTACTAAACATCTTCTTAAAAATGGTTTTAAACGTGGTGCAATTGATAACACTTTGTTCATATTACATGATAAAAGTGATATCCTTTTAGTACAAATTTATGTTGATGATATTGTGTTTGGTTCTACAAATGAGAAGATGTGTGAAAAATTTTCTAAAATCATGTCTTCTGAGTATGAAATGAGTATGATGGGTGAACTGACATATTTTCTGGGACTTCAAGTAAAACAAACTGAAGATGGTATTTTCATAAACCAAGAAAAATATGTCAGAGATTTACTAAAGAAATATCAATTTGATTCAGTCTCATCAAAAGATACTCCTATTTCTGCTCCATTAACTTTGGATTCTGATCCACATGGAAAACCAGTGGACCATACAAAATATCGTGGTATGGTTGGTTCACTGATGTATTTAACTGCAAGTAGACCAGACATAATGTTTGCAACATGCCTTTGTGCTAGATTTCAGTCTGATCCCAGAGAGGCACATGCAAATGCTGTTAAAAGGATCTTCAGATACCTTAAAGGTGTCCCCAGACTGGGTCTTTGGTATCCCAAAGGCTCTAGTCTAGATCTAATGGGTTATTCAGATTCTGATCATGCAGGTTGCAAGATAGACAGGAAAAGTACCACTGGTGGGTGTCATTTCCTTGGTGGCAAATTAGTAAGCTGGACTAGTAAGAAGCAGACTGCAGTATCACTATCAACTGCAGAAGCTGAGTACATTTCTGCAGCAAGTTGTTGTGCTCAGATTCTATGGATGAAAAACCAGCTGACTGATTATGGTGTTACTTACACAAAGACTCCAATCTTTTGTGATAACACTAGTGCCATTGCCATATCTCACAATCCTGTGATGCACTCGAAAACCAAGCACATCGACCTCAGGTATCATTTCATTCGTGATCATATTCTGAAAGGAGATATTGAATTGCACTTTATTCCCACTGATAAGCAACTCGCTGATGTTTTCACAAAACCTTTAGATGTCAAAACCTTTAAACATCTAGTCAGTGAGTTGGGTATGTTAAATCCTTAGACTGGTAATCTTGTTATGAACGCCTCAGTGACACTGATCTGGTTCACCAGTCTGAGCGATCCATGTAATTTTTGCTCGCCTAGCTATCGAACGCCTTTGTGATACTATCTTGGCACTTATTAATTCATGGATCATCACTTCAGGGGGAATGTTAAATATTTTTCAAACTTTAAAATAAACCTTCATTTTTGAGGGGGGACTTTTTGCTCAGAAAAATGTATTTAACTGAAGCACTTCAGAAAATCAAAAATATTTCAGTTGAATTTTATTGACTGAGATGGTTCAGATCTCTTTGGAACTGACCATGCTCAGAACTTGACTTGTCATCACTGAAATACAATAGTCTTTTCAAGATATTTTTTTGATACTTGGTCAATTGTGTGTACACGTGGCATACTACATACTAGGTTTTTAACTTAGGATTGGTCATGCTTATGTGTCACACAAGTTGCGCCGTAAAAGAGAAAGAAATGAGTACTTTTTCTGAAAAAGTGTGCAGGGTGGGGTCACTCAAACGTCTCTGCATTAAATGCGGACTTGACCCCAGAAATTGTTTTAAATTGGAAAATTACCTTTGTGTTCCATCTTAAATACAAATTCCTTATTCATTCTTTCATTTACTTTTGTTTTTCATTTACTTTCCAATCATCAATCTCTCTCATCTTCACTCTTCAAATTCCTTAACTCTTCATATTCATTTCACTTTCATTTTTCAATTCTTAAAATGTCTAAATCATCATCTTCTTCGCAACACAAATCGCTCATAAATTTTGAATATACTCCATCGAGTGATGTGAAAACATCTGCCACATGGCCAAAGAACTTCACACCTTCTCAAATCCGATTCAACATGAGCAACTTTTTGGCTCAATTGAATGTGAAGTCCGAAACCTTAATGGGAAGAATCAACAAGTTTTGGGAGCAGTCCCCTTTCCATTATGCGTTGACCGCAAATCCTCAAGCATTGTATCATCGATACTTGCTTGAATTCTGGTACACTGCTGTGGTAAATAAGGATGAACAATCCATCTCCTTCACTCTAAATAAGGGCACCAAGAAGTGTGTCATCACTCTTGAGGGGTTCAGAAATTCCCTTCATCTGAACTACCTCGAACCTCCCCAGGTGTTTGCTAAAAGACTCAAAGGAGTCAATTTCAGGGAGGTTCTAGTCGCCACTGGTCATGGTGATATGGAGGATGCTGATGGTAATTTGAAGACCTCTGGACACATTTTCATGTCTGGTTTTGGCAATTGCTGGAGGTTCTTCTGGACCCAGATTGTGGAGAGTCTTGGTGGCAACCATGGAGGGTTGGACCAACTTTCATTACCCCAAGTTGAGATGGGGTATTACATTTGGAATGGGATGCAAGCAGATTTTGCTGAGATTCTCTTTGCTCAGTTGATTACAAAGTTAAAAGGAAAGAGAAGTCTGCATATTGCTTTCCCAAGATTTTTAAGCTTGTGTTTTATGGATATCCTTGGAGAAGCTTATAATCAAGCTGGACCTGAAGCTTCTGTACCTGAATATGGCAGAGATTTCTCAAAGGCAACCATTACTGAAGATGAGCCTGAACTCTCCTCTGCTATGCTTCAGGTATTTACTAAAACTGTTTCAGCCACACTAGCTGGTCCAGAAAGGTCACTAAGTGGGCCACAAAAGAATGTGGGACCCGTTAGTGTACCTACGATTGAACAAATCGTTGAATCTGGTGACGATGCACCTGCTTCTGCAGATGTTGAACCAGAATCTGGTGAGGGTACTAGTGACCCAAACCAGGGCATATCTGACCAGATTGTAAAAGTGAATGCTTTCTGGGATGACGATGAGCTACCTCAGGAGAATCTTGATTCTCTTGCTGACTTTGAGTTTGACGAGGAACTATTGGAGGCGAATCAATCTGATTCTGAGCCAGCCCCCATCCTCGCAAACGCCCCTCCTCCTCCCCCAGAAATCCAACCAGAACAAGACAATGAGCCTTATGTTCCACCACCACCATCTCACCAAAATCCAATCTTTCCACCAGGTACCACTCCCGCATATGTAACCGATCCATCTTCACTCTTCAAATTCCTTAACTCTTCATATTCATTTCACTTTCATTTTTCAATTCTTAAAATGTCTAAATCATCATCTTCTTCGCAACACAAATCGCTCATAAATTTTGAATATACTCCATCGAGTGATGTGAAAACATCTGCCACATGGCCAAAGAACTTCACACCTTCTCAAATCCGATTCAACATGAGCAACTTTTTGGCTCAATTGAATGTGAAGTCCGAAACCTTAATGGGAAGAATCAACAAGTTTTGGGAGCAGTCCCCTTTCCATTATGCGTTGACCGCAAATCCTCAAGCATTGTATCATCGATACTTGCTTGAATTCTGGTACACTGCTGTGGTAAATAAGGATGAACAATCCATCTCCTTCACTCTAAATAAGGGCACCAAGAAGTGTGTCATCACTCTTGAGGGGTTCAGAAATTCCCTTCATCTGAACTACCTCGAACCTCCCCAGGTGTTTGCTAAAAGACTCAAAGGAGTCAATTTCAGGGAGGTTCTAGTCGCCACTGGTCATGGTGATATGGAGGATGCTGATGGTAATTTGAAGACCTCTGGACACATTTTCATGTCTGGTTTTGGCAATTGCTGGAGGTTCTTCTGGACCCAGATTGTGGAGAGTCTTGGTGGCAACCATGGAGGGTTGGACCAACTTTCATTTTTCAATTCTTAAAATGTCTAAATCATCATCTTCTTCGCAACACAAATCGCTCATAAATTTTGAATATACTCCATCGAGTGATGTGAAAACATCTGCCACATGGCCAAAGAACTTCACACCTTCTCAAATCCGATTCAACATGAGCAACTTTTTGGCTCAATTGAATGTGAAGTCCGAAACCTTAATGGGAAGAATCAACAAGTTTTGGGAGCAGTCCCCTTTCCATTATGCGTTGACCGCAAATCCTCAAGCATTGTATCATCGATACTTGCTTGAATTCTGGTACACTGCTGTGGTAAATAAGGATGAACAATCCATCTCCTTCACTCTAAATAAGGGCACCAAGAAGTGTGTCATCACTCTTGAGGGGTTCAGAAATTCCCTTCATCTGAACTACCTCGAACCTCCCCAGGTGTTTGCTAAAAGACTCAAAGGAGTCAATTTCAGGGAGGTTCTAGTCGCCACTGGTCATGGTGATATGGAGGATGCTGATGGTAATTTGAAGACCTCTGGACACATTTTCATGTCTGGTTTTGGCAATTGCTGGAGGTTCTTCTGGACCCAGATTGTGGAGAGTCTTGGTGGCAACCATGGAGGGTTGGACCAACTTTCATTACCCCAAGTTGAGATGGGGTATTACATTTGGAATGGGATGCAAGCAGATTTTGCTGAGATTCTCTTTGCTCAGTTGATTACAAAGTTAAAAGGAAAGAGAAGTCTGCATATTGCTTTCCCAAGATTTTTAAGCTTGTGTTTTATGGATATCCTTGGAGAAGCTTATAATCAAGCTGGACCTGAAGCTTCTGTACCTGAATATGGCAGAGATTTCTCAAAGGCAACCATTACTGAAGATGAGCCTGAACTCTCCTCTGCTATGCTTCAGGTATTTACTAAAACTGTTTCAGCCACACTAGCTGGTCCAGAAAGGTCACTAAGTGGGCCACAAAAGAATGTGGGACCCGTTAGTGTACCTACGATTGAACAAATCGTTGAATCTGGTGACGATGCACCTGCTTCTGCAGATGTTGAACCAGAATCTGGTGAGGGTACTAGTGACCCAAACCAGGGCATATCTGACCAGATTGTAAAAGTGAATGCTTTCTGGGATGACGATGAGCTACCTCAGGAGAATCTTGATTCTCTTGCTGACTTTGAGTTTGACGAGGAACTATTGGAGGCGAATCAATCTGATTCTGAGCCAGCCCCCATCCTCGCAAACGCTGCTCCTCCTCCCCCTGCTTCTTTCACTGAAGAAGATAGAAAGATGTTGAAGGACTTAAAAGATCAAGAAGCACTGAACCTTAGTTCTTCATTCAGACTAAAGGCTCAGTTTGCTACAATGGCAAAAGGTATTTGTGATTGCCTAGAACAACAAAGTTGGGAACCACTGAAGGCAATTAAATCTACTGTTGATCTTTATGCTAGACTGCCTTCAGAGATTCCCAAAGGGGGAAGTGGTGTGCCTATTGGTTTGCTTGCTAGTACTCAAGAGATAATTGAAGCAACCAAGAAGCACACTGAGGTACCTTCTGGTAGTGCCTCAGTTCAGGGGGAACAAGTTCAGAAGAAAGATAAGGGAAAAGGAAAGGCTCTAGAAGGAGAAGAACCAAAGCAAGGTTCTAAGGGTTCTGGAATCATTGTTGGTGAGAATGTGGACGAGCACGGCTATCCCTTGCACAATCTTGAAGCTGATAGCAAGAAGTTGGAAACATTGCAAAAGCAGGTTTCCAACCAATTTATTATGTGGAGGGAGAACAAAGAAAGAGAAAGGGAACAACATCTGAAGATGGGAACCCTTGATCACATAGATGCTGCAGCTCTTGGGTTATCATTGGAAAGGTACTTAAAAATCAAAAATGATCCAAGAGTGCAAAAGGCTTTGGTGGATATGCTGGAATATGAATGTGGGATGAACTACTCTCCTCTGGAACAAAAGTTGGAAAGTCTGACCTTTAAGTTATCCATTGAAGACTTAAAGAAAAATAGAGAAAAAGAAATGGCGATCAAAAGGAAGGAAATTCTGGCCGAAGTTCAGAAAGTAGAAAAAGAGTTGTTCAGACCACCCACAAAGCCCAGAACTGGAACAAGGACTGCAAAGAAAGATTCTCGTGATGTTGTCTTTACTTCACTCAAACCAATATCTGATGATGATGCTGAGACCCAAAGAAAACATGAAAAGGTTCAGTATGATCACTATATGAACCATCGATCGCATCCAGCCAAAATCATTGATATGGAAGTTACAAAGGCTGATGGATTGAAGTTATTTGACTTGGTTGTGAAAAGAGAAGGTAGGGCAGCTGAAGAATACAATCAAGTTTCAGTTCATACATTTGGGATTTCTGAGCACAGGGAGATGATCCAGGTTCTGAAAGGGAAACCAAAATCTGCCTTGACTGGTGCATGGTTAGCAAGAATACAACAAAAGATGCAAGCCAAGGTAGAGATTGAAGGAAGGCTGTTTGGCAAAAAGGATCACTCTCCACTGAAGAGAAAACCTACTGAGGCACCTTCTGGTTCAAGGCCTGCCAAGAAGTAGTTTCTCTTCAGACTATCATGTACTTGTAAAGAATTTACATTTAAAAAAAAAAAAAAAAAAAAAAAAAAAAAAAAAAAAAAAAAAAAAAAAAAAAAAAAAAAAAAAAAAAAAAAAAAAAAAAAAAAAAAAAAAAAAAAAAAAAAAAAAAAAAAAAAAAAAAAAAAAAAAAAAAAAAAAAAAAAAAAAAAAAAAAAAAAAAAAAAAAAAAAAAAAAAAAAAAAAAAAAAAAAAAAAAAAAAAAAAAAAAAAAAAAAAAAAAAAAAAAAAAAAAAAAAAAAAAAAAAAAAAAAAAAAAAAAAAAAAAAAAAAAAAAAAAAAAAAAAAAAAAAAAAAAAAAAAAAAAAAAAAAAAAAAAAAAAAAAAAAAAAAAAAAAAAAAAAAAAAAAAAAAAAAAAAAAAAAAAAAAAAAAAAAAAAAAAAAAAAAAAAAAAAAAAAAAAAAAAAAAAAAAAAAAAAAAAAAAAAAAAAAAAAAAAAAAAAAAAAAAAAAAAAAAAAAAAAAAAAAAAAAAAAAAAAAAAAAAAAAAAAAAAAAAAAAAAAAAAAAAAAAAAAAAAAAAAAAAAAAAAAAAAAAAAAAAAAAAAAAAAAAAAAAAAAAAAAAAAAAAAAAAAAAAAAAAAAAAAAAAAAAAAAAAAAAAAAAAAAAAAAAAAAAAAAAAAAAAAAAAAAAAAAAAAAAAAAAAAAAAAAAAAAAAAAAAAAAAAAAAAAAAAAAAAAAAAAAAAAAAAAAAAAAAAAAAAAAAAAAAAAAAAAAAAAAAAAAAAAAAAAAAAAAAAAAAAAAAAAAAAAAAAAAAAAAAAAAAAAAAAAAAAAAAAAAAAAAAAAAAAAAAAAAAAAAAAAAAAAAAAAAAAAAAAAAAAAAAAAAAAAAAAAAAAAAAAAAAAAAAAAAAAAAAAAAAAAAAAAAAAAAAAAAAAAAAAAAAAAAAAAAAAAAAAAAAAAAAAAAAAAAAAAAAAAAAAAAAAAAAAAAAAAAAAAAAAAAAAAAAAAAAAAAAAAAAAAAAAAAAAAAAAAAAAAAAAAAAAAAAAAAAAAAAAAAAAAAAAAAAAAAAAAAAAAAAAAAAAAAAAAAAAAAAAAAAAAAAAAAAAAAAAAAAAAAAAAAAAAAAAAAAAAAAAAAAAAAAAAAAAAAAAAAAAAAAAAAAAAAAAAAAAAAAAAAAAAAAAAAAAAAAAAAAAAAAAAAAAAAAAAAAAAAAAAAAAAAAAAAAAAAAAAAAAAAAAAAAAAAAAAAAAAAAAAAAAAAAAAAAAAAAAAAAAAAAAAAAAAAAAAAAAAAAAAAAAAAAAAAAAAAAAAAAAAAAAAAAAAAAAAAAAAAAAAAAAAAAAAAAAAAAAAAAAAAAAAAAAAAAAAAAAAAAAAAAAAAAAAAAAAAAAAAAAAAAAAAAAAAAAAAAAAAAAAAAAAAAAAAAAAAAAAAAAAAAAAAAAAAAAAAAAAAAAAAAAAAAAAAAAAAAAAAAAAAAAAAAAAAAAAAAAAAAAAAAAAAAAAAAAAAAAAAAAAAAAAAAAAAAAAAAAAAAAAAAAAAAAAAAAAAAAAAAAAAAAAAAAAAAAAAAAAAAAAAAAAAAAAAAAAAAAAAAAAAAAAAAAAAAAAAAAAAAAAAAAAAAAAAAAAAAAAAAAAAAAAAAAAAAAAAAAAAAAAAAAAAAAAAAAAAAAAAAAAAAAAAAAAAAAAAAAAAAAAAAAAAAAAAAAAAAAAAAAAAAAAAAAAAAAAAAAAAAAAAAAAAAAAAAAAAAAAAAAAAAAAAAAAAAAAAAAAAAAAAAAAAAAAAAAAAAAAATATTGAAAAAATTGAAATTCAAAAAAAAAAAAAAAAAAAAAAAAAAGGAAACTTTAGCATTGCAACTTGTGAGATATACTCTAAGTAAACTTACGAGTATTTCCAAGTTATTTAGATCACTTGTTTTTCGGGATTGTTTAGATACTTACACTTGGGTGTTTATCTTTGTTCCGCAACAATCCTTGTATTTGTTTATATATCAATAAATCAAATACATTAGAAAGAAAACAACGTGTCTCAATGCTACATACTTGATTATATATATATATATCTTTTATATAGTTTCTGCCATTTATTCTTTATTATATAACTACTTGAATATATTATGCAATTATATATATATATATATATATAATAATATATATATATGTACTTGTAAAGAATTTACATTTGTAACTATCATTTCAGTTTGTATATATATGTTGCATGTTGTAATCAATAAGTAGATGATAGGTTTAAGTTAGAAAACCACAAGTAAAATTCTGAGACATCAATGATCTATAAGATGTACTTATGAAAATTTTTACAACTTAAACAAAAACTTGTATTTCAGACTTACAAACTTGTATAGATAGAAGTCTGGAATGCATGCACTATTTCAGAACAAATAGGGGGAATTTGTTAGGTCGGAAATCGACCAAGTATAATTTGTTCAGAAATAGCTTGAAGTTTAGTGAAGACGTCTGTACAGAATTCTGAGATGTCTCAGAATTCCTTCACTGAAGCTTCACTTCAGTTCAGATCGAGATAAATCTGAAGCATTCATTCTGAAGTCAAAGACTGAAGGATGAAGAAGAGAATCATCTCAGAAGCGAGCAAAGAGTGATTCTACCAGATCGAAGACTGAAGCATCTCAGTGTAAAGTATTTACAACACTTTACACTGATTACGAGGAAGACTTTTTACTTTACATACCTTTATCCAGTTTTTAGATTTATCTATTAATAAAAGGTACAAGGTAAAAGTATAGGTTTGGAACATAGTACTATAAGTCACATCAACTGACTTATATACTCTTCCTAGTGTGAGCATGTAAGGAATTAGGTTTAATTCCTTAAATGCTTACAACCACATTTGTACGATCTTGTCCACATCATCATGGACCTGGTCTATAAATACAAAGTCTTCTCACAACTTGCAAAATGCTTAAAAAAAAAGGAAACTTTAGCATTGCAACTTGTGAGATATACTCTAAGTAAACTTACGAGTATTTCCAAGTTATTTAGATCACTTGTTTTTCGGGATTGTTTAGATACTTACACTTGGGTGTTTATCTTTGTTCCGCAACAATCCTTGTATTTGTTTATATATCAATAAATCAAATACATTAGAAAGAAAACAACGTGTCTCAATGCTACATACTTGATTATATTTATATATATCTTTATATAGTTTCTGCCATTTGTTCTTGCATTATATATATTGTCAATTGTTTCTTGTTATCCATATCTGGATCGTAAACTGAACTTGGCCATCAAGATCAGTTGTACTTGCCAGTCGGGTTTAATTAACCATCTATTGTTTGGGACTCACATATTCATTCCATATATCCCCTTTACTCATCAACGATTCTAGAGCCTCTAAAAACTCAAACCTATTTTATAATATTGCCACATAGGATTATAACCTACGTGGCATTCTCATACATAAAATTTCCGAAGAATAAACCAATCCATCCAATCTAACAAAAAAATCCATACTAAGATGAATTATACTTTAAAGAGTTAATTACGACAAATGAGTTGCCATAATCCACCTTTTATCGGATAAGTTATATTATATTAACTCTGTAATCAACAAAGTAATATAATACAATATAACATTGGAGAGATACTATACTTGGTTTCACATTAAAAGAAAGGACCTACTAACAAAATATTCATACTATATAAATGATATGAGATAAGATAGATGGAAAATGATATATTTACTCACGAAAACAATAATAATATTTACAAATAATGTTGATATTTGATAAGATAGATGGAAAATGATATATGTACTCACGAAAACAATAGTAATATTTACAAATAGTGTTTACAGAAGGCTTTACTAATTACCTTCTATAATATAGCAATGGCATGTGAACAGTGTTTATTTGTCTTTTTCTGTCATAAAATTCGTATCGGTTATAAATTTAAGGAACTGAGAAATGAAACAAACATGAAGTTGGTTAGAGTGGTTAGCATCCTTTAGTTTATATTCAAGGTCCTATGTTTGAACCTAGCCATCACCATATTTTTTTTTATTTCTCTTTACTTTTTAAAGTTACATAATGCCCCCTGTTGTTTTGGGAGATGTTTACTTCAGCTCTTTAACTTATTTCTTATTTTTTTTTAAACCCTAAAACTTTATAATTCATGGAATCATATATGTTTTGTAATATTTGTTTTATTAACATTTTGTTTTTTTCTTAATTTTTAAATTTATTTTGTTTTTCTTAATTTTTAACATTTTGTATTTTGTAATTTTTATATTTTTACATTTTGTAACAATTTGTTTTCTCAACATATATTTTACATTTTTGTTTTTTATAACATTTTAAACATTTGTACCATAAGTTTTATGTTTTTATAGAAATAACATATGTGTTGTAGTTTATGGTTTTTTAACATTAACATTTAGTTTTGTTTGTAATTTTTGTTTTATTTATTGTCTTTTTGGTTTTGTATTTTATAATTTATTTTTAACACTTTGTAACATTTCAATTTTTGTAGCTTGCTTTTTGATAACATTATGTTTTCTGTATATTCATAGTTTTTTAACCTTTTTCTATTCCATTTGTATATTCCATTTGTATATCTATATCTATATCTATATATATCTATATATATATATATATCTGATCTATATCTTATATTATATATATATATCTATATATATATATATATATCTGATCTATATCTTCAGTCTATATATATATATATCTATATCTATATCTTCACATATTAGATATATAGATATATGTGTGTAGTTTTTTGTATTCTTCTGATTTAGAGTTTCTTTATAAAAATTTTACGATGGAATAGTATTTGATAACCCAGACGCTTCACCAAAGGCCGATGCCGCCCATCGGACGGCTCGAGCTACCTAGATTTCTTATTTTTGTCATAAAACTATTATTGATGTTGGTTCTTGTAAGGTCCCTATCATCGTATAGATCGTAAATAAGACGTGATTCGTTATGTCAAGAGTGCGGAATCCTCTTGAGATAACTAGATTGCTATTACCTTCAGTCAATTAATGTGCAATTAATCGACTCTAGGTGTTGCACGAGTTCGTAGTTCGTGTAGGAGATCACACGAGCAACAATTCGACTTTCTAGTTGTTAATTCGTTACCTAAAACATAATTAGGTTCGGTATTTATACTTGTAGGGTATTAGTTCGTGTGGGCTTGGACCATACACGAAGTCCATAAGCCACGATCCACCAAACTGCTTGTCTACGTGCTGACGTCAGCACGAGGACAACACAACGTGCTGCTGACAAGGTGCGTTTCTTGAATCCTTTATTTTGCATATTACATAACGTTCAACCACCGTTTAAGTATTCTATGACACTCATAACCTTGGCTCTACGTCCTTGTACCTGCAAAACAATATATATAAAATATAACACACAAACATAACAATAAACATAAACAGATCTCACATTGAAGTTCAAACGTAATCATTAAACACAAACATATGTCCTAACGACTTATTATTCAACGATTACATAAATATTCCTAAGAACAAAAACGTTAACCAAATCTACGTTGCTACTATCACACAAATCTGCATCTACAGACTCCCCCTTGACATTAGCGACTAGATTTCTTTAACTTGAACTTCAAGCATGATCATCAAATAGAAGTCTTGTACTATTCGCATGAATTCTCTCAGTTAAACAAACTCCGAGAATATTGCGATAGCGTGTGACTTCAGTCTTCCAATATCTAACTGCTGTACAAGGTGTCTCAATCAATCTTCTTTGATCACCTCTTGACAAATTGACAACTTGCATTGGATCATACATGCGAAGCAGCATCTTGCTCTTTGAATTATCAATAAACATTTGTGCTTCACCTGACTTGATATCTATCTGCCAATATGTCATAGTAGTCATCATATCTTGATCCCATTTGATAGCAGGAACCTTTTAACACATTTGATCTTCCTCTGGACATAATCAACTGTGCCATCTGGCTTTTTAATCTTCTTCGGAGATCTAGGTTTAACCAACCTATCTTCAGGTTTCAAACCTCTATCTCCAAAATGCTAACTTCTTTCCTTTTGCAATCTCTACCAGAAATAATCAGCATATCCATTATTCTGAAGATTAACAAACCATCGCTTTCCCAAATCCATCAAATCTTAATCATTTAGACTTTGGAAATGTTTTAAGTTTCTTGTCATGTACAGGCAACCCTTTTTTCTCTTGATAACAAACAAATTAATTCTTGAATCATAGAACCAACTTTGTATCACTGAGAAATAAGTAGGTGCGTCCTTGTCTGAGATAAACTCCCAAAACAACAACGGCTTTAAACAATCACCCATTGGTAAACCAGTAGGACCTGTATAAGCTGGAATCCTTCAATCAATACAGAAGTCAGGATCTTGTTGCGCCTGAGGGATATTATAATCTCTTATATCAAACTCTCGCGTAGCATTAATTTTCCAGCCAAGATCAACTATACTTTCATGTTCACCATCAACTATCTTTGCAAAAACTTTGAATATTAACTTTGCAGCATTTATCGGTTCATCTGGACATCTCTAATCGGATTAAGTCTGAAATGTTCCTCTTCAGCTATCGGTTCTATTGGAATGTCTCTATCATATCCAAAGACACGATCAAAATCATAAGGTTTCGTTAACAACCTTTTCCATTCTGATTTAGGAACAAGTTCTCCTTCTTCCAAATCTTCATCAACGATACTGTCTAAATCATCATCAATATCATCAATATCATCCAATGCACCCTTTTGAAGCTTATCTGCAATTTAAAGTTTCAAACATACAAGGATAAAGAACATAAAATATAAGTTATGACATAAATAAAACAAGTATAAATACATAAAACAAGATAAAATAATATTATACCATAAATATAATGTAACTACTTAATACATTAATATTTATCTTATAATCATTATTAATCATTTTAAGTACAAAAATCATTAACATCAAGGTCTATAATCTGAGTCTTCAGGATCATCAGAACTAGAATCAGAGCCAGACGGCATTCGATTCAAAATCATTTGTCGTCTCCTCTCTTTCTTATGATGATCTGAGTCTGACCATTGATCATTATCAAGGTCTATAATCTGAGTCTTCAGGATCATCAGAACTAGAATCAGATCCAGACGGCAATCGATTCAAAATCATTTGTTGTCTCCTCTCTTTCTTATGATGATCTGAGTCTGGCCATTGATCACTATCAAGGTCTATAATCTGAGTCTTCAGGATCATCAGAACTAGAATCAGAGCCAGACGGCAATCGATTCAAAATCATTTGTCGTCTCCTCTCTTTCTTATGATGATCTGAGTCTGACCATTGATCACTATCAAGGTCTATAATCTGAGTCTTCAGGATCATCAGAACTAGAATCAGAGCCAGACGGCAATCGATTCAAAATCATTTGTCGTCTCCTCTCTTTCTTATGATGATCTGAGTCTGGCCATTGATCACTATCAAGGTCTATGTTAGCTTGATTGTCTTCTATGCTAAGATTTCCCCATACTTTTGATTCTTCTTCAACTCGATTATGAGGATCATTCTCAAACTTTTCTTGAATCTCCCTTTCTAGTCTTTCCTGTTCTGATCTCACACTTCGTGGATTGTGATAATCAGGACTCTTACTTGAATTACTAGAATTGGATTTACCTGAATTGGAATCTTCCTCATCTGACGAATTGTCTGGATCATCAAGATCTGCATCAGGAGCAACCATCACAACTTTACCTTTCTGAGTCCCAGATGTACTAGAATCAGATCCAGACGGCAATCGATTCAAAATCATTTGTTGTCTCCTCTCTTTCTTATGATGATCTGAGTCTGGCCATTGATCACTATCAAGGTCTATAATCTGAGTCTTCAGGATCATCAGAACTAGAATCAGAGCCAGACGGCAATCGATTCAAAATCATTTGTCGTCTCCTCTCTTTCTTATGATGATCTGAGTCTGGCCATTGATCACTATCAAGGTCTATAATCTGAGTCTTCAGGATCATCAGAACTAGAATCAGAGCCAGACGGCAATCGATTCAAAATCATTTGTCGTCTCCTCTCTTTCTTATGATGATCTGAGTCTGACCATTGATCACTATCAAGGTCTATAATCTGAGTCTTCAGGATCATCAGAACTAGAATCAGAGCCAGACGGCAATCGATTCAAAATCATTTGTCGTCTCCTCTCTTTCTTATGATGATCTGAGTCTGACCATTGATCACTATCAAGGTCTATAATCTGAGTCTTCAGGATCATCAGAACTAGAATCAGAGCCAGACGGCAATCGATTCAAAATCATTTGTCGTCTCCTCTCTTTCTTATGATGATCTGAGTCTGGCCATTGATCACTATCAAGGTCTATAATCTGAGTCTTCAGGATCATCAGAACTAGAATCAGAGCCAGACGGCAATCGATTCAAAATCATTTGTCGTCTCCTCTCTTTCTTATGATGATCTGAGTCTGGCCATTGATCACTATCAAGGTCTATAATCTGAGTCTTCAGGATCATCAGAACTAGAATCAGAGCCAGACGGCAATCGATTCAAAATCATTTGTCGTCTCCTCTCTTTCTTATGATGATCTGAGTCTGACCATTGATCACTATCAAGGTCTATAATCTGAGTCTTCAGGATCATCAGAACTAGAATCAGAGCCAGACGGCAATCGATTCAAAATCATTTGTCGTCTCCTCTCTTTCTTATGATGATCTGAGTCTGGCCATTGATCACTATCAAGGTCTATAATCTGAGTCTTCAGGATCATCAGAACTAGAATCAGAGCCAGACGGCAATCGATTCAAAATCATTTGTCGTCTCCTCTCTTTCTTATGATGATCTGAGTCTGGCCATTGATCACTATCAAGGTCTATAATCTGAGTCTTCAGGATCATCAGAACTAGAATCAGAGCCAGACGGCAATCGATTCAAAATCATTTGTCGTCTCCTCTCTTTCTTATGATGATCTGAGTCTGACCATTGATCACTATCAAGGTCTATAATCTGAGTCTTCAGGATCATCAGAACTAGAATCAGAGCCAGACGGCAATCGATTCAAAATCATTTGTCGTCTCCTCTCTTTCTTATGATGATCTGAGTCTGACCATTGATCACTATCAAGGTCTATAATCTGAGTCTTCAGGATCATCAGAACTAGAATCAGAGCCAGACGGCAATCGATTCAAAATCATTTGTTGTCTCCTCTCTTTCTTATGATGATCTGAGTCTGGCCATTGATCACTATCAAGGTCTATGTTAGCTTGATTGTCTTCTATGCTAAGATTTCCCCATACTTTTGATTCTTCTTCAACTCGATTATGAGGATCATTCTCAAACTTTTCTTGAATCTCCCTTTCTAGTCTTTCCTGTTCTGATCTCACACTTCGTGGATTGTGATAATCAGGACTCTTACTTGAATTACTAGAATTGGATTTACCTGAATTGGAATCTTCCTCATCTGACGAATTGTCTGGATCATCAAGATCTGCATCAGGAGCAACCATCACAACTTTACCTTTCTGAGTCCCAGATGTACTAGCACCAGCTGTACCAGCAATCTCTGACTCTCTTTGTCTTGGCGACTCCCCCTGAACATTTGCAGTCTCTGAAGCCATAATCTCTGCAGCATCAGCACCTTGATCACGATTCTCTGGCTCAACAATGTCTCTGGTTGGTGGATATTGAGTTGGATCTTGATCATCATCTCTTCTTTTTCTTGCTAACTCATCATCCTTACAACCAAGTCCATCTTTATTTTCCCCTTGAGACAAGAATCGATCAAGTTTATCTCCAAGAGAATGAACAAGTGCAAGCATTTTGTCCATCTCACTCTGATGTGCGTCAGCCTGAATCTTTAATTGATTCTCCAAGGCTGAGACTCTCATCTCTAACATCTTCTTTTCAGAAACAATACGATTCAGCTGAACTTGAACCGGTAGAGCCGAATCTGAAGGAATGTTAGAAGTAGCAGCAGGCGGTAGCATCGTAGTCTCAAACGAAGGCATACGAGCATTAAAAGTTCCCTGTGGAGGCATCTGTGGTCTTTGTAAAGGTAACCGCAAACGATCCATAACTGTAGTAACCGGAACTAACGCCTGAGTCGGAGTAGAACGAGGCCTAGGAGCAGGAACTATCGGTTCTTGCTCTTGACGAACTATAGACTCTGGAGCTCTAGAAGTCGTAACAGTCGTAGCATCAACAACTCTAGCATGAGAACCATCTAACCGAATTTTGAACTTGGTTCTCGGCCTTTTCTCTCCAACAGAAGTACCAACAGAAGTAGTAGACACCGAAACTGGAACATCAGACACTGAAGCTCGTAGAGCAGCAACTGATGGAGTATCACCCGAAGTAGGTGCATGAGATCTCTCAATAGCAGCTTGATATGTAGCAAAATCTCTATCAACTTCAGACTGAGGTCGCTGAAGGGCTTGAATCTTCTCAACAGCGTCAATCCCTTTTCCTTGTCTTCTTCTTCTCTTTCGTGGCCTATCTGCATCATTATCATCATCTGAACCATCATCATCATTTTCATTTGATTCAGAAGAACCAACAACATCTACTGGAGAGGTAGTAGAAGTAGAAACTCCAGTAGTGGGTGGAACAAGATTTGCTGGATCATCAATATCCTCCTCAAGAGCATCCATCACCGGATCATGCTCCGGTACATCAGTAAATAAAGGAACATCATTGAGTCCCTCAAACTGATCAGCTTGCTCTTCCTGAGGATCATCTTGACCCTGAGCATCATCATCAACAGCAGCAACAAGATCTTCATCTTCCCAACCTTGTCTTGGAGCCTCATAATCTGGATTAATCAACTGTCCAAACAATGGTGGATTATCAACATGAGCAGGAACTATCGGTTCTTGCTCTTGACGAACTGTAGACTCTGGAGCTCTAGAAGTCGTAACAGTCGTAGCATCAACAACTCTAGCATGAGAACCATCTAACCGAATTTTGAACTTGGTTCTCGGCCTTTTCTCTCCAACAGAAGTACCAACAGAAGTAGTACACACCGAAACTGGAACATCAGACACTGAAGCTCGTAGAGCAGCAACTGATGGAGTATCACCCGAAGTAGGTGCATGAGATCTCTCAATAGCAGCTTGATATGTAGCAAAATCTCTATCAACTTCAGACTGAGGTCGCTGAAGGGCTTGAATCTTCTCAACAGCGTCAATCCCTTTTCCTTGTCTTCTTCTTCTCTTTCGTGGCCTATCTGCATCATTATCATCATCTGAACCATCATCATCATTTTCATTTGATTCAGAAGAACCAACAACATCTACTGGAGAGGTAGTAGAAGTAGAAACTCCAGTAGTGGGTGGAACAAGATTTGCTGGATCATCAATATCCTCCTCAAGAGCATCCATCACCGGATCATGCTCCGGTACATCAGTAAATAAAGGAACATCATTGAGTCCCTCAAACTGATCAGCTTGCTCTTCCTGAGGATCATCTTGACCCTGAGCATCATCATCAACAGCAGCAACAAGATCTTCATCTTCCCAACCTTGTCTTGGAGCCTCATAATCTGGATTAATCAACTGTCCAAACAATGGTGGATTATCAACATGAGCAGGAACTCCATCACCACTAGCATGTTTCATCATATCATTGAACACTATGAAAGTAAGACGACCCAAATTGAAGGTATCTCCATCAAAAGGTAACATAGCTGCCTTATGCCTAATGATTATCATCACAAATCTCGGAAAAATAAAGAATTTCTTCTCGTTTCCATAAGCTCTCAACTGCCTAACAAAACGGTCATATATGTACTGAGAAAAGCTATAAGGCTTATTCAATACAAGTGCCACAAGCTGAGAAGCCGTCTGTATATTCATTTGATCATAACCAGCACTCCGATGACTAATGGACCTCAATAGATAATAAGCAAGCAATCTCAATTTTCCTCTAATACGAGTCTTGGGATAAGGATGCTTAATCTCATTTACATACCCCATACGTTTAATAGCACCATCAACAAAGCTTTCTTCAAACTCTGTAGGACCTTGCTCCATCTCGACGCTTCCTAAGTCCAAAATAGTCCTTAACTCTCCAGCAGAAAACTGTATATTACGTCCCTGAACTGTAGTGCGAATGATAGTATGACCACCCTCTGGCACTAATCTAGCTGAGTTCCAGAACTGAGTAATGTAGTCTCTGATCAAAGGAGGGTTTTCGGTAAGAGCAAATCGAATACGTGATCGCGCAAGATAATGTAGGACACCGTGAAACTCTTCCGTGCATCCTTGCTGAGTAATGCTGATATCGATAGCAGCATTATGTTCCTTAACAAAGACACGAGCACCTGCACCTTGTCCTGCCATACCTGCACAAAAAGAAAACTGAAAGAAAACAAAAAATTAAAAATTAATTTTCTGACCTACTTCGTGATGACGTCAGCACGAGGAGAAACCCCTTCGTGTGACGTCAGCACGAGCTGATCATCAAAAATCCAGAAAAACATCTCCACATGATAATCAAATCGATCGAAATCAATTTTAAACATCAACTTGGACTTGTTTTTAAGAATTCCATGCCCAGAAATCGATTTCAAAATCGATTCTATGAACAAGAAGTGGTTCGTGTTCTTCATGTGAATAGTGACCGTGACATAAAATCATCAATTAATCTTGATTTTAAACATGTTAATTCAAACTTTTGTTAGATTTAAGGTGTATGAACATCACTTAATCCAATTTTAAGTCCAATTTTAGTCCAAATCATCAGAAATCAAAGATTCAAAAATCAATTCGTCCGAGTTACTGTTCACGCGAAGTGAAAATCAAAATTTGGCATTATAACAACTTAAAATAAATGATTTTCGAAGTCAAGGCATCAATAAACTATCCTAGATTACAAATATACCAACAAATCTGGATGAAAATCTTGAAATCTAGATGAAAAGATCGAATTAGGGAGCGGGTGAATAGTGCGCACGAAGAGGAACGAGTTCGTGTGATTAACTTTAGGGTTTAATTTTGTAAAATGGTAATTAATTAAAAGTAAAACCCAAATTTATATTCAAAGCTCATGGGCCGGGCCAAAGACAACTTCGTGGGCTTTTGCTGACATCAGCGCGAGGCATGCTGACGTCAGCACGGGCGAACTTCAAATTAACCACAAACGAGCTGCATACTTCAAATTTTGTCAATTTTTCCAGAAAATTAAGAAAGGAAAATTACAAAAATTTCCAGAAAAATAAACCTGTAGATACTTGTTACTTGAAACTTAAATCTGCTCGAAAATGTAATCTTACCATAAATCATCCGTACTTACATGTCACCAAAATAATGTAAAAATATAATCTTACATTATAATCTTGACATTGAATCAATCATTTCTCCATTGATGCTTAACCTAAACAAATATGCAAACTTACATAGAAACACATTCAATGTATAATGCATAAAAAAATTCATCAATTTATCATGCCATCAACCTATCACAATAAGTCTTAGGTTGAGGTCTTGATTCTACAAATTTGATGATTACATGAATACCAATGTTTCACATAAAGGTGTTTTCCCAAAAATCTTGGAGGGAAATACGGTAATACCCTGTTTTCGGCAAAAGATATTATTACTTCATTTCTTAGCCTTTTGGAGAACCTCACACCAAAACTATCATCAAATTTTATCACATGATGCATTCCACACTTTTGTACTTGAATTGATCATTGCTTAACCAATCCAAACCTATTTCAACAGTGTTAATGAAATTTGATATCTGTAACCTGCACACTTAACAAACTTCATCAATGCATCAAAATCAACACATAACATAAGCATGCAAAAACAATCAAAATCTTAACCTAGCAACTAAAATAAGATCTAATTCAAGTCAAATCTTTATCAAGCATACTTATCAACCAAAATCAATTGAAATATCAAAAATATACTGAAACTCATTCAAAATTATATTTTGACTTTCAATAACTAAAACAAAATCATTTTCTAAGTTAATTTGTTTAAGTTTAGAAAATCTTTCTATAAAACACATATACCATAAGCAACAAGACTCATATAATCCACAAAGGATCATATATCTTTCAATAGAATCATAAGATGCTTATTAAATCTCTCGTGCAATAAGAACTAGTTTGACACAACAAACTGAAACACAAAACTAAAAATGTTAGTACAAAAATAAAATAAAATAAAATAAAATAAAAATAAAAACTTTAAATCTAAACTACATTATTTATATACAAGAAATTCTAAGTTTCTGCGGATTAGATCAGATTAGCAATTACATAAGCCTGCGGGTGAGGAATTGATCCCCTTATTATTAGTTATGAACAGTGACCCAACAACGATTACCGGTATGTTTGTCCTCTTAAACACTCGGTACTTCCAGCTTCCTTTAGGTGTGACACTTTCGTATTACTTGAGCCAAGGACAGTCACCATGTAACTTAGTAAGTTACTCATGCCACATTTTAGTTTGCGAACTTATGTGACCCACATTCAGATATACTCCCGTAATCGACACAAGCACTAAAATAACAAATATTCAATATATATCCAAAAACTTCCTTGAACAAACCATGAGACACTTTTTAGATTTGTTTCATTTGGGAATTCAGTATCTTGCGATTTCACTTATCATATGCTTTTGCATTTCTTTGTATTAAGGAACCCGTGATTTTCTATGAGACCCATGTAGCGAACTTTCTGACAACCTATCCCAAGTTGGAAGCTTTAGGTAGGCTAGGTATACAAAGACACCCCGAGGACATACTTTTCCGAATCTCAAAGACCACATTAGCCCTTAACTTAAACACATTTCATAACAATTATCACATTATAACTAAATTTAACTTTCATGCTCATGAATTGTAGAAGTTTTCACATATATACTGAATAAATCCTATAATAATGCTAGATCTTTCACAAAATTTAAGGACCAGATCTAATCATTTCTGAAAAGCAAGCATTCTCAGTCATATATCTGAATATGTTTCCCACAAGAACATTGTATAAATTTAAGTTCAGATTGAAGGAAACCTTGGTACTTTATGCCTACCGATACATCCTAAATTGTAATCACTGAACTAAGCAGTTATATTACGATTAAGCAGGCTTAAAAGCTAAAGTATCCTCACTTCTAATCATCCGAATGCATCAACTTAAATCTCTATCTTATTATTTATTTTGTTTTCCATTTTTCAGATTTTTATATTTTTATGACACTAACTATATACAGACTTAAACTAGACACTCTTTTTGTATTTTTATGACTATAGCTATTTACAGATATAAACTAAGACACAAATAAATATACAAAAATAGTTCTTTGAGAGATCTAATATGAATCAGCATTCTTCATACCATTGAGAAGAATCAGCTTATCAAAGCGAGTCTTATCAAATGCTTTAGTATACAAATCAGCTAGATTATCATCAGTTATAACCTTTTCCAAATGAATTAATTTCTTTTGGGCACAGTCACGTAAGAAATAATGTCTAATATCAATATGCTTGGTGACTTTATGCATGACAGGGTTATTTGTAATGTCTATAGCTGACTTATTGTCTATTCTAATAGGAGTATCAAGAAAATCCATACTGTAGTCACGTAGTTGTTGCTGAATCCACAATACCTGGGAACAACAGCTACCTGCAGCCATATACTCTGCCTCACAAGAAGACTGAGCAACTGATGTCTGCTTCTTACACTGCCACGATACAAGTCTTCCCCCTAAGAACTGACATCCTTTAGTTGTAGACTTCCTGTCATTGTTACAACCGCCAAAGTCCGAATCAGTATATGCAACAAAATCAAACGTTCCTCCCAAAGGATACCATAGACCAAGCCCTTGGTTTCCTCTTAAATAACATAGGATACGTTTTGCTGCAACTAAATGTGACTCTTTCGGACTAGCTTGGAATCTAACGCAAAGACAAATAGCGAACATAATATCCGGACGTGAAGCAGTGAGATACACCAATGAGCCAATGATAGCACGATAATAAGTAGCATCAACAGGCAGATCTTTAGGATCAAGAACTCATAACCCATGATTGAGCTTAATAGGAGTACCATAGGTCTTGGACTCTGATGTGTGAAATCTAGTTTAAAATTTATAACAAGATCTATCGCTAACTGACTACAACACACTTACGGGCAGTGTACCCGTTCGTATGTAATATAGCTAACTGGCAAGACCAGGATCGAACACAAGGACTGAATGTTGCAATTAAGGTTGTAAAAATGTGAAACAAGTAAGAGGTTTGGGTGTGACCGAGTTGTCACTTTGCGTTTTGAAAGCTAAACAATTAACAAGTAAGTAAAAGTACTCAACCGGTATTAGCGAGAGCACACGAAATGAGTTTGAGTTGTAAACAAATAATTAAAAAGCCATCTATGTCGAATCCGCTACAAAAAAAGTCTAGGTTGCATATGGGTTAAGCTCAAAATTCATATATGTTGGTGATAATAATCGTGATAAGACAAAAGCACAAACGGGTGCACCTAGTTTGTAAAATCGACTCAATCACCTAATCAATTCAATTTCTTGCAACAAGTGGTACCACCAACCCTATTACAATTCCTTGAACTAACTAGTTTGCTTGATTATTTAAATAACAATTTTATCCTTGTGAAAGAAACGTGGTACCACCAACCGTTAAATCCACTTAACAAAGTAATTTCTATTAGACTTGTATTCTTTACTATCATACCATGATCTAGCAAGAGTTATTCATAGACAAACAACTAAAATAATACTTGCATTCAACTAGTACCACTATCGAAGAACACAAATATCACCAAGAACACAAGTTTAAGTAGGAGAAATCACTTCATTAAGATCTTGACAAAATGTTAAGTAAAACCAACTTGAATTCAAAATATTATGCAACCATAACTAATTGTTTCACTTCATCTTCATAGATGTATAAGGATTTAACTACTCATAATGAAAAGATCTAAAGATTCAAGTAAAAAGGAAGACATAATGTACCAAATATAGAGTAATAATCCAAATCGAGGTAACAATGTAGCTGCAATCACTAAATAAGAGCCAAAATTAATCTTCAAGTCTTCAAATGATGTTGGAGTAGTGAAAACCCTTAGAAAATCCTCAAAAACGGCTGGAGAAAGGTTTGTGAGCTCAAAGTGTCCAAGACTATGTTTAGGGTTGAGTAGTGGTTGGTATTTATACTCCAAGAGAGAGAAATTCGTGATGTCAGACACAACTCGCGCCGCGACCACTATTCCTCGCGTCGCGATATATTTTTCTGAGCACTTCTGGTCCAGATGCAGTGAAACTCGCGCCGTGAGGTCTTTGGATGGCGCCGCGACTGGATTGGTGAACGGGCTCGCGCCGCGAGGTCCTTGGATTGCGCCGCGAGGTGGCTTTGGTTTCGTCATTTCAGCTTTGTTTTCGACCATGCTTCATCCGTTAATGCCTTTGGACCATTCCTAAGTCGTTTTCTACCATTTGTAAGTGAAATACCTGCTTTAGACCTGAAATCACTAGCAAATACCATAAAGCACTTGATGTGTGAAATCGAGTTTGTAAAATTTATAAATAAGTACCCACTAAAAACCGACTACTACACACTTTCAGGCAGTGGACCTGATCGCATATAGTATAGTAAGTAGTAAGTCCGAGATCGTTCGCGGGGATTGGTTTTGAAATAATTGTTTATTAAAGTGGTTTTAGAATAAGGATGGAACAGTAGCCGAATTGCTACCTAACTTTGACAATTTGAAATTAAAGAAATTAAAACGACAAGACAATTAAAAGTAAAGAAAGTTCAAACAATATAAATAAAGATCATCCACTTCGAATCCACTTGACTTCAGTTATGATTGCACACGTTAAAGATCAAATTATTTAGAGTTGACAAGATAATTGTGAAAGGATAAAAATGCTCGCGTGGTACCACCAACCGTTTCTAAACACGTTTACCGATTAATTCCTATTATAGATTTGACATTCACCGTCATACCATGAACCGGTGACAAACGACCATAGATAATCGAATTGAAATGATAAACATATATACCTAGTACTACTAACGATGAACACATAAACCATCAATATCAAAAGAATAAATCACAAGGAATAAATTGATAAAAATCACGACACAACGATAATTGAATCAACTCTTGAATTCAAAATATTATGCAACCATAACTAATTGTTTCACTTCATCTTCATAGATGTATAAGGATTTAACTACTCATAATGAAAAGATCTAAAGATTCAAGTAAAAAGGAAGACATAATGTACCAAATATAGAGTAATAATCCAAATCGAGGTAACAATGTAGCTGCAATCACTAAATAAGAGCCAAAATTAATCTTCAAGTCTTCAAATGATGTTGGAGTAGTGAAAACCCTTAGAAAATCCTCAAAAACGGCTGGAGAAAGGTTTGTGAGCTCAAAGTGTCCAAGACTATGTTTAGGGTTGAGTAGTGGTTGGTATTTATACTCCAAGAGAGAGAAATTCGTGATGTCAGACACAACTCGCGCCGCGACCACTATTCCTCGCGTCGCGATATATTTTTCTGAGCACTTCTGGTCCAGATGCAGTGAAACTCGCGCCGTGAGGTCTTTGGATGGCGCCGCGACTGGATTGGTGAACGGGCTCGCGCCGCGAGGTCCTTGGATTGCGCCGCGAGGTGGCTTTGGTTTCGTCATTTCAGCTTTGTTTTCGACCATGCTTCATCCGTTAATGCCTTTGGACCATTCCTAAGTCGTTTTCTACCATTTGTAAGTGAAATACCTGCTTTAGACCTGAAATCACTAGCAAATACCATAAAGCACTTGATGTGTGAAATCGAGTTTGTAAAATTTATAAATAAGTACCCACTAAAAACCGACTACTACACACTTTCAGGCAGTGGACCTGATCGCATATAGTATAGTAAGTAGTAAGTCCGAGATCGTTCGCGGGGATTGGTTTTGAAATAATTGTTTATTAAAGTGGTTTTAGAATAAGGATGGAACAGTAGCCGAATTGCTACCTAACTTTGACAATTTGAAATTAAAGAAATTAAAACGACAAGACAATTAAAAGTAAAGAAAGTTCAAACAATATAAATAAAGATCATCCACTTCGAATCCACTTGACTTCAGTTATGATTGCACACGTTAAAGATCAAATTATTTAGAGTTGACAAGATAATTGTGAAAGGATAAAAATGCTCGCGTGGTACCACCAACCGTTTCTAAACACGTTTACCGATTAATTCCTATTATAGATTTGACATTCACCGTCATACCATGAACCGGTGACAAACGACCATAGATAATCGAATTGAAATGATAAACATATATACCTAGTACTACTAACGATGAACACATAAACCATCAATATCAAAAGAATAAATCACAAGGAATAAATTGATAAAAATCACGACACAACGATAATTGAATCAACTCTTGAATTAAAATATTGCAATCATATCATTCGTCAAGTTTCATCAAAGTGGATGATTAAAAATCTAGCCACTCATGCTAAATTGAAAATAACAAACGAAATAGAAAGAGAACATATTGTACCAATATTCGTTGGATGTAAATTGCAAGACAGAAAATTAGATACGATCTAGATGGGTGTTCTTGAATCTTCAATGAATTCAATGATGAAATCTGAGATGAACCTTCGAAGAATTCGCGGTAGAACAGCTCCTAGAAAGAAAATTTGATAATGGAAATAGGGTTTATTTTTCTTTTTATACCTCCCCCAAAATCTGCTGCAAAAGGCTGAAACCCTGATTTCCCGTGCACTCACTGCGGCGCAGTGGGCCTTGTGCACTCCCACTGCGGCGCAGTGAGAGTCTTCTGAAATTCTGTTCTAGTGTGACTGCGGCGCAGTGGGGCTAGTGCACTCCCACTGCGGCGCAGTTAAAATCCTCTGGAAATTCATCTCTTTTACTCGGCCTTTGACTGCGGCGCAGTGGGGTAACATTCCTCCCACTGCGGCGCAGTGTAAAACCTCTGGAAAGCATTGGCTTTGGTACCCCTTGACTGCGGCGCAGTGGGGTGTGAATACTCCCACTGCGGCGCAGCTCAAACTTGCTGGAATCCATGTGGCTTCTTCACCAGTGGCTGCGGCGCAGTGGGGCCTCATTTCTCCCACTGCGGCGCAGTGTAAACTTGCTGAAATCTTTGATTCTTCTTTATTAACGGCTCTCGAACACTCGAATCAACATCTTGGCCTAAAATCGTCAGAAAATGCACCAAATGGACGCAAAACCTGCCGAGAACCTGAAAGCACTAACAAACACCATAAACGCGCCAAATGCATACAAAATTGACTCAAAACATATACGAAAAAGGCCAATAATGATGTGGGAGATCTATACAAATTGGTCACATCAAATCCCCCCAAAACATGTATAAACGGCAATCAAACGTGCATAAAACGTCCAAATAAGATGTGAGAAATATGTATATATTGAGACACATCAAACCTCCCCACACTTAAACCTTGCTTGCCCTCAAGCAAGTATGCACTTTAATCAATCTCAATAACCAAACAAATCATGATTTCACAAAACAAAACATGGTTATATGTGAAGTTTCCAACTAAGCGGTGTTGAATACCAAAAGCAAATGCATTTAAAAACTAATGAGCAAAGTTTAAGACGAAATCAGAAAATTCGACTAATCTAGAGCAAAACCATCTTTCGGTTACAATTAGAATCCTCCATATGCTTGTGTTCACCTCTTTAACATTTCTATCATTCCAATTGACCTTAAGCTCGTTCCTACTAAGCATACAATCTACTAGCAAGCTTCACAATTATTATTGGCAACATAAGCAATATTCCACAATGATTATTGGTATATTTGTCCACTTAAACACTCACGCCATTGGTTTTCCATAAGGTTTTCATTACGTTATACTTATGAGTCCCTTGACAAAACATACTCCTACGGTCTAGAATTGCAACTCTATCCACACATCAGGTGATCATACGAAAGTGCACTTTAAGCGTCCGGCCAGCGGTTCGCTACGGATACGTAAGTATCGTTAAGAGACATACGCCAGAACTCAAGGTTGGGTTGCATATCCAGAGACCATGCTCTAAATACAAACACATGTGAGAATAAAAAGTTTTATAATTTAACACCCGTGATTTTCAATGAGACCCGTGTAGCGAACTTTCTGACAACCCATCCCAAGTTGGAAGCTTTAGGTGAGCTAGGTAAAACGAAGTTACCCCAAGGATTTACTTGTTCGAATCTCAAAGACCACATTAGCATTAGACTATTGGAAAAAGATTATGCGCATTCCCACATGTGCCACCCGTTTGATGCCGAAGCACCCCAGACACCCCGATATGAAGACCAAACATAATGACTAGAGCCACAACTTATAACATAAGAATTAAGGACCGGACATCCGGTGTGCATACCATATGTTAAGTCAAATTACCACAAGTATATTTAATACATTTCAAGCTTTTCATGCACACAAGTTGCAAAATCAAATGGAAAACCTCAAGCGGTGCCTACCAATACATCATCTAGTGAAGCTATTATTCACATTAGGTTCATCATTAAGGTACAATTCGCAAGCAACCTAGATTATTTGAAGTTCGGAACAAGCCTATGACCCCTTGGAACGATGAAATGCCACAAGCACTAGGAAAGGAAAGCTAAAGGTAAACAATCTCAAGTTTTATTCTAGATTAGCAAAATTCAAAGTACCTCATTTCTCGTCTTTGCACAAAACCTAGAGCCTCAAAAATTTAAAAACATAACCAAAATGCTAGTAAAGGAAGGAAACTTCAAAAATTTTCATTTTTCCAATTTACTGTTGGAATTCGTCTGCCCAAAACACATATTAAATTGACGTGGCTAGTACGTGATGATCCAAGTCGGGTCATACCCAATAACAAGCTAGACAAACACTTATGGTATTTATTTATATGATTTGATCTTTAAATAAATATCAATACTTGAAACATTTAGAAAGTGGTTTTCTGAATAATTGTACTTGAGATATGTAAATAAATTATATGGATAATTTATTTTGAGAGAAATGTAAATATGTTTATTTGGCAAAATAAACATTTATATGTGTTGTGTATAATATATAACATGTTACATAAGGTATGTAACAAGTTACAAGACTTTTATATAAAATACAAGTTTATAAAATTGGTGGATTTTGTCCATGTGATGGACCTAGGGGCCGGCCCCCCCTCCCCATGTGCATATGATGTGTTGTTGGTTTTACACATACATAAGTCTTTCATACACAAAAAACAAGACACTACATAGAGTGTATCACAACTCACATGCATTGAGTAAGAACTCTCTCAACTTCTCAAGAGCAAAATACTCTCTCTTTTTCTCTTTTGGTTTTCGGCAATAAGGAAAGAAAAGGGAAGGGTTTTCAAGTTCAAATCCTAGCATAGTTTGGGTGTTTGTTGATAGTTTGGGGTATACAAGCTTGAGGTTCTTCTAGGTTGAAGACTTGCCACTTCAAGATCATCATCTCCTTCATTCCACCTTCTCATAAGCTTGGAAGAAGGTAGTCTTCTAAAACACCCTATGGTTGTTGTTTTGTATGTATGCTATTCATATACATGGATCCTTTATTGTTTGGGTTTTTCTTTTAAAAGGTTAAACTTTGAATTTAACTATACCAACATATTGAAATGGTTCAATTTTCCGCTGCGTTTTAATATTATAAGGATAATATTACTTTGATAAAAACCCAAAAATCCCAACAATGGCATCTAGAGCCGGTTATATGGATACATACATCAAAAGTTGATATTTTGTTTGGACAAAATCCAATATTTTGGCCATTTTGGATATGGCCGAAATTAATACACAAAAAGGAGGTTCCTTTTTCTTGTGTATTTTAGTGTCACAACTTAGCCAAGAGACCTTGTGAATGTTTGTGATGTGTGGATGTGTTTGTATTTATTTAATTATTCAATGGTTGTAATAGTTAAATAGGATTTTCTTCATTCATTTGGTTATGTAATCTATTTATTTCATTTGGTATGTAATAAGTAGATTAGTTGCATTTTTTCTTGTAAATGTAATCTCCAAGAAGAAGCATCAAAAGGTTTGGGGCTGAAGTTGGAGGCCAAATGAAGAAACCAGTGAGTTCCCACTGCGGCGCAGTGGGAGTATGTCAAACCCACTGCGGCGCAGTGGGGTTATGCAGCCGAGGACAGTGAGTTCCCACTGCGGCGCAGTGGGAGTATGTCAAACCCACTGCGGCGCAGTGGGGGATAATGCAGCCGAAGACCAGTGACTTCCCACTGCGGCGCAGTGGGAGTGTATTAGACCCACTGCGGCGCAGTGGGTTATCAAAATGAAGAAAATTGTACAAAACACATCACAAAAGGTTACTTGAAGCATTTGGATGCAAGATCAAGTGGGAGCTCAACTAACACAAAATTTTGTGTTACTTTGTCCCTTAGGTTGAGACCTTTTGACCCACTTGTTTCGGCTAACAAGTGTGGTCAAAATAGTTGGCTAATGTTGTGCACTTATTATTATGTTTGTCATGTTTGTTTGGTTGTTTATTATTTTGTCATGTGGATGCTTAAAAACCAACAAAAGACACACATAAAGATTAAAATTGGTTTTAATATTGACATTGACTTGGTAAAATAAAATGGTTTTAATATTGACATTGACTTGGTAAAATAAAATGGGTTTTATTAAAAGTTAATGGTCACAATTATAAAAATGGATTTTATAAAAGAACCTTGAAATTTAGATTTCAAAATTCATTATGGTACATAGTTTTTAACTAGAATATAAAAACTCAAACGACCCTTTAAAAACAAGTTAAACGCCATCCTTTTATACAACACTTAATTATTTGGGAACTCTTTGTAGGATAAAGGTCACCTAACTACTTTGAGGGAACTTATAAGTTAAGGTAAATTTATTGTACTTATGGGATAAAGGTCACCTAACCACTAGTATAAGATAAATTTACATGTGTGTATAAGTAGGACAACTTGATTTGGAAGCCATGTGATTAGGGTCACCGAAGCATGGTAACCAAAGGCGTTGATGGGATTAAACATGCCAACTTAATATAAGATATTAAACCGGTCCCATACCACTAGAAATTGCAAAGTGTTGCAATTGTCAAACGTTGACTACCTTGTTAATTTAGATCATGGGATAAAGGTCACCTAACCATCATTTAAATGTAACGTTGGATTCTAGGTTTTAATTATTAATTGTCCATGGGACATAAAAGGGTATTAACAATTAAAATTTATATTTGATATCGAAAATACTAATAAAGAACTTTGTTAATCTTGTAGATGGCCGCTAACAATGCAATTAACCCCAACCCAAACGTCCATAACTTTTCACTAAGATCCATCCTTGAAAAGGATCGTCTTAACCAAAATAACTTTGTGGATTGGTTTCGTAACTTGAGAATTGTTCTCAGGCACGAAAAGAAATCCTATATTTTAGACGATCCTATTCCTGATGAGCCCGAAGAAACTGATGTTGAAGCCTATAATGATTGGGCTAAATATGTCGAGGACTCCGTGCAAGTTAGTTACATAATGCTAGCGAGTATGACTCCCGAACTCCAAAAGGAGTTCGAGCACCATGGGGCATACGACATGATTACCCAACTCAAGGAAATGTTCCAACAAAAGGCAAGGGTTGAACGCTTCGAAACGGTTCGAGCGCTTCATGCATGTCGCATGGATGATTCACAACCCGTCTCAACATATGTTCTTAAAATGAAAAGCTACATTGATCGCCTCGAAAGGCTTAATTGTCCCGTCTCAAATGAGTTAGCTACGGATATGATCCTTAACTCATTATCTAAGAGATTTGAAACTTTCGTGTTAAATTATAACATGAATGGATGGGACAAGACCGTTTCCGAGCTTCATGGGATGCTCAAAACGGCCGAGGCTAGTATGGGAGGAAAAGTTCAACCCGTTCTCATGATCAATGAAGGCGGAAAGAAAAGGGCTTACTCCGGACCCAAGGCAAATGTTGCTAAGGGAAAGGGTAACAACAAAGGGAATTTCAAAGGCAAAGGAAAGGGAAAAATGGATACCCCAAAAGCGAAGAAGCAAAAGGTTGCTGTCAATGACCCATGCTTTGAGTGTGGGGAGGTAGGACATTGGAAACGTAATTGTCCAACCTATCTCAAAGAGTTAAAAGCTAAGAGGGATGCAGGGCAAACCTCAGGTACAATATTTATGATATATATTGAGCTTAATACTGTTCTTTCTTACATATGGGTATTAGATACCGGATGTGGAACTCATATTTGTAATATGTTACAGGGGTTCATAAGAAAGAAGCACATCAAGAAGGGAGACATTAGTCTCTTTATGGGCAATGGTGCATTGGTGCATGTTGAAGCCCAAGGAGACTATCTTTTGAAACTTCCAAATGGTTTGGAAATTGTATTGAACAATGTTTTGTATGCACCTAGTTTGACTAGGAGTATTATTTCTGTTTCCCGTTTAAGACATGTTGGATATGATTTTAATTTTGTTAACAATGATATCCATGTTTCTATGAATGATGTATTTTATTTTAAAGCTATGCCTTTAAATGGTATTTATGAATTAGTTCATGAAAACCAAACATATGATAACTCAATGTACCAAGCTACCACCAAGAAACTTAAATTAGATTTAAGTGAAACCTATATTTGGCATTGTCGTCTTGGCCATATAAATAAGAATCGCATACTAACACTTCAAAAGAATGGTCTTTTGAAAACAAAATCAAATGATTCATTTAATGTATGTGAATCTTGTTTACAAGGCAAGATGACTAAAGCACCTTTCAAAGGCACTAATGAAAGGGCAAAAGATTTATTAGGTATCATACATTCGGATGTATGTGGTCCTTTTAGCCAATGACTAGGAATGGTGAAAGATACTTCATTACATTCACCGATGACTATAGTCGTTACGGTTATGTATACTTATTAAAACATAAGAGTGAAGCTTTTGAAATGTTCAAAATTTTCAAGAATGAAGTAGAAAACCAACTCAGTAAGACAATAAAAATTCTTCGTTCTGATAGAGGAGGTGAATACCTAAGTGATGCTTTTCAAGATCATCTTAGAAATTGTGGGATTGTCTCACAACTAACTCCACCTGGAACACCACAACATAATGGTGTGTCTGAAAGGAGGAATCGAACTCTATTAGATATGGTTCGTTCCATGATGAGTAAAAGCTCACTACCTCTATCATTTTGGGGATATGCCATAATCTCTGCTGCCCGAATTTTAAATATGGCTCCCACCAAGAAAGTGGAGAAAACACCTTTTGAAATATGGCATGGAAGAGTTCCATCTTTATCATATTTAAAGGTATGGGGTTGTGAGGCTTATGTAAGACATGATGCCTCAAACAAATTAGAGCCCCGATCCACTAAGTGTATCTTTGTAGGATATCCCAAAGATGATTTGGGATATTATTTCTACAATCCTAATGAGCAAAATGTATTTGTTGCTCGAAAGGCTGAGTTCTTGGAAACTAAATTCCTTATGGAAGGAACTAGTTCCAGAACAGTGGAACTTGAAGAAGATCAAGAACCACTGACAGATACACACTTGGATGACACTAGCATTCAACAAAAGGATGTTGAAGATGATCAAAGGGTTGATCAAGACACACAAAACGTTCGTAGATCTGGTAGAGCTACTTATCCACCTGAGAGATATGGATTTCTCGTGGATGAATGCTACATGGTAGTTTCTGATGAACCTACCACCTACCACGATGCTATGTCCAAATCAGATTCGGACAAATGGCTAGAGGCCATGAACGCTGAGATGCAATCCATGTATGACAACCAAGTTTGGGAATTGGTTGTTGAACCTCCTAATTCCAAAGTAGTTGGAAGTAAGTGGGTGTTCAAATTGAAACACGATATGCATGGAAACTTGAGTACTTATAAAGCTAGACTTGTAGCAAAAGGTTTCACTCAAACTCGAGGGGTCGACTATGATGAAACTTTTTCGCCTGTGGCAATGCTAAAGTCTATAAGGATATTATTTGCCATAGCCGCACATTATGACTATGAGATATGGCAAATGGATGTCAAAACCGCTTTTCTAAATGGATATCTTGAGGAAGATGTCTATATGGATCAGCCTGAAGGTTTTGTCGATCCTAAGCATCCTAATAAAGTATGCAAGTTAAAGAAATCAATCTATGGATTGAAACAAGCATCAAGAAGCTGGAATCGTCGTTTTGATGAAGAAGTCAAGAAATTTGGCTTCATCAAAAACGCTGATGAAGCTTGTGTGTATAAGAAGGCTAGTGGGAGCATCATTACTTTTTTAGTATTATATGTCGATGACATTCTACTATTTGGAAATGACATTCCAACCTTGGAAGGTGTAAAAGCCTGGCTTGGAAGTTGCTTTTCCATTAAGGATCTTGGTGAAGCCGCCTATATTTTGGGAATAAGGATCTATAGGGATAGATCAAGGCGCTTAATAGGTTTGAATCAAAGTGCATACATAGACAAGATCTTGAAAAGGTTCAAGATGGAAAACTCCAAAAAGGGTTTGGTGCCTATTCAAAGAGGAACTATATTGAGTACTTCTCAATCTCCCAGCTCAAAAGTTGAGCAAGAGAGAATGAGTGGAATCCCATATGCATCTGCTATAGGATCCATCATGTATGCTATGATATGCACGAGACCGGACGTGTCATGCGCTTTAAGCATGACAAGTAGATACCAGCAAAATCCAGGAGATAGTCATTGGATGGCTGTCAAATATATATTGAAATATCTTAGAAACACTAAAGATATGTTCTTAATATATGGATCTGGTGAGGAGGAACTCGTTGTAAAGGGTTACACGGATGCGAGTTTCCAAACTGATCGAGATGATTCTCGATCACAATCGGGGTATATCTTCATTCTAAATGGAGGAGCTGTTTCTTGGAAAAGCTCAAAGCAAGATGTGGTTGCATTGTCCACTACAGAGTCTGAATACATCGCCGCTTCTTTAGCAGCACAAGAAGCTGCATGGTTGAAGAAATTCATTGCCGATCTAGGGGTTGTTCCTTCCATTCAAGAACCCCTAGAAATTCTTTGTGATAACGAGGGCGCGATTGCTCAAATCAAGGAACCTCGTGCACATCAAAAGACTAGGCACATTGAGCGGAGATTCAACTACATAAGGGATGAAGTTGAAAAGGGAAAGATATGTATTCACAAAGTTCACACCGATCAAAATGTTGCGGACCCACTCACGAAGCTCCTTGAAAGGCCTAAGCATGAGAGTCATACTTGTGCCATGGGACTTCGATATTCTAGTGATTGGATTTGATCTATTTTATGTATTTAGAGTTTTCTGAATAATTGTACTTGAGATATGTAAATAAATTATATGGATAATTTATTTTGAGAGAAATGTAAATATGTTTATTTGGCAAAATAAACATTTATATGTGTTGTGTATAATATATAACATGTTACATAAGGTATGTAACAAGTTACAAGACTTTTATATAAAATGTTTTATATAAAATACAAGTTTATAAAATTGGTGGATTTTGTCCATGTGATGGACCTAGGGGCCGGCCCCCCCTCCCCATGTGCATATGATGTGTTGTTGGTTTTACACATACATAAGTCTTTCATACACAAAAAACAAGACACTACATAGAGTGTATCACAACTCACATGCATTGAGTAAGAACTCTCTCAACTTCTCAAGAGCAAAATACTCTCTCTTTTTCTCTTTTGGTTTTCGGCAATAAGGAAAGAAAAGGGAAGGGTTTTCAAGTTCAAATCCTAGCATAGTTTGGGTGTTTGTTGATAGTTTGGGGTATACAAGCTTGAGGTTCTTCTAGGTTGAAGACTTGCCACTTCAAGATCATCATCTCCTTCATTCCACCTTCTCATAAGCTTGGAAGAAGGTAGTCTTCTAAAACACCCTATGGTTGTTGTTTTGTATGTATGCTATTCATATACATGGATCCTTTATTGTTTGGGTTTTTCTTTTAAAAGGTTAAACTTTGAATTTAACTATACCAACATATTGAAATGGTTCAATTTTCCGCTGCGTTTTAATATTATAAGGATAATATTACTTTGATAAAAACCCAAAAATCCCAACATTTACCATCCCCCTCCCCACACTTAAGTTGTACATTGTCCTCAATGGACGAATAACTAAGGCGAATAATGGGAAAAAGGGAAAAATGCAAAATGTAGAAAGGAACAATGAAAAACCTCCGGGTGAAAGCATGAATTCACCATTGCAAAGTTGAAGCCAAAAATTAAGTGGGTGCTGAACTGACTGCCAGCATAAACCCGCTTGTTTGTTCCAAAAATTCCAAAAGCATTCTCTCACAAATCAACTTGCCAACTCGAAATAATCACCTGACAATCACCAAAAGCAAAATACCAAACCAACTACATAGTTCATAATAAAAGGAAATACAAGAACAACCAATCAAATGTCTCATCGCCTAAATGGCGGAATTACAACCAAATTGAAAGAAAATAAAGTTCTAAGTCTCATAAGTTCAGAAAGTAGAAAGAAGAGAGAGTAAATCAATTATCATCCATGTCATGAGAAGAAGGAACACCATCACCAGCATCAGGGTCGGCTGGCTCACCAAATAAACCCCTGTAGAAATCAAAGGCAGGCCCCGAGTAGCGCTCCCCAGTCGTATGTCTATATGTCCCAAACTGGGGCATCTCCTGAGCGTCCCCACTAGTGCCTGCTGCGCTCGAACTCGGGCCTGCCCAACCGGGCTGCTGCTGCGGATGCTGCTGACCTGGGTGTGGACTGACGAACCCAAAAGTAGTGCTGGCCGGAAGAAAGATGGAAGGAGGATCGAACGCGTGTGTAGGCGGCGGTGGTGGTGGAGACTGTGGCCTGATCCAATTGTTGATGTAAGGTGACCAATACTCGTTCTGGTAACCCAAACGGGTCACCTGGCTCCACATAGTCCTCTGACCATCCAAGATCATATCCTGAGTGTCTCGAATCTGCCTCTACTCGGCTAAGATCTGGTCAAGCGAGGATCCCCAACCTGAAAAATCATAAGATGGAATAGGGTTAGGAGGTGGCTGTTGCTCCCGGGGTGGCGAGTCCACCCTCTGTCTCTGTGCTGGCGGCTCCTGCTCTTCATCTGACTGTAACTCCCTCGGGTTAGTACCCTTCATCAGCTTCGCCTTCTTCATCTCCTTGGCGTCAATAAGAGAGGTGTCCAATCTAAGAGTAATCCCCGACCTACCCTCGGGTGTATCACAACCAAGCCTCTCCACCATCTGGGTCACAAAATGACCACACAAATACCTCTGCTCCCGAGACTTCTGCATATGTCTAGCCAAAATATATGGAGTACACCCGAACCAACCAGAAGAAGGGAGCTCCTGAAACTGTCTAAGCAACCACAAATCATCAGAAGTGACCTTATCGATTGCATTTCCCCGATGGAGGAATGAATAGGTGATCATCTTATGGAGAATCCTCAGTCTCTTGGACCTAATGTCCGACACCTTGCTCACCCCAGAATAAAACTTCTCCTTCCCAAAAATGCTAAACCAATATGTGTCAAACGACACATCATCATCAAAGCAGGAGGTATAAAATGTACTCCGGTTTACAAACGGATAAACCAACCCATCCTCAAAATCCGCCATCTCGAACATGCCACATAAATATCCAAACTCAGCAACAGTACAGTGGCGCTGCTTACCCCCCAACCGAAAATGGATCACCCGATCCTCTAAAAATTCCTGTATGGGTAAGTCCTGCACCTGAAGAGTAGAGTAGAACTCTTGACACCACTCTTTCACCACCGTCTTTCTCAATTCAAAGATCCTTTTCCACATTGGAATACGCACCATCCGACCCGACCTATCATCCATGAACTCGGTTAACATTCTTTGTTCGAAATAGCCCATGAGATCCGCCTCCCTAATCATCTGCCAATCCATGGTCCGAGGGGCGATCAAATCATAGTCTTGAATTACACTCAACCTGTTCATGTAAGCTTGACGTTCCCCATTTGGAACATTTGTAAATTTCAGCCAAGCATGGGTTGGTTGTTTCAATTCCCTAGACTGCTTGCTCGGTTTTTCGGAAGGAGCCTTGTAGGTTTCATCCACGTAGTCGAACTGATAATTTTGTGGCCATACCAACCCCTCATACCTTTGCACCGCCTGTTGCCTCCCTCTTGACATGATGATGATGGAATGGAGATGGAAGAATGAAGAGAGGAAGAATGATGAGAAAAAGAAATTACAAACCCTAGGTGTGTGTGTGTGTGAACCGTATGTGTGTGTGAGTTTTTGGAGAAGAAAAGAGTTTGAGAGGGAAAGAATGGAAGTGAAAAGAAAAAGGGATCGGGCCCCTTGTGGTTAATTTTAGTCCCAATTATTTTATTTTATTTTTAATTTCGATTTTAATCAAAAAGGGAAAAGAAACTTACCTGGCCACCTACAACTCGCGCCGCGAGAGAAATGGCTCGCGCCGCTAGCAGCTGAAGATGATCGCGCTGCAATTTGATCATCTCGTGCCCGCGAGTTTTTCTTCTGACCTCGACACCTCCAATCTCGCGTCGCGACCTTACTTCCTCGTGTCGGGATGTTCTGTTCTTGTCCAATCCTGCCGCGACTGAATCACCTCGCGCCCACGATTTTATGTTCTGACCCCCATGCAGCCAAAATCGCGCCCCGATGATCAGCCTCGCGCCCCGAGGTCTCTGTTACATGTCAGATTTTTGAACTTTTTGACGCACTTTACGCATATCGGTTCCCCCAAGATCACTTCTCACTTGTAGTTCTCAACGAAAACATAAAAATAGAAAGAAAATTACTGAAAACAATTAAAAATAATGAAAACACACGGGTTGTCTCCCGAGAAGCGCTTTATTTATTAACGAGTCATTAGCTTGACTCGATCAAACCTCGTTTTTCAAACAAAAAGTTGGAGCTTCTCGACGAAGGCTCCCTCCCCAACTTCTTCTTCATGGTAGAGCTTTAACCGATGTCAATTCACAGTGAACGAGCTTCCATCCTCTCTAAACAACTCAACATATCCCGAGGGATATACATGCTTGATAACAAATGGTATATTCCACCTAGATGTGAGCTTCGGTTGATGGATTTTGAACTTCGAGAGAAACAACAATACTTTATCTCCCACTTTGAAGTCCTTTCTCTTGAGCTTCTTGTCGTGCCAAACTTTTGTTCTTTCTTTGTACAACAACGAATTGTCGTAGGCACCATGTCTAAGCTCATCAAGCTCATGAAGTTGCAACATTCTAGTTTCACCGGCTTCTATCAAATCCATGTTGCATTGCTTTAAGGCCCAATATGCCTTATGCTCAATCTCCACCGGCAAATGGCAAGTCTTGCCATAGAGAAGTCGGTATGGAGTGGTGCCGATGGGAGTCTTGAAAGCGGTTCGAAACGCCCATAGGGCATCATCTAACTTCTTTGACCATGACTTAGGGTTTCCATCAACGGTCTTCTCAAGTACTCTCTTCAAAGCACGGTTGGTGTTCTCAACTTGCCCACTAGTTTGTGGGTGATAGGAAGTTGAGAAACGATGAGTGACTCCATATCTTTTTAGAACCTTCTCCAATTGATGGTTAGCAAAATGAGTGCCCCGGTCACTAATCAAGGCTCTTGGCATACCAAACCGGCTAAACAAAGACTTCAAGAAATCAATCACAACTTTGCCATCATTGGTTGGCAAGGCTTTTGCTTCAGCCCACTTTGAGACATAATCAACTGCAACCAAAATATAGAGACATTTGTTTGATGGCGGAAAAGGACCCATGAAGTCAATTCCCCACACATCGAAAACTTCACAAACTTGAATGGCTTGTTGGGGCATTTCATCTCTTTTAGTGATAGTGCCTTGCCTTTGACATGCATCACATGTCTCAACTAGCGTTTAAGCTTCTTTGAAAATTGTGGGCCAATAGAAACCCGCATCAAACACTTTCTTTCCCGTCACCGATGGCCCATAATGCCCACCGGTTGGTCCATGGTGGCATTCATCCAAAATCTTCCTAGTTTCACCACCCCAAATGCACCTTCTAATCATACCATCCGCACACACCTTGAACAAATATGGTTCCTCCCAAAAATAAGCTTGATTTCGGAGAAGAATTTCTTTCTTTGTTGAGAAGACCATCCCTTGGGCAAAATTCCTGCACACAAATAATTAGCGATATCGGCGTACCAAAGGTGCTTCTTCATCCTCCACCTGCATCAAAAACTCATCGGGAAAAGAATCATTAATTTCATGCTCCTTCAACTCCTCAAGGTGAGGGTTTTCGAGCCTACTCAAGTGGTCGGCGGCAACATTTTCAGCCCCACTTTTGTCCTTGATTTCAATATCAAATTCTTGCAAAAGCAAGACCCAACGAAGTAAACGGGGTTTAGCATCTTGTTTCGAGAACAAGTACTTCAATGCTGAATGATCGGTGAACACAATGGTCTTATTCAACACCAAGTAAGGTCTAAACTTATCAAAAGCATACACCACCGCCAACAATTCCTTCTCGGTTACGGTATAGTTTTGTTGGGCGGGATTAAGGGTTTTGCTAGCAAAATAGATAGGATGAAAATGCTTCTCATCCCTTTGGCCAAGAACGGCCCCCAAAGCAAAGTCACTAGCGTCACACATAAGTTCAAAGGGTAAAGACCAATTAGGTGAAGTTATTATTGGAGCATTTGTCAATTTGTCTTTCAAAAGAGAAAAAAGCATTTAGACATTCATCATTAAACTCAAATGGGACATCTTTCTCCAACAATCTAGTCATGGGTCTTGTGATCTTAGAAAAATCTTTGATAAAACGACGGTAAAACCCAGCATGACCAAGAAAACTTCTTACCGACTTCACATTGGTGGGTGGAGGTAATTTAGTAATGACATCAATTTTAGCCTTGTCAACCTCAAGACCCGCCCTTGACACTTTGTGACCCAACACGATGCTCTCTTTGACCATAAAATGGCATTTTTCCCAATTAAGCACCAAATGTGCTTTTTCACATCTTTCAAGCATTTTATCCAAGTTTTTCAAACAACTATCAAACGAGTCACCAAATACCGAAAAATCATCCATGAAAACTTCCATGGAAGTTTCAATCATATCTTGAAAAATAGCCAACATGCATCTTTGAAAAGTTCCCGGTGCATTACATAAACCAAAAGGCATGCGGCTATAAGCATATGTTCCAAAAGGACAAGTAAAAGTGGTTTTCTCTTGGTCATTAGGATCAATGGGTATTTGAAAAGTACCCGGAAAAACCATCTAGAAAATAAAAGAATTCATTACCCGCCAATCTTTCAAGCATTTGATCCATGAAGGGTAAAGGAAAATGGTCCTTTTTGGTGGCCTCATTTAACTTGCGGTAATCAATACAAACTCTCCAACCGGTGACCGTCCTAGTTGGGACCAATTCATTCTTCTCATTTGTTACAATGGTCATCCCTCCCTTCTTTGGTACACAATGCACCGGGCTAACCCATGGACTATCCGATATTGGAAAGATAATACCCGCATCAAGTAACTTAACAATTTCCTTTTTTACAACATCTTTCATGTTAGGATTAAGCCTTCTTTGCCTTTGAATTACCGATTTCACATTTTCAATTAAATTGATTTTGTGTTTGCAAAAATCGGGGCTTATCCCGGGTATATCGGATGTCTTCCATGCAAAGGCCTTTTTATGGGCCTTAAGTATGGTCATGAGCTTGCCTTTCTCCTCACCCGAAAGTGATGAGGAGATAACAACGGGGAGTAGAGATGTACCTTCCAGAAATGCATACTCTAAGTGATCGGGTAATGGCTTGAGCTCTAAATCCGTAGGGGCATTATCAATGGAAGTGGGCAGCCTATTACTTGGAATTCGTTCAATTTCTTCAAACCCCTCTTCCTCCAATGGAGTGTCATCCATGCTTAGTGCCAAAATCTCTTCAATCTCTTCAACTTGGTCACTAGTGACATCTCCCTCTCCAATGCTAGCCAAGCTATCATCATTTTCTTCACCAACAATTCCAACAAGCTCCAACATCTCCAATTCAACCGCATTATCTATAACATCAATCTTAAAACAAGTGTCATCGGAAGAATAAGAATGTTGCAAAGCTTTTTCAATTTTAAAAACAATTCGGTCTTCCCCGACACCCAAGGAAATTTCCTTGTCCTTTACCCGAATGATAGCATCCGCGGTATATAAGAATGGTCGGCCCAAAATGAGAGGCACCTTGGTGTCCTCCTCCATTTCCAAGATAACAAAATCGACCGGAAAGACAAATTGGCCTACTTGCACTAGCAAGTTTTCGGCCACCCCCAATGGGTATTGAAAAGAATGATCCGCAAGGCGGATGCTCATTTTAGTGGGCTTCAAATTTCCCCAAAGAAAGATTTCTAAAAACTGAATATGGCATCAAGTTGATGCTTGCCCCAAGGTCGGCCAATGCCTTATAAGACAATTTTTCTACCAAAAGTACAAGTGATAAGAAAACTCCCTGGATCCGAAAGCTTAGGTGGAAGCTTGTTTCGGATGACCGCCGAGCATTCTTCATTGGGGAAAGTTGCCTTTGCTTCATCAAGCTTCTTTTACAAGTTCTTTGATGAACTTGGCATAGTTAGGCATGCCCAAAATGAGATCAACTAACGGCACATTGATTGTCACCGTCTTGATCATGTCAAAGAACTTGTTGTATTAGTCTTGAATCTTTTCCTTCCTCAAGCGTTGAGGGAAAGGAATCATGGGCTTGTATGGCTTCACTTAGGGTTCCTTGATTGGTGTGGCTTTAGGAACCGGAGTAGTCACCACCTGCGGTGACTCCATCTCTTCCTCTTCATCAACTTCTTCATCAAACTGCCCAACCTGTGGAGAAACATTAGAAACACGAGAATTATCAATAGGAGGAGTAGTTACCTTCCCGGACCGTGTAGTGATGGCATTAACGGTTTCATTCCGGTGTTGGGGTCCTTTGTACTTGTCATCCCCATTCCTCCATGAGCATTTCTCTTGATTCGGGTTTTGTTGGGTATTGCTTGGAAGAGTACCCGGTTGCCTTTGTTGATTTCCCATTTTATCAATCCTCTTTTCCAAGTTGGAAATCAAAGCGTGGTTGTTGCGATTGCTAATGTCTATCTTGTCATGCAACCCCCCAATCTTGTCATTCAAAAGCTTGGAGTAGTTTTCCATTGAAGCATTTCGCTTCTCTTGAGCCTCCTCCCTTTTTTCTTGTTTATCGAGGAACTTGGCCATCATGGACATGAGAGGTGATCCTTCCTCCCCATTGTCATCTTTCTTGGGAGGTGATGGTGGTTGTTGTTGATTAGGCGCGCAATGATTATCATCCTTTTGCCACCTATTTTGAAAATTGCCACCATGATTGTTAGAATAAGAATTAGAAGAGTTAGAAGAGTTACCTTGATATCGGCCTTGATAATTGCCACCCCGTTGAAAAAGAGGTTGATATTGGCCTTGACGTTGATTTTTGAACAAAATTCACATCTTCTTGAGCTACCGAATCACACTCATTGGGATGGTGTGGCCCTCCACAATGAGTACAACCCCCGGCCATAATCTTCACATCACGCTCTAGTCCACCAAAGTTGTTCTCCACCATGGAGAACCTTTCATCCATTCGGTTTGAAAGTGCCCTAATCTCAGAAATTACCTCAGTGTTTTCACCTTCATCAACTCTAGCCACTACCTTACGCGACCTCCTATCTCTATTCGAAGACCTAGAGACTTGAGCTTTTTCCATATCCTCAAACATTTTCCAAAGCTCACTTGAGGTTTTGTAACTAATACTACCTCCACAAGTCATCACCATTTTCTCGTAACTTTCCCTATTCATCCCATCTAAGAATATCCCCACAATCTCGGTATCACTTACCCCATGCCCAGGACATTCCCACAAAAGATCTTTCATTCTTAACCATTCTTCAACAATAGACTCATCCTCATCTTGCCTAAAAGATCGAATAACAAGTACAAGCTCTCTTTCCCGATTAGCCGGAAAGAATCTCTAAATCAAAGCTTCCCTAACCGCACCCCAAGTAATCAAACTATCTGGTGCTAACCCCTTTAACCATTTGATAGCCTCCCCCGTGAGAGACATAGGAAAAAGCTTCATCTTGACGTTGTCGCCCTGATTTTCCCCATAGTTGAATAGATTACAAAGCATCTCGAACTTGTCAAGATGTTCATGAGGATATCTTTTATGCCTTCCGTCAAAGCAAAAATCCTTAACCATTTGCAAATGGTTACCTTTCACCGTGAAAGTGTCAATTTCGGGAGCTCGGATGGCCGATTGGCGAGAAGTAGGTATAGATCGAGGAAGGTCCTCGATCTTGGTGTGAAAAAGGTCGGGTGGATTTTGTTGACCCGCCATGTTGACGGCCGGTTTTGGTGATTCGGGTGGAGTAGGTGTTTTGTCGGATAGTGGTTCTTCTTTTTCGGAATGGTATCCCCACTCGTTACTTCCCGACTTGTAATAAGTCTCGTGAAGTATGTGGTCGGGTTTGGGTCTAGGAGTGGTGTCTATGTAAAATGGTTCGGATGATGACGGTTGTGATGATTGTGTTTTGGTGCGCTTTTTGAGTTTTTCGGGGTTAGATGTGGCCTTCACTAATGGTTTCCAAGAAGTTCGAGGGTTCATCCACTACCTGGAAATAATCTGCGAACACAACACAACAAACAAAAACCTTAATAGCACCTGAGGTACAATTAAAGCAAACTAAAAATAAAATAAAGCAAGTAACTTCTGTGCAAGCACGAAAAAGGATCGATTCACAGAATCTCAACCAAAAGTACTTAAAATCAATCCCCGGCAGCGGCGCCAAAAACTTGATGTGTGAAATCTAGTTTAAAAATTTATAACAAGATCTAACGCTAACTGACTACAACACACTTACGGGCAGTGTACCCGTTCGTATGTAATATAGCTAACTGGCAAGACCAGGATCGAACACAAGGACTAAATGTTGCACTTAAGGTTGTAAAAATGTGAAACAAGTAAGAGGTTTGGGTGTGACCGAGTTGTCACTTTGCGTTTTGAAAGCTAAACAATTAAAAAGTAAAAGTACTCAACCGGTATTAGCGAGAGCACACGAAAGGAGTTTGAGTTGTAAACAAATAATTAAAAAGCCATCTATGTCGAATCCGCTACACAAAAAGTCTAGGTTGCATATGGGTTAAGCTCAAAATTCATATATGTTGGTGATAATAATCATGATAAGACAAAAGCACAAACTGGTGCACCTTGTTTGTAAAATCGACTCAATCACCTAATCAATTCAATTTCTTGCAACAAGTGGTACCACCAACCCTATTACAATTCCTTGAACTAACTAGTTTGCTTGATTATTTAAATAACAATTTTATCCTTGTGAAAGAAACGTGGTACCACCAACCGTTAAATCCACTTAACAAAGTAATTTCTATTAGACTTGTATTCTTTACTATCAAACCATGACCTAGCAAGAGTTATTCATAGACAAACAACTAAAATAATACTTGCATTCAACTAGTACCACTATCGAAGAACACAAATATCACCAAGAACACAAGTTTAAGTAGGAGAAATCACTTCATTAAGATCTTGACAAAATGTTAAGTAAAACCAACTTGAATTCAAAATATTATGCAACCATAACTAATTGTTTCACTTCATCTTCATAGATGTATAAGGATTTAGCTACTCATAATGAAAAGAGCTAAAGATTCAAGTAAAAAGGAAGACATAATGTACCAAATATAGAGTAATAATCCAAATCGAGGTAACAATGTAGCTACAATCACTAAACAAGAGCCAAAATTAATCTTCAAGTCTTCAAATGATGTTGGAGTAGTGAAAACCCTTAGAAAACCCTCAAAAATGGCTGGAGAAAGGTGTATGAGCTCAAAGTGTCCAAGACTATGTTTAGGGTTGAGTAGTGGTTGGTATTTATACTCCAAGAGAGAGAAATTCGTGATGTCAGAAACAACTCGCGCCACGACCACTATTCCTCGCGCCGCGATATATTTTTCTGAGCACTTCTGGTCCAGATGCAGTGAAACTCGCGCCGCGAGGTCCTTGGATCGCGCTGCGACTGGGCTGGTGAATGGGCTCGCGCCGCGAAGTCCTTGGATCGCGCCGCGAGGTGGCTTTGGTTTCGTCATTTCAGCTTTGTTTTCGACCATGCTTCATCCGTTTGTGCCTTTGGACCATTCCTAAGTCATTTTCTACCATTTGTAAGTGAAATACCTGCTTTAGACCTGAAATCACTAGCAAATACCATAAAGCACCACAAAACATGTATAAACGGCTATCAAACGTGCATAAAACGTCCAAATAAGATGTGAGAAATATGTATATATTGAGACACATCAACTCTAACATTTGAAATCTCTCCAAGATGTCATCGACATACTTAGACTGGTGAATGAAAAATCCATCTTTCCTTTGATCAACCTGTAATCCTAAGAAGAATTGAAGTTCTCCCATAGCACTCATTTCAAACTGCTTTTTATGCTCATTTCAAAATCTTTGCACATCTTTTCATTAGATGAACCAAAAATGATATCATCTACGTAAACTTGTACAATCAAATAATCTCGCTTCCGCCATTTGATAAACAATGTGCTGTCTATCGATCCTCTTGTAAAACCATTTGTCAACAAATGTGTTGACAACTTCTCATACCACACTCTGGGTGCCTGATGTAGTCCATAAAGAGCCTTATCAAGTCGATATGCTCGTCTTGGATAATTAGGATCTTCAAACCCAGGTGGTTGAAATACATAAACTTCTTCTTTAACTTCACCATACAAGAAGGCACTCTTAACGTCCAACTGATACACCTTTATACCTTTGAAGCTTGCATAGGCTAGAAATAACCTTATAGCTTCAATCCTGGCAACTGGCGCAAAAGTTTCGTTATAGTCATATCCTTCTCGTTGTGCAAACCCCTGAACAACTAAACGTGCCTTATTCCTTGTAACAATCCCTTTGTCATCTTGTTTGCATTTGAATACCCAACGAGTTCCAATCGGTTCTTTACCTCTAGGCACATCTACCAACTCCCATACTCCAAGTTTCTCGAATTGAGCTAATTCTTCTTGCATAGCTGCAACCCAAAAAGGATCCTTAAGCGCGATCTGAACATTCTTCGGTTCCTCTTGTGAAATGAAACATGAATACAGACACTCAGTAATAATTCCCGTATCCTTCACTTCACAAAATAAACTAGTCATCTCCTTATTTAATTGATTTCTAGTTCGAACCGGCTCTGAAGCATCACCAAGAATATTCTCAACAGGATGAGCCTTATTAATTCTATATTGAGGAGCCGAATCATCATTTAGATTATCCCCTAAATTCGAATGAATCTGAAATGCAGGAGAACCAAAATCATCTTCTGACTTGTCTGAAATAGGATCATCATCTGGCAATGGAACCTTTGAAGGAGTAGTTGGAGCAATGTTCTCGGGTTCAATAACTTCTGAATCTGAAGTCTTATCATTGTTCTTACTACTTTCACCAACAACAGTAGTAGACTGAACTTTGGTTGGAGTAGTATCAATAGTTTGAGCAGGAGGAGATGTAGGAGTATAATCCATATGATCTCTTAATATGACCACATCATCAACTGTGTCAGGACCTGAATAAGAAGAAGGACCGTGTAACGAACGAAACACACTATCATAATCGAAATTCTTGCCTGTTCCAGAATGCATAGCAGGTTTATTACTGACAATCTTGACATTTGTACCTAAGTCAACTTTGCCGGTCTGTTTATTGTAAACCCGTCGAATTGAGGTACCTGGTTTATAACCCATGAAAAACCCCTCTTCAACTTTTGGATCAAACTTTGACTGAGGTAGATATTTCAAGAAGGTACACAGTACACCAAATGGTTCAACATTCTGTAAATTTGGTTTCTTCTTATGTAGAAGCTCATAACATGTCTTATTATGACGCTTAACTACTAAAACCCGATTTAAAATATGACATGCTGTGTTCACTGCCTCCCCCCAAAACATAGTAGGGAGCCCTGAATCAGCAAGCATTGTTCTGGCTGTTTCGATTAGAGTCCTATTCTTTCTTTCAGCAACTCCATTTTGTTGTGGCTCATACGGTGCACTGAATTGATGTTGGATTCCCTTGGATAAACAAAAGACTTCCAATGTTTTATTCTTGAATTCAGTTCCGTTATCACTCCTGATTCTCTTAACACGAACTCCATAAACATTTTCAGTTTCAACAAAGAAATTTATCAAAATCTGTGGAGTTTCATCTTTCGATTAAAGAAAGAATACCCATGAGAATCTCGAGTAATCATCAGTAACCACTAAGCAATAGTACATCCCACCTATACTTCTTACATTCACAGGGCCAAACAAATCCATGTGAAGTAACTCAAATGGGCTGGCAATAGAATTTTCTTACTTTGGTTTATGAGAAGACTTTTGTTGCTTACCTTTCAGACAAGGTACACATTTGTCTTCCATCTCAAACCTTTTCATTGGAACACCTTCAACCAAACCATGTTTCACAATATGATTCATCTTTCGGAAATGAATATGTCCCATCCTTCTATGTCATAACAAAGATTCAGATTCATTTGCTTTTGTTAATAAGCAAATTGGCTCCTTCGAATCATCAACACCTAACATGAGGCCATAGATGTCTTTCTTCCTAGGAGCTTTAAGTAGGATCCAGTCTTCAGGAATAACATATCCCGGCTTCAAAATAAGTGCTTCTTTCTCAGTAAAATGGACATGATTACCCTTGTCACAGATCTGAGAAACACTCATAAGATTATGAGATAGCTGTTCCACATAATTGACTTTCTCCAATGTAATTTTCCCATTGACAACATCACCTTGACCTGAGATATTGCCGCCCTTGGGACCAGCGAAACTAACATAAGAACCATTAATATCAACATAATTGGACAACAATTTCTTGTCCCCCGTCATGTGCCGAGAGCATCCACTGTCAACATACCAAAGACTGATAGGCTTCCTTGGTTCTCCCTGCACAATGAACACAAATTAAGTTAGTTTCTGAAGGGTACCCAAACCTTCTGAGGTTTAGGTTTACCGAACTCATCTTTCATAATTAATTCGGTCCAATATCCATTGCTCTTTGACTGAGCCTTGGATAATGATGGTGTCACTGATTTTCTTTTAGTCGGTGAAATGAAACGAGCTTTAGGAGGAGAATTCATAGGTGAATGTGGACCAAACCTAGGCTGAGTTTCTAACCGATCAAAAAACTTAGAAACATTTTCATTTCTACGAGGGGGTGACCAATTCTGTTGAACTTGTTTATTCCTAGGTGAATTACTCCTTTGAGGTGTACGTGATCAACTCGGACTTCCACTACTAATAGTAGCATTTTGTGGATGTCCCTGTCGTTTAGGGGTCTTAGATCGATTAATATGAGCAGAATTATAACTACCACTAGACTTATCTCGAGGTGAGACATCTCTAGATTTTAACTTTTGAGGGAAAGAATTCCTCAAATCTTGAGTTGGCTGAATTTGCTCATTTACCTGATCTAAGATACTTGACTCACCGTACGACATTGAATTTACGAGTTTCACATAATTTTGTGCATTTACATTATCTGGATGTCTTCTAGCATAATCCTCATAATATTTCCTTTTATATGCACTCATAAATTCTCTAGAACTAACTTGTTCAACTAGCTTACCCTTCCCATTAAGTTCAGAAGATCCAACGTCATCCTTTGACTTGACTAAACGTTCATTCTTAGGATCTTTGGATTTCTTAAGTGGATACTTACTAGCTATATGACCTTTTTCACGACAAGTATAACACGATTTAACTGGTTTTCTTTTAGGATGGTCATACGTTATTTCAGGGACTGGGATTCCATAAGCCTTAAGTTCTGCAATCGCATCTAATGTTTGAATTGCATCTTCCATGGTCTTTACAGGCTTAAATGGAGCAAAATGTCTATTCTTATATGGGACTTGTTCTTCTAACCATTTCTCTTTATCTTCCACATACCAGACTTTATCAATCCTAGATCTAGGCTGAATTCTTGTTATAGATACTTCTCTATCAAAGGATACTGTATCACAGTCTTTTAGAGTATAGTACACAACTTTATTATGATCAAAATCCAGTTCAGTCTCTGTCTCTTCTTTATTAGTAAGACTTCCTTGTAGAAGTAAAGTAGAATCTTTAGCAGAAACGTTTTCCTTTTTAAGAATATCATTTTGAGTAGTTAAGTTAGCTATGGTCTTGCTAAGACTAGACACCTCATTTTTCATTTCAGACACCATTTTACAAACTTTTAACGATTGAAAGTAGAGAACATGATACCTTTTGATCAGCAGCCTTACAATCTGCCATGTATGCAACAAAATCTTCAGTTGTCATACCTTCAGGTATCACAGATTCTTTCATCTGATCTTCAATACTCTTCTCTGAATTTGCATCAATGACTTTTGATGGCACAATTTTCTCTTCTGGAGCCTTCATAGCTGCCATAGATTCACTCTCAGATCTTACTATATTAGCAACTTTCTTGACATTTCGCTTGACAATCTCAGATGCTCTTTCTTCACTGGTATACACAGCATAATCAATAGTCTCAACAACTTCATTTGCAACATGCGCATCATATATCTCAACTAAGTATGCATGATTTGAAGTATCTTCTGATTGTGTATCCCACTGATAAGTACCATCTGGATTCTGAACAACAATAGCCTTGGACTCCAAAAGCTGAGGAGAACCTGACTGTTGAGGAGTAGCAGGAAATATAATCATTACTTGAGTCTTTTGATGATTGGGTGGAGTAATACCGCCTTGATTGTAGTTCTATCTACCTACAATGGTATTATCCGTCTTCTTTTGACGTTGGCACTCTCTGGCGAAATGACCAAATCCATCGCAATTATAACATTTCACCTTGGATTTGTCAAAACCATTAGTGTCATTACCCAAAAATCTTCCAGTTCTCTGAGTAAATCTTCTGACTTTAATGGTTAACATTGCTAGCTGCCATTGTAGATCCATTTCTTCTAAGTCATCGGGATCTATCTGATTGTAATCATCATCAATTAGTGCAGGATCAGTAACCTTTCCACCAATATAAGCTTCATGAGCCGAACAGAAGGCTGAATAAAGATTCATTCTTCCCTCTGCGGAACTCATACTCATTGGCATGGAATGAAATGATTGAGTATTGCTCTTGACAGTAGAAGCAGTATTGTCATAAGCAACATAACCTGCAAGTCCATCTGCATCTACTATTGGTGTAGCTTCAACACCGCTTAGAAATGAATTCGTTCCTAAGCTAGTACTTGCCAAATGAACTGAAGTAGCATGATACAATGACGGATCTTGAGTAAAATCCGCATGAGTATCCTTGATTTTTCTCTTCATTTCTCTATTTTTCAATTTTGAAACAACAGTCTCAAAATCCCATGAACTGTATTCCTTGTCATCTTGCAAATGATGAACATAATCAGTCCATATCTTTGGTAGACAATCCAAGAATTTGTCAACTAGCTCTGACTCTGGATATGACACTTCAAAATAGGATAGCTCTGTGGTCAAATGATTGAATCGGGCAATAATTTCATCAAGTGATTCCCCTTTCAAACCATTAAATGCTTCATACTGACGCTTTAATAGCTTTATGCGATTCTTCTTTAAAGTCTCATCGCCTTCACAGTATTTCTCTAAAGCATCCCACAATTCCTTTGAAGTCTTATGTTTCTTAAACAGGTGAACACTTTCTTGAGGTAATGCCATTGTTAGAGTTGAACGCGCCTTCCCTTCAATGACATACTTTTTCTTTTCCTCATCTGGCATATCTGTATAGGTGTAACTACCAATCACACCATTCTTTTCATAAGTTGGCCAGTCATATCCTTGTGTCACCATAAACCACATATCAATATCATTGAGACGCATATAATCTTCAAAATGTCTCTTCCACATCCAATAGTTCTCCATACGGAAGAGTTTTGGAGGTGTATTACCACGACCAACTTCATGGTCATGCATGATCAACTGATTGATAAGTACGACATTTGGTGAGTTGGCAGCAACTGGTACAGTAGTCATTTCGAGTCTTTTAATCTGTTAAATCAAACAAAAATGTTAATGTAGCACTTGGGTTCGTGCAGAGGTCGCACGAAGTAGGCTGATGAAGAGAGCACGAAGAGCAGTTCGTGCTGACGTGGCACGAACTGAAACACGAAGTTAAGTTCGGGCTGACGTAAGCACACAATAGAAATCACCTCGTGCTGACGTAAGCACGAGGTCGCGCGAAGATGAACACGAATTTAATGAAAAACTTGAATTTCGAATTGAATTTGCAATTAATAGAAAATCACACGATCTTACACCTTCTGGTAATCAACCTTAGGGCTCTGAGACCACTTGTAAGGTCCCTATCGTCGTATAGATCGTAAATAAGACGTGATTCGTTATGTCAAGAGTGCGGAATCCTCTTGAGATAACTAGATTGCTATTACCTTCAGTCAATTAATGAGAAATTAATCGACTCTAGGTGTTGCACGAGTTCGTAGTTCGTGTAGGAGATCACACGAGCAACAATTCGACTTTCTAGTTGTTAATTCGTTACCTAAAACATAATTAGGTTCGGTATTTATACTTGTAGGGTATTAGTTCGTGTGGGCTTGGACCATACACGAAGTCCATAAGCCACCATCCACCAAACTACTTGTCTACGTGCTGACGTCAGCACGAGGACAACACAACGTGCTGCTGACGTCAGCACGAGGACAACACAACGTGCTGCTGACGTCAGCACGAGGTGCGTTTCTTGAATCCTTTATTTTGCATATTACATAACGTTCAACCACCGTTTAAGTATTCTATGACACTCATAACCTTGGCTCTACGTCCTTGTACCTGCAAAACAATATATATAACACACAAACATAACAATAAACATAAACAGATTAGTTCAAACGTAATCATTAAACACAAACATATGTCCTAACGACTTATTATTCAACGATTACATAAATATTCCTAAGAATAAAAACGTTAACCAAATCTACGTTGCTAGTGTCACACAAATCTGCATCTACAGTTCTCTGAAATCAAAAAATTGTGCGCAGCACCGCCAAAAAGATACTTTGAAGAGGGATCAAACCAATCACTCATTATTGCTCTAAATGCAACTTCTCTAATTCATCTCTTGGTATGGTAATAAAAGCATTCATTGGGTTTAGCATGAAGATAACAACATAGCTGATGGTTATAAATTTCAAGAAAACCGAGTCTAAAGCAAAATAAAATTGGCTAACTGTATATCAAAGTTACCTTATTTCCTATTGGTCCATGTAAAACGGGTCACTTAGGTTGAGGTGGACCCAAAACACTTTTTATCCATACAAATCTGTAGACAACTACAATTGACGATAAACTAAATTAAAAGAAATGCAAAATAACAATAACATAACAATTCAATATCAAATAATAAACGAACACTACTCACCCCCAGTATCTTTCATATTGTATTCAATAATTAATACTTTTCCAATTAGCTTTCTTCAAGAGAAGGAGTGAATAAGTGGTGGACTCGCAATCAAATATCATCATATGCATAAAGTTGTATAAAACATGTACCATATTAATGAAACAATTTTGTTTTATATTTTTGCTAAGCTGTGCTTGTCCATATACCTAGTATGAAAACAATCATATAAACTGATCCAATCAACAAATTCTCCATAGATAAAATCACCAAAACTAACAATAATAATATCAAATAATACAGAAAAAAAAAATAACAAATACCTGGTCTGGTTGTTCAGGCTACACACGCACGAGATTGTTCCTTTTTCATTTGCTTCAGAATATAAGCACAAATGATTACAAAAACTGATATAAATTCATAATATCATGTAGATCAGGCATTAGAATTTTTGGGTATGAATTAAGGTTACTGAGAGAGAACAAAGGCGTACATGAGAAGTTTTAATTAATTAGGTTGTATATATATTTTTTAGATTTGTTTTTTACTTTTTAATTAATAGAATGTCGGCCAAGAAATTTTAAAATATATAAAAAATAGAGGATTAATTAGGTGAGAGTATTAGACTCAAAGAGAGGGATTAGGGGATGCCAAGTGTACCCACCCTCCTCTTTTAATTATATTATTATAGATATAAGAAACCGAGACTTTTAATTTAGATTCAATTTTAGATGATTTCAATAACTTGATTGAGTGTCGCGTATAGTTAAATTTTTCAAAATAATTGTGTGAACAAAGTTTATAGTAGTTTCTTTTTCTTTTAAATTTTATTATCATGTTTTTTTAACAACTTTTAGCTTTTATAATTATTATTTAGTATTTGGCCCATCCAAAGCAAAAATCTTGGCTTCCCACTGCCTGTTTGAGTCGTTTCGATCCAGCTTGAATGGTTTCTGCCTATCCATGTTCAACGTGAGGGGGAATATTATTAATGGAAATTATATTAGTTATATTCTAGATTGATTTAGCATTTATTAGCCTCCTTAATATATGATATCCATTGTATTTTGTTATTATTATTATATAAATAAATATAAATGGTCTTTGTATCCTCAAATCAAAGACAACAATTATAACATTGTTCCATATTCCTTCGATAGATACCTAACTAAACATAAAGGCATTGTCTTTGCTTATTTTTTGTGAAAACTTCTGAACATGTGGTATTGTTTCGTCTGTGATGTGTTTTTTGAACCTTTTGTTTGTTTATGATTTTTGGGTTTTCGGACGATGTTATAGTTGTGTGTTATTGTTTTAAAAAATATAAAACAGCACCCGTGACTAGCGTGAGGTATAAACCTAATTACTTTTCTAAACATAAAGTCATTGTCTTCGCTTTTATTATCTCTTGGAAATATTTAAAAAGTTGTGGTCCAATTCGTTTTCAAACATAAAAGTGACTAATGAAAAAGAAATTACCAACTTTCCACAAAAACGAGCTGAAAATATCACTTGTGTAAGGGGGAAGGGAGTGGTGGAGGGTTGGCATGCGGGTTGGCCTAGCCCTCCGAGGCATACCGCCGCCATGATAGAGGGTTGAGAGAGGGTTGGGGTTGGGAGGGCTTTCAACTGGTTACGAGTTGGAGAGAATTAGCCGTTAGGAGCGTGTGGGGGTGGAAGGTGGGGCCAACTGTGGTCGACCGTTAGCTTAATAAAATAAAATAAAAAATTTCCCCTAATTCTACCTGTAAGTACTCTTCTATTTTAACCAAACAAATCACAAAACAAATATATATCTCCACAAGGGAAAATGGAAGATTTTAGACCGTCCCCTCCGGCTATGGACAAAGGAGAAGATCGAAAAAGTCGTCGCCACGTGTACAATACTACACAACATGATCATAAAAGACAACGGGAGGGCAATATCACCAGTTCTTATTATGGATCCACCGGTGCCAAGAGTTTACAACCGGGAAGCAAACCGGGAGTTACAGGACGAGGACGTGCATCATCGGCTCCGATATGATCTGACGGCGCATATATCGGGTCTAGACTTATCATACCTTGATGACCCAGCGATGCAGACACCATCGGTTGAGAGTTTTATTTAGGTGTCTTTATTATCATGTAGAATTTAAATATCTTATTTTTGTTATGTACTTTTTAAATTATGTTTATGTAATGTTTAGTTTATTTTAATGAAATATTTAAGTTTTTATTAAAAAAGAAAAAAAATGTTTGATTAAATTAAATGAAAAAGAAAAAAAAATTGGGAGGGTTGAGAAAGTGATGAATGTCATGGAAAATGGTTGGGAGGGTTGGTTGAGAGGGTTGAAAAAGCAAAAATGAGTTGGAGGTATATTTGATTGGTGGGATTTGGGAGGGTAGAAAATTTCAACCACATGACTCCCTTGCCCATAGTTGAAGGTATGTGAGGTGTGTAACACAAATTTCAATATCAGGGGCCTCAAAATATTTTATAATAATAATAATAATATATGTATAAAAAAATCAATTGTCTTTAAACTCAATTAAAGGGAAGTGATAAAGCTACAACAAGTTTTAGTCATCTACAACAATGTCTGCTTTATACAATTGTATACTGTGCAATAAATTATATACATTTGTTGTAGATATCCAATAATTGTTGTAAATTTATCACTATAGAAGCTCCCGGTTCTCCATCCATCCTCTCCAGCCAATCTACTTAAGTGGATTGAAGATTTGTAACATCCCAAAATTTTAACATAAATTAAAAGAGTATCAAATAAAATTTATAGCCAATGAGTATATGGTATTTTATTTTATTACATGATATAGTAAGTGACAATTTGGTTTTCGAAATACGTCAAATATGTCGAGATGGGAACCGTAAGGATAAATATAAGGATAAATATTGTACATAACAATAGTTTGTTATGACTAAAAATACAATTACCCCAAAACTTGAGAAATCCTTGGCTTCCTATATCACCACACGTGTGTTTTAAGGTGTAGAAGATAGTTAGCCATATCAAAAGGGTGTGTGTCTTCTGTGCACGAACCCAATGTTTTAAAAACCGGTATTTTAGTCATACCGGCGTGAAATTTTTTTTCGGTATTACAGGTATTATTGGTATTACCGGAAATACCGGCCGGTACGGCTATTTTTATTTTATTTTATTTTTTGTATAAAAATTCTATAAACTTGTTACAATTTAACGAAAATAGTCAAAATACAATTATAATTCACTCAAAAATAATATCAAATAGGTATTTCATAACAAAATATAAGTTTTAAAGTTTTAAAATAACAAAAAAATAACATTAAAGTATCATAAAAATATTTTTTTTTTCAAATTATTTTTTTTAAATACCGGAAAAATACCGGAAATACCGGCCGGTATTGAATAGTGAAAATACCGGAAAAATACCGGGCTTAAAATACCGGAGTACCCTCCGGTACCGGTAATACCGGCCGGTATTTACCGGTATTTAAAACATTGCACGAACCAGATAGAAGAAACACGAGACTTGCAAGTCGCATAATGAAGATTAAAGCTTGGAATATTTTTGATTCTAGATTAACCATCAATTTTGGGATTTGAAGGTATATTTGGTTTTAATAGGCAAAACTGTTTAAGTTCTTACTATAGGAAGCTTGTCAATGGGTCGGTTCCCCATTCGTCCATGGCTCGTTCGTTAGGGACGAACGAGTCCATACTATTGGGTGTGACTCGTCCCCCATTCGTTCCAGTTGTTCGTCCCTCCCGCTCGTTTCTGCAGGGACGAGAGCTGCTTTTTTTTTTTAATGTAACGGCTATCAAATGGAGAAGAAGACAAAACACAAGTTTCAACTTTTGGCAAAACAAGTCCATCTAACGGATTCTTTGACCAAAGTCAGTTCAAACAAGTTTTAGTTTTTGGCAGATTTAGTCCCTAACGGCTAGTTTTTCTAAATTCACGCTACTCTTTCATATATTCATATATTTAGCTATAATTGTATACATACACACACATTTTCGAAAGAACCATGGCAACACAACAGACCAAATATGACCGTTTTTTATGCAAAAATGGCGATCTAAAATCACATGCTTGATGATGCCAGACAAAGATCTGAAGTAAGCAATGTGATTCAGAGTGTAACGGACAACAAGGCGGCTTACATAGCCGAAATCGAACGAATTCAAGTTGTAGGCCGGATTCCTAGCGTCGTCGAAGATTAGTATGTTATTTATCTTCGACAGAAGATCGATTGGCTGGATCAAATCATTGTTCAGCTTACCGCTGCCTCTTCCACATTAATAGTCACGCTAGACCACGCGAAATTCTGGCAAGACAGTGTCGGTGATGGTCGGCCTGAAGGTTACGAGACTGACCCGGAGGAGGAGTACGCAACTCCTGAACCCGACGACGCTGACCGGTCTCCTTAACGCTATCGATACATTCATCGCAATGACGGCGACAGTAGTGTGGACTCAGACTATTCTGAATGCTAGTATTATGTATTTTAGTATTATGTATTTTAGTATCTCTAAATATATATAAAAGAGAAACCTTAATTCATAAATAAAGCAGTCTGAACCCTTGGATGAAGTTCAATATTTAATATAGACGTTAGATTACAATGCTGATGTCATCTTTTTTTTTTTAATTCCTTTTTTAGATATAACTTTAACTTTATTAATTCAAATTAAATAAATATATACGTAGAATCGACCACCTATAAACCTATAATATCGAAATCGTATCTCCAATTAATTTAAATACTAAAGAATATGTACATAGCCTTTATTGATTATGTTGTCAACTTTTTATTTATTTGTGATTAGTAATTTAGCGAGATGCTATCAATTATTGTCATTTACTTACAAAGTTTATTATTTTAAAATATTAAAAATAATTTAATCCTTATTTATATAGATATTATCGGTTGTATTTTTTGATATGATATACAAGATGAAGTTCAAAATAACGAAGAGACAAAAGTTTTATATCGGGGTCTACATAACACAACTTATGGATTCCTTTCTAAACACCATCTTGATTACATGATTATTTTTCACCATATTTTAATCAACTAACAAGTGTATTTTTAATCGACGGTTATAATATTTATTGCATGCTACTGGTACTTTTGTAAATCAATTATCATCTTACATTACTTCTCTGAGTTTTTAAAGAAAAAATTCTTATTATTCTGTAATTTGCTCGAGCTAAAATAATAGAAGGTATACTAAATTTTACAAAATTCCATCTATCAAAATTAATTAATAACTAGTCTGCATTTTGCTTATAAGTTGTATGAGTTGAAGTTAATCTGTTATGCAGGCAACATATATAGTATCTTGCCCCGGCCCCTGCTATGTTAAAACCTTCTACCAGTGTGCTCGAACCACTTGGCAAAAAAATCCGAATCTGATGAGGAAACCTGATACCCGAAGATTTCGGGTTGGGTTGGGAAGAGCTTAACGGGGCCTCGGACGGGTTTTGGGACAATTAACGGGGACTGGGGTATGCCGCCACTGAATTGGCGTTAGTTGTGTTTTGGTAAATTAAAAATACAATAAAGTCTTCAAAAAATATTCTTAAAATTTTTCAACCTTGTTTTGTAAAATAAACAACGGTTTTGGGATTCTTATAGTGATATTGCGCCTCTCGCCTAGGCCACATTTGGGGTCTTCTAAACAGAATCAAATAAATCAAAATTCCAATAAAAAAGATTAGTGGATATGTCAATCGGGGTCACAGCTCACTCACAGAGGAAGTATCATACTGGTGGCCATCTAATGTCAGGTTGGGCCTTCAAAACCAACATATCAATATATTGTCAATACAAAGCACACATTTAGAATAACAGGGATGAATTCTTGTAAGAAAATTACTTACCAACTTACAGCTAGAAAACAGAATTCATGCTCTATCTCAATGTAGGATGGAATCTGATCACCGTAACAGTGGAGTTGTATTAGTTAATTTGTCAACTCTTTCCTGCATTCTCGTCTCAAGTTTATAATATCATAACAGATTTAAATTACATACCTCTGACTTCTTTATCTCAAAAACAATAACTATAAGTGACTCACCTTCACATGGCTCAGCACCCAAGCTAGAAATTTCCTGAACACTTATACAAAGTTAGCATCTCATCAAATCATTGCATCATATCTTCCTTCTCAAACCATAAATTTTAAAAACTAAAATATCAGAAAGATTCATACAAATTTATAAATTCTTGTAGAAGTTAAAGGTGGCAAGATGGGTAGGTCATGCGGGTTGGGTAATAATTCAAACTTGTATTGGGTCATAAAAGGTAATGTTAATGGAAGTCCAAAGAAGGTTGGAAACATTTTTTTTTTAAGTGCTAAATATAGTTCAATATATCAAATAGTATAATGGAAACTATATTATTCTCACGATAAATTACATTTTGAAATAAAACAATTTAGGAGGTTCAATGCATTTTAAATACACTTTGGGGCCCTTTGAGTCTTGGCCCAACTATTCAAGCTGATTTTTCTGATTAAAATTCCCATTTGACCCGTTAGAGATAAATTTAGCCCAAATGAACTCATTCAACCTCAAATGTTTTTGAAAAAGATTTCTGGTCGGGGTTCGGTTTGATAACGGGTATCAGGTATCGATTGGTTTTGGGTGAATTATCTGACCCAATAGGGTGCTCCAATAAGATCCCTGGTTGGGTATCGGGTCGGGTACCATTTCTCTTATCAGGTTCGGGTATTTGGTACTACCCGTCCTGAATCTTCCCTATTATCACTCATATTCTTGAATGTTAAACTAACAAGTTTTTCAACCACGGCATTGCCCGGGAGCATAACGAAACGTAAAACTTAAAAAAAGGTACTACACGAACGATAAAAACGGATACATGATTCTCTAGCCATTGGTAGGTGATTATCCGGTTGTTAGAATCGTTTAAAAGAAACAATTAATTAGGAAAAAAAATAATTCTTGTGTTATAGCAGAAATATATGCAAAAAGTTTTTGGGCGGAAAAGTGTAGAAGAACAAAAATTAAAAACAGGAAATTTAAAAAGTTTTTGGGCGGAAAAGTGTAGAAGGACAAAAATTAAAAACGGAAAATTTAGGGGGCGAAAACAACAAAGCAAAAAGTTGGGGGTAAAGTTAAAAGGTATCAAACCTGGGGGTTCAAAAGGAAAAATTAAAAGGGGAATTTAGGGGGTAAAAATGAAGAAGCAAAAAGTTTTCGGGTATCCGATTTTTCGGATATCCGAAGTTCCGAATCCGAATCCGAAATTTCGGATATCCGAAGTTCGGATATCCGAAATTTCGGGTATCCGATTTTTCGGATAAATTCGGATCGGATTTTCGGATTTTCGGATAACGGATTCGGATACGGATAGTTTTGAACACCCCTACTGACTATATAAACTTTGTGTATATATAAAGTTGTCAGTGTAAAAATCACCTGCTCCTAAGTTATTATATTATATATATAAGACCGAACAAAAGATGAACATTTACAAATTTATTAACTCTTAAATATCGATTTTGAATTACAATGAAAAGTTCTATAATCTATCTACCAATAAACTAAAACAGGATTGAGATGTTCTTGAAACGACACGTGACGTAATCCTTGATCGACACGTGTCATTTTAATTTATTTATTTTATTAATTTAGCTTTTTTAATTGTATATAGGTTCAATTTCCTTATTAGACTTAGAACTAAACTCTAACTCTTAGCTTATAGATACAAAACACATTATAACCTTATTTGATTGATCGTTTTCTCATTAATAAAATTATCTCTTTTTCTTTCTCAAATTTTAAACTCGTATTACTTATATTACTTATAATAAGTTAATAACATGAAGACTTAAAAAAAATTGAGTTTACGATCCGAAATCACAAGATTATTTGCCGTCATCCTCTATGCTTACAAGTTCCGATTTTGATGTGATTTTAAAAATTTAAGGTAAATCCAAACTTTAACTAAACATATACTTATATTTATCATTACTGTTTATTATACTTAGCTTCGATCATCGGTTTATTTTAACCACAATTTATTTCATACTCACAAATCATATATGAGGCATATTTGAATTTCTTTATGATACAATCTATATATCTATCGTACATCGTACGGATATTAGGACTAATAGTCTGTATATACATACATGTCTAAAATATTACCGTGCATAATCTAAATATTCAATATTATTTTAGTTTACCGTGTATCTTTTCTAGCCCATATTGAAAAGTTAGAATAAAGGATATGTAAAACTACTCAATTATTCTTAATGAATTGATTTATATTACCAGTTTTTTATCTTTTAATATATCTCCACTAACTCCTAGACGTTAATTTACATTTACAACAATCTACACCACTCGACGTCGCCACCACCAGTCGCTGTCACCACCAAACCGTAGTCGCCCGTCATTGCCACTGTATTGCGTGGGTATTCTTCAAGTATACAAAAATTAAAATCTAATTAGTATTAGTATAATATATACATAAAAGAATAAATATAAAATATAACAAAAAATTTAAGTTGGGCTTTGTAGTCGTGTAGTCTTACGCAACTTTGTGTGGCTGTTATTGAGTTTCTACGTTCGTTAGCCTTCAAATTCCAAAGCCTCGTTTTGCACGGAACCTCCAAAGTCGCTACAGCCTGGGGTATCATCATGAAGTATATATAAATACTACAATTAGAATCCTTGTCTTGACACAACTCAAATATAGCATTAATGGACTATCTGGTTATTGTTGGTTTACTACTATCTTACATACTTTTACGAGCTACTTTATCATATTTTGGAGTTAGCAAATCCAAAAACTTACCTCCGGGTCCAACCCCGTTGCCGATAATTGGAAACCTCCACTTGCTCGGTGACCAACCACACCAATCCTTAGCCAAACTAGCCAAGATCTATGGCCCGATAATGTCCTTACGACTCGGTCACGTAACCACACTAGTCATATCCTCGGCTGCATCCGCCAAAGAAGTACTCCAAAAACAAGACCTTGCCTTCTCGAGTAGACATATCCCCGACGCAGTACATGCCCATAATCACTCCCAGTACTCCCTTGTATGGCTCCCTGTAGGTACCCAGTGGAGAACGCTACGTAGGATCCTTAACAATAACATCTTCTCCAGTAATTCCCTTGATGCCAACCAGCACCTAAGGAGCCAAAAAGTACATGAGCTAATAGCATATTGCACAAAAGCCAGCCAATCTAATGATTCGGTTGACATTGGTCGCGCTGCTTTTAGAACCAGCTTGAATCTTTTATCCAATACTATTTTCTCCAAGGATCTAACAGACCCGTATGAAGATTCGGGCAAGGAAATTAGAAACGTGATTGGAAATATCATGGTTGAAATAGGGAAACAAAATCTAGTTGACATTTTTCCAGTGCTTAAAAAGATGGACCCCCAGGGAATCAGAAGAAGAGTGGGTCATCATTTTGAGAAGATTCGGGAAATATTTGAGCAGATAATTGAAGAGAGGTTAAGAATGGGTGGATCAAACCAAAATGATGTAATGGGAGTGTGTTTGAAAATTAGTCAAGAGAACCCCGACGAGATTAACCGGGCACACATCAACAGCTTGTTTTTGGTAAGTAAAGTATTCTAACACTTTGATATACATATATCACTTGTTGTTTTTGGTAAGTAAAGTATGCTTTTCTAATATGTGCCATAAAACAGGATTTATTTTCTGCTGGGACTGATACAAGCTCAAACACATTAGAATGGGCAATGTCAGAAGTACTACGCAACCCTTTGATCATGAAGAAAGCCAAATTGGAACTTGAAGAAGTCATCGGTAAAGGCAAAATCATAAAAGAGGATGATGTCCCGAAGCTACCTTACTTATCCTGCATTGTAAAGGAGACATTAAGAATGCATCCACCAGTACCCTTCTTGATTCCTCGAAAAGTTAATAAAGAAGTCAAACTCAATGGATACACCATCCCAGAAAACACACAGGTGCTTGTGAATGCATACGCCATAGGACGAGATCCAACCATATGGGAAGACTCACAAGAGTTCAAACCAGAGAGATTCTTGGCATCTAAGTTTGATGTCCGGGGTCAGGATTTTGAGCTAATCCCGTTTGGTGCTGGAAGAAGGAAATGCCCTGGTATGCTACTTGCAATGCGTATGATACCAATGATGTTGGGCTCATTATTGAATAACTTTGATTGGACTATAGATACCACAACTTCATCAAATGAGTTAGACATGACTGAGAAGTTTGGACTCACCTTACAAAAGGCCATCCCTCTTTGTGTTGTTCCAACACCACTAAATTAGCATTTTGTTGATCACTATTAATCCATATCATAACTTATTTCCTTTTATTTCAATCAATTAAATGGGTCCTTTTTGTATATAGTGTATTAAAGATCTTGAAATTTTCTTTCTATATAATGTAATAAGAAAGATAAGAAGCATAGTATCTGTTCAACGCAGCAGAATTGATACGAATCAAAGTAAATAAACAGAATTAAAATGAGGCTTATGCTTCTTGGAGATCCCTGTGTCTCTATTCACAGGAAAGGAGATTGCTTACTTCTCGAATTGTAAGTACTATCTGTTTATTTACTTTGATTCGTATCAATTCAGATTGCATTTACAATTGTTGTGTTCCCTTGCCTTCTTCTAGCCTATTGCGGACAAGCAGCCTACCTCATGAAAAACAAGGAGCAAGTCTATGATGCATTTTTATAAATGATCGTGGCATTTTGAAGTAATATGCATAGTTTAAATGTTTCAGAAGTTATATACTGACCATTGTTTATCATTGCAATATTATCTGCCATCGTAGCAAGTCAAGCTTCTATATCAGCTACATTTTCAATAATTAATCTAGCACGCGCACTCAGCTGTTTATCTCAAGTCAAAGTTGTTCATACCTCAAGGAAGTTTATTGGGCAAATATGTTGGACCCTTATGGTCCTTTGTGTCACAACTGGATTTCAAAGTCAAAGCCAAATCGGTAATGCTTATGGTAAGCTTTCCTGTAAGAAATGAAGTTAAAACCACTAACTACGGCTTATCGGTTGTAGTTGGTCTAACTATTTATTCTTAGACGTTATGAGGCAGAAATTTGATGGGGTGTTCTTGGGTTGCTGAGAGTTCTTTCCAGTAATGGAAAGACACAACCTGATAACTGGATCATGTGATTGTGTTCTATCTCAAACGAGTCAAATGGGTGTTGACCGTGTTGTTGGGTTGCTGAGTGTTCTATCTCAGAGTAGTCAAATGGGTCAAAAACACTATTTGGGTAAAGTGGGAACGGGTCAAACGTATTGAAAGTCGCCCAATGTTAATTTTCAATAATTACCATCGCCTAAGAAATGTTTCTTTCAAAGGTTCGGAATAGTATTTTGATAATACTTCGTTTGTAACTATTGAAGCATCAAGTATGTATAGATCAAATTTGTGTTACCCCAATTCACATAGGCATCAGATTTCACTTGAATATCTATTGATAAATTTCAGTTGGCACTGCGCTAGTTATAGTCATGTTGGTCACAACTTCCCTTACGATATTAATCATGATACTCGTCTGGAACTGTAACTGGATCCTTGTGTTCATTATGACGTTCTTATCACTAGTGGTTGAATGCACTTACTTTTCAGCAGTTGTCATCAAAATCGATCAGGGTGATTGGGCCACTGGCGATATCATCTCTGTTTCTTGTCACCGTGTATGTATGGCGTTATGGCACATTAAAAAGGTACAAGTTTGAAATTCAAAATCAGATCTTAATGACATGGATCTTGAGTCTTGGTCCGAATTTGGGTCTTGTTCGCGTTCCTGGCATTGGGACTTGTATACACCAAGCTAGCAAGTGGGGTCCACAATATTTTTTCACTTTTTATAACCAACCTACCTGCAATCCATAGTGTTTTCGTTATAGTACGTGTTAAGTCACTTCCGGTATACACAGTTCATGAAGACGAAAAATTTTGGTAAGACGAATAGGGCCCAAAATTTACCATATGTTTAGGTGTGTTGCAAGGTACAGTTATAAACACCGTAAAAGAGATGATGAATTTGAAAAGAAACTTTTGGATAGCATATTTTTGTTTCCACAGAAGTTCCGATTCTGATGACTATTATGCTACAACAGACACCTTTCATTCTAATGATTGCAATGATGACACCACACTTTCTTCGAATGTTGATAGTACGGTTTCATGAAATGAATCAGTTGGTCCTGGGTCATCATCAAATCGCATGGAGACGGAAGAGATGGTGTTCCTAACGAGGTACAGGGATGCTGGGGTGGTGCACATATTAATTGGGCAACACAGTTATAAAAGCAACGCATTTTGTAACAAGATTTGTACTGATTACTTGTATGCATTACTGAGAAAGATAGGCAGACAACATTATGTCATTTTGTAGGCCAGATAGTCTACTATGCATACCTTTGTCTTATTTTTTCCAACACGAGTAAATAAATGTATATGATATATTTTGGTGGTTTTGAACAGTGTCAAATAAGACCCGTAGGGTACATATAATGAAACAGTGCAACTTATGAATGATCTCATCAATCGAAAAACAAATGATGCTGTAAATAGATGAAAGGTATTCTCAAATTTCATTTTGATAACGGAAATTATCTTAGCTCAACATTCATCTCACTTTGCACCTTATCTATAACTTTCCCCTGCATCAAAATCCAACACGTACCGGCGTCACAAAGAAAGTGAAAATTTAAAAGAGGACTTATTCAAAGAAAAGTAAAGAACTTCGATTCCAATATCTGAAGATGAATGATACCTGTAGTTTGTTAATTTCCTCGCCTGTAAGATTACGCTCCATAGAGCGATATGTAATCCTATAGCAATGACTAGTCTTTCCGTTTTTGTTGGTGAAGGTGTCAATCAGTTGTACCTGAATGTTGAACAAGAAAGGCGGACATAGTTGTCGACTCGTGCTTTTTGACTCGACTCAAAAAACTGATTTTTTAACTCGTGACTTGAAGGCGGATACAAGGCCGATTTGGTTGAGTTGGGTAACAACCTAACAGGTCATAGTTGGTTCGAGTTGAAATGGCCCAGATCCGGTTGGACTGACCCAGAACATTACAAATAATCAACCCTTTCATAAGTAAACGGATTGAAAAAGTTACCTTTGTGTGAGGACATGGGTTTGAGTTATGAAAATAGGATACTCAAGAAATGCTTATCAGGGCTTATGTCCAATAACCTAAAAGCCCCTTACCGAAGGTTGGGGCTTTTAGGTTATTGCAGATTTAACACATATTTCTTCTGTAATTCTTTAAACACATATAAAAAAGTTTTTCTACGAAGTTTTCCTTCAATAATCATAAGGGCAACTAAAACCTGGGAATAGACACTTCAAGTAAAAATATATTAAAAAATCAACTTCCAAAACCAATCGAGAAATATTTTTTTTACTTAATATTATTTTTTTATCTATTCTGATTCAATATTATTAGAGACAACCAATCAATTGATTTTATACCTCTTCGGCGAGAGCACCAGCAACCCCTCTAACAATCTCATATAGATTATTTTCAGTAAATGAATCATTGATCCAAAAACTCATGTCTTTATAACAAGGCGGATACTGCAAACAATAAACTTAATATTAAATGTATTATAATATAACTCACTAAAAAATAAAAAATATACTCCGATGAAATTACATATTGAAAAGTGTATCTCGGTCATCCATACAGATGAAGATAAGACAATGAACTTAAATTTTGGCAAACCATGTGTACATAGATATGAATATATACCTTAGAAAATGGCGTGAATTTGATCTTAAGTTCACCTTTTGTAAACTGCATCATATGGGAAGATGGAAAATACATTAGCCATGCATAGATATCAATCATGGAACAGTGATATCGGTATTTCAAAGCCATCCATATAAAGGGCCAGGCAAAACTAGAGGTGAACTTCCACCCATTTACTTATCGATGGGTCGAATTGGGTTATACCTTGTAACGAACACTTAAAAAAGTTAGCTTTAAGGAAAAAGGGTCAACCATGTCGAAAATTGTCCAAATCATAATTTTGACAGATACATATTCAAAATTATATTATTCAAACAGTAATAGTATTGCTGAAACAGCATATATTTTAACCTTACCAAACACTTGCTATATAAAATAACATTTTCAAATTTAAGAAATATAGTGTTTTGTAGTTACCTCAGCACAAGATATACCAAAACATTACCCAATTTGACTGTATCAACCAAAGAACCAGTGAATTAACTGAGACGTAAATCGCTTATCAGTAGACCAAAAGAGTCTAATATCAGGGATGTCAAATAGGACCATTGCCAAACGCTCCAACCCAAGTCCAAAAGCCCAAGCTGTATTATCAGTTTTTCCGTCCCGTTTTAATATTTCTTGTTCCATCACACCACAACCAAGAACTCACACCACAACCAAGAACCTCCAACCACTTCTCCTGAATAATCATTTAACATTAAATAATTTATTAGAAAATAGAACACCCAACATGGAGATAGATCAAGAGTAAATTTTACCTGGAAATATATCTCGAGTTCAAAAGATGGATTTGTAAACGGAAAATAAGCGTCCACCCAACGCATATCGACAGGACCTGAAATTTCAATAAATTGTAATTTGCAAATGCATCTCGTAATTGCATACAAGATCCAATTAGTACCACAATAATAATGTATGCATTACTTCTAAGTGCAAAATTGCAAGATTTTAGTTATCACTTATAAATCTAAAGTGCAACTTAATGATGACAAGGTACAGAGATTTCTTTGACCAAATAATGCTATCAATATTTTTGTAGTAATCACTGATCAGCAATGAACTGATCTCCAATTATAACTTTGCAAAAAGGGAAATCATGCACCTATAGGAACATACAATAGAACATCATATTCATTATTTTTACATGAGTGGGTGTTCACCTTTTAGTTACTTCAATCTAAATTTAAAAAAGATAATATTATCTCTCGTACCATGAAGTACAACTTAATAACAAACTATTGCATTTAAAGATTTTGCTAAACATAGCCTAACACGTAATAAAATGTTGTATTGGCAGTTAACATTACTTTTAATGGGTGGTTATCTTTATGTACAACACTATTGTGTGATAACCATAGCCCAAGGCTATGGTTAGCAAAATCCAAAAGATAATAAGTTCGATCTCTTACCAAAAAGATGACGTGCCAGTCCCTCAAGGCATGCTTTTAGATCTTGTGCAGCATATACGGTGCCATCCATGCCAGAATCATTCCAATCATTTGGACTGAACACTCTAACTCCTTCCATCTGCAAAATATCATATATAGAACCATTGAGCACACGAGGATTATAAACAAGGTTTTCAGGGCATTCGGATGTATGTTTTGAAACTGGGAATTGTGACTTCAATTGTACAATGAATCTATAATCAGTTATTTTAGTTTTTTTTAGGATACGAGTGTTCTTAAAGCGATCACGAGCTGCAAATCTAAATATTCATATAATGGGATATAAAGGGTTAGGTTTTTTCTCTGAGTGAACAAAGTGTAAAATTAAAATATACACAGAGCAAACATGTCGAAAGTCGGTAAAGTGTATTTTCAAAGCATACAATTCAAATAACTATGCAAATATTCTTGCTTTTCTGGTCATATTCTTACACAGCTATTCTTCAAAGAAAAGCTTCAAAAAGTAATTGGACAAAAGTGTTCCTGGTCGACCCAAGCCAACTGCTTTCCACCCAAATCAAAGACCTGCCCAGACCATTACCCAACCTGCCCAATTTCTAATCCATAGTTTTGACCCTAAATAATTGAAAAATCATAATACGATCACTTTAAGCCAAACATTAACCAATGATTATTCGAATAACCATCAAAATGTGCATCCAAAGACCCCCTTAGTTATTTGTAAAAGTAAAAAAAAAAAAAATACCTGATGGAATACAGGGTAATGAGTTGAATCAATGGAGTCTCTACGATAAACATCACCAGTAACAAGAAAATTGGCATACCCTTCCCTTAATAAATCAGCCTGATGAGCACTAGTGTGGCAAAAACTTTATACGACATCAAACAAAGAAACTTACTCATACGTACATTCGAAGTCTACTTTACCTAGTCGTGCAACGCACGGGCATGAACTCTAGTATATTATAATAGTAAGAGTTAATTTCACAGATCGTCCTTATGGTTTGTCCAAAAACGCAGGTTTCATCCTTAAACTTTTGAAATGACACTGACAATCCTTTATAGGAGGATAATGGTCAGGGTTGATCCTTTAGTTTAACAGTCGTTAAGTTAATGCCGTTAAACCCCTCACATGAGTTCCACATGAGGGTACTTGGGTCATTCACATCCCTATAAAACTATTAATGATATTTTTATTTTCTTTTTTCATCTGCTACCTGCAAACCTAAAATTATACATACACAGAATATACATAAAAAGACATACACACATATATATGTGTGTATATATATCTAATCCTTAAAGAAGCAAAATTAACTATGGATTGATTATCCATTCTGATAGGAGTATACATACCAACAAAACGCATAAACACAAAAATCAAATGTATACAATAACTTCACTTGTATATATTCAACATATATTCAAGTATATCTCGTCAATGCCAACCATGAGCATATCTCCAAGATTCAAGCAGCTAC
>CM067167.1:281051194-281082087 GCA_034093135.1 Erigeron breviscapus
TATGATGAACGGTGGTTAATGACGTGTTGTAATGTTGATATGTGCATGTATATGTGGCTTGTTCATCTAGAACACTAGACCTTTTTAGGTTGCCATGATACGTGCACGTTTTAAGGGCCCTAACGTGAAAAGATGATAGATGTGGATTAGTTTAGGATTAATGTGGAAACCTAAACTAAACGTGGTAAATGCTCGAGCTAATTAGATGATGAGTGTTATGCATAACCCGTGCCTGGCTGTGGTAATAGGTACGTATAAATCGTGCTCGCATGTGGGAGAGTACGTAGTGCCCGTATGTGGGAGGGTACGTTAAAATGGTTGCTCGGGTGGCTCCTTGCAACAAGTCATATGTGGCGAGTAGTTCGGGTGGCCTGATGACCCACCTAATGTTATGAACATAACGCGCTACTCATGGATCGACATTGTCTTTCCTTAACGGTAACTTCGGTTACAACTTAACGGTGACCTAGTCACAACCTAATGAGATGAGATGAAATGACGAAATTGATTAGGCACACTTAGGGTCATAGACTCTATGCTTATATGTGATATGGATACGTTATGTGGTGATATAAATGCCTAAATCAAAAGACGTAATGTTTTAAAGTGACGTGTTTAATGGATGAAATGTTTTGCTTAAACCTGGTGTTATCTTACTTAGCTTTATAGCTAACACTTGTTTCTTCTTATGTGTTGACACCCCTCAGGTTAAGCAGTGAGATGTCGTGTGAAGCTTGGCGAGAGATGGGTAGATGATCAAGATGGCTTTAGTTTACCCAATAACTTCGCATAGACTTAATGTTAATGATTTCCTTATGGAACTATTGTAATGACTATGTTATGGTTGCTTTATGTTGGGCAATCTATGGATTTCTTTTATTACTGATTTGATGCTATTAGTAACACCACTTATGTTTCTCAACTGTTTTCATTGGTTGAGGTTTTTCATAAACTGTTTCCGCTCTATTAACGCCGTTAGGCGAAAATTTTTGGAAATCCATATTTTTACGAAATGGGTGTTACAACATGCTCCTTTATCGAGGCTCAATAGCATGTTCCATCACATGCTCCCTTATCAATAGTTCAATACTATATAAGCATGCTCCATAACATGCTCCTTTATCAAGGCGCAATAGCATGCTCCATAACATGCTCCTTTATCAAGGCTCAGTATCATGTTCCATCACATGCTCCCTTATCAATAGTTCAATATTATATAAGCATGCTCCATAACATGCTCCTTTATCAAGGCTCAATAGCATGCTCCATCGCATGCTCATTTATCAATGTTAAATAAGCATGCTCCATCACATGCTCCCTTATCAATAGTTCAATACTATATAAGTATGCTCCATAACATGCTCCTTTATCAAGGCTCAATAGCATGCTCCATCACATGCTCATTTATCAATGTTAAATAAGCATGCTCCATCACATGCTCCCTTATCAATAGTTCAATACTATATAAGTATGCTCCATAACATGCTCCTTTATCAAGGCTCAATAGCATGCTCCATCACATGCTCATTTATCAATATTAAATAAGCATGCTCCATCACATGCTCCTTTATTAAAACTAAATAGCATGCTCCATCACATTCTAACAATTTTCAAAGAAAAAATAAGTAACATGTTCCATCACATATCGATGAGAATTCTATCAAAACCAAATAGCATGCTCCATCACATTCTAACAATTTTCAAAGAAAAACTAAGTAACATGTTTAATCACATATCGATGAGAATTCTATCAAAACCAAATAGCATGCTCCGTCAAATGCTAGTAGAGCTTCGATGTAAAACCAACATCGCGCTCCATCACATATTGATGGAACTTCAAGATAAGAACCAATATCATACTCCCGTACTACATCAATAAAATCTCAAAGTGAAAAAGCACACCATGCTACACGATCACTTTATAATAAGAAATTGTATGCTAGTAAAACAAGTAGCACATTCACAAAGCATGGCAAGTAACTAACAAGTAGCATGCATAAAGTGATAAAGGAAACCAAAGTCAATTACTCCTAACACATCACAACCATAGTAACCTCCGGGTACACATACGGAACAAAAGAAAGTAAAAGTGTTTAAACATTGCCAACAAGGGCATCAACAAAGCCGCGCAGGGCCGAAACATAACTAATACTAAAGATAGGTGGCAGCAATCACTCCTCCTCCGGAATCACCTCCGGGTCAATGGAAAGGATCTCATCAGTAGTAAGCTTAGAGCTGGAAGCCAATGTGGTAATGTAGGGAAAGTCCATATCCTCCATCTTAGAGGCAGCAGTAAAGAGAGTCTCAAGAGCAGTCGGGTCATATCCAGTCAATGTAGTAGGGTCGACCTCCGGAAGCTGGCGAGGAAGGTCGTGAAGAGCCCTATGACCACCCGCATCCATGGCATGGGATTGCACTATGCTGAGCTCCCGACTAAATTCATCACTTTTCAAGAACTTCTTAAACAACAAAGGCAAATTTTCCACAAGTAGCTTCCTTTCGGAAACAGCCGTTGCAGCTTCTTTGACACGCTTAGCTCTACTCTCTTGAAGCTTGGTCATCCTATTCTCTTGGTTCACGAGATCCGTAGCAAAACTCTCAGACTGTTGTTTAGCTTCATCATACCTAGTCTTCCACAAATCCATTTCAACAGACACAGCATTCAACTGTTCCACCTCCATTCGAACCCTATTCAGCTCCTCCTGCAAATCCTTTTTCTCCTGATCTTTCAAAGCAAGCTCCTTATGGAGAGCCTCAAGAGTAGCATGCTGACGATCATCCACTTTGGAACCTTCTAACAACTTCATTTTATCTTTCAACTTGGTATTCTGTCTCTTGAGCTTGCATCGGTCATCATCAGTAAGAGCGAGACGTTTCATATATCCTGACTATGAGATAGCAAAACCATGTAACAAGTTAATAATAAGGGAGCATACATAAATAAACACAAATGTATAATAACAAAAAGAGAAGAAAAGAAGAGAAGGATGTACCAAAGCAGTGATAATGTCAACCGCAGCTCCATTAGCAAAATCTATAAAGTCATCCCTATGCATCTTATCAGCCTCCCGCACCCGATGAGGCACCATAATGTTCCGGATATAGTCAATGCGGTCATCACTGTCCTCAAGAGTACTCATATGCTTAACCCGAGCAAACTGTGGAATGAATATACCCTCAAAATCGCTTAAAAGGGGATCCTCACCTTCCTCCTCCCCCTTTCCCTTCCTATTACACGTCACGCTAACGTCTTCACCAGAAGATAAAGCAACATGCCTCTTGGCCTTGGACACCTCTTCAGCAGCAACCTCTGTACTTAACTCTTCTAAATCTTTACGCCCTTTACCTTTACCAGGCCCGCTTAAGGCAGGCAACGGCTTACCACCATCTACAAGTATGATGCCACGGTTAGGTGGATTAGGATGGGTACCCGTGAATGCTCGTGTAATAGATCGCTTAGGAGCAGTAGAGCTAGTACCTTCATCATGGGTCGATGGAACCTGTGAGCTAGAGACGCATGACTAACAAGCTTCCCTTTCTTCTTTGGTGCAACCACTGTACCAAAGGGAACATCGGTGTCAACACCCGAAGCAGGAAGGGAGGCTGCAACCTCCGTATCGGAAGGTGGATCCGAATCTGCTTCCATAAAATCATCTCCCCCAGATGCAATAGTTATCTCGCCAGTAAACTTCTTGAGAGGAACAGCCTCAGTGTTGGGAGAATTAGGAGTAAAGGAACCGTTGTTGTAACCACCTTTAAGAAATTTTCTAAGCCCCATCGCTACAAAAAGAAAGTTAAAGTTAGCAAAAATATATATGTGCGAATAAGTAATAAGAACAAAAGCAATGAAGAATAATGAGACAACAATAAAATGAATAAAGATTCAATGAAAGTAATCCGGAGCCATACCCCTCCCTCCAACGGCTATCATGGGAACAGCAGGATGATGGGACCATAACTTGGATAGGCCGGCGAGATAAAGGATAGGCTCCGGAACCACCCGATATCGCAATGGATGCTCAGTCATATCGACAAGCAAAGACATGTCGAATCCGCTATCCGGAAGCTCAAAAGACATATTTCCTCGGGACGTTTTTCGTAGTGTCCGAGCAAAAGGATATTTAGAAGGTATCACAGACTCATCGACATAAAAGAACCGAGACTTCCAACCTTTAATGGAATCCGGCACCCCGGTTACACAGTCACCCACCTCATCTTCAGGACGCTTCTCAAAAGTGTACCAACTCCCAGACTTAGCTAATCTAAAAAACCTCCTAAATAAAGTAACAATGGGCTCCCCTCCATGATCCCGGCAACAAAGCTCAAACATACCCACCCTAATGTTACCATAGGGATTCACTTGAGAAACGTGAACTTTGAAATGGTTAAGGACTTTCCAATAGAAATTGGTGAAAGGAAGCCAAATGTTACCCTTCTCAAAAAACAGTGCAATAAAGAGTAATTTTTCCTTTCGGAGCCCTAGTAGCTATATGGTGCGGCTCCGGAAGCATATATCCCAACCCAGGTGGAAACCTATGTGTCGATAAAAAGGACCCTAACTCATCGAGACTTAAGCTACATGTTTGCCTTTTCAAATCATATTTTGCCATAAGATAAGATAAAATGGTAAGACGAACCTAAGAAAGAAACGTTATGAATAGGCGACTTATGCTCCGATTCCGGTAGGGTACGCTCCTGAAATCTTAGGATCTAGTAGCTTACGTTCCAGAAACCAACGACGGCCTACGATCCGGAAACCTAAGAGAGGTCCCATATTCGATGATTGAAACTCCGGTAACCAAAGGGAGGCTCCGGATTCGGCCATGTATGCTCCAGAAACCAAATCTTAGGTGGTGCACGCTCCGAGTTCGGTGGGAATTCTCCAGAAATCAAAGAAGGTCCCGGATTCAGCGGGGTACGCTCCGGAAATCGAAGGAGGATCCGGATCCGGTGATATATGATCTGAAAACTAAAAGATGGCCCTGATCGGCAACACAAATCTCCGGGAACTGAGCAGAAGCTCTGGATCGGAGACACGGACTACGGATGGAGGTATGTTCCGGAATAGTAACTGTGGGAGGGAAAAGGGTTTTGGGGGAAGAAAAGTGAAAAGAAATAAAGAAAAGAGAGATAGATGAGGACTCCTCTTCCTTATATATACAAAAGAATGAACGTTATCCCTCCTCAATGAGACTTTTTACAATTAAGACACTTTTCAGGAAACTCGGATCGAAGCACGATGCTTTCCAAAAATAATAAAAATAATATATATAAATATAAAAAACGTAAATAAAATAATAAATGCGATTTTATTTTTTGTGTTATATTAACTAAAGTGTTTCTTGGGGTAGCTTTCGTTTTTTGTTGTTTTCGGGAGGGAGGGGTACAGTATGATAAACACTTCAGACCGATCCTATACCCCAATTTAAATTTAAACCGGATGAAGGGTCACTCCGAAACACGCTCCAGAAAGAGTATATTTTTAGTTACTCTCTTTTTTAACTTAGCATTCTAAATACTACAATGCTAAGCTGGGGGGCTTGATAGTGCACCATCCTAGTTAGCACTATGACTTGGTCAAAGCAAAATAAAGCAGCATAGCTCCCGAATGAAATAACCACACGATCCGGACCAAGCTCCGGATCCAACACAATAGAACAGATAGAACATCATGTGAATAACACGTGGCCGACCAACCTGACAGAATGACGTAATACTAAGCCAATCCCCGTTGAGGAAGGTACGTTCCCAACGGGCTCCAAACCGTACTAAAACGTCATAGGAGACAAGTACTCAGACCTTGTCTCCTCAGCCTCTATAAATACTCCCCTCAATCATTCATTTAGGGATCATGTTTTCACACACTTACACACTTTGCTCTAATTATTTTAGTGGCGTGGAGTAACATCCATCACCGGTAGGGAACCGCCAATAAACATAATCAACCTTCTTCTGACCCTCCTCTAGCAAGTTCACCCCCTAGCAATTAGACGACGAAATACGTTTAAACATAAATAGTTCCCACCTTATTCTGATTCACCTTACATCTTTTCCCTAATCCTCTTGTTCCATCTGGCTTGTTAAAGCTTTTTAATTATCAATGCAAAACTAACATAACAAACCATCAATTTTCATTTATACGTCTTCGAATCATAAACATTTCAGATGGACTGTGTGTAAATCAATTAGATAGATTGGAGGTTTGAATCAAGGGAATAATTGTTTTGGGCGGATTTAGTCGTCGATTAGTTTTTCATTTCTAAATTCAAAGAAAATATAAGGGATTTTTCGTCTGTAGAATACAAAAGAAAATTTTGAAGTGAAAAATGTGACATGATGATCACTCAAACCGATTTTCCCACATATTAAACAGTCCCCTAAGGTTGGTGAGAAAAACACATAAAATTATATAATGTTAGTATAATTTATCCACATTTTTAAAAATACGTTCAAAACTAGAAAATATACTATCTAATAAAACAAAGAGTTAATTACTTAAATGGTACCTAACGTTTGCGCGATATTGCTGGTTTGATACCTTTCCTTTCGATATTACGCGGATCATACCCAACGTTTCTAAAACTCCACTCGGACCATACTGAAACCAAACGCCGTTTGATGGTCTTTAAAAACCCCCCACGTGACTTGCACGTGAGGGGTAAAAATGTATTTTCGCGTTTATAAATTACTTAAATGGTACCTAACGTTTGCACGATATTGCTGGTTTCATACCTAATGTTTAGTTATTAATTTTTTATTTTTTTTGTATTTTTTTAATTTGAAAGGTGAATTTCGCTTTAAGCTTCGTGTCGCAATAGGTCTAACATATGTTGTCTTTTTTTTCCAACAACATTAAATATTAATTAAACAAATAAAATGCTAGTGAGAAACTAGCTTATACAAAAGATTACACAGTCCGATCCAAATTAAATCGATGGAGAGATATTCGTTCCACTTATGTAACTGAGTGAGTGAGAATAGCACATGACTTTTCCAGTCGGGTCTCTATAGTACCATATATTTTCAGCATTCAAATCCTCGTTTGTTGATGGACCAGCATGTGGCATCCGTCAAAATTCCATTCAACATGATTCTTAATTGAAATCAATTAAGATGTTCTTCGCTTAATTTCCAAAGTAATTTGAGCTAAGTTAGGGCATGATTAAGTATATGAGTATGTGTTAAACTTTCGAATTGATTATGTGATTAATCAATCTACTAAATAAACTATCTTAAAAAGTTTAAAAACCTTGATGATGAGCAAATAGAAAATAAAAAGATCAAAATTCATGAGAAATCGTAAAACGTTTATTTTTCGCGTGAGTCTTTCTCGTATGAACTTGAGACTTAGGGAAACATAATTTCTAGTATTTATACACTCGATTATGATTTTTATTTCAGAAATTAACACACTCAAAAAATCGGAAAATTTAATTAAACACATGAATAGTAAGGAGGTTAAAAATCATGTAACTAGTTACTTATTAGTAGATATTTCTTTTACCATCACAAATGGAACACATCACCACTTTTACTAGATGTTTAATCTTCTATAAACATTAGTCTTAAAGTTTATAAAAAGCTAGTATATATTTTATATACTTACACAAATTATATAAACATATTTAACTAGATATTTGTTTTAACCATTACAAAATGAACACATCACCCTTTTCTATATCCTTCCACCACAAATCCACCACATCACCACCTTGCTAAACAAGCATGGATCACCCTCCATCACCACCATAAACCCACGGCCACAACACCCCCCATTTCACCATTCATTTTCCAAATGTTTTACTATAAATACAAGCCTTATGCTTTCATTCCAATTTGCTAATTCACAACATCAAACTTCTTTCTCTACTAAATCTCTATCATTCCAAGATAAATACTTGTTCAAGTCCAAGCATATCTCTCATAATCTTTCATCATCCAAGCTTTTGATTCAACCAAAGCTGTTTTGAATTCGTTGGTTTCGAAATTTTAAACACGACGTTGTTATCGGGAATTCTTTCAAGAACTTATCAAAGCCTAGTTATAATGCCCACATGAGGCTGTGATATTTCATCTATATTCAAGTAAACAAGTCCAAGTTATAGTCGATTCTCTCAAGATCTTCTTCGGTGTTCATTCCTATATCGTTACTTTGATCTTAGAATTTATAATTCTCCAAACTTGTAAGTGTTTTTATGAAACCTTACTATATATTGCCTTATGATTATATGACTATATGTTATGTATTGAAATGCTTGTCAACTTATTTTATACACAAATGATACGTAATTGCATTTAAATACGTTAAATATCTCTTTTATACGCATAATGAATTGTTGGCACTTTTATAGAAATGCATGAGCTTTATACCTTTAATGAATCTCCTTATATACTTCAATGAAGTATAATCAATTGAATATTCATATAATTACTATTCACCATCTGTGAATTGTTTCGTATTTTCGATTTGTTTGGTTTATGGATAGAATATATCCTTGATACGCTTTTAACCGTACTATATTTCTAAACGTGATTGCCATTGACCTTGGGCATCTCTGGGGTATACCAACGGAGCGGATTGTAGTTGACAAACGGTTTGCAATTCGCATTCTAAACGCAACTTGGTTCACCGTCTGGATACTACACGACCCAACGTCAACCCTAACACAACTTGAGATATAATACTGGTTTTTCCTACCATTTAAGGTATCTCTTCATTGGTAATCAAAACATTTTGTATTGATTATAATACATACCTTTCAAGGTATCTTTTCATATCTCTGCTATTGAAAGCATATCTCTTCGTTACAAAAATTAATACATTCTTTGTATTAATTATACTATTAAGTATATCTCCATTTTTGGAAGATAAACACATTTACATATTAAGCTAACTACTTAGCTTATTTATCGCATTTCAAAAATGATTTATAAACAAATCTCCAATATATAACCTCATGTATTGATGTGACCAATTTATATAGATCGCCCACATCATTATTGGCCTTTTTCGTATGTGTTTTGAGTCGATTTTGTATGCATTTGGCGCGTTTATGGTGTTTGTTAGTGCTTTCAGGTTCTTAGCAGGTTGCGTGTCCATTTGGTACATTTTCTGACGATTTTTGGCCAAGAAGTTGACCCGAGTGTTCGAGTGATGTTGATAATGAAGAACAAAGATTTCAGCAGATATGCACTGCGCCGCAGTGGGAGGGTTATTGCCCCACTGCGCCGCAGTCGTTGGGTACCAAAAGACACAATATTCCAGTGAATTATAACTGCGCCGCAGTGGGAGCATTCACACCCCACTGCGCCGCAGTCAACAACGAATAAACAATCCAGTTAATTCTCACTGCGCCGCAGTGGGAAGTGCACAAGGCCACTGCGCCGCAGTGAGTGCACGGGGGTATCAGGTTGCAGCCTTTTGCTGCAGATTTTGGGAGAGGTATATAAAGGAAAAAACCCTATTTTTCCCAATGATCCAAATTCTTTCTAAGAGCTGCTCTCCAAGGGATTTCTTCAAGGACCAAGGGTGGATTTCTTCGTCCGATTCATTGAAGATTCAAGGGCACCCACTTAGATCGTATCTATTTCATTGTCTTGCAATTTCAATTTCAAGAACGATTGGTACATCATGTTCTTCTTTTATTTTGATTATTATTTTAAATTAATCATGAGTGGCTAAACATTCAATCATCCACCTTGAGAAAACTAGACGAATGATGTGATTGCTATATGTTTCAATTCAAAGAGTTGATTTCAATTATCGTTGTGTCGAGATCTTGATGATTTAATTCCTTTTATATATTATTATGATATTGGTGGCATGTGTGTTCTTCGTTAGTGGTACTAGTTGGATGCATATGTGATTTTCAAATGGTTGTTTGTCTATGAGCAATTATCACTAGTTCATGGTATGATAGTGAATATCATTTTAATAAAAGGAGTTATTTTGTCAACGTATTTTATAACGGTTGGTGGTACCACGTTATCTTCACATAGGCACAATTGTTAATTCGGTAGTCAAGCAAACTAATTGTTGGTAAGGTTGTCTAGGCATTGGTGGTACCGGCTTGGGTAATTAAACTAGCAACTTAGGTGATTGGGTAATTTGCTCACGGTTGGTGGTACCACGTGAGCACCTTAATCCTTTTACGATTATCCTTTCAACTCAATGAATTTGGTCTTAATTGAATGCAATCATGTTTGAAGTCTAGCGAATTCAAGGTGGATGATCTTTATTAATATTGTCTGAAGCTATTCTTTACTTTTATGCGTTTCGTCTTTTAAATTCATTTTAATTTAATTGTCAAAGTGAAACTCGAAGCAACACCCTGTTTTCCAAACCATTTTATTAAACAACTAGTTCAAACCAATCCCCGAGAACGAACACGGACTTGCCTCTTAACTATATTGCATACGAACGGGTCCACTGCCCGATAGTGTGTAGTAGTGAGTTTCTAGGTATTTCTAGTTTATAATATTTAAACTCGATTTAGCACATCAAGTTTTTGGCGCCGCTGCCGAGGAATGTGTGCCGATTTAGTTGTTAATTTAGTGGTTTGATCCTTTCTCACGCGTGAGGAAGTTACTTGTTTATTAGTTTAGTTTTCTTTTCTTATCACAGGTGCATTTGACGTGTTTGTGTTAGTTGTGTGTTTGCAGGCATATTTCTTTAGTTGATGAACTTGCGTTCTTCGGGTCTCCTTTTGAATAGTCCTTTGTCTACTCCGAGAAGACCAAGAGGGCGTAGGTTTAACTTCACTGAACCTACAACACCAATACCGACACCATTTTCACCTATAGCTAAACCCACTCCTGATTCGGACGAGGAAGGGTTCTTTTTGGACGAATTTTTCAATTTAGAAGTAAAGCAAGAGGAAATGGGGGACGAACAACCAAGGGATCCAAATGACACTCGCTATGGCGAGAGGGTTCGACTATCCCAACGGGCCGTGGTTCCGCCATTAGACCTCCAACCATTGATCACACTTTCGCTTTGAAAGGAAACCATCTAAAGAGCATAGAAGAGCATCAATTTGATGGGAAACGGAAATGGGATCCTTACCAACACTTGGATAGGTTTGAAAAGTTGGCTCGGCTATATCAATATGGGCAAAACCAAATGAATGCCGTGAAACTTGAGACATTTCCCATGTCAATCACAGGAGAAGCACTTGATTGGTTCAATGATCTTCCAGAAAATTCTATCACTACTTGGAACCAACTCAAGGAGGCTTTCATTGGTGAGTTTTATTCACTTAGAACTCAAAGAAGGTTGGAGAACATGATTAGATCTTTTGAACAAGATGATGGAGAAGATGTTGTTGAGGCTTGGATTCGTTTCAAGGAAATGTTGAGAAATTGTCCAGGGCACGATTTGACTAGGGAGAAATATGTGGAGCTTTTCTTTGATGGGTTGGATAAAAAGTCTAAACGAGAATTGGGATATGCTTTCGGGGGTAGTTTCAATAACATTACACCCAATGAAGGTTATCGAATCTTGGAAGACATGGCGAAGGATAGCTCAACTTTGGATGATGAAAGGTTTCTGAAGAATGAGAAAAAGATGAAGAGAGGTACTAACCAAGGGAGAGTTGCTAAGGTTGAAGCTAGCAATGACCCAGGGGTTATTGGAGAGATTAGGGCACTATCTGAGTGCATGGAAAAGGGTTTGTTACTCAAGAGAATAGGTTTGGAGCAATTGAGAGGGATGTTAAGGTAGTAGCCGATGGGTGTGATCATTGTGGTGATATGCACTATTCTGATGAGTGTCCAAATCGGGCACCCGAAGATGTGAGTTATGTTCAAAATCAACCCCAAGGGAATTTCTACCGCAACACCGGTTTCCAGAACTGGCCTTCAGGTAATACTTCTTATAACTCTTCTTTTCAGTCTAATAATTCTCGTTTTTCAAGTAATAGGTGGCAAAGAGATAATTATCAGAATCAGCCACAACAGCAGACTCAGCAAGGACAAGGATCAGGTTCTTCTTCTAATGCCGATCCTAATGCCGAGTTGAGAGAGATGATGAAGCAGTTGGCTAGTAATCAGGTTGAAACAAATACTAGCATTCAAATGATCAGGGAAGATACTAAGACTTTGAGTGAGAGGTTGGATCAGTTAAGTGGGAAGGTGGAGATCAACATGAAGAATCAGGGAGTTAATTTCAAGGATCTCGAAAGTAGGATGGCCGCTCTTTCTATGCCCACAGGGACTCTTCCTAGCAACACACAGCAGAATCCTAGACCTCAGTTTAGTCTTGGACAGAATCAAGGACAGAAATACACTCCACCTCCAGTCCGCAATGAGCAAGCCAAAGCCATCACCACTCGTACTGGTAGGTCTTATGACTCACCTCCTATGCCTAATGTTGTTGTTTCCGATATGCAGGATAAAGGGAGTGATGATGATGAGGTTGATGAAGAGATTGAAATGGAGGAAGATTCAACCGTGAAGACTCCGGTCACTCCACCAAAACCGGATGTGGTTCCAGAGGTTAAACCATACAAGCCAAAGATACCATTTCCACAGAGGTTCAAAAAGGCAAAGCTGAAGGAGCAATATAACAAGTTTGTGGAGATGATTACAAATGTTCAACATTAATGTGCCTTTAGTTGATCTTATTCAGGGGATGCCCCATTATGCCAAGTTCATTAAGGAGCTTGTGACTGACAATGGAAAGATGGATGAGGTGAAAGCTACTTATCTTAATGCCGAGTGTTCTGCTATCTTGCAGAACCGCATCCCGCCTAAGCTTGAAGATCCAGGGAGTTTCCTTATTACTTGTTCTATTCGTACTCTTACTTGTAAGGCACTTGCCGATTTAGGTGCTAGCATTAATTTGATGCCTTACTCGGTTTGGAGAAAGTTGGCTCTAGGAGTTTTGAGACCTACCCGCATGAGTATTAGATTAGCTGACCATTCTTTTCAGTATCCCATTGGGATTGCTGAAAACATGACTGTCCGGGTAGGCCATATTGTGTTTCTAGTTGACTTCGTTATCCTCGAGATGGAGGAAGATACGAAGGTACCCCTTATTCTTGGACGACCATTCCTTAACACCGCGGATGCTATCATCCGTGTGAAGGATAAGGAAATTTCTTTGGGTGTGGGTACGGATAAAATTGTGTTTAATGTTGAAAAGTCTATCAAGCATTCATATTCTAATGATGAGTCTTGTTTCAGGATTGACGTTATTGATGATGCTTTAGACCAAGAGTTTCAGGAACTAATGGAGACCGACACTGGAGATGAAGAGATTGCTAATTTAGGATCGGGAGATATATCTGATGATGATTTGTTTGCAGAGGTTATGGCGCTTAGATTGGATGAGACACCTCCCGAGGATGAGAGTTTTGAGGAGGTTGTTGCTGATGGAAGTTCGAGGGTACCGAATTCTGTTGATGTACCACCCACTGATTTGGAGCTTAAGCCATTACCTTCCCATTTGGAGTATGCTTATTTGTCAGGTGAATCTTCTTTACCCGTGGTTATCTCGTCCTCACTCTCGAGTGACGAGAAGGATTGTCTTTTGTCTGTGCTTCGAGCCCATAAGCGGGCTTTTGCTTGGAAGACCACCGATATTCCAGGTATTAGTCCTAACTTTTGTCAGCATAAAATAGATTTTGTTGATGATGTTAAGCCCGTTGTCCAGAGACAAAGGAGGCTTAATCCGAACATGAAAGAAGTTAAGAAAGAGGTCATTAAGTTGTTAGATGCTGTGATCATTTTTCCTATTGCTGATAGTCCTTGGGTTAGTCCTGTTCATTGTGTGCCCAAAAAGGGGGGCATGACAGTTATTGAGAATGAGAATAAGGAACTCTTGGCCACTAGGACCATAACGGGTTGGCGGGTTTGTATTGATTACCGTAAGCTTAATGATGCCACCCGTAAGGATCACTTTCCCCTTCCCTTCATTGATCAGATGTTAGAAAGACTTGCAGGTAATGAATATTTTTGTTTCTTAGATGGGTTTTCCGGGTACTTCCAAATACCCATTGATCCCAAGGACCAAGAAAAGACCACCTTCACATGCCCATTTGGTACTTTTGCTTATCGGCGAATGCCGTTTGGTTTGTGTAATGCCCCAAGCACCTTTCAAAGGTGCATGATAGCTATTTTCCAGGACATGCTTGAAACTTCCATGGAGGTTTTCATGGATGATTTCTCAGTTTTTGGGGACTCTTTTCATACTTGCTTGCATAATTTGGAAAGGATGTTAGAACGGTGTGAGAGGGCACACCTTGTTTTGAATTGGGAAAAGTGCCATTTTATGGTGACCGAGGGAATTGTTTTAGGGCATAAAGTGTCTAAGGCCGGGATTGAAGTTGATAGGGCTAAGATAGATGTTATAGCCAAATTACCCCCGCCTTCCAATGTGAAAGGGGTAAGGAGTTTTCTTGGACATGCCGGTTTTTACCGCCGTTTTATTAAGGATTTTGTTAGCTTTAATTAATTGTTAGTGCGTGTTTTGTACTCTTGTAATAGATTTGTCCTTTAATTATGTTAGTTAAGTATGGGAGGATTTAGTTGTAATTAGAAAAGGACTTATTTGTTATTAAGGAGGGGGTTTAGTGCAAATGTTATGCCTATATAAACCCCTCTCCACATCCATTGTAAGGTTACCTTTAATCATATTTTCCCTACTTTCCCACATTTTCTCTCTACTTTCTCTCTCACACACTTAAGCTATATAACCTTGATTCACGATTTAGCATAGTTTACATTTGGTATCAGAGCGAAATCACAACTTGTGTTAGATCCATGGCTTGATTTTGTTCCATTTTGTGCTAAATTGTGTTTTTCCCACTTTACCGAAAGATCCAATCTTTACCCTCTAAACATGTTAAAGTTCCTTCCTTTCTAGTTTCATTCCACTCATTACCTTCCTATAATCATCCTCAAGAAGTTTCAAATCCCAATTCGAAACCAAATGGCTTGAAATTGAAATTTTAACTTTCTGTTCCGAAATCCGGTTTTCCTTCCGGTTTTCATTTTCCTTTGAATTTCAGTTGTAAAACCGGTTTTCCTTCCGGTTTTCCTACCAGCTTTCCTTCCGGTTTTCATTTTTCTTCCAATTTCTGTTGTAAAACCGGTTTTCCTTCCGGTTTTCCTACCAGCTTTCCTTCCGGTTTTCATTTTTCTTCCAATTTCTGTTGTAAAACCGGTTTTCCTTCCGGTTTTCCTACCAGCTTTCCTTCCGGTTTTCCTACCAGCTTTCCTACCGGTTTTCATACCAGCTTTCGTATCTTTATTTCATAATACCTGGTTTACACCAAAACCGGTATTTGTGTTTAATTTCTTCATTTTCTAAGCCAAAACTCCGCCCAAATTTCTTCACGAAAACCGGTTTTTCAAAGGATTTCATGAAAACCTGATTTAGTGAAGAATTTCTTGAAAACCTGATTTAGTGAAGAATTTCTTGAAAACCTGATTTAGTGAAGAATTTCTTGAAAACCTGATTTAGTGAAGAATTTCTTGAAAACCTGATTTAGTGAAGAATTTCTTGAAAACCTAATTTAGTGAAGAATTTCTTGAAAACCTGATTTAGTGAAGAATTTCTTGAAAACCTGATTTAGTGAAGAATTTCTTGAAAACCGATTTTAGTTGAGAATTTGTGTGGTTGAGTTCATTTGCATATTATAATACCTGGTTTAATCCAAAACCGGTATTAGTTCTTTAATTCTTCATTTTAGGAAAAGGGACTCTGCCCAAATTTCGAGCCGAAAACCGGATTTAGTACACAATTTCTGAAACCCTGATTTAGTACACAATTTCTGAAAACCGGTTTTAGTACTAAATTTACCAAAACCTGTTTTAGTACTACAATTCGAAAACCTGTTTTAGTACTAAATTTCTGAAACCCTGTTTTAGTACTAAATTTCTGAAACCCTGTTTTAGTACTAAATTTCTGAAACCCTGTTTTAGTACTAAATTTCTGAAACCCTGATTTAGTACACAATTTCTGAAAACCGGTTTTAGTACTAAATTTACCAAAACCTGTTTTAGTACTAAATTTCTGAAACCCTGATTTAGTACACAATTTCTGAAAACCGGTTTTAGTACTAAATTTACCAAAACCTGTTTTAGTACTAAATTTCTGAAAACCTGTTTTAGTACTAAATTTCTGAAACCCTGTTTTAGTACTAAATTTCTGAAACCCTGTTTTAGTACTAAATTTCTGAAACCCTGTATTAGTACTACAATTCCGAAACCCTGTATTAGTATTTAAAAAAAAAAAAAAATGTCAACTATTATACCGAATGAGTTTGTTGAGACGGTGTTAGATTTTTTAATGGGTGAACAGCCAAGTTGGGAAGAAATACGTCGTCATGATAATCACATTTGTATGTGTTGTACCAGTTCGGTTCCATGTGGAGTGGTTATTTTTGAGGAAAAACAAGTCAATGTGGAAATATTTAAGACAATCATGACACAACACAACAGTTTTCAACTTGAAATTAAGCAACTCAAATCTGAGAACAAAGAGCTCAAATCTGCTAATAATTTCAGTTTGTCCGCCATGGAAAGTCTTCAATCTGAAGTTGATCGAATCAAATCTGAGAACAAAGAGCTCAAATCTGCTAATAATTTCAGTTTGTCCGCCATGGAAAGTCTTCAATCTGAAGTTGATCGAATCAAATCTGAGAACAAAGAGCTCAAATCTGCTAATGATCTCATTTTGCCAATCATGGAAAGTCTTCAAAAAGACAATGATCATTTGCAGTCAAAGATTATCAATTTAACCAATGAGTTGGATATTTCTTACAAAGAGCTCATTGAAACCATTCTCGAAACCCAAGTTAAAGAACTTGTTTTGCAACAACAACTTTCTAAGCTCAATCGTGATTTGCAAAACAAGGCCACTTCTTCGAAGAATAATGAGCAAACATGTTTGAAGTTAATCCAACAACTTCAAGCTCATTCCTTGTCATTGGAGACTCAACTTGCAACCAAATCAAATCAAGTGAATCCTTCTTCAACTCGTGCTCCAAAATCACCTCTTCTCAACCAAACCACTCCATCTCCAACTAAAACAAAAACCATTCCTTCAAATGCCCAACCAAACCACAATCACCCAACATTATCAACCAATACCAAGCAACACCCTTCATGGTACAATCAAATACCCATTCATCCTAATGACCAGGCCAAGACCACCTTTACTTGTCCATATGGCACCTACGCTTTTTGAAGGATGTCATTTGGTTTATGCAACGCACCTGCTACTTTTCAGCGTTGTATGATGAGTATTTTTTCTGACATGGTGGGTTATTCTTTAGAAATTTTTATGGATGATTTTTCTATATTTGGTCAATCTTTTGAAACCTGTCTCGGTCAATTGGAAAAAGTTTTGAAAAGGTGTACCGAGACAAACCTTGTTTTGAGTTGGCAGAAAAGTCATTTTATGGTTAGGGAAGGGGTTGTATTAGGCCATGTTGTTTCTGAACGTGGGTTTGAGGTAGACCGTGCTAAAGTCCAAGTCATTTCCACCCTCCCACCACCGACCAATGTTAAGGGTGTCCGTTCATTTTTAGGACATGCAGGCTTTTATAGACGATTTATTAAAGACTTTAGTGCCATTTCTAAGCCATTGTGTAATTTACTTTTAAAATATGCACCATTTGTTTTTGATGAATCTTGTCTTAAGGCCTATAATTTGTTGAAGCAAAAGCTTACCGAGGCCCCAATTTTGCAATCACCGGACTGGTCAAAACCTTTTGAAATCATGTGTGATGCAAGTGACTATGCAGCGGGTGCGGTTTTGGGACAACGGGTTGACAAGAAGCCCGTTGTGATTTATTATGCAAGTAAAACTTTTTCTGATGCCCAATTGAATTACACAACAACTGAAAAAGAATTACTTGTTGTTGTCTTTGCTTTGGATAAATTTCGGTCTTATATTTGGGGGTCTAAAGTTATTGTCTTTTCTGATCATAGTGCTTTAAAACATTTATTGGAAAAGAAAGATGCCAAACCCAGACTGATTCGGTGGATTCTTTTGTTACAAGAATTTAACCTAGAGATCCGTGATAAAAAAGGTTGTGAAAATGTTGTTGCAGATCATCTGTCTAGGATTCCTCCACCACCGTTTGACCCCACTGAATTGATCCAAGAAAACTTTCCAGATAAAAGTTTGTTTAATGTTTGTAATCTTCCTTGGTATGCTCACATTGTTAACTTTTTAGCTGCATAGAAATTGCCAGGGCATTGGACCAAGCAGAAAAAGGACTACTTTTTCTCTCAGCTGAAATACTACATATGGGAAGATCCAGAGCTTTACAAGATGTGTCCAGACCAGGTAATTCATAGAGGTGTGCCCGATCATGAGCATAATGATATTCTTGCACATTGCCATTCTTATGCATGTGGTGGCCATTTTAGTGCAAGAAAAACAGGACATAAGGTACTTGAATGTGGTTTCTTTTGGCCAACTATTTTTAGAGACGCCCATTTATTTGTTAAAGCTTGTGTTAGGTGTCAAAAGGTAGGTGGGATATCTAGGCGGGACATGATGCCCATGAACCCTATACTTGTTTGTGATATTTTTGATGTGTGGGGCATTGACTTTATGGGTCCCTTTCCTACTTCCTTTGGGTTTGAATATATTTTAGTGGCAGTTGACTATGTTTCTAAATGGGTAGAGGCTGAAGCCACTAGGACCAATGATCATAGTGTAGTGCTTAAGTTTGTCAAGAAAAACATTTTTGCTAGACATGGAATTCCCAAAGCTATTATTAGTGATGGTGGATCTCATTTTAAGAACTTTAAGTTTGGAAAATTACTTAAGCATTATGGTGTGAATCATAGAATTGCTACACCCTATCATCCACAAACAAGTGGACAAGTTGAAGTGTCAAATAGGGAAATTAAACGAATTTTGGAAAAAACTGTTCGACCCGACCGCAAGGATTGGTCACAACGATTGGATGATGCTTTATGGGCATATCGAACAGCCTTTAAAACCCCTATTGGCATGTCACCTTATCGACTTGTTTATGGAAAAGCTTGTCACTTACCGGTTGAACTTGAGCATCGTGCAGAGTGGGCTATTAAACAGGTAAACATGGACTTGGATGAAGCTGGAGTAGCGAGGAAATTGCAACTATCAGAGTTGGAGGAGATGAGGAGATGAGACGAGAAGCTTATGAAAGCTCCAAGATTTACAAGGATAAAACCAAGGCTTTTCATGACCGACATATAGTGAGAAAGTCGTTTCAGGTAGGTCAAAAGGTATGGTTATTTAATTCTCGTCTTAAGTTATTTGCAGGTAAGCTCAAAAGCAAATGGACAGGGTCGTTCGTCGTCACCAAAGTCCCACCTCATGGTGCGGTGGAAATCAAGAATTTGGATGGTGGCGAGCCATTTATGGTTAATGGCCAACGGTTGAAGTTGTGTTACGAGTTGGAGAAAGGTGCAGCCATGACTATGGAAGTGGTACATTTTGTGCCATCCCAATCTTTCAATTAAGCTCCAACCAGGTATCGTCAGGCTGATGACGTTAAACTAAGCGCTGAATGGGAGGCAACCCATTATTTTAGTTTGTTTCGAGTCTTTTTATTTTTATTTTTAGAGCTTTGTCATAAATAAATACTTTGCTCATCGTGTGGCGACCAACTTTGATCATTTCTTTGAAACGTTCAAAGTTGGGGAGGGGTTTGAGTCGATTTAGCTATATGTTGATATTTTTGAGCATTGAGGACAATGCTTGATTCTAAGTTGGGGAGGGGAGTCAAAAATTGAAAATTGTGACATAATGATATTGTTTTGGGTTACTCACAAGTTGCAAACAAGTCTATTTGGTTTGCTCTTATCTTCATGTGAACAGTTTCATTTGTTGTTTTGACATGACACCTCTTGAAACCAGAAAGCTAGCACATGGAGCATGGCATCATTTGTTCAAGGATTATATAAGCATTCGTTGATCGACACCTCATCAGGTGCTCTTGCTCCCTTAACTCGTATTATTATTTCAGTTTATTTTCTTTGAATCAGTTTGTGGTGTAATTAGCGGGATTATGGGTAGTTTATTTTCGCTAGTTATGTTTTTAGTCAATATTCGAATAAAGCAGGTTACTCCTTACAAATTTTGAGATTGTAGGCTTTATGCAAAAACGAAAAATGATATGATCATGAGTTGTTTAAATCGTGAGAACTTAGCGGAGAATAAAGGGAGAGTTATCCTTAGCTATCATATTCCAGTGTTTGTGGCATTTCATTCTTCCAAGGAACACTAGGCTCGTCTTGAACTCACATATAATTAAAAATAAAATAATAATAAATAGTGCAAAAAGAAAATAAAATGGAGAATAATGTGATTAAATGGATATAATCCATTGTGTTGGGTATGTGTACTAATTTGTCTGGGGTGTGTTGATGGTCTTCTGCTGCATCCAGATATATGCTGACCTAGACCCTCTTAGTATACTTTAATTTGGGCAAATATGCTTAATATATGTCAAGTTACGTCGCTTTGCGTGTACGGAAGTACCGACCTGTCACCAATGGCTTGACATTACCACTTTTGTGAAGATACCGAGTAAACACTGGTATAACCGTAGTCAAATTATCTCGCTCTGCGCGTATGGAAATACCGACTTGTCACCAATGATTTGACTTTAAAGACGAATTTGGTATACTCACCCAAAATACATGGAACTATTAATGATAATGATAGGAAAAGCACAACTAAATTATATGTTTAGTAGGTATGCGCCTAAGGTTAATTGGAGGAATAGAAGTGTTAAAGTGGACAGTACACAGACATTGATTTGATTCTAGTTATAACTAACTTTTTGTTCTAAACTAAGACTATTGTGAATCAAGCAACTATTTTGATTTTGTTTTAAGCCTTTTTCGGGACGAGTAAAGAGTAAGTTGGGGAGGTTTGATAAGTGATTATTATATATACATTAATGTGGTCTAAGAATGATTAAATGAGTTAGTTTTTTTTTAAAGAATAGACCTACTATTTTGTGTTTTGTTCTTTTATTGGGCCTCTCATGCGGACTACATCATACGAGAAAGAAAAAGGCCCAAAGTGAATTTGTGATGGGCTTTATTTGTTGCGGCTGGGACATAGCAGAAGGGGAGAACCCTTTTAATTCATTGGATATCATTCGAGAGACACATTTCTGGGAGGTGGCTGCGAACGAAAAAGAAACAGGCGAAAAAAAGAAGGCTGGGGTTTTTGGCGAACAGGCGGACGAGTCAAACAACAACAGAAATACACGCACATCATCATCAAATCAATGCTTATCATTCTTTTTGGTGATTTGAAGATGACAATGTCCAGCTAAACCTTTCGTTATATCTCCCGGTGAATGATTCTTGTTTAACTATGTTTAGCAAATTTTTTATTATTTATTTGTATGAACATTAATTCTTCATTGGTGATTTATGCAAGTACTTGAATATTTGTTTAGAGTTAATTTCATTACATACCCCTAGGGTATATCATTTTATCAAATTTCACCCTTATATTTTTTTTTGTCATTACATCTTCTTATGGTGACTTTTTGCTTCATTACATACCCCTCACCATAACGGACGTTAGTGTGGCTCCGTCAAGACCTCATGTGCACTGCACATGAGGGTATATTCGTCTTTTTGAACATAAACACCCTTCTTCTTCCCTTTTTTTTTCTCTAGATCTACAGAAGTTTATCTATATATAAAATTATGTATCTATACATAGAATCTGTATCTATGTATACATAGAATACACTGTATATTTATCTAACACAAATATATATTACCCAAAACAAATAACTATAATTAACTAGATTTCTATATACACACACAAAACATTTTAAAAACAAATAACGAGATTTATATATATATCTCAATCTCAATAATCAATAATACGTGAGGGCTTAGCATTAAACCAATAACCATCATATTTTGCAAAGTAATAAGAAATAGAAAAGAAAAAGAAAAAGAAAAAAAAAAAAATCATTAATCTCCATATCCATAACCAAATCTTCAACCTAAAATTCTTTTCCATAAATCTAATTTCCAAAACCTAAAAATTATCTTTCACTTTCAAAACCCAAACGCAACTTGTTGAAGGCAAATAGATAGATATATAGAGATAACTATCTTCCTAGAAACTCAAAATCAAAAACCCCCAAAATTTATTTTTAGGGTTCTTCAAAAATGAATAGTATTTGTGAAACAAAAGCTTCTTTCTTCATTAGAGGAGGAAGGTGATATGGCTTCAAAACAAGTGAGTAAGAACAAGGTGATATGTTTCACAGGAAGCATCCATATTATTATTATTATTATTATTATTATTATTATTAGGTAGGTAGAAAGCACATGGGCAATGATGATATGCTTTTGTACTGACTTATTTTTACGTATATGAAAGCAATCGATTTTGTTATGGATAATTAGTTTTGATTGTGTAAAGATTTTGGGTGGGTTGAAATGGTGAAGAAAATGACGACTTAGATCTATAAAAGTTAAAAAGAGGTTGTGTTTGATTGAAAAAGACGAATATACCCTCATGTGCAGTGCACATGAGGGTCTTGACAGAGTCACATTAACGTCCGTTATGGTGAGGGGTATGTAATGAAGCAAAAAGTCATCATAGGGAGATGTAATGACAAAAAAAAGTATAGGGGTGAAATTTGATAAAATGGTATACCCCAGGGGTATGTAATGAAATTAACTCATTTGTTTAATTAAGTTGTTATTTAAATTATTGCAAGACATTATATTGCGAGTCAACAATTTGTGCCGAGTCCAATTAGATTAGGGATTAAGACAAGTTGTGTGGTAAACATAGGTTGTACCCAAAATAGTTTATTTCAACTTAACAAATTATGTCTATGTGATTTGGAACAATTAATTCAGAGGGTTTGTTAAACTAGTTAATTCAATTATCCAGGAGCCGGGAGGGATACGCCTTTTTATTATTGTTTTCTTAATTATTATAAGTCTAGTTAATTAATATTCATAGTCATTTTAGTTAATCAAATTTAGTTTTAATATTATTGTCAAAACCAACCAAAATTGTGATAACTTGACTATAACCACAGACGCTTCTCGTGGGAACGATATCCACTTACCCTATCTAGTATAAGGTATTTAGATTTATTTTTGATCGGTACTTCGACGTCGATCAGTCTTCTTCTCTTTCTTCCCGATCACCACATTCTCTTGTAACTCAAGAAGGTCTTTGATTGTAAAGATAAAAAAACGGTGTGGCCTTGCACCAAATACTAACAAAATTCCAAACCAAATTTGCCAAACCACAACCCTCAAAACAAGTGATCAACCGATTCTAAAGCTTCCTCACAAAGAACACATAACTCGTTACCAAAAACAAAATTTCGTGCCTTAAGTGCCTATCAGGTCGGGATCCAATCCATACCAACTTTCCACATAAAAATATTCACCTTTAACAGAACCCATTTAGACCAAAAAAGAACATACCTGACACTATAATCACGAGAGCTCCGTATGAAATCTTTGACAACTTTAACGCTCATTTGTGTTTCATGTCTTCCTTGTCATATCCAATTATCACTTGAGTCAGAGAGCTTTAAACTGTCCAGACAAGCACTTAGTTAGTGTCATTCGTCCACCTCCTAAGCTTACCGAGATGGTCTTTTCCAGTTCCAAAAAGAAGTGAACTCATCGGTACCCCTGTCATATCGGTCAATTACCCTACAATTCTTGATTTTCTCAAGCTGAAAAGAGCTGGAAACATAGCTCTAAGTGGTTCATTACCAACCCACACGTCGAGCCAGAAATTTATCTTCTGATCATTGCCACATATACCTTTAAAGACTTGATTCAAGCCCAAATATGAGACCTTGATCGACTCAATCGCTTTGACAATCAACTTCCAATAATAAGGGTACACATTTTATTTTTTTTTTTAAATAGAACTAGAAGTCAAACGGGCAACAAGCTGCGCCGCTAACCCTTTTTGTATCGCAAACCCTAAGCGTACCACTTATAATCTTTTCCAAAACAGATTTTATGAGTGTAACCCTACCGCCTACCGTCGATCGAAAACTGTTAGCTTTCCATTCAGACAACCTATGTTCAAAGATATCAACGATAAAAGACCGCGTGGACACTTTGTTCATGTTTGCACCTATTCAGATTCCCAAGTGTTTAAACGGGAAAGTTCCGGTTTCACAATGAGCCACCTTATCCATCACACTGAGTTTTTCCCCCGAAGCTCCCACACCGAACAAACTGATTTTCCCATGTGAATCTGTAACTCGGAGCACAAATGGAATATTCATAACATGGGTGATGTTTTCTAGGTTAGTCAAATTCCAATCGCCTAAAATAACACAATCATAAGCATATACCATATGTGAAATAGAGAAACCAACAGACAATCGAATTCTATGAATATTTCCAACCCTTGTTGCCTAATTAATCATAACCAGTAAGAGCTTCCATGACCACAAGGAATAGAAAAGGCGAAATGGGATCTCTTTGTCTCATTCCTTTGTCACATTGAAAACCGAAAGTCGGTGAGCTATTCACTAACACCGAGGCTCGAGCAGAAGATAAGATGCCACCTTTTACACCAAAGTTTCGACTTTCGAGAACCCCATTTTATTTAAAATAGAAAGAAAATTTCCGATTGACACTATCATAAGCTTTCTCAAAGTCGATCTTAAATATAAAGGGAAAATCATTCCTCATGCCCAGTAAGGCTGGAGGTCCTTTTCTACCTATGGTAGAACATGGAAGCAGCCTCTCTACCTTTGGTAGGGGTAAGGCTGTCTACATCTCAACCTCCTCCCATACACCGTCGAAGACGGTATTGGGACCCAAAACCCGTGGAAGACGGCATTGGGAGTTACTTACTTACATCCCTGCATTTAACTACAGGGATCTTAGCTGCAGCTTAGTTGTTATAGAGGGGCAATTATGTACATTTTAGAAGATAAAGGTTAATATAAAAATTATTTTTTAAAAATTCTATGTAACTACAGGGACCATTTATGCAGTTAACTGCAGCTATGTTATCCCCAAATATAAAAGCCTTGTCTGGTTGACGGATCACAACTCTGACTTTCAGTACGGGAAAAAATAAAATAAAAAATAGGCATCTTTAAAATCTCCAATCTCCAATCTCCAAGTGTTCATTTACCCTTTAACCCCCCGTTTTTCTTCTATATGTATTTTGGCTTTGTGTTCTAGTCCAGTATATGATCCCTGATTGTAATGTAATCTACTTCTCTCCCTTTGTTTTCCCTAGCTTCTCGCTGGGTTTTTGTTATTAATAAAGCAGTTTGAATGTTCAAAAAAAAAGGACAAAACACGTATTATTAGTTGTCGGCGAGAGGCTCTAATAACGAGTAATGACAAATGTAGTTTTGGGTTTTGGGTGAAATGATATATCACTCTAAAAATTAGCCTAATAATACTTTTAATAATCTTGAAACATGACAAGTGTTGTCCACTTATTCTCCCTCAATCTTATCTTTTGATTTTATCAATTGTCATCATCTTATGATTAGGAGGATTTTTAGGCTATTTAGTTAGAAGGAATAATAATTTTTTTTTTTTGAGGTATACGATAGATAACTCAAGATTATATATAATAATCTCAAATTTTATTTGAAAAGTCAATAATGTAATGGTTGGATAGTCATTGTTTATCTGATATCATCTAACCGAGCTAGACTAAGAGATTTTTCAGATCTTTTCAACAAAAACAAACGAGACCTACACAAAAAGTTCGTTCCAAAAGTATGTTGTTATTTACTTTTTATTTATTTATTTTTTATAGAAAAAAATGAATTAGTCTAAAGGAATTATTTTATTAACCAGTTTTTGATTTGGGCTAACTTGGCCCATTCTCTAATCCACCCTAGCCCATACCGAATTCTAACGGCTAGTTTTCAAATACCTGACCCCCCTACACATAAACCCTAATTTCCACATATCTATCTTTTTTTTGAACATTCCACATATCTATCTATCTATATAAACCCCACTAAATCATAATCACAGCATTCATTATCTCTTTCTCTCTTTCTATCTTCTCTCAAGCGCTAATTACTCTTTAAGCTCTCTTTAATTTCTATTAATTACTTCTTTTATTATCTGCTAATCACTTTTTTTTTGCAGCATCTTTATCTATACATTCATATTATATTGTATTCTATATACATATATACCTGTTTCTACTAACGCTATGGATGCAGGATCTGTTACTTCTTCAGCTACCAAATCGCAATCCAGATGCCCCCTTCGTGAACAATTCCTTCAACGTCGCAATTCTCGCGAAAATGTATTTCCTCTTTTCTTTCTCCTCAAATTAAGTTTTTTTTTATGAATTATTGATACATTTTGTGTTTTTTTTAGTGTGTAATTTGAGTTTTTATTTTGTTGGATAATTGTAGAGCTAATTAGGGGTTTTGGATGGTTTGTTTGTGTAGTTGGATAGGTTCATACCGAATAGATCAGCTATGGATTTCGATTATGCACATTACATGTTAACGGAAGCGAAAAAAGGTAAGGAAAACCCGATTAACAGCTCACCGTCCCGAGAAGCATACAGGAAGCATTTGGCGGAAACCTTCAACATGAACAGACCCAGGATTCTTGCTTTCAAGAACAAGCCACCCACGCCCACTGAAACGATTTCTACCGATTGCTTTACTTCTGTTCAGCAATCGAAACCTGTTAAAGCTCGTAGATATATCCCTCAGGTATATACTGTTTTCAAGATCTGTTTGTTATATGATTCAAATTTGTTTATTGTTTACTGTCCTTATATTTGTTAGTGAATATAGATTCGATCAGGATCGAACACTTATAAGCTCATTAGATTATTATATATTGTGGTTCGTTACAAGATCCGTTTGCTATTAGATTTTAAGTTGTGTCTTGATTTCAAGTCCTAAAACATTGTTTTTTTTTTAAATTTACAATTGTTAACTGTTCAAATTTATGTCTTGTTGTCAGTAGCTAGTATGTGGTTTCTTTACATGATCTATTCTTTTATTTTCTGCAAATTTGTGTCTTTTACAATCACCCCATGTTCTTGTTTTATGACAAGATCCATTCGTTAATGTCTTGTTGTTAATAGATCCGAATTTGTGTCTTATTTTAAACCCCTAATATGCGGATTTGTTTTGTTAAATGATAACAGACTTCAGAAAGAACATTGGATGCACCAGATCTGGTTGATGATTATTACTTGAATCTATTGGATTGGGGAAGCAGCAATGTTCTTGCGATTGCTCTTGGATCAACGGTGTATCTGTGGGATGCCACCGATGGTAATACATCAGAGCTTGTGACTGTAGATGATGAGATTGGCCCAGTGACTAGTGTCAAATGGGCACCTGACGGACGTCACATTTCAGTTGGTCTAAACAATGCCGATGTCCAACTATGGGATTCGACAGCAAACAAATTGGTATATATCTTATAATTGATTTTTTAAATATATGGTTTTGTGGTTTTTCTGGGCCACATAGGGATTCTGGTAAGCGATGCAATACAGGCTTATATAAATGGGGCTGAATATGTTAACGGGTCAGAATGGGATACATAATAAGAAGATTGTTCAAATGCATCTGTTTCAGAAAGTGTTTTACATAAGTAATATGACCCGTTTTGACCCATTACCTGATCTGCCCAACCTGTCCATTGTCCCAACTCTAGTTATGAATGCTATTCGACTCTTTTCATTTGAAACAATTGAGGACCATCAAAGGCGGTGACCAATCTCGGGTTGGTATAAATAAATGTCGCTGAATATGTTAACGGGTCAGAATGGGATACATAATAAGTAGATTGTTCAAATGCATCTGTTTCAGAAAGTGTTTTACATAAGTAATATGACCCGTTTTGACCCATTACCTGATCTGCCCAACCTGTCCATTATGCCAACTCTAGTTATGAATACTATTTAGACTCTTTTCATTTGAAACAGTTGAGGACCATCAAAGGCGGTGACCAATCTCGGGTTGGTATAAATAAATGTCGCTGAATATGTTAACGGGTCAGAATGGGATACATAATAAGTAGATTGTTCAAATGCATCTGTTTTAGAAATTGTTTTGCATAATATGACCCGTTTTGACCCATTACCCGATCTGCCCAACCTGTCCATTATGCCAACTCTAGTTATGAATACTATTTAGACTCTTTTCATTTGAAACAGTTGAGAACCATCAGAGGCGGTCACCAATCTCGGGTTGGTGCAATGGACTGGAACAACCACATCCTCACTACAGGAGGAATGGACGGCAGGATTGTAAACAATGATGTTAGAATCAGATCACCCATAGTGGAAACCTACTCTGGCCACCAACAAGAAGTTTGCGGCTTGAAGTGGTCAGCCTCTGGTCAACAACTAGCCAGTGGTGGAAACGACAATCTTCTTCACATTTGGGACAGATCCATGGCTTCTACGAATGCCCCAACTCAATATCTTCACAGGCTCGAGGATCACACTGCAGCAGTGAAAGCCCTTGCTTGGTGCCCATTCCAAGCTAATCTTTTGGCTTCCGGAGGTGGTGGTGGTGATAAGTGTATCAAATTTTGGAATACACATACTGGTGCTTGCTTGAACTCAGTTGACACAGGGTCACAAGTGTGTGCACTTTTATGGAACAAGAACGAACGTGAGCTGCTGAGCTCACATGGGTTTACACAGAACCAGCTGACACTATGGAAGTACCCCTCAATGGTTAAGATGGCTGAGCTTACTGGCCATACTTCAAGAGTTCTTTTCATGGCACAGGTATAGTCAAAAATCATAAAACATTGTTTTTAGTATTTAAGTTTGATTTAGTTTAGAATTTTGGTTCTAATGATAATAATGATTTCTTGCAGAGCCCAGATGGATGTACTGTTGCATCTGCTGCAGGAGACGAGACATTGAGATTTTGGAATGTTTTTGGGAGCCCTGAGGTGGCTGCTAAAGCTGCACCTAAAGCTGCCCCAGAACCATTTGCTCACTTGAACCGTATTCGTTAAATATGCTCACTTGGAACATTTGGAGTACATAGATACAGTAAATATCTACCAGAATGTATAGAAGACACGGTGTGTAGATTTCTCCATCTTTTTGGATGAGAGTGAGCTTTGAGAGCCTTGAGTTTCTTTAGAGAAATTATCTTGTAAATCGTATACATTTGACGGATATAGTGGAAGTTCTTGGATCTAGGTCCCGTGGTTTTTTCCCTTCGCCTTGGAGGGTTTTCCACGTTAAAAAAGTTCTCGTGTCATCCACATTCAAATTTTACCTAGTTTGTGCTCATCTTAGACAGATAAATAAATTTGCTTAATCAAAAATAGTATGTATTACTAAAATTCATAAAATAGTTTTAAGTAAAATAGATACCTAGTTTGTGCTCACTTGACAAGATGTTTTGTTAGTTCAATCAGATATATTTCAAGCGAAAAGTATACAAAGATGTGATGCCGAAGCTAGTCTTCACCGATTAAGAATGAGTCCCAACTAATGAAATGATGTACCAGAAAATGGAAAAATGGTCAGGCATCTGATTTCCACATCCAATTTGCACCTGACCTGTAAAACCATAACACGATGGTATCACCGGTTATAAGCCAAAAATTACACAAGGAACCTAATCACCATAACCTACAAAAAGAAAGCTAAAATGTATACAGTCTCCTCCTCATTGGATAGCTGTTTCAGCCTTGCCTTTTACCAATGGAATCCAACAGCTTTGATCTCCTGGATAACATGATCCGAGCTGCGTACCTGACATCTTTAATCATTACGAGCCCTCCATAAACACCGTTATCATAATATTCACTCCTTTTTTCCACATATCTGAGCCCCGCAACTGAGTAAAGTGTGGATGGTCAGCAAATCTTAAACCGAGACGAAATAGAAGGTAACCGACACAACAGTACAACTTCATGCCGTGCCGACTTGAACCGTATTCATTAAATTATGCTCACATAGGTGGCTCGTGATCATCAGTCCCTGTTTCTCGGCCAATCTCAATATGCCCGAGACATTCTTCATAGTGCAAATATGGCTATATGCAAACCATGCCATACTCCTGTTGATACAACCTCTAAACTTAGTGCTAATGAGGGGGAACTTCTCCTTGATGGGACTTGATACCGCAGTTTAGCGGAATAGCGGGTGCGTTGCAATATCTTACAGTTATGCGATGCAACAGATTTGCCTCTTCATGCACGCTCCAAGGGAGCCTCACTTTGCCTTCCTAGCTAAAACGAGTTTTGCAGTATATACATGGCAATATAGAGGCATTGCAAAAGCTACTTGGGTTCGTAATCTACTTCTCGAGTTAAAAGTTCAGTTTGAAAAGCCACTGTGGTGTTTTGAGACAACGTGTCCGACATCTACCTCTCCAGTAATCCTGTCCAGCACCAACATACCAAACATGTGGAGATGACATTCACTTTGTTGGTGAAAAAGTTCAGATTGGTCATATTTATTGGGGAAATTACAGAGTTACAAGGTAAGAAATCAATAACCGGATATCTCTTTGTATCGTGATATCACTTTCCGAAAACAACAATTCGACCTTATCTGCCTGGGTTACACGAATTTTGTTTTGGGATAATACAAAGAGTAATGTTCTAGATTTTGGCAGAAATCTAGAACCCATTCGCCATAAAGTATTTCGTGTTTTGTATATATTTTCTCACGTATCTTATTCTATCAAAGACACCCAAAAGAATAATCACAGAGAACTAAAATTCTCATATAAATTCTTTCTACTACTTCGCATGCATGGATATATCCATATATATACGGAAGTGACAAGCTTTCATAATATTTGATAACATATAATATGTTGACTTTTGTATGTGAAATGAGGAATCAAAATTGGCAGCAAAAAATGACTTACTTGTGAATTCGAAGAAGTGAAAATTTATGTTCCAATACA
>CM067167.1:281083087-281266922 GCA_034093135.1 Erigeron breviscapus
TCCTAAAACAGCCTTCAGAACTCGATATGGACATTATGAGTTTTTGGTTATGCCTTTTGGTTTAACCAATGCACCTGCTGTGTTTATGGACTTAATGAATCGAGTGTGTCGACCGTATCTCGACAAGTTTGTCATTGTATTCATTGATGACATACTGATCTACTCAAGAACTAAAGACGAACATGAAGGTCATCTGAGAACCATTTTACAACTGCTCAAGGATCAAGAATTGTACGCAAAGTTCTCAAAATGTGAATTCTAGATTAGGGAAGTACACTTCTTGGGTCATGTGGTGAATGCGGATGGAATCCATGTAGATCCATCTAAGGTCGAGGCAATAAAGAAGTGGGAAGCCCCTAAGACTCCGACAGAAATCCGTCAATTTCTTGGACTGGCTGGCTATTACAGGAGATTCATTGAGAATTTCTCTAAGGTTGCTCAACCTTTGACTTTGTTAACTCAGAAGACTAAGGAGTTTATTTGGCAGGATGCCCAAGAAAAGGCATTCCAGACGTTAAAAGACAGACTATGTAATGCTCCTATTCTAGCATTACCAAATGGCATTGAAAATTTCGTGGTATACTGTGATGCCTCACATCAAGGCATGGGGTATGTACTTATGCAGGAAGGTAAGGTCATTGCTTACGCTTCTAGACAGCTCAAAATCCACGAAAAGAACTATACAACCCACGATCTGGAACTCGGAGCGGTTGTCTTTGCATTAAAAATTTGGAGACATTATTGTATGGTACCAAGTGTACTGTATTCACAGATCACAAAAGTCTTCAGCATATCTTCGATCAGAAAATGCTAAATATGAGACAACGCCGATGGGTAGAATTACTCAGTGACTACGACTGTGAACTCAAATATCATCCCGGTAAAGAAAATGTTGTTGCTGACGCGCTAAGTCGAAAAGATAGAATTTCACTATCTGTCATAAAAAGAGCAAGTTCTTATCTTGGCTCATCATTAAGGGATAGAGTTCTGGACGATCAAAACGACGCCCTACAGCCAGGGCGTATCGAGAAAGAAGCATTGTGGAATGTTGAACGTTTATTTGAATTGGATGGCGATGGGATCCGACATGTTAAGGGCAGAGTGTGGATTCCCAAGTATAATGGGCTTAGAGAACTTTTAATGAACGAGAGTCATCGATCTAAGTATTCAATCCATCCTGGTGCTGAAAAAATGTACCATGGACTAAAGGACTTTTATTGGTGGCCTGGTATGAAAAAGGATATCGCCACTTATGTCTCAAGGTGTCTAAATTGTTCAATGGTCAAGGCGGAGCACCAAAAGCCTTCTGGGCTGCTCCAACAACCCCAAATTCCTGACTGGAAATGGGAACAGATTACTATGGACTTTATTACTAAACTGCCTCGAACCCTGAAAGGATATGATACTATTTGGTTCATTGTCGATCGATTAACGAAGTCTGCTCATTTCATTCCAATACGGGAGAATTGGAAGATAAAGAAATTGTCTCAGTTATATATTGAAAAGATCGTATCACTTCATGGCGTTCCTTTGTCTATTATCTCTGATCGAGATGGTCGTTTCACTTCACAGTCATGGAGATATTTTCAAGACGCCTTAGGCACTCAGTTGAATTTGAGTACGGCTTACCATCCAAACTGACGGACAAAGTGAACGTACCATCCAGACGTTAGAAGACATGCTTCGGGCATGTGTCATTGACTTCAAGGGTAGTTGGGATACCTTTTTGCCGTTAGCTGAATTTTCATATAATAACAGCTATCACACTAGCATCAAATGTGCTCCTTATGAGGCTTTGTATGGACGGAAATGTAGATCTCATGTCTGTTGGCTTGATGCTGGCGAACGTCGTTTGTACAAATATGGACTAGTTCAGAAGACTACTGATCAAATTGTTGAAATTAGGGCACGGCTGAAGGCGGCTCAAGATCGCCAAAAGAGCTATGCCGACCGTAGAAGAAAACCACTTGAGTTTCAAGTGGGAGACAAAGTCATGTTGAAAGTGTCACCTTGGAAAGGCACTGCACGTTTTGGCGTGCGAGGCAAACTTAGTCCTCGTTATATCGGACCATTCGAAATTGTTCAAAGAATTGGTTCCGTGGCTTATAAGCTCGATTTGCCCCAAGAGCTAGAACACGTCCATCACACGTTTCATGTGTCAAATCTTAAGAAATGTCTGACTGATGAAACATTAGTAGTACCTGTAGAAGAGCTGCAAGTGAACGACTCTCTTCAATTTGTCGAGGAACCTATTGAAATTTTAGACCAACAGCTCAAACAACTTAGACGTAGTCGTATCAAGTTGGTCAAAGTTCGTTGGAACTCAAAACACGGACCCGACTCGACTTGGGAACGTGAAGACTATATGAGGGATAACTATCCTCATCTTTTTACTGAGCAAGACTTGATTTCGGGACGAAATCCTTAGAAGTCGGGGATGCTGTGACAACTCGTAATTAATTAACATCGGGTTAGTCTTAATCTCAATTAGACAGTCATTAGACATGGAAATTATTAGACTTTTGGACTTTTGACTTAGTCAAATTAGACGTATCTTGATGACGTAGACTATTAGCTATCTAGACGAATGCCGAGTCTTAATATATAACTTTAAATTAATATTTAAAGGTTATGTCTTGTACAAAATAAATAGACTGTCTGAACTAAATATTATAAAGTTCACTTTGACGAAACTTTATTGACTTGTCTTGATTTAAATAACAAAAGGGAAAATACCTTTACTTTAAATTATAACCTTTTAGTCATACGGTATTTAATCGTAAGCATTTTACCGAATAAAGGGTACCAAAATATCAATATTTGGCCACATAGGCCGGTTCTACAGTGTGTGGAGGGAAAAGAAACAACAAAACAGCCCCTCCCCCCCTTTTTTTGATCTGTAGACACACACACATAGAAACACACACACACAAAAATCTCTTGAATCTCAAATTTAGTTTTGGCAAGGAAATCAAAGGAGAAATCAAAGGAAGTAATCACTTTGCAATAATAATTAAGGTTTTAACATCATCATCATCACCATCTTCATCTTTGTCACCTCAAGAACATCAAATTTTGGTAAGTAAACTATTCTCAAACTTTTGATTCGATTTAAATTCAATCTAAGGGTTTATTTCAGTTTTGTTAATTGAATTAGAGGGCTTTGAATATGATTTGAGTTTAGGGTTTTGTTAATTTAATGAAATTTCATTTGAATTAGGTTTTGGAAATCAAAAGTGTTGGATTTGTGAAATGGCTAGTAAAATGGTTTGTTTCCAGGTTATTTGACCTGTTGGTACTTGTTATAATGAAAGGATTTGAAATGGAAACGATTTGGTTTGGCGAAAATGGTCAAAAACTGCATTTTTGCTCGTTCAGGTCTTATATCGCGCCGCGATCCCTCCAGGTCGCGCCGCGAGGTAGTAGAAAATAAGCATCGCGCCGCGACCTCCAGGTCTCGCGCCGCGATGTAGTGTAAATCTTGAATCGCGCCGCGAATGGCTCACCTCGCGCCGCGATATTTTTGTCTGTTTGACATTCTCAGATTTTTGACGACTTAAATCTTGAACTTCGTTTATACGAATTGGTACTTTAGACTACCTTATAATGACAATGTCAATGACATTAGAAATTTAAGTCAAATAAAATGGACGTTTAAATCACATTCTTGGTCGTGGCATTCTAGGATTGATAGCTAAGTAGTTGTACGTAGGATACTTGTCGTCGTGAGATTGATCCTCACCATTGGTACTCATATCCTAGGTTTTGGATAGACGTGGAGACTAGATTTGCTCATTCTCAAGTTTGCTCGCCCTTTTAGCTCCTTGATCGCTAAGGTGAGTTTATGGCGCCCTTTTTCCTTTTACTTTGGGCCTGAAAAGCATGTACTGTATACACGACTACTTTATAAATGATTTGTCTTTGTCTATGCCATGAGATTTGGTAAATTAAATCATTTGTCTTATGTCTTTCCATGTTGACGGCTGTCTGAAAAATGTGTATACATGTCTTATGAAATATTGAACTAAATGACTTTGACTTGCCATGTTGTCGGCTGACTAAATTGTTCTTTGTGTTTGACGAACTAAAATGTTGCCCCTATGTAGTTATTGTCATTATGAGATCCTAATGGTTGTCTTGTCAGTTTTTGTGCCTGACTGTCTTGGTTCTGGTCCGCACCCCATTATAGACAACAGTAAGTCTTGGAATCGTATTTGGCATTATAGGGCCATTCTTTTGACATTGGACGTACAATTAGCATCATACATTTGAGGACTCTCATGTTATTAGCTTTAATTGTATTAGACTGTCCAATTTATTGAACTCGTATTCAGTGGGCCCAGTTCCAAATGAGGATGACTTGTATCCGTATTTTGGGGTCCACATTTGAACGATTGTACTTGTATTGAACATGTATTGGCATTAATGAATGTAATCTCTATTTACCTTCTGATTAGTACGCAATTATTTGTTAACCTTGTATTTCCGCTACAACGGGGTGTGACAGGTACTATACGTACTTGATGACATTTGGATAACATGAGAACATTGTGAGACATGGATGGACATGTTTGACGTCATAGAACTTGTTTGATACTTATTATTATCGATATTATTTGCTCTTGCTCATTATACGTATTCTAGCTATTGTATAGTTCGTTAAATGGATACGTGTATGATTAGGTTGTGCTACGAGCCAACCTAAATTGAGTACTTGTGCCCTTTTAAGGACTTACTGTAAGTGTATTACTTGCTCATTATCCTTGTTCATATTGTGAATGGCATTGACATTAGATCCTTGTCATTCTTTCCTACGAACTCACCAACCTAGTGTTGACCATGTTTAGTACACTTTTCAGGTAATCTTGTGAATCCAAGACATGATAGTTGATTGATGCTTGTGCTAAGACTTGGGCTTGGACTTACATGGATCCAGGATTCATTCGCCCCATTTTATGCATTTTGTACTTGATCGTTGATGTTGGATTCACCGAATCCCTTTCATTCATTTAGTCTTGTTCTACGATAATACCATGCATACGCTATATCTTTTCGGTAACATTTCGAGCCTAGCTCAAAGCTTTAATAAGGGAAGAAGAGGTGTAGTACAAGGAGTAGCCTAAAAAAAAGTCATTAAAACTCAAAGCTTTAATTAATGTGGTGGTGAACTTGTGATGGGCCCAACACACAAGTCACATGGCAAGAGGCCATATGCAATTGTCAAGACTGATGACACGCTACTTGCATGGACGACACTCATATATTACGAGGATGTGATGGATTAAGTTTTGAAGTGATTATTTAATTATTATGTTTGTAAAATATAAATAATCTGAAAAAGTGTTTGGATAAAAAAGTGATTATATACTATGAAAACACAGTTTTTGAGACGCATGTACCTACATGCTTTTTAAAATGCAGTTTTGAAAATACAAAATCTATTTTGAAAACGCATAATCCATTTTAAAAACGCAACACCAAACATCCCGTACTACTATTATTTGTCACGATTGTAAATGTGGAGTTGGAGTTCTTGGTAAATACTTTTGCCAAGTCTTTCATATTTTTGCCTTAAAAAAAAGGTAAAACATTCTCGTCAAAGTTAAAAAGAAACAGTCTTACTTCACATGTTATTGCCTTGACAAAAAGAAAAGAGGCTAAAATCATTTATTTAAAAGCTCAAAATAACATATACTTACTAAATGAAATTGAAATCAACATAGGTTTTTGGACAAACTTGACTTGCATTTAGAACCGGCCTTGTTCAGGGCATAATACCTATCGTTGGTGAATTTTGTTAGTATTTGATATAGTTTAGTTATAATTTATAAAAGTAGAATTTTTTTATAGAAAAGTTATTATTATTTTCATAAATAGAGCCTCATAAAATCCAGACAGGTTTTGAAATCTGATATGTGAGTAAAAGCTTCTCATGCCTCTGTAGTAGTTTCTAGGCAATTAATCAGTTAGATCTCTAATTCTCATAGACATCAAACCTTGTTGTTAAATTTTATTTACGAAAAGGATGTGAATTGAATGAGAAAAATGTGTGTGGGGCCGTGTGGGACAATGGGAGAGATATTGGGGAGGGGATTCCCTCAAGTTGTTTTTAACCTGAGCGGTCAAGTTAAGAACATATCAACCCTTGAATTAAATCCAAAGGTCAGGATTCAAAGATAATTTTTAAATCTTGACCGTAGGATTTAATTTAAGGGTTGAGATCTCCCTAACATGATGGGAACTTGAGGAAATCCCTTTCCAAGATATTGGGATAGCAGGCAGATAAAAAAAAAATGAATGAAATGATTTTTACTTTTTTAGTTGTTTACGATAGATGCGGGTGCTATATATCAAGACTCCACTCAACCAGCCAATGTGGATCAATGTGGGACCGTTTCACTTGTTTTTACTTGGTTGGTAGGTATAAACCCACCCATTCTTTTTCTATCTACTTTTTCACCTTTAGAAACTTCAAAGAAAAAAAAATGATTTTTGCTTTTACATTTCTTTTATATATTTTTCAAAGAGTTTAATAATTGATAATGTAAACAACTAAATGAGACCCACAATCGGATGTATATTTACAATGTGGGTTATCTTTGGCCCTCACTTGATCGTTATGGAAAAAGGTAATGGAGGGAACCCTAGTCCCGGTACCACAATTGGATACCCATCGACTCACCCCGTATGAGCCATATGATGCTGGTACAATACCTCCATCCTAATCCCCACATGATCTGGGCACCCCGAAGGATCGAACCCGCGTATTTAAACTTCACATGTGGGTCTAGGCTTCATTGGTAACGGGTACCTTAAAGGAATTATTTTTTGTGTCAAGCGGGGATCGAACCTGAGATCTTAAGGTCATCAAGTGTTTTCCTTACCACTAGGCTAACTCCTTGTTGGTTCACTTGATCGTTATGGCTATGAGGTGTTTGTGTTTTAACCATGAGCGGTAGTAAACTAATTAACTACTCGTATTTTTATAAAGGGAAAAATGAATATAAGTTGTTCAATACTTAAGCTTAGGTGTGGAACCCTTCACATATTAATATTTTAAATTTTTTTGTTTAATTAATAAATCACATGGTACCCATGAAATTTATGATTTAAAAAAATCTTATGTGAGAGGTTCCATACCTAAGCTTAGGTATGAGACAACCTTATATTCACTTCATCCTTTTATAAATATTATAAACTTAAGGGTTTTGATATTGATATTCTCATTAAAGGGAAATGACTAATCCTCATAACCAAATAACCTAATAATCCTCTGAACTATGAGATGATGACATGTGGAAAAATCAGGGGGCAAGATTAGAAAAGAGAATTAATGGATACCACATGTCACATTCTTAATGTTTTAGGGGGATTATTAGGCTATTTGGTTAGGGAGATTTATCATTTTCCCTCATTAAAATGTCATTTCATGGTTTATAAATTGTGTAACATGGTTACAAAAGTTAGATGTTTGATAATTAGAGACATATGTACAGCTTAATAAGTAAATAATACTTTCATTTATTTTTTGGAAGGCAAAGTAGTGATAATACTTTAGTAACATTTTTTTAAAACTGTTCATATCAGACCTGTACGTGATTATCCAAATTCAGTATAAACTTAACTGTCCAAATTAAATAGGATGATAAAAAGAAAAACAATTGCATTTTCAGATTTAGAAAAAGTTACTAATGGTTGAAAAGCATCTTCTTTTGAGTTAATCTTACATATTAAAAAAGAATGAAAAGGAAATACTAACGTTATTGTGCGTATCCTAGTTACACGTACACTCACCGACTCACGCACTTGAGTTGAAAATAATCAAAAATATGTATCTGATTTGAACTTTCTTAACTCAAGGTATAGAAGAATTAGACTATCTTTTTCGTAAGTTTATAATCATATGATATGTTATCAATTTGTAAATTTAATTTTATAAACACATATCCATTATGTAATAAACGTTTAAAGTTTTATAAACACGTACAAGTGAAAAGTTATTTTAAAACCCCAAAAGTGATAGGAACTTTTAGTAACTTTTTAAAACAAGTTTAATTTGATTATTCTTCACATGGTGATAAAAAATTATAAGAACCTTTAAGAACTTTTTAAATCAAGCTCAATTATTGATTATTCTTTACATGATGATTGTTTTTGTTGTTTTTTGAGTTATTTAGGAGTAATTTTAGATTTTACAATTATGTAGAGATATGGATTATCATCCGTTATACAATTATGTGAAGACATAGAGTCTATGATCATATGTGCAAGAATAGTGTTATGATCACATGTATGTAAGTCGATTATATGTATGCAAGTATTTTATAAATAAATGTTTCATAAAATAGGTTGTGATTAAATGTATAAAGATAGTTATATGAACATTTGTTTAAGCAGTTATATATGAATTTGAACATGTGTAAACAATCATATGATAAATAAGTCTAATATAAAGAAGGTTACTAAGAGTTTCTAAAATATTTGGGTTGCTAATGTTACCTTTCCCACACGTACAATACATATTAATATATAAAAAGTTCATATATATGAATTTTTCTCAAATCTTATTATACTATGAAAATTTACTTTATAAACCTTTTCAACTATCTATAAATATTTTCATGAACCACCAAGGTTGATGCCCTTAAAAATAATACCTTAAGACTTACAACTCTAGTTATTGTTTAACTCCGTTTATTCAATATTTCGTTTTTGGAACCATCGAATCGAAATATGAACAATTTTATAGAACAAAAGAAGTATATTATCTGTTGATGAACTATATTATAGAACACCTTTATAGAACAGTTTGTCACTTTAATATATCCAACTTTAATTTTAGATGTATTCAGTTTACTTCTAAAATATCATCACCTTCCCACCCATTGCTACTAGATCACAGCCCCTAAGTTAAATTGGTGCTTGCTTTTGCACCAGATGCTAAAGCGTGAGTGTTTTGTACCCATTGAGCAAAGACGGGTAGTAAATCCTCCCAAATATTTATTAATCCACGTGGTTGGTAAAATATAATGACTTTGATCAAGTCGGTCTTGAACTCGAGATTAACTCGTTAACCCAACAAAGTAACATGACAAGAGGCCACAAGGACTACTACTCGATCAAGGATTATTTTGCAATTGAAAAGTCATCTCGGCTCAAAATTTATACCGCAACAAACAAACAAATAAATTGAATAAGCATAAGACTATTCTAATCAGGATTACATAATAAAGAAAGGATTTCTAACCCATTCATCTTAGAAAAACCTATGTTTTTTGTTCCTATTAGTGTACCAGAAGAAAGATCTACCTTTTTTACCTACTCGTGTATATTTGCAAGATAATTGAATATGTATTACAACAATTCAATTTTAACAAACCACTTAGATTATAGTCGTTGAAAATTTGTTGACCTGGCCAACCATAAAATTAAGAATAGGAATATAGGATATATATATATATTATATATATATATATATATATATACATACGAAACAAAATCGATCTTCTAATCTGGTTATTATTATAGAAGATTAAAATATAATAACAATGCGACCTTTAAGAAGTGATAGTGACAAATTAATTATAATAAGATTAGGTGGTGTTTTTTGTGGTTTAGTCAATAGTTGATAACTAGATTTTAGACCCGTGTCAAATACACAGGGGTTTAAGACATTATAAAGATAAGATTATTATCAAAATAACATTTAGTTTATGCAATTCATAAAGCCTTATAAATTCAGGTGTGTAAAAGTTTAGTAAAAGGATAATCCGGCGTGTTAAGAATGTATTTAAAATCAAATATACAAAGAATATCAAAGAAAAGATACCTTCAGAGGTTCAGGTGTATTAGATGAACCGAGATTTTCAAGGAAACTCCGTTCAAGAGGTTTAGACTGATCCTCGTGCATTGTTGAGACAAATGGTGAACATATGTTTGGATGCAAGTTAAACTGAACGATAGAACATCAAACTTAATGGAAATTCAGGTGTAAAAGTTTAGTAAAAAATAATCCGGCGTGTTAAGAATGTATTTAAAATCAAATATACAAAGAATATGAAGGAAAATATACCTTCAGAGGTTCAGGTGTATTAGATGAACCGAGATTTTCAAGGAAACTCCGTTCAAGAGGTTTAGACTGATCCTCGTGCATTGTTGAGACAAATGGTGAACATATGTTTGGATGCAAGTTAAACTGAACGATAGAACATCAAACTTAATGGACCAGGTGATGTTTGTAGGAGTACAAAAAAATTATAAGATCCAAGAACCTTAAAAATAACAAAAATATATGATTAAAAGTGTAAATTGATGATGGAAAACAAAAAAGTGTAAATTATACTATGACATGTGCTAATTTAATTAAATTAGAGAAATTGAGATTTGTGATTGGTCAATTGAAGTTAGAAGTTGCCTCGTGTCAAATACACGGATTATTTATGATCGATATACTAAAGATAAAATTAAATATATGTAATCCAAGAAAGATGTGAAAGAACAAACCAATGAATTCAAATATAAAGAATGTAATTAAAATTATGGAAAAACAGACGGTAAATTCAAATATAAACAATGTAATGAAAATCAAAGTAACAGAAACATATCATAAACGACGAAGAAGGGGTATAATTGTTGCGACTATGGATACGCGCATGCATCTTTAATGGAAGGAAAGAAAACATCGACTACTTGCAGAGTGGGTGAAGACTTGATCGTAGGTTTTTGATATTATACGTGTGTTATCAATAATATCTCTCAAGTTATTTAACAAATATTATTGATAATTATGAAAATATAGACTCCCAATTTATTTATTATTCATACTGATAATTATGAAATTATAGACGCTAGCTTCTACCGGATAATTACAAAAGAGATGGCCAAGATTATGATAATTATCTTTTCGGATGGAACAAAATATTTATTGGATAATTTTAACAAATATTTTGATAATTATGAAAATATAGACTCCCAATTTATTTATTATTCATACTGATAATTATGAAATTATAGACTCGCATATTTAACAAATTATTCATATGATAATTATGAAAATATAGACTCCCAATTTATTTATTATTCATACTGATAATTATGAAAATATAGACTCCCAATTTATTTATTATTCATACTGATAATTATGAAAATATAGACTCCCAATTTATTTATTATTCATACTGATAATTATGAAAATATAGACTCCCAATTTATTTATTATTCATACTGATAATTATGAAAATATAGACTCCCAATTTATTTATTATTCATATGATAATTATGAAAATATAGACTCCCAATTTATTTATTATTCATACTGATAATTATGAAAATATAGACTCCCAATTTATTTATTATTCATACTGATAATTATGAAAATATAGACTCCCAATTTATTTATTATTCATATGATAATTATGAAAATATAGACTCCCAATTTATTTATTATTCATACTGATAATTATGAAAATATAGACTCCCAATTTATTTATTATTCATACTGATAATTATGAAAATATAGACTCCCAATTTATTTATTATTCATACTGATAATTATGAAAATATAGACTCCCAATTTATTTATTATTCATACTGATAATTATGAAAATATAGACTCCCAATTTATTTATTATTCATACTGATAATTATGAAAATATAGACTCCCAATTTATTTATTATTCATACTGATAATTATGAAAATATAGACTCCCAATTTATTTATTATTCATATGATAATTATGAAAATATAGACTCCCAATTTATTTATTATTCATACTGATAATTATGAAAATATAGACTCCCAATTTATTTATTATTCATACTGATAATTATGAAAATATAGACTCCCAATTTATTTATTATTCATATGATAATTATGAAAATATAGACTCCCAATTTATTTATTATTCATACTGATAATTATGAAAATATAGACTCCCAATTTATTTATTATTCATACTGATAATTATGAAAATATAGACTCCCAATTTATTTATTATTCATACTGATAATTATGAAAATATAGACTCCCAATTTATTTATTATTCATACTGATAATTATGAAAATATAGACTCCCAATTTATTTATTATTCATACTGATAATTATGAAAATATAGACTCCCAATTTATTTATTATTCATACTGATAATTATGAAAATATAGACTCCCAATTTATTTATTATTCATATGATAATTATGAAAATATAGACTCCCAATTTATATATTATTGATAATTATGAAAATATAGACTCCCAATTTATTTATTATTCATACTGATAATTATGAAATTATAGACGCTAGCTTCTACCGGATAATTAAAATACATATGCCTAAAAAACATTACTGATAATTGTTTTATAAGTCACAAACTGAAATGTTAAAGTGGTTGTGAAATTTATAAAATAACAGAGAATGCGTGAAAGTTAAAAGCATATTGACACAAACAGTTATACACAATATAAACCTAAATAGATGACATGAATTTTCGACCTGGGCTTCATTGTTCCTGAATAAAATGATTCAGCTTAAAAGCTCAAGAAATAAGATTATATTTTTTTAAATAGTTAAATAAATCTAATAACAGCTGACCCATTAATGTATTGTATAATGCTCACATCTTTAGTTACAATCGGTTATTATTAAGGAAAAATGATAAATCATTCTAAAGATTAGCCTAAAAATCTGTTTAAAACTACGAGAACGATACCCGCGCGTTGCGCCGGTGATGGAGGTGCGGCGGTGGTGGTGGCGGAGGGTGGTGGTGGTGGTGGTGGTGGTGGCGGAGGAGATTGGTGGTGGTGGTGGTGGCGGCGGAGATTGGTGGTGGTGGTGGTGGCGCCGGTGAGTAGTGGAAGTTATTGATGTAATGTGGCTATGATGTATGGTATATCATGCATTAGAATGTGTACATTGTTGAAACTTAAAATCAATATTGAAATTTTAAGTTCAATGTTGAAAATTAAAAGTGAATTTGCTTTATAATATAGTATAGATAAGAATGTGACATGTGGTATCCACTAATTCTCTTTTTCAATCTCACCCCTTGAATTTCCACATGTCATCATCTTATGAATTAGGAGGATTTATCATTTCCCATTAAACAATGCATGAAATCTGATTTGAAAATGTAGTTTATTTGACTTGTTGGTATGCAAAACGGGCATGTTCGGTTCAATAGGCGTAGTGTTTGCCCCTTTGCCTATTTGGGGTGTACATGTCTTGTGATAATTACAGAAATCGTCCTTGTCGTGGATCTCTACTTGCAGCTTTCGTCCCTAAGTTTAATAAATTACAGTTTTAGTCCAAAAAACTTTGTTCCGTCAACACTTTTGGTCCTGGGTAGTAAAGTCTGTTTAAAAACCCATCACGTGCCAGCCACGTGATGGGTATTTTCGTCATTTCCCTTCTTCATTTATTACACTTTTAGTCCAAATTTTTTTTCCCCCAGATCTCCATCTTCTTCTCCAAATTTTTTCCCCCCAGATCTCCATCTTCTTCTTTATAATTCTTGGTAAGGAAATAAATGGGTTTAATCCTAAATTGTTTTTCCCCAGATCTCCATCTTCTTCTCCAAATTTTTTTCCCCAGATCTCCATCCTAACTTGTAAATCAGATTATATACCCACATATATATACTACACGAAAATCATGAAAACCGAAAATACATATATAAATCAGACATGAATCGGCCAAGATTAGTGGAGGAATCGTGGGTATAAGTCTCGAAATCATGTTCTCCTTCTTGTTTCACCTTGGATCTCGACTTCCCTTTTCAAATCGGTAAGTCAACACCAGTCAACAGCCGAGTCTCGAAATCTGATTATATATATATATATAATCAGAAGAAAAAAGAATAGACATAGATTGAAGATAACGGAGACAGATTGAGCCCAGATGTTGCCATCGTGACCGAGAATAGCGGCGACAGGGAGTTGGTTACCTTCGATCTAAAACCGCATCAAAGATGGCGGCAACCGACGGTGTAGATGGCCGGAAAAATAAAAAAAATGTTTAGTTATTGGTTGAAATTAACTTGGTCTGAAACCACCGTCTCCGCCACTGCTCCGACTTCCAAATCGAGATGGTTTTCTTGTACGGTTTCTAAAGTGATGAGCATCGTAATGGTATGATATCATGGGGTTTTTTTAGGGGAAATGAAGAAAAAAGGTAAACAAAGAAAGATGTGTATATAAATATAGATGATAATGATATAGATATGTATGTATATACTCGTATATGTCAACAATTAACAAAGGGATTTTTCCCTTTTCTGTCTCGTGAGGTAGCAACAATACAAGTAGTGTTTAGGATGAAGGGGGGTTTTGGGGTTCAAGATCTGGTTTGTTGTTGTTAGATAATGATGGTGGTTTGTTGTTGTTGGGTGTATTGTTATTGTTATTTGGTGGTTAGGAACATGAGTTTGATGGAAGAAAAAGATGAGTTTGATCTAAAAAGAAGATGAAAGAAGAATGAGATGGTGTTTTACATTAATTTTGGTCCTTGTGTCATTAAAAGACGAAATTACCCATCATGTGACTGACACGTGATGACATATTAAACGGACGTTACTACCCAGGACCAAAAGTGTTGACGGAGCAAAGTTTTTTGGACTAAAACTGTAATTTATTAAACTTAGGGACGAAAGCTGCAAGTAGAGGTCCACGACAAGGACGATTTCTGTAATTAACTCTATTTATTAAACCTTTTTTTTTTTTTGAACGGCAGAAATATATTTTATATAAAAAACCTACTAGCAAAATACTAGAGGTCAAGATACAAGAGTACAAAATCTAGTATACAAGAAAAGAAACTACCTAAAGACTATTGAGAATTACAATCAAACTAACCACGAGCTTAAAAAGCAAGTAAAGGATTGTTGATCCAAACGTCCCATCCAATTGTAGTCTTCTTGCGTCTATAACGGAACCAAAAGTAGGAGAGACTGATTATGGTTTCAACTAGTACGTTGTTCCTTCTCGTAGATTGATTAAATACAACATCATTCCTAACTTTCCAAAGCTCCCACCAAATGGTAAATATGATTGTAATGACAATATCCTTAGTAACCTTAGATTTATTCATGTTGTTCACAAACTGAATGAGATCGGCGGGATCAAAGTGAAAAGGAATATCCATATTAAGCCATTTACAAATGGCTTTCCAAACCGTCTTAGCAATATGACAATCTGATATGATATGAAACAACGTTCTCTTTGGAATATCCTCCCCTTTTATTTACCTTTGACGCGTCATTAGCTGAGTATAACGTTCTCTTTGGAATACATGGTTTAATAACTCTTAAAAACAACACCTTTTGTAAGTAATCTTGATTAATCAAACATTAAAATGGATCATGGGGGACGCCTTGAAGTCAATAACAAAATAAATTTATGGGTTTTAAAATTGACTTAAAGTCACAAGTTAAGTGTTTTTTTTTCTTTTTTTTTGACAACTTTTAAATTGAGACTTGCATTTCATCATCTAATAGTGAGTATCTATTTAGACCATGATAATTAGTTATTTTAATATAATTTTGTTAAATTCATCTCTGTATAGACATTTGGAAAGAAAGAAAAAAAAAATGTACAACGTTTTGTTTTCATTAATGCTTAACAAGAGATTGTCTTACAAAAAAGCATTATAAATTAAAATAAGAATAAACTAACTGAGTTCAGGTGGTTGGAGTCTTTGCTTATGAATACAGAGATTAAGGGTTCGATCCTCATGCCCAATAAAACTGGAGATCATTTTTTATCTTTGGTAGAACCTGAAAACAACATTTTTAACTTAGGTTGGGGTAAAAATATCTACATCTCATCCATAGACCTAAACCAGTTAAAATTGACACTAGGTGTTACTTATGAGTATTAAACTAAAAACAATATACATATATCCTGGAACTTAAAACAATTAATACTTCATTGTCGGCCAACATAGTAATAGATAAATTATGATAGCACGGTACCTGCGTAAATGGGGCGGTGTGATGATGATAACGGATGGTGATGGTGGAAGCGGCGTCAAATGGTATAGTAATTTATGTAAAAATGTTTCATTTAAAGGGTAGTAGAAATATTTTATAATATAAAAGACTGATGATGTAATTTAATATTAATGGTTGATGTGATTTAATTCATTAAAGGTAGTATAGTCAATTCGTGTGTTCCAATTCGTAATATAGGGCTATATTTTTTATAAAGTAATATAAATATAGATATCTTTAATCCATTAAAAACAGATCCTTGAAGTAAATTGACTTCTAAAATCGCATGTTCGTTAAAAACAAGACATTTGAGGGAGTAGTTGTTTTTTTTTAATCAAATACATAGTGCTCACTTTATTTGGTATTTGGTTTGATATTTCTTTTCTAATGAGGTCACTGTATTTGATTATTACCTACTTTTTGGTAAAATGTAATATATTGTTACAAACATAAAACAAACTTATGTGAGATGTTTATTATTCATTCTTATCGAACGTTATATACCTCATATTGAAAAAAGCTAATAAGAAACTAAACAATAAAAAAAACGAGTTAATTTCACAGATCGTCCTTGTGGTTTGTCCAAAAATGCAGGTTTCATCTTTTAACTTTTGAAATGACACTAGCAATCCTTTATAGGAGGATAATGGTCACGTTTCGTCTTTATTTAAACGGACGTTTAATAAAGTCGTTAAGTATTATTATGTGTGTTGCGTGTGAGGGCAAATATGTCATTTCAAAGCTAAAGGATCAAATCAGATATTTTTTTGTTATACATAATACATTCATCGATCTTTCTCAGTATCTGTATCTATACTAAAATCTGTATATAATCCATATATGTAATCAAAATCAAAATTTATATCTCACACTTCAAAGAATCCAATAAATCAAAACCAGTAAAAGTCAAAATCCAAACATTCATCTAAATAAAAACCCTTATGACATCAGATCTATATATATATGTGTGTATGTGTGTGTGTGTGTGTGTGTGTGTGTGTGTGTGTGTGTGTGTGTGTGTGTGTGTGTGTGTGTTTACAGATCTTGGAAGAAGATCTTAAAACAAAGCAAACTGGATCTGAAATGTAATTGGATCTGTAATCATACATACACACCTATTTTCAGTTTCTTGATTCACTTCCAAAATCTTTGATTCACCAGTGTACCACCACGCACCAGCACCACCAAGCATCACGCACCACCACAATTTCCGGTGATCGTCGACACCACCCTTCACCCTCCTCTCACCTTTGTTATCATTCTTATATATGTATATATATACATACGTACATATATCTAATTAATCCACACATGAATCGGTTTTGTTTGGTGAAAGTATGAAGGTGGAATCGGGTTGGGATTGGGCGGATGTGGTGGTGGTATGATTAGGGTTCATTGATTTTAGGGCTTTCTTAAGGATGGAAATGGTGATATAAATGTTATTGATTTTTTTTAATCCATCATTTACTCAATTTTTGTGATACTGTTGATTTGGATTCTAACGCAGTTGAGGGACGATGGATACATTAATATAGAAAAGAAGATGAAGATTTTGGATGGATGGATGGATGATAATGATGTTATGGTGTATAAAGTATAGAGTAGAAATATAGATATAGATATATGGTACCATGGTGTAAGTATTTTTAATTTATACGGAGTAAATAATTGAAAAATATTAGTGGTGGTTTTTTGACAAGAATGTACAAAAAGACATTAATGCCTTCACGTGAAAGCCACGTGAGGGGGTTAACGTCCACCAGATAACGTCAGTTTAAATAAAGGACGAAATGTGACCATTATCCTCCTATAAAGGATGTCACTGTCATTTTGAAAGTTAAAGGATGAAACCTGCATTTTTGGTAAAACCATAAGGACGATTTGTGAAATTAACTCTAAAAAAAACGCAATTGAATCCCGAAATAAATGTCTTATTCATTCTTATCCGACATTATATACTTGTCCAACACATGTTTTTATAAACATGGTCCTAATCTTATGCTAATTGGCTTATTTTCTTTTCTTTTTATCTTAGTTTATAATTTATAAATTGATTTATTTCAATTTGCCTACTTGCCCATCCCAATTCCCATTGGCTTGAAGTATTTTTTTTTTTTTAGAACGAAAAAAAAGAAGAATTATTAATAAGTTTACATTTAACATTTTTAGAATTATTGTTTTATACAACGTATGAATCGCCAAAAGCTAGTGGGGGACTGGTCTATCTTATATCTATCGTGTGTTTAATATTTTTGACAAAGAATATTCTGAGATGGTGAAGACTTTGATAGTTTGATGATGTTGAATGATGTGCTTTGTTTTGTCTTTTTTCTTTTTTCTTTTATTTTATAAAGAAGTAGTAGATGGTGGGATACAACATCAATATAGATTATTTTTTTTTTCAATTTTAATTCTAATATTCATTTTTTGTAAAGATTTAATTTTCAAATTTTTTGGAAGTCTACATGTTAAACAAATATTATCTTTGTATCTAGATGTCATGTTTTGCTAAACAATAATTAAACTTTAAAATACATATAAAGTCTATAGAAAACATTTTTTAAACGGGGCGCGTAACACCACCGGAGCAAAAAGGGTACCCCCACCAGCACTATTAGCGGCGACGTCGCCGCTAATAGTGCGGGACCCAACTGACCAATTGATGACTTCAAAGGTGTTTCAGTCAATGGGTCCCGCACTATTAGCGGCGACGTCGCCGCTAATAGTGCGGGACCCAACTGACAATTGTGAATTCAAAGGTGTTGTCAGTTATTGGGTCCCACACTATTAGCGGCGACGTCGCCGCTAATAGTGTACCAAATTTCTTTTAAAACGCGGCTGCCCCCCCTTCTCAGAACCATCTTCTTCCCCAACGAAAAAACGCACAAAAGGTGTAAAAAAAAAAAAATCTCCGGCAATCCACCATTGTTAGTCCATATTCCGGCCCTCAATCCCCTCACCCTCTGAATATCAACAATCCGGCCACCCACGCTTTTGCCCCCGACGAAATTCCGGCCAGGATAATTTTCCGGCGAGTTTTCAGGCGAAAATCCGCCCGGACCAATTTTCAGACGAAGTATTAGCGGCGACTAGCATTAGCGGCGACATTTCCGGCGACCCACTTTTCCGGCGACCCACTTTTCCGACGTTTTCTTTGTATGTTTAACAAGACTCATTTATTTTTATATTGTTGTTATTATTTTTAATATATGTTATTATTAGTTATAAAAATGTTATAGAATTATATTTAGAAATTTTATATATATATATATATATATATATATATATATATATATATATATATATATATATATATATATATATATATATATATATATATATATATATATATATATATATATATATATATATATATATATATATATATATATATATATATATATATATATATATATATATATATATATATATATATATATATATATATATATATATATATATATATATATATATATATATATATATATATATATATATATATATATATATATATATATATATATATATATATATATATATATATATATATATATATATATATATATATATATATATATATATATGTATATATATATATATATATTTATGTATATATATTTATTCTATATTTTTGCTTTGTAGGGAATAGCTCAGGGAGAGCTGCCGCTGCTAACAAGGAACTAGAGCGGGAGTTTCAGAAGACTGGACGACTTATAGCTCTTAGACTTGATGCCGCTGAAAGCAGGTGGCAGACTATCGGTGACACCTCCAAATGGTACAAGAGCTATTTGGGGACATATGTCGCTACCGTCCCGCATACTTACGACTCGTGGGATCAGGTGCCCGCACACATCAGGGATGGACTTATTCCCTGGCTCCAGGTTTAAAACATTTTATTTTATAATTTAAATACGTCATTACAAAATTAGGGTAGATGCTGACTATTACTACAAAATTGCAGAGACGGTTCTACTTGGACCCGTATCTAAATTATGACAACGGTCACCCCTTACGGGTCGCTGTTGAAAACATGATTCGTCAAGATGCCCAAAAGAACTACAGGGATAAAAAAGCAAAATTCAAGGGGAAATGGTTTAGCGACAGAGGTGGGTTAGATAGACTCGGGGAATTCGAAGGTGTTCCGCCGCATGGAATGCCTCAAGATGTCTGGAGGGATCTACTGCATTTCTGGACCAGGGAACACCGGATGCTTGTTGCCCAAAGAAACGCGACTAACAGGCATGGACAAGATAATCTTGTCAGTACTCACGGTCGCCAGTCATACGCTCAGCGTGAATATGAATACGCTGTAAGTTATTATTTTTACGGTTTATTAATAAATATGTATATATATATATATATAGAGAGAGATACACATACATATATATAACTTTTATTAATGTATATACAGCGTAGTAATCAGGGGCAACGGGAGCCCCCGCCTGAGTTCTTTTTGCGGGCCCACACATTACACGATGGGACGGTGCAGGCAAGAGTTCCTCCCATTTATGTAAGTTCTTGTAACTAACTTAAGTTTGTATTTTTTGTAAATTTTTATTAATTAAAACTAACTTTTTTATTTGTTTATGATTTAATGTGGTACAGGACCGGCTTGTTGAATCCCACCAGGCACTTTCCCAACAGCCCAACACCCCGCCGAGTCAGACATTTTTGGAAGCTTTGGGGATCCGGTCGGGACATACCCGCGGGGTTGGGCGTACTGTTAGAGGAACACGAGGACTGAATGTCGACCTCCCACCTATTGTTGACCCTCCTTTGGAGGCCCCAGCTCAGGAGCCGTGGTTTAACGTGGATCAATTCTTCAACCCTCCGAGCCCTTGGGACATCGCCGGGTCTAGTTCCGCCTCATTACCCACACATCGCTTGGATAGTGATAGTGATAGTGATTAGTTTGTAATTTTTATGAACCTCTTTATTTTAAAGTTTTCTATGTATTATGTACATTATGTCTTTATTTTGATTATGTATTATTTTAATTAAAGTTTATATCGGTTAAATAAGATAATAAATAATAAACCGGAAGGTGACGTCAAGGTGGGGCTTCAAGCAATAAAAATAAAAAATTTGTTTTTTTAAGATAATAAATTTTAAAAGAGAAAAATGAAAAATATGCGAAAATTATGATTGGTAGTGATAATTTTATCTAACTAGAAATGAGAAATAAATAACGTGGTGTAGATTTGACGATGATATACGAGAAAAAAAAAATTAAGTTGGATAAGGCTTTAAAATTACATTATTACCAAAATAAGTTTAATTTCTCAATATTATTATGGCCAAATGAATCAAGTTTTTTAATGCCATAACATAATATGAGTTTATTAGTTTAAAGTAAACAATTTAATCAAGTAATTCTATCAATTTTTTTTTATTAAATGATATTTATCTAATGAAAGAGCATTAAAATGATTAACCAACAAACCACCTTGATAGTGGTTATCACCATGGTCTTCTTCTATATTTAGGCTTCCCCGTTCAATTCATGAGAACAAATCACACACCATTATGTCTTTATTTTGATTATGTATTATTTTAATTAAAGTTTATATCGGTTAAATAAGATAATAAATAATGATAAAATTTATATTATTGGAAAACAAATATTTATGTATAAAAACAAAAAATATAACAAAATATTTATTATTGTAATGAATTTAATCATCTATAACAATAGGAGGCCCAGGTGGTATTCTTGGGCAGTTTGCATACATCCATTCTTGAAACGCTTGTTCTCGATGTGCGTACAATGATGCCACTGCACGTGCAGGCGGGGTTGCGTAGTATGACCATTCTGGATTCTTGTAAGCCATTGGGTACTCACCTGTTAATTCCACTGCAACAAAATGACTCTCCTCATTTACGAGAGCAATAGTTATCGGTTGAGCCAACATTAATGATTGGTAGTGATAATTTTATCTAACTAGAAATGAGAAATAAATAACGTGGTGTAGATTTGACGATGATATACGAGAAAAAAAAAATTAAGTTGGATAAGGCTTTAAAATTACATTATTACCAAAATAAGTTTAATTTCTCAATATTATTATGGCCAAATGAATCAAGTTTTTTAATGCCATAACATAATATGAGTTTATTAGTTTAAAGTAAACAATTTAATCAAGTAATTCTATCAATTTTTTTTTATTAAATGATATTTATCTAATGAAAGAGCATTAAAATGATTAACCAACAAACCACCTTGATAGTGGTTATCACCATGGTCTTCTTCTATATTTAGGCTTCCCCGTTCAATTCATGAGAACAAATCACACACCATTATGTCTTTATTTTGATTATGTATTATTTTAATTAAAGTTTATATCGGTTAAATAAGATAATAAATAATGATAAAATTTATATTATTGGAAAACAAATATTTATGTATAAAAACAAAAAATATAACAAAATATTTATTATTGTAATGAATTTAATCATCTATAACAATAGGAGGCCCAGGTGGTATTCTTGGGCAGTTTGCATACATCCATTCTTGAAACGCTTGTTCTCGATGTGCGTACAATGATGCCACTGCACGTGCAGGCGGGGTTGCGTAGTATGACCATTCTGGATTCTTGTAAGCCATTGGGTACTCACCTGTTAATTCCACTGCAACAAAATGACTCTCCTCATTTACGAGAGCAATAGTTATCGGTTGAGCCAACATTAATTGATCCAATCCGTGATGCATCGGGAATACTGTTCGGGCGTCACGTAAACTGATGCAGTTGATTATTATACCTAGCTTATTGGCCAGGAGGATATGGAAAAACACTTTACTCATCCAATGGTCCTTGGGACGCCATTTTTTATAATAAGAGGTTTGCAACGCCTCTAATATGCGTTTGCCCTCGGGCCCATACATTCGCATGTACCCTTCGCGGTCAGATTCAAACTCCTCTAGCATTTGCGTACGAACCCACTCCGAACCGTAATCCTCATCTAGCCCCAAAGCTACCGCGGTAGCTCGAAATCCACAACTACCATCCCCTTTGACATTCTGTGCGCCGACAACGTAAGGTCGAATGTACGTTGGCAGCTCTTCTAGTACCCATGCGATGTTTCGGGACAGTCTGGCGTTAAGCGGTTCCGCAATATACCCAACCCAACTGGTGTCTGACTTTGCCTCTGAATCTGGCTCTGACTTTGACTTGGCATATGGCTGCTCAGATTGGACCGCATATGATTGGGATGGTTCCCCCCAACCATATAAATTTTGGACCCCATAGGATTGGGACGGGTCCCCGAATGTATATATATTCTCAAGACCTGGATATGGGAAGAGGTTTCCGAAAAAGTCTAGATTATCCTTTACCCATTCGGATTGGGTCGTCTCCCCGAATAAGTTCTGTGTCTCGGGGATACGACATGATTGGGACGGCTCGTACATACTGTGTCGCGCACCCTGCGGGTCATCATACCGTGATTTGGTGGGCGCGTACTCACTTTGTCTAGCGGGCTGCACAGGTGGCGGGCTATTCAGATCTGGCACCTCTTCAGTCCTTGGGCGACTGGACTTAGATTTCCGAAGCCCAGGTGGCTTTTTGTTAAGATCGGGCACCTAGACCAATAAAATAAAACAATTACTTAAAATCAATTAGTTTTATAAATTTTATTAAATCACTAATTAAGCTTATGATGTGTTTGGTCTACCTTTGGCGGCTTTTGTTTCGACCCGACCGGTCTTCCACGTGTGCTCTTCTGAACAATGGGATCTTTCACCTGTGACTTACCCGGCTTAAACATATCCTTTATCTTAGACAACCAATGTTTCCGTTGGGCCTTGGGTTGCTCCACCAAGAAAGTTGTAAGATCACCTACGACTTCATGGACATCTTCTACATCGTCTTCCTCTTTTAGACATGTCGATGGTGTTAAGTCAAGCTTTCTCCAAAACGGGTCTATTACATGCGGCTGAATACGAGTCTCTGCATTTTTATATATCAATAAGTATACGACATTATGTTGGTATGATTAAAAAAATATATATTAAAACATACTAACCACGGTGCATGTACTCGGCAATCTTGCAGGCACATGGTAGCCCACAACTATACCGAACCTTGCACCCGCATTTTTTCACATTTTTTTTCAATTGTTTCTCTAAGCGAATGATTTCATCAACCATGATGTCCAAAGCTTTATGTGAAACCGTTCCCAGCAGGGCCTTCATACAGTTGTAGTTATGTTTACCCAGGCGGGTTCCCTTGCTATACCCCAGTTGGCCCCTTATTTCAGTTTCTTGACCGATAATGACAGAATCAACACATTGCAGGATTCTAGTAAATGTACATTTCCCCTTCAGCTCTTCCTTCAGATGGTGGTGCTCGGCCTCGACTCTGTTTGTGGTGTGGTTCTGATAGTTGAGATGTTCATCCACCCAACATGACACAAACTGCTCTCGGTACGGGGACAACCAATTATCGTTGAGGTACTTGTAGACACCTGGATAAGCTCCCAATTTTTTCTTTAACTCCTTCTCGTATGCTTTAAACTCGTCAAGAGTCCGAGATTCATAGACTCTTTTCCACCACACGTTAAGCATAAAGATGTTAACATCTTTCTTCACCCGCAATGCCGGTTCGCAGTGTTTGGTTATGTTTTGCCATATGTGGTACCTACACAACAGGTGTTTCGCTTGCGGCATAACAACCTTCAATGCTCTCATCAGGGCCAGCTCCCTGTCAGTTAAAACCACACGAACAGTTAAGCCTTCAACAAGGGTGGACTTCAGACATTGTAACACCCATTTATAATTCGCCTCCTGCTCGTTTACGATAAAAGCATATGCTAAACTGAAGGTCCGGCCCGTTGAAGTGACGCCGACAATCTCAACAAGCGGCATGTTGTACACGTTGGTTTTGTACGTGGAGTCTATTTCAATAACCCAGGGAAATGCGCGCCATAGGGTCATTGATGTTGGATGCATGAAAAAGAGATTCTCCAACCGTCCATTTTTACTATTTGTAGTAAACTGGTAAAAGTAATTTTTCTCTTGCATCAGTGAGAACATAACCTGCGACAGGTGAACAAGATATAGTAAATATGTCACTTCCAACAACGGAGTACGTAATCACTAATATGATGTTTGTACCTGCATTGGAGTATGTCCTGCATGGCCCGCCCTCCGTCTCGATTTCAGAAAGTTGGTAATGTCTCCTCTTCGAGTCAGGTTTCCTGGAAATTCATTTTTCAGGTTAACCAGGATCTGGCGTGGGAACATACCGCGATCAGATAGGTTTCCCACATATTGCTTTTCTTCTTCCGTCATCCGTCTCGCGTATGCATTCCCCTGCAGATCGGTAGCTGGATCATGATTGTGTTTCCAGTCCTTGACAGTTACCCTCCAACCACCATCATACCCGGGGCGGCCTTCCAAATTAAAGGGACACCCTATCTTGTTGGACCGTTTGGGTGGCCCAGTTAACCTTTTATCGCGTGGTCCACCGTGGTGACATATTAGTGTCACCTTATTGACCACCTTTAACGAGTTTTTGTTCGACCGCCGTGTGACTAGAACATAACCCAACTCCAGTGCTGTTCTTTTAGCCCACTCCGTCAATTCTTCGACGGAATCAAACACCTCCTCGGTTTCTAAGTCTCCAGGTTCGCAGTCAAATTGACCGTCTGCATCAGGTGACTCAAACTCATCATCGGGCACTTCAATACGTACGTTTTCTGGGTCTGCCCAAATAGCCTCAAAACTATCCATCTTAAACAAAAATGCGAAAGAAAATTGTGATTCTGTTTGTTATCGAAATGAAGAAAGAAAATAGAACATGTACTTTGAATGCCAAACGAAATACAGATTTATATGATCGGCAGTCATGGGTCCAAGGATGACGAGGTGCCACGTGGCACGTATTAGCGGCGACGTCGCCGCTAATACGTGATACGTGGCACCTCGGGTTCAGTAATGCTGTCAAGACTGAACACGAGGTGCCACGTGGCACGTATTAGCGGCGACGTCGCCGCTAATACGTGATACGTGGCACCTCGTGTTCAGTAATGCTGTCAAGATTGTCGAGGTGCCACGTGGCACGTATTAGCGGCGACGTCGCCGCTAATACGTGTTACGTGGTACCTCGGGAACGTGCTTCGTCAGTCATGGTTCCAAAGTTTGTCGGGTCCCACCATTAGCGGCGACGTCGCCGCTAATACCCTGGTGGGGTTGCCCTTTTACTGGTGGGGTTACCCTGTGCCTTTTTAAATTGATTTCAATATTATAAAAAAATATTAACATCCGTGTTTATTTTCCTAGGTAAACATTCCTGAACTTTATCCATTCTTTCATTTACTTTTTCTTTAGTTGTTTCTCGTTAAGTCCCAGTGTTTGTTTCACATGATCATGACCAATTTAATGGTTATTTTTACTAAAAAAATGTTTTTCAAAATAGTTACTGTATTAATAGTAACAAAATAATAAAAAACTAGATGATAAAAAAAGTGAGTTAAGTAATATTTGGTCCTAAGTTTGTTGAAGTGAAATATTTTATAAGGAATAAACTTATACAATATGTTTTTACCCTTTTGATTTCAATCATATAGTTAAATGTTAATATATCTTTTTAAAATATTATGAGAGGTATGGGCATTAACAGTCAGTTGAAAGGGGAGGTGGGAAATGACCAAGAAATTATGTTTTGGCTTGACAACTAGATTTGTAACGAGCCTCTAAAAACGAAATGCCCTTATTTCTTCATGTTGGAGAAGAATAAAAAGGCTGAAGTGGTTGATTGTTTTAGCTCGGATAGTGGACGGTTAAACTATATGGGAGTGGGCAAGGAAACCTTCCAAAGTCGAGGAAGTCAGGGAAATGGATACTATGGTCAGAATGCTTGAAGGGGTTGACATCGGGTCTGAATTTTTTTTTGAAACGGGCATATTTGGCGGGTGTTTTGTCAAATAAGTTTTGGTGAATTTTTTTGTGTGGAATAGGGTAAACCGGTATTGGGAATACCGGTTTCAGAAAAATGGGTCGAACCCGGTATTCCCAAAACCGGGTTCAAAAAGTAATCTCGAACCCGGTAATACCAATACCGGTTTCACAGTGTACAGGCCCTTTTGCAGTACGATGTGACGGCTACAGTGGTCGACGGCTCAAATCACGAGACCGGGTTTGGGATCCCCGGTCTCAAATCGTGTATATATATATATGTGATGAACACTTTTTGTACTATATTCTCCTACTTTTTGCAGACATATCATGGGTCAAGGAAAAATTTGTGAGTGATAAGGAAAAATCATGATTTTTCTTGTGGTTCTTTACTGGTCAAACATAGGTGAAAGACTGAAAGAGAAGTATACTTGTGAGAGATAAGGAAAATTTGTACGGATGGGAGATTTAGAGACTGAAAGAGAAGTATACATATCACATAAGTCCGATGATCATTTTTTCCTTTTTAAGTTTTCCGGTGAGAAAAGGGATAAAAGGAAGAAAGAAGAGAGACAGAAAGTTATGTATATATATAATAATATAGTATAAAAGCGGAACCACTCACTTGTCACATCGCCTTGTACTTGGTCAAAACGTGTCACTGTAGTATGTCAGAAAGCCTTCGAAACCGGGGATGCTAATACCGGTGTCAAAATGCCTTTTTTGAACCCGGTTTTGGTAATACCGGGTTCGACCCATTTTTTTGAAACCGGTATTCCCAATACCGGTTTACCCTATTCCACAATATTTTTTTTTGCCAAAACTTGTTTGACAAAACACCCGCCAAATACGTCCGTTTCAAAAAAAATTTCCATCGGGTCTAGACCAGACAAGTAGGTTTGGACGGGTGATAAGGAAAAGACTTTGATTGTACGGGATGTGAATCTTATCAGTGACAAAGACTTTAGCAGCAAGTTCGTGTTCGAATAATGTAAATAGTTATGAGGAAATGCAATATTTTTATGTGGAGGGCGATTATGGACGAAATCCTCACCATGGCCGCACTTCAGGTACGTAAGTGTTTGGCTAGCGATACTTCATGTGTTTTCTATGGGAAAGTGATAGAAATGGTGGAGCATCTATTTTGTGAATGTGGCATGGCTGCAAAGATTTGACAGTTTCTTTGTGACTGGTGCAACACGACTCTTTTTTATGTTTTCGACGTTAAAGATCTTCTGGTATTTCATGAGCAATAGAGAAAAAGTGAGGTCGAGAAATTGGCCATCAAAGGCATCATTATGGTGAGCTGTCGGGGTATTTGGAAGGTTAGAAACGAAATCAAATTTTGTAATATCGATGGAAATGAGAAGGGAATCATCCAAAATATCGAGTCCTTAGGGTATTTATGGTATCGGAAGAGAACTAAATATTATAGCCTCTGTTGGCTTGATTGGTGTAATATTAAGTTATCGTAAGTCTTTGTATATATATATATATATACCGCCGCTGATGCCGAGGCGAGAACTAATAGAATTTAACTTTAAATATATATATATATATATAGGGGTGAGATAAATTGAGTCCAGCTTAATTTGAGTCCAAAAAGGGTCCATGTAACTTACACATGTGTAAGTCGTGGTGGCGGTGGTCGCCGTCGCCGGAAAATCATGGTGGTGGTCGGAGATGATGGTGGTGGTGGTAGGAGGTGGTTGGAATTTGAGGAGATGGAAGAAAATCAATGGACTCAAATTGGACTCAAAATAAGCTGGGCTCATTTTATCTTTTCCCTATATATATATATATATATATATATATATATATATATATAATAGATATTAATGTGAATGACTAAATATAACTATATGATGCTAGAAACATATTAACCATCCCAAGTTAATAATAATAATGCAGAGATCATGAGTTTTTATGTGACGAAAAGTTAAAGTTACAGGTCTCGACCTATAGAGTTTTCTCTCACATATAACGAATTATCCTCCGAAGAATAATCTCTGAATCATGTATTCGAGGAATGAAAATGATCGAACGGGCTAATATTAGTGGCGGAGTCAGAATTATCATCTTGGGTCGTCGAACAATTTTTATGATGCTAACAAGAATAAAATTAAACTATAAAAATAAATTACATTAATATGAAGTTGTCAATTACCTTTAAAAATGAAAAAATAAATAAATCAAAATAGTATAAATATATAGAATTTACTATATAACAAGGAGCATGGTTATGAACAGTAAAACGGCTTTTATTTGGATTTTGTTTATTTTTAATTTGCTTCATTCATATTTTCTATAACGGTTTTCTTTGCTTTGTTTTAGATTCTTTTAAAAAATATTTTATGTATTTAATATGACAAAGTTTTAACTAGAGTTATTTTATTGTTTTTTTATGTTTTTTTTACATTTATTTTTTACGCCTCACCATGTATTACCGTTCGGATTTTACCACGTCGCAACCTTTTTTGGTTTTTTTTACGCAGCTGCCTGCCAGTCTGCTTATTTTTTTTAATTAAATAAAACATATGTGTTTAATATGTCAAACTTTTAAGCGCTTTATCATATTGCTTTTATTGAAGGTTGTTTTAGATTTCGTCTATTTTTATTTTTGATTTGGCTCATCCATATTTTTATAATGGTTTGTTTTTTAGATTCTTTAAAGAATAAATTTATGTATCTTATATGACAAAGTTATAAGTAGGGTTTTAATGGGTTTTTTTACATTTCATTTTTAAGTCTCACCTATATTACCGTTCGGCTTTTACCACATCGCATCCCTTTTTGATTTCTCTTTTGAGTTTTATTCTTGGTTTTCGTATAGTTTCTTTTATGTTATCTTGGTACCTTTTTTTGTTTTTTCTACAACACTACAAACTTTTGAATGCGATTGCAATATTTCTTTTAAATAAATATATATTTAACGTGTCAAATTTTTTAGCTAACACAACAACAATAACAAAACATTTCTATGACGGAGAAGATTGTAGTATTGTGGTAATGACCTTAAAAAAAAGAATAGATAACGTTCCCGATGTCGCCCAATGGGCGGCGTGATCCCCTAGTTATATATAGACAATATGAGATTGTTATGCTAATATGGTTTATGTCCATTTTGTCCTTAAAAAATAAAATAAAATTGGGTCACTTGTAAACCATACTTGTCTTGGGTGGAGAACGTTATCCTAAAATCTACCAAAAGGTACAAATGGGAAATCCGCAATGTGACAACTGAGAATGGCATCATCCTCTATACTACCATTCTCATTCACGCCGGTCACCGGAAATACTAAACGCCGGCAGCAGCAGCTCATTCATGCTTCCGCCGACCGTCAGGCTTTATTCAACCGCATTGCTCCTGTTTACGATAACGTAATCAATATTCTCCATCTTTTTTTTGGTATCTTTATTCCAATTTTTTCATATAAGATATATTATAATATAACAATTTATATATTTGTGCGCAACAGTTGAATGATGTGTTGAGTTTGGGACAACATAGGATATGGAAACGAATGGCAGTTGATTGGAGTGGGTAACCACTTTTTATTTTTCTATTTACAATTTTTTATTTATTTAATGCAAATGTTAGTTGTAACTATTTAGTTGTTACTAAGTCAGTAATTAAACGTCATGGCCCGGATTTGAACCCAGGACCTTCAAAGAGGCCTCCGGTCTTCATTTTGTATTCACATTTCTATTTTGTTTGTATCGAAATAATTGCATACTTTTAGTTAATCATTCTAAGCTATATGATAACAACATACTTTCAGGTTTGTAGTCGAGGTGATTATTGAACTTTTGTATTTTGTTCAGTATATATCGTCATTATGCTAACGGCTACGGGTTGAATATCTAACGTTTAATTATGTGGTAGTTTTTAAAAAAAAATTCTTTTTAAGCTTAGTCTGTATAGGACAAAACCGTCAGAAGTATGAAAGTTCAATGGTTGACGAGCGAAAGCTTAATTTTTGTCATTTTAAGAGTGAATATTCAGTTTTCGAAAAAATCAGGGACTAAAGCTCATATTAGTGCCCGATTCATTGTATTTATGGAATGGAGGACAAGAGAAGTTATTTGTTATCATGTATCATCGAATCTGAATGCATGTGTTAATTTGTGTGTTTAGGGCGAAAGAAGGGAGTAATGTGTTGGATTTGTGTTGTGGAAGTGGGGATTTGGCATTTCTCTTGTCTCAAAAGGTTGGACTTAATGGTCAGGTTGGTTTTTCATTCTCCCCCCTTCTCTGATGCATTTATATACATTGGTAATCTCCTTCTTTTATCTATAGTCGAATGTCATAGTCGGTGTATGAATTATGATACTAATGAATCTTGCTGCCTGATCTCATAATAAATTTTAGGCTACTCCACCAGCATAAATAGAATCCATAAATACCATTTTGCTCTTTATCACTAAAAATATATAGCCAGGTTTCCCGACCAGTCACATTTTCGATCCAAAGGTACCTTTGTGCTTGTTAGCGATCTTTAACAGGACACATGAATCCCCTGTAGTTAGTTTATCTTGAACAGCCTTATATTCCTGCTTTATGCAGTATCATTCCTTCTATCATTATCCTACTCAACACAAAAAAGAAACATACTTTTTATTGTAATTTAATAAATCATGGTATATTTCCTAAAATGGACCAAAGAAAACCTGGCAATCATCTAAATATAATGAGAAAATATTGCATTCCCTAGGGGTATGATAGTATATCTCAGTTTTTGCCTATTCATCCTTCTACCCCCTTTGGATATATCAAAAACTAGCTGATGACTACAGGGGAGTGGTTGACTGCAGTCCCCGAGTTCAGATTAGCAAGCCAAAAATATTTTGATCAGTTTTGACTCCTTTATTCATTTGATAATGTTCAATTGAACCTAACGGTCCAATTTTAAAATTTCAAATATTATTTCTCATTGTTAGTGTATAATGTTTTTTTTATTTTCATTATTTTGGGGGAAGACTTAAGATCTTCTGCTCAGAAGTGCGCGTGGGTTCGTACCCCAGAGCCACCAGCTTCTTATTGTTAAAACATTATTTTAGCTGTTAGCATCTTATATTTTTAATATTTTTATTTTAAAGTTTTATTATGATCCCAATATCTTCACTGATTGACAACATTCAGGTTATTGGCCTTGACTTCTCAAGTGACCAACTAGCTGTAGCTTCTTCTCGACAGCAATTACTCTCAAAAATCTGCAACCGCAACCTTAAGTGAGCATTGGTATATTTAGCTCTTGTTTGAGTAAACTTTGTATTGGTGATTGCGTATTTGTATTAAAGATGACATTTTGACCCAATTACTCATGAATGGGTCGATTTTGGCTAATGGCCAGTAAAGGCTCAAAGTATGTATTCAATGTGTAAAACCTTCTAAATCATTTTCTTAAGAATTTAGATTATTTCTGAAATGATATAGTTTTTGGAGTCATCTTTTACACTTGTACAAAAGCAAAATTTTGATCTATAGTTTTTCTGACCCATACCAATACATTACCAGTTTGGACCCGTCACCCAATCACATTTTTTGCCACCTCTGACTTGTATGGTTTACACTCATCACTGTTGGTGATTTTGTAATGTGTTGTAGGTGGGTGGAGGGCGATGCACTTGATCTGCCATTTTCTGACTGTTATTTCGATGCACTTACCATGGGTTATGGGCTAAGGAATGTAATCGACAAACGTAAGGCAATTAATGAGGTGTATCGAGTTTTGAAACCTGGGGCTAAAGCATCAATCCTTGACTTCAACAAAAGCAGTGACGAATTTACGACATCTATTCAGGTTTGTCTCAAATTGCAAATGTCCGACTCTTTTGCCCATCCCATAAAAATCACAACAGTTCGACTTATAAACTTCCCATATAACTGCCTGAAACTGCATGTTGATATTAATTTGGGAAATGAACTAGTTGTGTGTCTAATTCCATAATGAGGCAGATTAAGTTTCAACTGGTCATTTTGCTTCCTATTATGCAAAGTTGAATTGTTTGGGAGCTCTGTGGCAGGGCTGGATGATAGATAATATAGTTGTGCCTGTAGCTGCTGCTTATGGTCTTTCAGATGAGTATCAATATCTGAAGAGCTCAATTCAAGAGTTTTTAACAGGTTGGATTCTTATTGTTCTAAACTCTGGCGATCCGCTTGTATTTTTAAAAGGGGTTAACAACACATAAGTTAGAGGTGGCAATATCAATACATTATATGAAAACAGATCACTTCAGGCAGGATTTTATTGATAAAAGTTCAAATGTACAAATAGAACAAAAAAAAAGGTATATAGACGGCAGGTCAAATGGATTGCAATTCACTAAAGTGTATTCAGATGCTCACAAGTGCCACAACTTTTCAACTTATCATGTATATAATACAAAAGATTTTGTAATTATATTTATGCTTTAATCACTCACCAGAAAGACAAATTTGACCCATATATGCTATAAGATAGTTAGGTTTTAGTCAATTGTATCGTTTCAGATATTGGCTTCCTCTTATGCTATATCTACAGTAACCACAAAATGAAAATGTTGAATGACCAAGAAGACTAAGATCTAGACTCGAACTTTGTCATATTTTTTATATCTACATGTGTGCTTGCTTGCTAATAACTCTGTTACTAATAGGTGATGAGTTGGAGCATCTTGCTTTGGAAGCAGGATTTTCAAGTGCAAAACATTTTGAAGTCGGTGGAGGACTCATGGGCAACTTGGTTGCTACACGATAAATCAAGCTTGAAAATATGCCCTTACAACCATTTCAACCATATGAGCTTCGAAATGATAAACCGTTTTTATATTACTTCATGCATTGAAATTTAGTATTTGATAAACTTTTTATATGCATTTTCCCTTGTTTAAGAAATGTACAATATATAGCTCTGGAATTGCAGGAAACCATCTTACTCTTGAAATTGCAGGACGTTCTGCATTTTTGATCCTGGGACAATATTAAGGTCAATATACCCTGTTTCTTTCATGGAAAAGTAAAATATAAATAGTAACTAATTTCGAACAAAGTTGATCATTGGGGCTACAAATGATTGAATGAATGAATCAAGACTAACTAGAAAACAATTACTTCATGATAAAAAAAAATAATTGGTAAACCTATGATATTTAAAGAGATGAATCCAAATAGATCCCAAATGATAAATCATCTAACTGAAGAAAAATTTCGATGTGTATGGCACTACCTGAAGTACATTGAGCTTCCAAACCATATGATAGAAAATCGAATGACCCAAATGAGAAAGTGAATGCTTGCTTGATGATTAGCACCCTTTTTGGAATAGCCAACCCAGATGTCAATATACCGAGAATAGCTGTAGCTTGGCTATATTGTGTAGTTTGTTGTAATGAGAACCTTCATCACCAGAGGTACCAGTAGACTTGACCGACCTTGTTGCTAAGCTTAGTTGTCCAGTTTACAGTCAAGTTGGTAGCATTCAAGAATCTGGCTTCCCAAATGCTTAGGGGAGTGGCTCACGAGATCTAGTTATGTGATGAACTGATGGTTATCTTGGGTAGAAATGGCTGCCGGAAACTGTAGCAATTGATGAAGAATCATCCCCATGACTATAACCCAGTAACGTTTGTGTCATGCTGAGCTCCATCGTTTCCTCATCTGTAAAAGGGGGATGGATTAGAGGGGACTGGTAAAGGTTCATCATCTTTTGCTAACATTCGTAGTGCCATTGACATGGATGGTCTTAAAGATGGAGCTCCTTGAACGCAAAGAAGTCCTACGTGTACCACTCTTTTTACATCTTTCATGAAATGGATGTTAGGATAAATATGCATCATCAGGTTTGGGTCGAAGATTTCCTCCTCTGTCCCTTGCTTGAAATGCTTCCATACCTGTTCATCCATGAACAATTGCAATATTTGACTAGGTTTATAATGTCTAAAATATCCTTTTCTAAGGAAATATGCCATTGTAACTTGACATTTATCTGAAAATGAAAAGGTGTCTTAGAGTATGAGGCGCTATATGTATACTTACAATAGACACTAAGCTGTCAGTATATTCTGTCTTTTTGCTTTTGTTGTTTTCCATTCCAGTGATGATCTCCAACAGTAGCACACCAAAGCTATAGACATCGACCTTTTCGGTTAAATGACCATGGGCTAGGTACTCTGGAGCAATGTACCCACTGGCGCAATCCAAAAAGCACACAGATAAGCTAGCTTACTGTATTACTGTGTTATTTAATTATAGATGAATAAGTTGGCCCAAAAAAGATGATATCATCTAAGTGGAAATTATTTTGTATCAATTTATCTTCCGAGTCTCCCTCTCTCTTTTAACACGTGCGCAGATAACTTGGCGATCCGTCTTTACATAAAGTATCTTTAGCAGTATAATTTTGTATTTACAATATATGTAAGAATTTGGCGAATCAATGCCAGCTTTACATCCAGTTTTTGGTTCTTTATAGTTCATAGACATATAACAATGCTAGGTAGAAAAAGTTCACCAAATCAAGGTACTTACAGTGTCCCTGCAATGGCGGTGCTTACGTGGCTCCGATCTTCTTGAAAAGACCTGGCCAACCCAAAATCAGCTACTTTGGGACGAAACCTCAGGTCTAACAGGATATTAGAAGCTTTGATGTCCCTGTGGATAATCCGGTTAATGGGATTTTCATGAAGGTACACCACGCCTTCTGGTATACCAATAATAATCCCAAATCTCTTCTCCCAGCTTAATTCCCTGCCTTTTGTTTCATCTGTAGAAGTTCGCATTTTCATAATTACTTCTCAGGTAATCAATCTTCATGATTTCAAAAAGTGAAAATCATTAAAAAAAAATTAAGTTACCAAAAATAAAGCGGTCAAGGCTCATGTTAGGTAGATATTCATATATCAGAATGCTTTCAGGCCCTGAACAGTTGCATCCCAACAGCCTGACCAGATTCTTGTGTTGAACACTGTTAATCATGTTAACTTCATTGTAGAAATCTGCTGCTCTGAATTTGTTATTTAAGAAGAGCCTCTTCACAGCTATTTCCGTCCATCTGAAAGAACCCCCTGAATGAAATTAATAATTTGTGTAAGTTGTATAAAGGCGTCTACAAGATTACAGCAAAGCTAAAACCTTCATGCTACTAGTAAGTTTCTCTGAAGAGGCTTGACATACACTGATAGACGACGACCTTAGATGTGGTAATTTCAACTTCTGTGCTTATTCGTTAGTTAATTTTGGTCATACCTTATTTCTAACGGGCCAAGTGGATAACTTAAAAGAGTTGCTTAACAGATAATAGGACAAACTGGTAAAATGGGTTATAAGTCATCTAAAGTGTAACCTTAATGCATAAATACACTCTAAATCATTTTTATTTAAAAAAGGTAGATGATTACTGATAGTTTGTGATTCTTGAAATCATATATGACACTAACATTTTAAGAAATTTAGAAGTTTTGATTAAAAGTGTTTCAGGTCACTCCACCTGCTCCGACCTGTCTAACTTAATCTGTTATGAACTGCTATCCAACCCGTCCATTTTGCCAACTCCAGATGATCTAATTATTGTGGTTTTACTAAAAGGCACCTTGTAGACAGTCCCAAATCCTCCTTGCCCGAGCTTATTGGACTCATCCCAATATCCTGTTGCTTTCTCGATAGTGGAGTATTTGAAATTTAAGCTACTATCTGTAAGAATCTTAGCTAGTTCTTCGGCATCATAAGAAGCTGAAACATGAAGCAGCTGTTAGTTTGTTTGTATTCACACTAAATATCGTGTTTATTGTTACTAAAGTTTTAACAAGTCCACAAACATGCTCTGGGCTTGCCATTCCAAAACATTGTACAATTCGTTATACCTTTTCTCCTTTGATGTATATATCTTCGTTTTCTGATATATAAGATGCTCATTAAAGCAAGTATTAAAACCACCACAGAACTAATAACAGAGACAATGATAGCTGTTATTTTCCCTGCAAAAGACATGATTACAACATGATTAAAGATATGTAGAAAGCTTGTAAGTCAATAAATTGTGTGATCTCGACATCTCATAGAAAGCTTGGATTACTATTTTATATGATCTTAGTGAGTCCATAATTTTTGCAGGCTTTTTTTTAGTTATCAGTTAGCAATCTGGGAAAGAAATTATATAAAAAATGAGCAAGTCTATATTTCGATAACTTTGCGGCCCTGTTCTTTTTTTACTTAATAAACTTAATAATTAAGAACTTAATGCATTCAGTCAAATTTCATATTCTTTTTTTGACTTAATGAACAAAAATAACCGTCAATTACCTATTTTTTACTTGATGCATACAGACATTCAGCCACTTAATACATTCAGCACTTAATAACTGAAAAAAAGAACGGATCATTACCTTTGTTACTAGAGCTGCTTGTGGTTGATATAGGATTAAGAAAATTGGTATCAGAATACCTCATGAAACATCCAGTGTTCAATGCCCGTCCCTCTGACCATGGCAAACATTTTGTGATTGATGCAGATGCATTCATCAAACATGCCCTACAAGATTCCGGGCTCAAAGTATTCCAACATTGGGCCAGCACATAAACTGAATCATTAGAACCAGTTGTGATCATCTCTTCCCTAGCAAAGTAGTTACTGCTTCTTAATGCATTAGTTGCAGCATTCATCACTGTCTGGTTTGTCAACTCTTGAAACACGGTACTCTTCCTTGTCATATTCCCGCAAACAACGTTATCTTTGGGTCCTGTATACTCCTCGAAAAAACTATAGTTTTGGAGTCGCATAAAGCAACCATCAACATAAATTCGACTCCCAGTTTTTGGATAGCAATTAGGAAGAACAACACGCATTTGGCCATAGCATAGTTGACATTCTTGTAAAGAGAGATCACCGTAGCATTGGACAAGGCCATAGTTTCTGCCAAGACCAGTCCCTGCAGTTGTTGACGCATTAAACGTAGTTTGTAATTGGGCAGCAAGTGTTCTCATTACGCTGACAAAGTTCTGAACAAACGCTGGTTTATCATTAATTCCGTCATCACAATACATGTTGATGACTTGGACTCTGGCATCACCTTGTGATCTATATACTAGTAGTTGAATTATGATTAAAGCAATGAAAAACGCGGGTGTATTTGCTGATTTCCACATCATCTAGAGCATCGGACTTGTCGTCGAATAAGTTTTGTTTAGCTGGAAATGCTGATGGAACCAAATTGCAATTTTTAGTAACTTGCAGTTTCGATTTTTCATTAAAAATTAAGAAATAAAAAAGAAAAGTAAAATGTGATACAATGGAAACGTAATAAGGCCAAACTTGTTAGTTTAATCGTTTTCAAAGATTATTATTTCATTCATACCAAAGAAGACTAGAAACAAAATCAAGGCAAAGTTGAAGACGCAAACAAATCATATAATTGCTTTTTAGATTTTTGAAAACAAATAAAGTTTCGTAGAGCAATTACTTTATAATCTCCTTCTTTTTTTTCCTTTTTTTTTTTAAAAAATTTTTTTTATATAAGTTTGAAGGGTATACTATTATTCCTACAACCATTAAAACTTTAAAGGTTAAAGTTCACAACTGTTAGTGTCATTATATCTATAATAGTAGATATAAAGTGAAGATAACTTGTCTTGAATTTTTCATGACAAAGACCCCAACCACCATTGAAGTTATCATGAAACCTATGATTTTCCATTATAGTAAATTAGTAATTAATCAACAGCTTATGTGCTGTCATTTAACAATTCATATGTCAACTTAATTAAAATTAAAACCAGAATACATTCTACACCATATACTGATATACATACCATATGTATATACGTACCTATGTAATTGGCAACGGTGGATGATTTTTCAAAAAAGTTTTAATTATAGTGTCTATAAAATTCGTAAACTTCATTCGGTACATGTCTCAAAAAGTGATGATGGCTAACAGCAGGCTTCTCCGACCACCGGTTCTAGATTGTCTTATATAAAAATTGTGTTTAACATTATTACTAAAATATTTAAAAATAGAAATGATTATGTAAACTAATACACTATAGTAATAATATATAAAGGTTAATGATAACGTTAAAAATTAAACCACTTAGAATTATATAAAGTCTTCAACTACCTCTACCAATATTCAAAAGTTGTTGGGTCCATGACTACGTGGTGTAATGTAGCATTCAATATATGCATTCCATTTTTTATTTTTAATTTTCTGAAGCTAGCTTTCCATTTATCGATTTATATAAAAGGAAGATTATATTATCTTCTGAGTTTGTAAAAATTTCAGACTTATAAGTTTGATACAACCAAAATATATGTGTTAATGTAATACTGTATCATTTTCCAATTTTGTTTAAAGCATATAAAAAACTCAATGATGAGTCAACAAGTAGCAACGAAACATTATTAGTTAGATTAAACTATAAGCAAATGAAAAACAACTCTGGCTAGTATAAACAATAGCTAGCTAATAGATGATCAGCAGCCGGTGGAGGAGCTTGGGGGCCGAAAGTCACAAGACCATAAATATTACTAACAAAAATAATCAGGGAAGCCAAAAGGCGCAAGACTCAAAAATAATTTTTCAAACAAATTACAGATAAAACTAAACGGAAAAAATGTGTGTGTGTGGGTGGGGGCATGATAAAAACTAATATATATAGAGGAAAACAAATATTAAGACAACATACGTACCTTTTGGCTATTATGAAATATGTTTGTAGGAAAGTTAATAATAGAATTATGGTTTCTCTTCTTGAAATTGTGATGGTGAGAGGGGTGTGTTATAAGTAGGTGAGGGGATTATTTTTATGTATAGAATTGTATGCATAGACTATGTCAAGGATATAAGAGGAGGAAATTGAAATGGAGTTAACTAGTGACGTTAATGGAGAGTGTGAAATGGGTGACAATTCATAAAGTCGTTTTAGAATTTGAGCGGGATCATCTTAAACGGCATAAAAAAATATTAGAAAATGTTAAGTCGTTGTTCTTCCTCTGCTCCACGAATTACACGCCGCCAATCCCAATTCCATGTTGTTCCATTAAGCCCGTCACTAATGACGCAATCCTTAAAACCTGCCAAAGCGAACAACTGTTATATCGAGTTGCAAATTTTTCTCTCTCAAGCCAATGTTCTTTCCAGGAATTTGTCTTGTTACCGTTCTCGATTTGCTTTTCATAACGAACTTGAAACGCGGAGCCCGAGCGTCCGGCGAGCGAGTGGTTAGTGGCCAATAGCGCCCTAGTTGATGGCATTCCTCTCTGCGGCTGGCACTCGAGGAACCACGGGGCACTCCATACAGAGCAAACAAGTCTTAGGGATGAGACGCCCGCGCAAGGACCTCAATTCTCATTAGGAGGTCGAACCAAGGACCTATGGAAGTCGGGGCTAGCCCGTCCCCATGGGCAACGCAACAGTGTCCTGAGGGAGGAGTTTAGAGGCCTTATAGTAGCACGGACTTCTTTTTCTTTCTAGGTCATGCGAAGGGGGCCAGTCCAAGATCGTACTGTTCCTCTACAAAGACAACAGACGCTCTCAACGGCTAGGCGCCACTTTCTTTCTGAGTTATTCCAGCTTCCGCTGATTCTTCAACATCAGTCGGTTCGGACCTCCACTTAGTTTCACCCAAGCTTCATCCTGGTCATGGATAGATCACCCAGGTTCGGGTCCATAAGCAGTGACAATTGCCCTCTGAAGACTCGCTTTCGCTACGGCTCCGGTGGGTTCCCTTAACCAGGTTTAGTATCCCGGAGTGTAAGTAACTTTGCAACTTTTTCTATTGTATGTATGTATCAAAAATTTTGTACAGTATATGTAGGTATTTCGCTAAATTGAACACTTCATGTAAAAGTTTTACGTTGACCAATCAAAAACTTCTACGTGGACAACTCATATGGTTGCCACGTATACATTTTTACATTAAACGTTCAATTTAGCGAGATACTTACATATATTGTTCAAAATTTTTGATGCATACACACAATAGAAAAAGTTGCAAAGTTACTTACACTCCAGGATACTTAACCCTTTAATTTTGATCAGAAGAACTTGTTTGCAACTGCTTTTCATAATACTATCAGTAGGGAAATTGACCATGGATTGAACCTCAAGAAATGTACAACAAATCTTCGACCAAATTGTGTTACTGTTTGATTTAAAAGATAACACGGAGTCGGCCCCATGGATTGCATTGATAACCTTTACCCAGATGGAATTTGGGTTTTAGTTCACGCAAATGCAGCGAGAACAAATATGCTTTAGTTATAAATTTTTATAAATGTGCCGGTATCCATTAATATTTGGCAAGGAGGTGTTTTTTCCCCCTTTCTAACACTGAGTTACTATTTAGTAGTTAACGGTTAGCATTCGAGACATTACAGTGACGTCCAATTGAGCCATATGCGGAGCTCGAACCACGTATGTCTCGGATGAAACCCAGGACTCTCAAAAACCCCCTAATAATCCACTCTTACAAATGTAGGAAGTAGAATTCGAACCCTGATGGATTTCTCCAAGGTCAAAGATCTTATCAACAAACTACTAACCCATTGGCTTGGCAAAGAGGTGTAAGTGTGTAGTGTACTGTGTAACATGGTAAGAGAGAACACAAAATACTCCATACTCCATAGTTAACATGTGTTGTCTTCCATAAGATAGTTATAAAAAATTTAAATTAGCTTATGTTATAGATGACTAATTATATTAACTAGTGAGATTAATGCCCCGCTCTACGGGGCTTTCGTTGTCCTATTGATACAGCTTCGTTATGATAGTCTACTTGCGTTGAACCTACTTAGAAATTCAAAAAGGGTGAAAAAAATTCCAAGAAATAATGCGAATAAAACCAAAAATGTTTGTGCGATAAAACCAACAAAACAACGTAAAAAAATTTGCAATATCGAATACAAACATTTAGTTTGTGCAAAAAAAACCAAAAATAAAAAACGAAAGAAAACCATAATGTTGAGTAAAAGTTTCCAATATCTTAGTTGAGAAAAACAAAGAGAAAAAGTGTGTAAAAAACAAAACAAAAAAAACGGAAAAGAAAACCCTAACGGAATCTGCTATGGCAAAATACAAATAGTAATACGGGGTATAAGACGAACAAATAGAAGAGAATGAAAAAGCAAAAAAACTGTGCAAAAAATCAAGAAAATCCGAAGAGAAAAAACCCAAATGGGATCCTACATGGCAAAATCCGAAGAGAAAAAACCCAAATGGGATCCTACATGGCAAAATCCGAATAGTGATGCGGGGTTAAGATGGTCCAATAGAACAGTGCTACGTCATAGCAAAATACAAATAGTAATGCGGGGTATAAGACGAACAAATAGAAGAGAACGAAAAAGAAAAAAACCTGTGCAAAAAACCAAGAAAAACCGAAACGGGATCCAATATTGCAAAATGCAAATAGTGATGCAGGGTAAAGATGGTCCAATAGAACAGTGCCACGTGGGTTGTGACACTGTTCATAACTTTGCCCTTTAATGATTATATATATAATATAATATAATTTATAAGTTTTTTAATTTACAAAAATTAATTAATATATCTAATATATTATAAATCTAAACTATTTTATAAAGCATTTACTTCCTTCAAACTTTTCAAAAAAGATTTTGATAAACTCGAACTACCACTCTACTTTATTCTTCATTTAAATATCTATACCTAATATACCTACAATACCCTTAATGAAATTATTTACAACATACATCTTTCAACTTAAAATAACTACATATCCCTTTTACATTAATAACCACACCGCCACCGTCCAACCGCCGCCGCTACCGCTGCCACCACCGTCATCGCCACCGCCATCACATCGCCGTTGTCGCCTCCAGACCGTTGCATCGCGCGAGCATGTGTCTATTATATAATAAATGATGCTTATAATTAGGAGTTATAAAGATATACGTTCCATATATCTAAATCGATTAAATTATATCATTTTGGAAATATCTGATTACAATAATATTTCAAAATTAACAATGATATATATATGATATTTTAAAAATTTTTTTTAACTAAGTTGGACAAAATAAAAGATGTAATTTTTAGTAGGGAAATAATTGAAAAAAAGTTCTTTTAATTATGAAATGATGATAAATGGTAAAATCAAGAGATGAAACTAGAATTTTTTTTTTTGTTAAGTAGATATCTATAATATAATTAAAAGAGGAGGTTGGGGTACACTTGGCACCCCTAATCCCCCTCCTAGAGCCTAATCCTCCCTCCTTATTAATCCTCTAATTTTTTAATATTTATTTAATAGTTATATTTATTAAGGCCGACCTTTATATTATTAATAAAAAAAAGACTCCCAAAAATTATTATTATTTTATTATCTATATATATACAATCTAGGAAAAAAACCCTCACATATTCTCACCAAAAAAACCTACGACCAAACCAAAAAAAAAAAGTCGACTACCAAAAGGTTCGACCTCCTCCTATACCAGGTAACATGTTTTTAATTTTTAAAGATCATCACTTTTATGAAATTCAATATATTATGAACTTAAATTATTATTATCATTATTAATATTATTATTATTAGTATTGTAATTAAAAGTTGAAAAAAAAGGTAAACTGGAATCAATATTTATATGGAGTTAATTTTCATATGTCTTATTCTTTAGTTTTCGTATTGATTAAATTGTGATATTGGTCATAGGGATTTAATATACTTGAATTCTAATTTTTTAGCTTTTGATTAATATACTTTGAGACTACCCGTCCATTGGACGGGCCTGAACACTAGTTTAAGTTAATATTTTAAGAATTTTTTTTATAATTTGGACAAGCGTTTAAAAGTTCTCTAGTTTGGACAAAACTATTTTGCAGGGAATAATGTCAAATCACAAAAATTCGTCATGACCACTCACAAGTCACAAATGACGTCTCTATTCCATTATCTATAGGTTCTTTTTTTTTTTTCATTTAAAAACAAACTTAAAAAGTTAAAGAGAAAAATCCATCTCTATTTTATAGGTTTTAAGAAATACCCTTAAACCATTTAGTCAAAATTAAAATATTATTAAAATTTAAAATATCTATAATACTTCTATTATATTATTAACTAGTAAGTTTGGTTGCTTAGATGCATATCTTTAACGTTTAAGAAAATTGGTAATGGATGGAATGTGCATTTAATTGCATATGTAATATTAAAGTTGCCAACATCATTTTTTATACTATCTTTATAAAATTCCACTTCGGTTCAGACCAAAAATACAAAAGCCAAACGTAGAAAAGTATTGAATACCAAATGGTAAAAAAGAATTACAAACGGAGTTAAGTGTTCATTTACAAACTAAATTTTTTGTGAAAACTTGAAAACAAATCTTATCTATTCATTTTATTGATCTAAGGGCTAGGATTAGATGCCCTCTCTCCTCCCTCCTCTCTGACCACCACCATCATCTCCGGCCACCACCATCATCATCTCTGACCACCACCACCACTACCATCATCTGCGACCACCACCATCATCCTCCGACGATGGCGACGGTGACCACCTGTAACACCCTTCATTTAAAAATACGGGTTTCCAAAAATTTTCGCCTAACGGCGTTATAACAAAGCGGAAGTAAACTTTGAAAGTCCAAACCAATTAAAATCTGTTTTGTTTCTTTAATCATTGGTGTTACTCGGTCATATCGTCAAAACAAGTTTAAATAGAAACCCGTCGGCTGCCCAACACAAAACAACTGACTACATAACATGCAAACTACATAAATGCCAAAACATAAGCAAAAGTCTAAAAATGTGCAACAACTATGGGTAGATAAGGTCATCAGCAAGTTATTTACCCATTCCTCGCTCTTCTTCATCAACTACCTCGGCTACGCTAAACCTGAGGGAGCAACACATTTCAAAAGACAAGTGTTAGCTAACGAATTAGCTAAGTAAGATAACACTCAAGTTATAAAACATTTATCCATTTCAAACATTGTGGATTTAATCAACGTCATTAAGGCACAACACACATCAAACATATCACATCATCAAAACTACATAATAGGATGAAACACCCTAAATGTGCCTATCCTTCATTCTGCATTACACACATATAACCACATAACTGCATTACTACTTTTAACTGCGTAACTACATTTTAACTGCATTACTACGTTTTAACTGCTTTACTACATTTTAACTGCGTCAATGTGTAACATAAGTTACACCCAACTAGATGACAACCATTCAGTTGAACATCAAACGTCGTTAAGGAATGGCAAGCCAATCCCCGAGTAATCCGTATGCACAAGACAAATGAGGGCGGGTCAGACCCTCGTATTACTCAACTGCATCTCAATGACCATGTTGCAAGGAGCCACCCAAGCAACCTACGTCAACGCACTTAGCCGGGCTAGGGCAAGTACGGGTTAAGCTTAACACTTTCCTGCATCAAAGTTTAACGAGCTCGATCCTGCATTATTTAGTTTAGGTGACTGCATTACCTAAACATTTACTACGTTTACTGCTTTTACGTTTTGGGCCCTTAAACGTGCACGTGTCAAGGCAACTTAACAAGTCTAGTGAACTAGATGAGCAAGCCATACAATCATGCACATATCAACAATCAACAACATATACTACATCTCAAAGCATCACAAGCTACTGCATATCACTTCATAACATAACACTACATTATACTTCATATCATAACATACACTACATTATACTTCATTTGGGACTGCATTTCAGGTCTCAATGGTCAACTACATAACCCATATCACCTCCCGTGTAACCCCGAATACCCACAAGCAATTCAAGATATAAGTTGGGAAGTTATTATTTGAAACCATCTTTTCGTTGAACCCTCAACGTCTCAAAGTAGTGTATCTTACCTCGTAGAAGCGCACACAAACGATAACTAAGGTTACCGTGCAAAGCAAGTGTTCCCAACTACCGATAATTAGCTAAGTAAGATAACACTCAAGTTATAAAACATTTATCCATTTCAAACATTGTGGATTTAATCAACGTCATTAAGGCACAACACACATCAAGCATATCACATCATCAAAACTACATAATAGGATGAAACACCCTAAATGTGCCTATCCTTCATTCTGCATTACACACATATAACCACATAACTGCATTACTACTTTTAACTGCGTAACTACATTTTAACTGCATTACTACGTTTTAACTGCTTTACTACATTTTAACTGCGTCAATGTGTAACATAAGTTACACCCAACTAGATGACAACCATTCAGTTGAACATCAAACGTCGTTAAGGAATGGCAAGCCAATCCCCGAGTAATCCGTATGCACAAGACAAATGAGGGCGGGTCAGACCCCTCGTATTACTCAACTGCATCTCAATGACCATGTTGCAAGGAGCCACCCAAGCAACCTACGTCAACGCACTTAGCCGGGCTAGGGCAAGTACGGGTTAAGCTTAACACTTTCCTGCATCAAAGTTTAACGAGCTCGATCCTGCATTATTTAGTTTAGGTGACTGCATTACCTAAACATTTACTACGTTTACTGCTTTTACGTTTTGGGCCCTTAAACGTGCACGTGTCAAGGCAACTTAACAAGTCTAGTGAACTAGATGAGCAAGCCATACAATCATGCACATATCAACAATCAACAACATATACTACATCTCAAAGCATTACAAGCTACTGCATATCACTTCATAACATAACACTACATTATACTTCATATCATAACATACACTACATTATACTTCATTTGGGACTGCATTTCAGGTCTCAATGGTCAACTACATAACCCATATCACCTCCCGTGTAACCCCGAATACCCAAGCAATTCAAGATATAAGTTGGGAAGTTATTATTTGAAACCATCTTTTCGTTGAACCCTCAACGTCTCAAAGTAGTGTATCTTACCTCGTAGAAGCGCACACAAACGATAACTAAGGTTACTGTGCAAAGCAAGTGTTCCCAACTACCGATAATGAACATAAGATCAATTAATGAGTATAAACGAGGCTAAACCGGCCTACAGTCTATATACTTGTCAAATAATAGTCTCTGTTGACTACTTCCATCTATTTGTAGACTACTAGTCTACTTTTGACTACTTTCATTCTTTGTAGACTACTATACTTTTCTGTAGACTACCTGACTCACTTGTAGACTACTTGACTCTTTTTGTAGACTACTTTCATATTCTGTAGACTACTTTCATCTTTTGACTATATTCAGTTTTGTAGACTACTTTTGGCATACAAGACGACCAAATGAGAGAAAACTCAGTTCTTAACAAATGTAGGGGACTCAAAGAACTTTTCAAAAATGTAAGATTCATCTCCTAACTCATTATTATAAAGGAGATACGATTTTTTCAATATGACTGAATTTTCAGACCTTATAAACTCTTTGTTTTACAAAAGATCTCAAACATCAAACATCCATGAAAATTAACCATGACACCTACAGTTCATATATACCCAAAATATGATTCAATTGACACTATGAAATCATATATTGATTCATGGATTCATTACACACCTTATACAAATCATTTGACACCCGATTTGACCTAAATCGTCTCATAAACATAATTGAATCCAAACCGAAACTCCACCAAAACGACTCCAAATCATAAACACGACTTTAATACTTCAAAATTCATCATTTCAAGACAATAATGAAGCAATGAAATCATTGATTAATCCCTACTTGATTTGCATCACAATAATAAACGTTTTAGGTTACCGAATCCACAAAACGGACGATTTTCAATCGATTAACACACCTTATGGTCCAGATCTGATATGACACTTATAATGACTCCATTATATCATAAAAATATCAGTAACAACAAGATTATACCTTCCGGAATCCCCAACACACCAATAGATTGCAATAACGGTTACCGGGTAACCCGAAATCAACGATTCTAGCAACGAAAAGCATATAATCGATCAAAACCAGGTATGAACGAATTGAATAGATGGAAATGACCAAAAATCAGTAATGATTGCAATCTATACCTTGAAGATGATTAGAAGATCGAAATATAAGCCCTAGATCTCTCCGAATCAACCCGAAATCGATGAAATCGATCAATAGAATGCTATGGGCTTATGGAACGGCTAGGGCTTCAAAGGAAAAGTGTTTTCTCTGTATTTTGAGTCTAATGACAAGTTAACAACTCCTTAACCCGTTTTTAAGTTTAGCCCTAAGTCAAAACTAGTCCCCAAGCTTCCAAACGGCTCATATTTAGCTCAAAACACCTTTAGGGACTACTTACAACTCATTAAACACTTCAAACACCCCTAAAGGCATATAAATACACCTTAAACACATTATCACATCGATCATTAAGGCATTAAAGCCTTACACATATAGTACATTAAACACATATAATCATTAAATCTCCCAGAGACTTAACGGGCACGTGGTGTTGACTTAACGACTCAAGTCAACCGTTAACCAAAAAGTTCGGGATGTTACAAATACCTCCCCCTTAAGAGGATTCCGTCCTCGGAATCACTTCAGCATCAAATAGGTGAGGATAACTTTCAAATCAACTTTCACCATAAATATGATTCCATCCCACTTGTACAAGCTCAATTAACTTCCTATGAAGCTTCTTTTACTTTTTTGGCCAAGGATCTCAACCAGGCCAACTACAAACACTCCTTAACATCAATACTCATACCTCTCCACGGATTCACATTGGTTTCATATCAACATATACATCATATCATCGTATACTCACATCTTAAATTACATGTACATCTTTCTCACATATTCTTATATCTTTAATCAATTTACATATTAAGCACTAGCTTTACAACAAGCACGATTTCCCACGTCTTACGCACTAGCATTACATCTAGCACGATTTCCCACATCTTATATTGCTTTAACATTAGGTACATTTATTACCTAATTAATCCCACATGTACTTTAACGTTTAGTCCCACTAACTTGCACAACTCATAGTGATTCATACGTGTATCTAGTGAACTAGACATACCATACTTAAGTGCCACATATAAGTCATCACATAACATCATTAAGCCATAACATCGACATTATCAACAACACATATCTTAAACATATCATAGCACCGTCATTATGAGAATCATACTTTATATGCACATATATACTTCTACTTTAAACATCATCATATCAACATAAGTCATTTCAACATACATATATTCCCATAATACATTCAGCAAATACTATTCATTTGGCCGTTAAGCCTTCCAAGCACGTATCCTTACTAACTTGCTATCACAACTCACATAATTCATTTGAACAAAGGGTCGACTCGCCATACTTTCGATGCATAACATATCCCTCCATAGAGACTTATGGTTAGACCATATTACCACTTTGCTCATAATAAGCTTCCTTTGTTCACCACAAAACCTTTAGACAATTTTGAGCTAATCAAAACACTTCTTTAACAATTCCAACTTTATGAACTATTGTCTTTATGATCTTTGGCTCTGCACTTTTCCTTTCAATAACTTGTCGTATCATGAAATGACATCCAACACTATGGCATAATCATTGTTGCATATGAACACAACAATAAATTTCGAGGCACCATCACACAATCATATGATTTTTACCAAGTTTCTAACTCATTCATTCTCTTTCCCCAAACTAGGAGTGATAGGCATCACTTGAGTTCACCATTTCCTACATATTTTATCAAAACATCTTTAAAAATTATTTACATAACGGTCGTATCGATTTGAAACATTCCACAACTAACTTCCACGCTTTAAGAGAACTCCTTTAACATACATCTTTTCTTTCATGTCCAATGAAACGGTGCAATAGTTCACCATGAAATAAACATTCTTGAACAACTTGCCTACTAATTGCTCATGTCATATCATTACCTTTAGCTTCCCACGCAACTTTGTCTCTTAGTCCAAGGTGACGTGACCACTCACTTCCGTCAGAGGATCATCAAATTCTTTAAATTGCCACCAAACTTTCGGTGTCTAGTCTTGGCTTTTAACCCAATCACACGTCAACATATAAAATTTACTACACCTCGTATCATAATAGATCGGATTACATTTCAGGCGGCATCCAAATGAGCATGTCACCACGGTTCATAAACTTCCCCAAGTACTACTTTTGGTCATTTTCTTTCTCGGATACCGAAATCTTACTTTTAGACTTATAGTTCCACGCTGGTTATTTATGAATTTTCAGAATCCACTCACATAATACCAACATCTTCGTCTCTAGAAACATCACCTTTCACTGACTCATTGTAGACAAGTGCTTACCATAACCGTATAGTCATGGAATTAAACATTAAATGGAACCTTGTTCCTTTCAATTCTACGCGTCAGTTTCTACTTGTAAAAAATCGTAGTAACGTTCCTTACACAGCATGATGTTCTTAATTATACTTAGAATAGATAATAATGTCATCACCGAACGTAATGACTGAACGGTCTAGAGAAACTTTAAACTTTATCCCTTAAGTTCACGACATGGTAAGGACCATTCGTTACCATGCAGGTACTTCAAGAAACTCAATAGGGTCATAACGAGCGTATGATTAACCTAAGCAGGACTTTCATCATCGACTTCATCATATGGTAGTACAATTCGTAAATCTATCTTATAGAAAGAAATACATCCCACAATCGAAAACATTGACTTCTTCCTATAAGTGAGAACAAAACGAAAGGTGTCTTTGAATAAAAGTAGCACTCGTCACACGTCAATAGAAGGTTCGACCTCACGATCGCAACGAAACCGAGAACATTAATAGAACATCTCGAAACTACGGGTGGCCTCGACTTTTGAAGTATAATCTTTGCCTTACATAAGTAGATCACATAGGCGAGAAACATGATCAATTCGGAACCGAATGTTCCTGAAAACTTCTACTTCTTGTGATTTAAGTGACTATAAATAACTCCATCATCCAACGTCTTAACTTTTCTTAAGGGACAAACTCCTTATCTTGAGAAGCAGTCATACATAAAATTTTTGTACAAATATAAGATATCAACATCACCTTTACACTCATGCGATATAAGGAAGAATCTCCACCTGTAGATACTTGTCCCATTCTTCATATATCATCCCGTAGCGAAATCAAAGCTAAACGAGTCGTAAATCCAAAACAGACCAAAATATGCGCCGCATTTCGTCTAGTCCGACCAAGTACCCCATGTTTTATACCTTTAAACGAATTCTTTTCCAAACTCCCAACCTTAATCCCAAGCACATCTTTAACGCTTCGCAACTCGAATGTAGCCTCGCATCCTAACGTAGGGTTCATGGAATGGAAGAGTTTCATGGTTAAGGGTTCAATCGACTTTAGAGTTAACTTCTTTACTTGCTTCAGCTTCATCATTCTTTAATCCATAGATACATGACTACTCTTCACGTGGTTAAATATGCTATCATCCAGTGATTCCATCTTTCTCATCTTCACTTCATTCGGATCAGCACAGACACAGTCTCACAAACACACACATATCGTGATACATTTACAATTACGTTCGCGACCGGAATTGTAACTATATCCTTCCATACGTGTGCCCGGTAACCCTTCTATGCGTCACCTACTTATAACCTTCAAAAATTCAGCATCAACTCCACTCATCAACTTCAAGTCCATGTCCTTTAAACTAGTAGACTTAACAACAATGACTACTAATCATTTCACTCCTCACTTATCTCAAAACTTCATTTAACTTCATGTACAACATAATCCTCATAAGCATTTAATAAGGCTATCACTTTCCATCGATCTTCTCAAATTTCAACACACACGAGGCATCAACGTCATTAAAGTTGTTACACGATGTTTACTCTCGACACATAAAGATTCACTACATAGAAATCTCTCCAGCTTCATTACTTTGTACACCAGTCAACACAAGCATGGCCATACAAACACACTCGCGTCGTGATACACTTGCAATTATGTTCCGGACCATAATTGTAATTGTATCCTTTCACATGCATGTTCGTTACCATATTTGTGTATCGCCTCTTTTACCATCAATTCCAATTCACATGATTTTCAGCACACATACAACATCTCATATCCTTTGCGGTCCTTGTCACTAACCCCTTGGGCTAGGCAACATTGATGGAACACCATCTTACCTAATCCTCCAACCTTTGTCCATCTCAACAACTTCTCACATAATATAAATCACAAGTTTATCAAATTCAGTTAGAGGAATAGAAGATCACCTCGAGGACCGTCTATCGTAAGCAATAGCACAACTTAGCAACGGAGAAGCGAGAAACGGAAGAATAAAGGCTAAAACACATATTCACATATCAATAAACAATCATCATATAGCCTTATTCCTACACTCTCACTCATCCCAAACCCGTCCTAAGGCATTTCATCTCAAAGCTAAGCATACCTACTTAAGCCTAACTTGTCGTCTATCGGTTTAAGTCCAATTCCTATGGCACACTTATAGTCATTGGTTCACTTAAACCATTTCTCTGATACCAACTTGTAACACCCTTCATTTAAAAATACGGGTTTCCAAAAATTTTCGCCTAACGGCGTTATAACAAAGCGGAAGTAAACTTTGAAAGTCCAAACCAATTAAAATCTGTTTGATTTCTTTAATCATTGGTGTTACTCGGTCATATCGTCAAAACAAGTTTAAATAGAAACCCGTCGGCTGCCCAACACAAAACAACCGACTACATAACATGCAAACTACATAAATGCCAAAACATAAGCAAGAGTCTAAAAATGTGCAACAACTATGGGTAGTTAAGGTCATCAGCAAGTTATCTACCCATTCCTCGCTCTTCTTCATCAACTACCTCAGCTACGCTAAACCTGAGGGAGCAACACATTTCAAAAGACAAGTGTTAGCTAACGAATTAGCTAAGTAAGATAACACTCAAGTTATAAAACATTTATCCATTTCAAACATTGTGGATTTAATCAACGTCATTAAGGCACAACACACATCAAGCATATCACATCATCAAAACTACATAATAGGATGAAACACCCTAAATGTACCTATCCTTCATTCTGCATTACACACATATAACCACATAACTGCATTACTACTTTTAACTGCGTAACTACATTTTAACTGCATTACTACGTTTTAACTGCTTTACTACATTTTAACTGCGTCAATGTGTAAAATAAGTTACACCCGACTAGATGACAACCATTCAGTTGAACATCAAACGTCGTTAAGGAATGGCAAGCCAATCCCCGAGTAATCCGTATGCACAAGACAAATGAGGGCGGTCAGACCCCTCGTATTACTCAACTGCATCTCAATGACCATGTTGCAAGGAGCCACCCAAGCAACCTACGTCAACGCACTTAGCCGGGCTAGGGCAAGTACGAGTTAAGCTTAACACTTTCCTGCATCAAAGTTTAACGAGCTCGATCCTGCATTATTTAGTTTAGGTGACTGCATTACCTAAACATTTACTACGTTTACTGCTTTTACGTTTGGGCCCTTAAACGTGCACGTGTCATGGCAACTTAACAAGTCTAGTGAACTAGATGAGCAAGCCATACAATCATGCACATATCAACAATCAACAACATATACTACATCTCAAAGCATCACAAGCTACTGCATATCACTTCATAACATAACACTACATTATACTTCATATCATAACATACATTACATTATACTTCATATCATAACATACACTACATTATACTTCATTTGGGACTGCATTTCAGGTCTCAATGGTCAACTACATAACCTATATCACCTCCCGTGTAACCCCGAATACCCACAAGCAATTCAAGATATAAGTTGGGAAGTTATTATTTGAAACCATCTTTTCGTTGAACCCTCAGGCGTCTCAAAGTAGTGTATCTTACCTCGTAGAAGCGCACACAAACGATAACTAAGGTTACCGTGCAAAGCAAGTGTTCCCAACTACCTATAATGAACATAGGATCAATTAATGAGTATAAACGAGGCTAAACCAGCCTACAGTCTATATACTTGTCAAATAATAGTCTCTGTTGACTACTTCCATCTATTTGTAGACTACTAGTCTATTTTTGACTACTTTCATTCTTTGTAGACTACTATACTTTTCTGTAGACTACCTGACTCACTTGTAGACTACTTGACTCTTTTTGTAGACTACTTTCATATTCTGTAGACTACTTTCATCTTTTGACTATATTCAGTTTTGTAGACTACTTTTGGCATACAAGACGACCAAATGAGAGAAAACCCAGTTCTTAACAAATGTAGGGGACTCAAAGAACTTTTCAAAAATGTAAGATTCATCTCCTAACTCATTATTATAAAGGAGATACGATTTTTTCAATATGACTGAATTTTCAGACCTTATAAACTCTTTGTTTTACAAAAGATCTCAAACATCAAACATCCATGGAAATTAACCATGACACCTACAGTTCATATATACCCAAAATATGATTCAATTGACACTATGAAATCATATATTGATTCAAGGATTCATTACACACCTTATACAAATCATTTGACACCCGATTTGACCTAAATCGTCTCATAAACATAATTGAATCCAAACCGAAACTCCACCAAAACGAATCCAAATCATAAACACGACTTTAATACTTCAAAATTCATCATTTTAAGACCATAATGAAGCAATGAAATCATTGATTAATCCCTACTTGATTTGCATCACAATAATAAACGTTTTAGGTTACCGAATCCACAAAACGGACGATTTTCAATCGATTAACACACCCTATGGTCCAGATCTGATATGACACTTATAATGACTCCATTATATCATAAAATATCAGTAACAACAAGATTATACCTTCCGGAATCCCCAACACACCAATAGATTGCAATAACGGTTACCGGGTAACCCGAAATCAACGATTCTAGCAACGAAAAGCATATAATCGATCAAGATCAGGTATGAACGAATTGAATAGATGGAAATGACCAAAAATCAGTAATGATTGCAATCTATACCTTGAAGATGATTAGAAGATCGAAATATAAGCCCTAGATCTCTCCGAATCAACCCGAAATCGATGAAATCGATCAATAGAATGCTATGGGGCTTATGAAACGGCTAGGGCTTCAAAGGAAAAGTGTTTTCTCTGTATTTTGAGTCTAATGACAAGTTAACAACTTCTTAACCCGTTTTTAAGTTTAGCCCTAAGTCAAAACTAGTCCCCAAGCTTCCAAACGGCTCATATTTAGCTCAAAACACCTTTAGGGACTACTTACAACTCATTAAACACTTCAAACACCCCTAAAGGCATATAAATACACCTTAAACACATTATCACATCGATCATTAAGGCATTAAAGCCTTACACATATAGTACATTAAACACATATAATCATTAAATCTCCCAGAGACTTAACGGGCACGTGGTGTTGACTTAACGACTCAAGTCAACCGTTAACCAAAAAGTTCGGGATGTTACAAATACCTCCCCCTTAAGAGGATTCCGTCCTCAGAATCACTTCAGCATCAAATAGGTGAGGATAACTTTCAAATCAACTTTCACCATAAATATGATTCCATCCCACTTGTAAAAGTTCGGGATGTTACACCACCACCAACACGACCATCGCAATCTGTTTTTCTCTTCTAATCTAGCCACGGTGTCGGCGCCGACAATGGCAAGGGCGGAGCCCATACCGTATCCAATCACCACCATCTCTTGGATCGCCGCCCGTCAGATCCATACCAGTCCCATTTGCGTCCGGTGACAACCCATTTAGATTGAATAAGGGCAAAGCCCGTACCGTATCCAATCACCACCATCTCTTGGATCGCCGCCCGTCAGATCCATACCAGTCCCATTTGCGTCCGGTGACAACCCATTTAGATTGAATAAGGGCAACTCCCGTACCGTATCCAATCACCACCATCTCTTGGATCGCCGCCCATCAGATCCATACCATTCCCATTTGCGTCCGGTGACAACCCATTTAGAGAATAAGGGCAACTCCCGTACCGTATCCAATCACCACCATCTCTTGGATCGCCGCCCGTCAGATCCATACCAGTCCCATTTGCGTCCGGTGACAACCCATTTAGATTGAATAAGGGCAAAGCCCGTACCGTATCCAATCACCACCATCTCTTGGATCGCCGCCCGTCAGATCCATACCAGTCCCATTTGCGTCCGGTGACAACCCATTTAGATTGAATAAGGGCAACTCCCGTACCGTATCCCATCACCACCATCTCTTGGATCGCCGCCCATCAGATCCATACCATTCCCATTTGCGTCCGGTGACAACCCATTTAGATGAATAAGGGCAACTCCCGTACCGTATCCAACACCACCATCTCTTGGATCGCCGCCCATCAGATCCATACCATTCCCATTTGCGTCCGGTGACAACCCATTTAGATGAATAAGGGCGGAGCCCGTACCGTATCCAATCACCACCATCTCTTGGATCGCCGCCCGTCAGATCCATACCAGTCCCATTTGCGTCCGGTGACAACCCATTTAGATTGAATAAGGGCAACTCCCGTACCGTATCCCCCACCACCATCTCTTGGATCGCCGCCCATCAGATCCATACCATTCCCATTTGCGTCCGGTGACAACCCATTTAGATGAATAAGGGCGGAGCCCGTACCGTATCCAATCACCACCATCTCTTGGATCGCCGCCCGTCAGATCCATACCAGTCCCATTTGCGTCCGGTGACAACCCATTTAGATTGAATAAGGGCAACTCCCGTACCGTATCCAATCACCACCATCTCTTGGATCGCCGCCCGTCAGATCCATACCAGTCCCATTTGCGTCCGGTGACAACCCATTTAGATTGAATAAGGGCAACGCCCGTACCGTATCCCCCGAAAAACAAACTGACTATCGCCAGAGATGTTTTCGCTGTTGCTGGAGATCACCGCCAGAGATGTCGCCGGATTTTGGAAAACGGATTAGAGGAGGGAGGGAAGAGAGAGAAAGTAGATCTGGATCTTGAAATTTGATGCTTGAGATTAATTTTCTGGTTTTTACTAGTTTTGTTGTTTTCAAATGATTTCAACCTACTACAAAAGGAATTATCTCTATATACTAAAAACTAAGTTATATAAAAAACAAAAGATAGAAAAAAATTATATAAACTCGAATAAAATATTGAGTATTTAAAAGTTATAGAAGAACTAAATAATGTTAAATGTAAAAAAGTTATAAAAAAATACCAAATAAAAATATAAATTATATAAGTTTAAGGGCTAAAAAGAATACAAAGGAAAACAGGAAGAAAAAAAGAGTAAATTACATTTTTCGTCCTTGAAGTTGACACGTTTTTCACTTTTCGTCCCTTAAGTGAAAAAATATCAATTTTTACCTTAAAGTTGGCAAAATTTTGCAATCAAGGTCCTTCCCTAGACGACGTGTGTTTTTTGTCGTTAACGTACGCACGTGCTAATCACGTGAGGGTATTAATGTAAATCCCCCTTTACACACGAGGGACTGAAATTGAAAAACGTTCCAACTTCAGAGACGAAAAATGTAAATTCATCTTCCATCAGACTTCTTTTCTTATTTATACTCTTTTTTCTCCCACTAAACAATTAAACATCATAATAACCACAATCTCTATAATCACTATGTTTATCAAGAAAAAGGAAGTGGGATCAAGAAAAAGAACGTGGTGATGGTAGCGGGTTTGGAGGCGGTGATGGTGGTGATAGTGATGTCGATGGCTGCAACTTCCGGTTTGCAACATCGGCGAATAATCTCCACACAACCAAAGGATTACAAAAAATGCTTTGTTTGATCTAAAGTAAAAAAAAAAGGATCTTCAAGATTCTAGATCTTGTAGGCCACTAAAACCCGTTTTTTTCCTTCCTCTAAATCTTGTAAGTTCATGTCTGAACAGTATGCTTTTTGATATTCGGTTGATTTTCATTTTGCCAATAGATTTAGAGATATCTGTAATTATGATTTGTTTTTGTAATAAGTTGGATGGATGGATTTGGGGACGAGGATCTGGAAACACATTTAAAGTGGTGGTGGTGACCCGATCTTAGGGCTTTAGAGGTGCATGTGGGTGGTGGCCGGATCGGAGAAGGATGTCGGAGAGCTGGAAACACATTTAACGTTGGTGGCTTTAACTTTTTGTCATTTTCAAATGGATGGATGAATGGATCGGAAAAAGACGATCCAATATATCTCTAAATCTATGTAAAAACAAACCATATTTTGTGGTTGTTTGATTTCTGATTTTTAGATTTGGATGTACATATAGATTTGTATATATATTATGATAGTCCGTATATTCTTCGTCGGAGTTTGACCGTTGTTCAGGTAATTGATTTTTAAATTTTGATTTATAGGTTAATATGGAAGATGAATATATAAATAAAATAAAAACGGATCTTCAAGATTCCAGATCTTGTAGACTACTAAAACCCGTTTTTTTCCTTCCTCTAAATCTTGTAAGTTCATGTCTGAACAGTATGCTTTTTGATATTCGGTTGATTTTCATTTTGCCAATAGATTTAGAGATATCTGTAATTATGATTTGTTTTTGTAATAAGTTGGATGGATGGATTTGGGGACGAGGATCTGGAAACACATTTAACATTGGTGGCTTTAACTTTTTGTCATTTTCAAATGGATGGATGAATGGATCGGAGAAAAGACGATCCAATATATCTCTAAATCTATGTAAAAACAAACCATATTTTGTGGTTGTTTGATTTCTGATTTTTAGATTTGGATGTACATATAGATTTGTATATATATTATGATAGTCCGTATATTCTTCGTCGGAGTTTGACCGTTGTTCAGGTAATTGATTTTTAAATTTTGATTTATAGGTTAATATGGAAGATGAATATAGTAGATGGATTCTTATAAAGGGTTTTATTTTTCTGGATTTTTTTTAATAAATAAAGTGAATTACAATTTTCGTCCCTAAACATGTCACGTTTTTCACTTTCAGTCCCTCGGGTGTAACGGGGAAATGACATTAATATCCTCACGTGTTTAGCACGTGCATACGTTAATGGCCAAAAACGAACGCCGCCTAGGGGAAGGACCCTGATTGCAAACAAATTTCTACTTTAAGGTAAAAATTGATATTTTTCCACTAAGGGACGAAAAGTGAAAAACATGCCAACTGAGACGAAAAATGTAAATTCATCTTCCATTCAGACTTCTTTTCTTATTTATACTCTTTTTTCTCCCACTAAACAATTAAACATTATAATAACCACAATCTCTATAATCACTATGTTTATCAAGAAAAAGAACGTGGTGATGGTAGCGGGTTTGGAGGCGGTGATGGTGGTGATAGTGATGTCGATGGCTGCAACTTCCGGTTTGCAACATCGGCGAATAATCTCCACACAACCAAAGGATTACAAAAAATGCTTTGTTTGATCTAAAATAAAAAAAAACGGATCTTCAAGATTCCAGATCTTGTAGACTACTAAAACCCGTTTTTTTCCTTCCTGTAAGTTGTAAGTTAACTTACACATGTGTAAGTTATATGGACCCTTTTTGGACTCAAAATAAGCTGGACTCAATTTATCCTGCCCCTATATATATATATATATATATAATTTTACTATATACACTCGAAACTTTGCCTTAGTATCTGTATCTTAATCTTAATCTTAATAAAAGACTCATTGGCATTAAAGTCAATTAGAAGCCTCAGTTTACCTATCTAATAAGCTTTAAATCAATGATACAGAAAAGATACATATTTAAATATATATACAATGATAGGTTTACGGAGAAAACCTACAAACTCCCAAAGATAGATAACCCTTAGAGGGGGTCTGATACAAACCATGTAACCGATGATCCAACCCATGAGACACAAACTACTATTGATCCAAGACCCGACCCAGTTAATGACTTGGTCAACAAAACAACCGCTTAAAGTTTTATTTTGTTTCCCCACGTTTAATTATCGCATGCATGTAGCTTGAAAGTGGTTTCATCCACTAACTGCAGTTCCTTTATTTTAGGATAAGTTAGGATCATGTTTCTCTTATAGTTTTGCATTATCTATTACTATATAAGTTGTACTTTGCATTTTAAGAAATGATAGAAGAAAAGTTGTCAAGTCTCTATCTCTCTCTTTGTATTTCTTGGAGTTTGGCCTACTCTACCGGCTATCCTAACAGGGTCAAGCTCCAAGAACAAGAGAAGAAAAGAGAGACATTCTTTCAATAATTTTCTGTTTGATTTCCATCGACATAACACTTACATATATATAAAGAAAAGAAACATGATTAATGGATGCTAAATTAATGCAACTAAGAGATAATGGGCAGTTAATTCAAACGTGAGAAACTATACTCCTAATTATATGCATGCAGTTTGGAATAATATAACTAATTGCTATGGCCAAATATCCATTTGATGCATGAAGTGGTTTGGGCTACTTGTCTCGATACCCGGCCCGTATCACCATCTAACATGTTGAGCTTCTTTCTAATATGGTAGAAACATGAATATATAATCAAAATGAGCGAACAATGCATGCTATTTATATCGTTTGTTGCCATATCTTGAGGAAATCGTGACGTGCGGCACACTGGTTCGGGAAACCAAACCCAGATATCAAAATCATGAGAATCTTTTGTAAACTGCCTATATCCTATGGTTCGTTTTTAATAACTATGGACTGACGCTTTCATCGATTTCATTACTAAGTTTACCTTGGGTAGATATGGCTGTGTGAAACTGTAGCAACCGAAGAACATAGTAACGTTTGAGTGATGTTGAGTTCCATCGTTTCCTCGTTTATAAACGGGGGATCAGAAGGGACAGGTAACGGTTCATCATGCTTTGTTAACATTTTTAGTGCTGCTGACATGGATGGTCTTAAACATGGAGCTTCTTGAATGCAAAGAAGTCCTACGTGTACCACTCTTTTTGCATCTTTTTGGAAAATGATGTTAGGATATCTATGCATCATTAGGTTCGGGTCAAAAATTTCCCCCACTGTCCCTTGGTTGAAATGCTTCCATGCCTGCTCGTTCACAAGTAATTGTTATATTTGATTAGATGCGTGAGATCTATGCTACACTTTCATAATATTAATAACCCTGCTAATATCATCTTTGGGTAGGGAAATATCAAATACGTTATTGTAATTTGACATCTCTGAAAATGAAAAAGAGTGTTCCTGTGCTAGCTTAAGGTTTTATACTTACAGTAGATACTAAGCTGTCTGTGAATTCCGTAATTTTGCTTCTGTTGTTTTCCATTCCAGAGACGACCTCAAGTAGTAACACACCAAAGCTATAGACATCGGCCTTTTCGGTTAACTGACCATGGGCTAGGTACTCTGGAGCTATATACCCACTGGTGAGATTAAAAAAGTTAGAAAGGAATTCGCATAATATATTTGTGTATTATTTATATCTAAAGGATATCCTAAATAAAAAGACTATCAACTAAGAGGTCATCAAATCGTATCAATGTGTCTTTTACTTATTTATACTTTTAACATATTGTGGTTTATTTTTGCTGAATTTATCTTTAGCAATGTTTTTAATATTTATTATTTTATATTTGCAAATTATTCAAGATTTGGCTTACAATTTGAGGTACTTACAGTGTTCCTGCAATGGCGGTACTGATGTGACTCTTGTCATCTTGAAAAGACCTGGCCAACCCAAAATCAGCTATTTTGGGACGAAGCCTAAAGTCTAACAAGATATTAGAAGCTTTAATATCTCGGTGAATTATCCGACTGATTGTATTTTCATGAAGGTGAACAAGGCCTTCTGCTATACCAGTAATAATCTTAAATCTCTTTTCCCAGCCTAATTCCGTACCTTTTATTTCATCTGCAGAAGCTCACAGTTTTATAATTACATCTTAAGTCATCAGCTTTATGATCTTGGAATCATATGAAAACTTTTGAATACCAAAAATGAAGTGGTCGAGACTCAGGTTGGGTAGAAATTCATATACAAGAATGCTTTCAGGTCCTGAACAGCTGCATCCCAATAGCCTGACCAGATTCTTGTGTTGAACGCTGTTTATCAAGTTAACTTCATTGTAGAAATCTTCTGCTCTCAATTTGTGGTTTAAGAAGAGCCTCTTCACAGCTATTTCCCGTCCATCGGAAAGCACCCCCTGAGAGATTTTAACGATTAATGTAAGTAGTATAAAGGGGTTTACTACAACAGCAAACCTTATATGCTACTAAAAAGTTTCATCTGATGAGGCTTTACAAAGACGACCTTAGATGTGGCAAATATTAACTGATGTAGTTATAATTTAGCTGGTTCGGGTTAACAATCATCTCTAAAGGGTCACAAATGGATTAAATTAAAGAATAGCTTAGCAGAAAATAGGAAAACGTGGTCAAAATGGTCAAAGTCAAATGGGTAAAAATTCACCCATGGTGTATTATGTACGAGAAGGCTAACACGACCACCCGACCAGGGCATTAACGGCGACGTCGTCGCTAATGCTACGGGCCCCCCATGTCAGTTATGGCTAATCTGGCAGAGTATAAGTGGCCCCCCGTCAGTAACAGAGTATTAGCGGCGACGTCGCCGCTAATGCCTGTGACGGCGCTGTCAGTAATTATTGCTGGCATGTGGGGTCCGCCACGTCACCAGCATTAGCGGCGACGTCGCCGCTAATGCCCTGGTCGGGTTGACCTTTTTCCTGGTGGTGTTACCCTGTGCCATTTTTAATTCATATAATATATATACATCCTATATCATATTAGTTGGAAGGTTACTGTATATTATTACTTAGATTTTGGAATTTTTGATTTGGGTCAACTCAACTTACAACCTGTACACAACCTGCCCGAAACACCCATTTTGCCACGTACAGGCAATCTGCTTGATATTGTTATTTGTTTATATTGTACTACCTTGTATACAGTACCAAATCCACCTTGTCCGATCTTATTGGACTCATCCCAATTTCCTGTTGCTTTCTCAAGAGTGGAGTATTTGAAGTTCAAGCTAATATCTGTTAGCATTGTAGCTAGCTTCTCGACATCATAAGAATCTGAAACATTAGCATGCTTTAATTTGATTGACGATATATATGGATTATGTGTATTGTTACTAAAGTTTTATCAAGTCCAAAAACATGATGTTTATTTTGCATACCTTTTCTCTTCTGATGTATGTATCTGCGTTTTCTGATAGACACGACAATCATTGCTGCAACTATGATAACCACCACAGAACTAATTGTGGAAACTACTATAGCAGTTATCCTCCCTGCGAGACACGTAAATAAAAAAAGTTTCAGGTTTTGTAGAAAGCTTTTACGTTGCCGAATTGTGTGATTTCGACAATGCTAGCAGTTGTTTGTAAGTGAAAGACTATATATCATTATATTGGCAATTTATATATATATATATTTTTTTTTTTTGAACGGCAATAGTATTATTATTATTATAATAAAAAAGGCTAGAAAGAAGCCAGCCGAACATACACGACTAAACTTAAATGTATGGGAAAAAAAAGATATTCAAAATGAATAATTCTATAGTTTGATTAGTATTCATGATTGTTACCTCTATTGCTAGAGTTGCTTGTGGCTGGTATAGGGTTAAGAAAATTGGTATCAGAATACCTCATGAAACATCCAGTATTCAATGCTCGCCCCTCTGACCACGGCAAACAGTTTGTTATTGATGCAGATGCATTCAATAAACACGCCCTACAAGAGCTCGGACTTAAAGTTTTCCAACATTCTGCCAGCACATAAACTGGATCATTAGAACCAGCCGTTGTCACCTCTTCCATAGAAAAGTAGCTACGGTTTCTTAATGCATCCGTCACAGCATCCATCACTGCCTTCCGTGTTGAGTTTTGAAACATGGTACTTTTCCTTGTTGTATTCCGACAAACAATAGTGTCACGACGCCCCGTATACTCCTCAAAAAAATTATAATTTTGGACTCGCATAAAGCAGCCGTCACAGTAAATTCGAGCCCCAGTTTTTGGATAGCAATCAGGAAGAGAAGTCCGCATTTGGGCATAGCAAAGTTGGCAATCTTGTACAGAGAGGTCACCATAGCATTCGGAAAGACCATAAACCTTGTTGGGGCTTGTTCCTTCTGATACTGTTGCGTTATGTGAAGTTTGCATTTGGTTGCTAATTCTTTGAGCAAACCTGGTCAAGATATTGAGATATTTTGTTTCAATATTTTCCCCTCCGTCGCAAAACATCTCGATGATTTGGGATCTGGCATCCCCCTCTGATCTAGAAACTAGCAAGAGGATTACGACCGAAGCAATGAAAATAATAATCGTATGTATTGGTTTACCCATCTTCGATTGCAGAACCTGTTCAGAAGTAGAATTGCATATGAAATTTAATAGTCATAAAAAAGGTACTGCAAGAAACTTCATTGAACTGTAATGATGTCATCGGTTAATGTAGTATATACTTCAATACTTACTAGTTCTTACTCGACAAATATACAAGTTGTTGAATTGGAATGGTAATAAAGTTTTAGCAGGTATGTTGCATCACAGTTGACATAAAATAGCAGGATTATTGCATCAAAATGGTACACACACATGTGATGCCCTCCGCCGATTTTCAAAAGTTATGGGCATACCATTTTGTTTAGCAACCAATATTGCCATTTCAGAATCATAATAATTATAATTTAAATATGTGTTGCTATAACCAGAAGCAAATGAAACACCGCTTTAATTATAATATTTTATGGCTGATGATCATCAATCAAATCAGAACACTGAAAGCTTAACTAAACACTTGATAATTATCGAGACATCAGAATAGCTTTGATCATGCTAAAAAAAAAGAAAAGAAAAAAAGAAGAGAACAAATTAAAACGAATTATTGAATATAGTACTACGTACCTTTTGGTTACGTATGAATTTTTATTTTTTTTTGAATATTGAATATTGAATGATGATAAATATATATGTGGCTTGGAGGGACAGAATGAGAATTCTAGTTTTAGTTTGTTTACTTGAATTAGTCCGGTCTGGATTAATCTAGCATGTTTTTATATACAATTATATGCATAGAATATAAAATGGGTTAGAAATTTCAAAGTCTATATTAAGAATCTGAAGTGGATGATTTTGATACGATCCAGTCCCATCAACTAAAGGCCTAAGAGAGAAACTGATAACAAATGTGTGGTGAGAGACCAGTTTAATGAGGGGAGAGCAAGTCTTTTTGGGGCTTCTGGAAATGGAAAAGAGCAATGACGACAAAGGTGGAAAAAAATGAATGGAACAAAATGGTTAATTATGCTGCTGGGGAGAATCATAGAATTAGGAGAAGAAGACAGAATTAGGCTAAACAATGAAGAAGACAGATGGGAATAGATAGGAGGCAAGTACAAAGCGCTAACAGTCACTGGGGTTGAAGATTTCTTGCTAGGTGATAAGGACTCTAGCAATAGATTTGTGTTAGAATGGGTTAAGTGGGTACGGAAGAAATTAAATGTAACATCTAGAGCCGCTATGAACCGTGTCCCGACTACTATGGCCCTTAAGGACCGGAATTGTGTTGTGGAAGATACAGGTTGTATGCTTTGCGGGTTTGGTGATGAAAGTTTGGATCATTTGTTATATATATGCGCTTGCGCGATGGCGGATGCGGTGTGGAATTATGTCAGGGCATGGTGGAAGACGTGCCCGCTATATGCTTTTATATAAAGATAAATATTCACGAGCATGTGGGGTTAAGAGGAATGAGAAAGAAGTAAGAGGGGGGGGGGGGGGGGGGGGTTTGAAAATATTGTTATGGTAGCTTGTTGGTGGATTTGGAAATGATAAGAGATTCACAAATAGCAACGTCAAAGTAGAGGCGATTGTGCACAATACCAAGTCTTTGGATTTTATATGGTTTAGTAATAGATCAAAGAATAGAACGATTAATTAGCTGGAAGAATTGGTGTTAATTCGAAATATTGTAATTAATCGTATGATTGTTTCGTCACTACCCTATTTGGGGGGCGCGATATTGTGACGTTCTAAAAAAAAAGGCCTAAGAGACAAACAAAGGCTCCAACCCTTATAGTAGGTATCATTGCCTATTCATCTTCTTGTTAGACCCCGAATAGACCACGCACGGAAAATTCTGGAAAAAATCTTGTTAAAAGTATAAATGTAGTGTTATAATCTTATTCCAAAGTTGCTTATTGTGTGATTAGTGTTATGTGCAGGATACAAGACTACTGGTTGGACTGTTTGTGAACAAGATAATGAAGTCAGGGACTAAAGCTGGACAGTTTGAATCTGGAGAAGTTGAGGGACTAGTTTTGACAAATGACTTATTTGCTTATGTATATAAGCTTTGTTATGAACCATTAGGGTTCATAACTCTATCCAGATATTATTCGTATTTTCTCTCTATTATGTTCAGTTATATTTTCTGATTATTGATTAAGATCATTTGTAATAGAACACTCAATAATTTAGTTGAGTGGATTAATACTGATTAGCAGTATTAGTCATTTGGTTTGAGTATTTGATTGTGTGTCAATTGAGATTGATTCATTCTGGTAAAAGATTTGATTAATTGAGATTAATCATAGGTTTGATTTAGTTTTTGTTCATGGTATCAGAGTGGCGTATGATCTTTCGATCACCGATCTGATTTGTCTGGTTGATTCGATCGAGGAAAAAACCCTAATTTTTTTCGAAAATTAGGGTTAGGATTTCTGTGTAGTTTCTTTGGGCAATTTACGGTGCGGTCTTCATTTTCTGAAGATTTGGTGTATAGATCTGGTGATTCTTCTGGTTGTGCTTTCAAAACCCTAAATCAATTTAATAAATTCAATAATAATAATAAATCAGGGTTTTCTGGTTCAGATCTGAAATCTTCTTGATCTAGTTCTTCAATCGACTAAGCGAATCGATTGAAATCTAGATCTTCTTTTCTGCTTGTTCAATCGACTAAGTGAATCGATTGAAAAGTAGATCTCGTCTTCCGCTGATTCATCCAAAAGCACTGTTTGCATCCTTCTTCCCTTTTATTAAAAGTTTTTTATCAGAATATTTTTTTCCACTTTCTCTCGTAAAAACATTCGTGTTAAACTTGACCTATCTCCTTGAGAGGTGTGGAATCCTGTCCCTGGCACGTTTGTGAGAGAAAGATATTTTTAAATATATATATATCTATATATATATATATATATAATATATATTATATATATAATAATAATATATATATATAATAATAATATATATATATATAAGTTTGTTTATTATTATTCTTTTGTGTTTGAGAATAATTGCTTGTGTGTTATTGTTGATTGTTAATTGAGATTAACTGTTCATTGTTTATGTGTGATTATTTGATTCTATTTGCTAAATATGGATGATGATAATCTTCATGGTTATGACTATGAGTCTGAAAATGGAAGTGATGATAGTGTCACTAGAATAAGTAAATTGGATTTAGGAAGTCCTTTACATTTGCATCCTAATGATTCTAGTACTTTGTCTGTTGTGTCAATAAAACTAAAAGGTACTGAAAATTATCAAGTATGGAGTTGTGCTATGCTACTTGCTTTAGAGGCTAAAAATAAAGTTGGTTTTATTGATGGTAGTTGCAGAAGATCTAATGTAGATGAAGTTCTAGGGAAACAATGGGATAGATGTAATGCTGTGGTTATTTCTTGGATTCTGAATTCTATTTCTGAAGAGTTATATCTTGGTCAAATATTTTCTAGAAAAGCTTCTCTTATTTGGCAAGAATTGAAAGAAACTTATGATAAAGTGGATGGTTCTGTGATTTTTAATTTGCATCATAAGATTAATTCTCTATGTCAGAATGGTATGCCTTTATCTGATTATTATCATAAACTAAATGCTTTGTGGAAACAATTTGATGCTTTAGTTCAGCTACCTAGGTGTACTTGTCATGCTGCTCAAGATTTTTCTAAGCATTCTCAGTTGATTAAACTCATGCAGTTCTTAATGGGTCTTGATGATGTGTATATGAATAGTAGGAGTAATATCTTAACTAAAGATCCTTTACCTGATTTAAAAACTGCTTATTCTATCTTGTCCAGAGATGAGTCACATAGAGGGTTATCTGCTTCTTCTTCTAATGCTAATCAAAGGTCACAGTCTTCAGCTTTTGTGTCTAAAATCAACAATAATAAGAATTTTCCTTCTGCAAACTATTGGTCTAAATCAAACAAAACTGGTAGTTCAGGTGGTTCTCAAGGTTCTAAAGGTCCTTCTGTGGTTTGTGAGAATTGTGGTTTTAATGGACATACTGTTGATAAATGTTTTAAAATCATTGGTTATGATTTTGGAAAAAAGAGAAATAATGGTTTCCAACCTGGTAATAAGAAAGTTTCAAGTAATCATACTAATTCTAATCATTCTCAGTCTACTGTTACTTCTTCTGCTCCTTTTACTGATGAGCAGATGGCTAGAATAATGAATTTAATCAAAGAAAGTGGAGATTCAGGGCAAAATGTGAATGCTAACATGGCAGGTGTGTTATTTAATCAAAGCAAGATTTTTCATAACAATTTTCATAAATTTTTTTCTTCTACCAATAATATTAATAACAAGGTTTTTAGAAAGGACTGGATTAATGATTCTGGTGCAAATCACCATATCACTTATACTGATAGAAATCTGGTTGATGTTATTGATGTTTCTAGTTTAAAGATTAAAGTAGGTCATCCTAATGGTACTTTTGCTTTTATACAAAAGATTGGTAACTTGCAGTTGACAGATTATCTTACTTTGTATGATGTCCTTGTGGTTCCTCAATATTGTGTCAGTTTACTTTCTGTTCACAAAGTGGCCAGAGATAGCAAAATTTTAGTTGCTTTTGATGAACATATGTGTTATTTTATGCATCAGGGTTTGAAAGTAATGACTGTTCTGGGAACTGGTAAACAAAGTGGTGGATTGTATTATGTGATTGAAAATTTCAAAGGTATATCTAGGAATATAACATGCAATGTATCTAAGTCTATATGGCATAATAGATTAGGTCATCCTTCTACTCCTGTTTTAAAACAGCTGCAGTCCACTCTGCAATTTAAAAATGATGGAGATCATTTGTGTGAAATTTGTTTTAAAGCTAAACAAACTAGAGACAGTTTTCCTTTGAGTGATCATAAGTCTACCTTTTTAGGTCAATTGATTCATTTGGATGTATGGGGTCCATATAAGGTCACTAGCAGAGGTGGTTATAGATATTTTTTAACCATTGTTGATGATTATACAAGGGCAGTTTGGGTTTATCTTCTTAAGTCTAAAGATGAGGTGTTTGAGAATGTTGTTGTCTTTTACAACCTGCTTAAAAACCAATTTGATAAAACTATTAAAACTTTGAGAAGTGATAATGGTTCTGAGTTTGTCAATCAAAAATTCTCAGATTTTGTTGAAAAGAATGGTATCATTCATCAAACTACTATACCATATACACCTCAACAGAATGGTATAGTAGAAAGAAAACACAGGCATATTCTTAATGTGGCTAGGTCTTTGCTTTTTCAATCTGGTATTCCTTTAAATCTCTGGTCTGAATGCATTCTAACTGCCACTTATTTGATTAACAGATTGCCATCTTCTGTGCTATTAGGAAAGTCACCTTATGAACTTGTCTTTGGACAATTTCCTAATCTCTCTCATTTAAGAACTTTTGGTTGTTTGTGTTTCTCTAAAACTTTGAATAATAACAATAAATTTTCTAGTAGATCAACTGTAACACCCGACGTTTAAAAATATGGGTTTTCAAAAATCTTTCACCTAACGGTGTTAAATTGCGGAAGTAAAGACCGTAAAAGTCAAAACCGATAAAAACATTTCGGTTTCTGCGTTTAGTTGGTGTTACATGCCATATCAAACATTAGTTCAAATGAAAACCCAACGGTTGCCCAACATTAAACAACCGTTCACACATTATTACATAAATTCGACATCAAAATGAAATGTAATCAAAAGTCTCCATAATAAGCAACTATGGGTAGCTAAGGCTCCTTCATTGCATCTACCCAAGCTCATAAGTCCTGCGTCACTAGTCCATCAAGCTAAACCTGAGGGAACAACCACATTAAAGAAACAAGTGTTAGCTATAAGAATAGCTAAGTAAGATCACACTTAATTTAAAAGCATTTGTTCAATTAAAACATTTCTTCATTAATAGACAAACTCATTAGGCACAACACACAACACACATAACTGCATATCAACTTCAATTCAATTAGGATAATCATCCTAAGTGTGCCTATCCTGCATTAGTTCACACATTGTCACACATATCTTCGTTATCTGCATATAAGTGTGCCCTGCATCACACCCGACTAGATGATCAACCAAAAGACTAATCATCGTACGTCGTTAAGGAATGGCAAGCCAATCCAAGAGTAATCCGTATGTGGAGGTTGGTCAAACCCCTCGTATTACTCGCCCTGCATTATAAAGACCATGTTGCAAGGAGCCACCCAAGCAACAACTACGTCAACGTACTCGTCCGGCTAAGACTTGTACGGGTTAAGCTTAACACTTTCCCTGCATTATATTTACGAGCTCGATCCCACACATAATGGTTTAGGAAACACACATAACCTAAACATAATCACACATTACCTTCATTTCGTTTGGGCCCTTAAACGTGTAAGTGACATGGCAACCTACCAAGTCTAGTGAGCTAGGTGTACAAGCCATGTAGTATGCATATGTCACACAACAACTTCATTTCTACATTTCACACATAATAAGACACTTCATAAATCTACATAAACTGCATAACAATACCCTACATTGAACAATACTTCATTTCACTACATTAAGGTCTGCATTTCAGGTCTCATGGTCAACTACATATCCCATAATACCTTCCGTGTAACCCGAGATACCCACATATATCATAAGTTACCGTTAAGGAAGTTATAAGTATGAAACCTTTGCTTGTTGAACCCTCAGCGTGACAAAAGTAGTGTATCTTACCTTGATACAGCTTAACAACAAGCTACAAGCACAATACAATGATGACTAGGTGTCTCCAATAACCTAGAACAAGTATAAGATCGAAAGATAAGCTAAACGACACTTTTTGTAAAATCTGGGCAGGTGGTGCGCCGCACCTTCCAAGTGGTGCGTCGCACCAAACCTCCAGAGAATTTAAATTAACTACAAGTGCGCCGCACCTACCCTTTGGTGCGTCGCACAAAACCATCAGAAAAAACTTATCAACAATAGGTGCGCCGCACCTACCCTTTGGTGCGTCGCACCAATCTTCCAGGGAATTTAGATTAAGACCAGGTGCGCCGCACCAGCCCTTGGTGCGTCGCATATCGGGGTCCTCCAAAAACCCAAACTGGGCTGTGGTGCGTCGCACCACCCTCCAGGTGCGTCGCACTATCGGGGTCCTCCAAAAACTCAAACTGGGCTGTGGTGCGTCGCACTACCCTCCAGGTGCGTCGCACTTGGAGTGTCGACCAGAAATCCCAACTTTGTTCTTTGATCAAACGAATTCCATACGAACCCATACCCCAAATCCAACCTGGGGACTTAAAATTAACCCATTTAATTGCACTTTCATCATCTATTTTCAGCCTATAAATCCTTTAATCCTTTACTTCATAAATCAATCATTTAATCACCCGAATAACATGAAATCGGTGAACGTTTAATCAAATAACCCAACCCAAACCCTTATGGCCTGGATTAAGACTAATATAAGACTCAAACAATCATATCTCAAAAGAGGAACACCTAAATTACCTGTATTAGGTGATAAAGATCCAAGATCTAAGCAATGCACGATCGATTTGGCTCCAAAACGAAAAGATCTAGCGAGAAACTTGAGGGGAAGGGAAGAGATCAGCTAGGGCTTGTTTAGGAGGAAGAAAATCTGCATAATGGCTCTCTAATGACAACCCCTAAGCCTCTAAACCCATTTTTAACTTTGCACACATGTCAAAACTAACCCCTAAGCTTCCTAATCCTTCATTATTGGTCACAAACTACTTTATTGACCATATACATCATTAATCCTTCATTAAATGTCACTACATAGACATTGACCTTCATATTACACACATTTATACTACATTAACATTTAGGCTTACAAGCCTCACACATAACACACATTAGCTACATATAAACATTAAATCTAAAATAGACTTAACGACGCACACAATATTGACTTAACGGCATTAGTCAACTAGTAAGGAAAAGTTTGGGATGTTACATCAACCAAATGTATTCTATTAGGGTATTCAAATTCAAAGAAAGGTTATAAACTTCTATCCTTGGATGATAAAACCATTTTTTATAGTAGAGATGTTAAATTTGTTGAAAATGTTTTTCCTCTTAAAATCTGTTTAAAGAGTCAAAACAAAAATGGTGTTTTTCCTTTAAATTCTGAAAATACTTTAGATAATTTCTTTGATTATGAATATCCTACTCCCAATGATGAAGAGAGGGATAAGGTAAGTCAGAAGAGTGAAGGCAGTAGTACTACTCATTCTGGCAGCATCTTTAATGATGCTACCAATGAGATAGATAATACAGCAACACTTGAAGAAAATAATCAGTCTGAGGGAAGTGACTCTGATCACAATGATAGTGATATTCATAGTCAAAGTAACAATAATGTTGATAATATTCCAACAGAAAATGTTGTTCCTGCTCAGGTTATTGAAAATCCTGTTCCAACTTTGAGAAGTTCTGGTAGAAATTCTGTGCAGCCTATTAAATACAAAGATTATGTGTTATATAACAGTAATGTTAAATATGGTTTGGAAAAGTTTATGTGTTATTCTGCTTTGAGTAAAGAGAATATGTGTTTTATTTCTGAACTTAACAAAAGCATTGAACCACAAAGATTTATAGATGCTTGTAAAGAAACACATTGGTTAGATGCTATGAATGATGAGATGGAAGCCTTGTATAGAAATGATACTTGGGAGGTTACTGATTTGCCTAGTGGTAGAGAACCAATAGGGTGTAGATGGATTTATAAGATAAAATATAAATCAAATGGAGAAATAGAGAGGTACAAGGCTAGATTAGTTGCTAAAGGGTATAATCAAAGAGAAGGGGTAGATTTTGATGAAACCTTCTCACCTGTTGTAAAAATTGTTACTGTTAGGTGTCTTATAACTTTAGCTGTTCAAAAAGGTTGGAGCTTGCATCAACTTGATGTTAATAATGCTTTTCTATATGGTGATCTTGATGAGACTGTTTACATGAAATTACCAGAAGGGTTCTTTGATAAGAATGATAAAAGAGTTTGCAAATTGAAAAAGTCTTTATATGGTTTAAAACAAGCACCTAGGCAATGGAATGCTAAATTAACTAGTGCTCTTGTTGCTAATGGTTTCACTCAAAGCAAAAGTGATTATTCTTTGTTTACTAAAAGAAGTAAAGATGTCTTTATTGCCTTACTTGTTTATGTGGATGATATAATTGTTACTGGAAATGATGAAATGGCAATCAAAGATTTTAAGTCTTACTTAAAATCTCAATTTATGATTAAGGATTTAGGCAAGTTAAAATACTTTTTGGGAATTGAAGTGGTTGATACTAAAAATGGTCTTTGCCTAAATCAAAGAAAGTATTGTCTTGACCTTCTGGCTGGTTTTGGATTGCTAGCTGGAAAACCAGTTGGTGTCCCTCTTGATCCTAATGTGCATTTGTCTAGTATTGAGTCTGATAGTGATCCTGTGTTGAAAAATGTTACTGAATATCAACAATTAATTGGAAAGCTTATTTATTTGACCCATACTAGACCTGACATTGCATATACTGTACATTGTCTTAGTCAATTTATGCATAAACCTCTTGCTTCACATTTAAAAGTTGCTATGAGAGTATTGAGATACTTGAAAGCTGCTCCAGGTAAAGGAATCAATATCAGTAAGTCTTCTTCTTTGTCTCTTCAAGCCTTTGTTGATTCAGATTGGGCTAAATGCATTTCTAGTAGAAGAAGTGTGACTGGTTATTGTGTATATTTGTGTGATTCTTTAGTTTCCTGGAAGAGTAAAAAACAGAGTACTATATCTAAATCTAGTACAGAAGGTGAATATAGAGCAATGGCTTCAGTTACATGTGAAGTTATTTGGATTCTAAAAATTTTAAAGGACTTAAATATAGATAATGTACTTCCTGTAAAGGTATTCTGTGATAATAAATCAGCAATTAAAGTTGCTACCAACCCTGTTTTCCATGAAAGAACTAAGCACCTTGAGATTGATCTTCATTTTGTTAGAGAAAAGATTTTGGCTGGTGTCATTAAGGTTGAGAAAATTGATTCTGCAGAAAATGTTGCAGATATCTTAACTAAGGGGTTGGACATTAAATCTCATAATTTCTTATGTCAAAAATTAACTCTTGACAATATCTTTGAGAATAAGATTAAGGGGGGATGTTAAAAGTATAAATTTAGTGTTATAATCTTATTCCAAAGTTGCTTATTGTGTGATTAGTGTTATGTGCAGGATACAAGACTACTGGTTGGACTGTTTGTGAACAAGATAATGAAGTCAGGGACTAAAGCTGGACAGTTTGAATCTGGAGAAGTTGAGGGACTAGTTTTGACAAATGACTTATTTGCTTATGTATATAAGCTTTGTTATGAACCATTAGGGTTCATAACTCTATCCAGATATTATTCGTATTTTCTCTCTATTATGTTCAGTTATATTTTCTGATTATTGATTAAGATCATTTGTAATAGAACACTCAATAATTTAGTTGAGTGGATTAATACTGATTAGCAGTATTAGTCATTTGGTTTGAGTATTTGATTGTGTGTCAATTGAGATTGATTCATTCTGGTAAAAGATTTGATTAATTGAGATTAATCATAGGTTTGATTTAGTTTTTGTTCAAATCTCACAGCTCTAGACAAGCTTGTCACTCGTGAGTCAGGACCACTAATTTAGTGTCCCATGTCTCATGCATTTTAAGAGCAATTGCCTATTCAAGTAATCTTCTTGCTTTATGGAATAGAAAATGAAGAAAATTGGCAGTAACATGCATGCATGTCGTCTTTCTCTCTCTATATACATATTTTTTCGATACTTTTGTAAGTTTTTCTCGTTAAAACCTATCAAATTTTGTACCAAAAAATCCACCAAGTTTAAATTTATAGAAGGTATTTAAGGTTTAATTTATATCCAATTTCGAGGTCTTAGGTTTACATGCATCTATCTGAAACATTTACGAGTATTTGATAAAAAAACTACTAGTATTTTTATTGGTAGCATTTGAATACGTTGCTATCATTCGGAAAAGCAAACCCATACATTGAAATCCTGAGATTTATTTATAAGCTGGCATGCCTGTTTATCCATGATTCTTACATATCTTTATGTTGCTTGCTTTCTGATGAGTTTTGAAATTTATAAAATTACAAGGATTCTTACTTTGTCTACAATACAAATAAGTCTCGGTAGTGGATCCGATCGTTTGTAATATAGTAGATAGGTAAGTTCAGAATCGTTTGCAAGAACGCTTACAATAGTAAAATAGACACATGTTTAATTCTAAAGCGTTTGTGACAATTTTTAATTAAACAAAACAACATAAAAGTAAATTAAAGTTCGCAGCCGCTGGTATGTGAGAGGCCTTAATTGACTAGTTAATTGCTAAATTACAAAAAAACAATAATAGTAAAAGATACTTGTTTGGAATCCAATCACATGTAGACATAAAGTGGCTATTTAATTCCTAGGACTATTGGATAACTTTTTCACGAACGGAGGTGGCATCACCAGAGAAAATCGTCCTTAGAGGTGTGGTAGTCGACTGTTAGAATATGTGGCCTCAGAAGTATATCAGTCCGAGAAGGGCCCAAGCCCAAGATATTAGAGTCGGTCATATGACCTAATTAGGGTTTAATTCTAGTATAAATAGAGGCATAAGTTGTAATCAAAGATTATCACAAATTAATACAAAAGCGTTTCATTCATTCTATTCTTCTTAACATGGTATCAGAGACATCAATTCTGAACTCATCATCTACCTAAGTAACCCATCGACTGTGTCACCAAAAATCAAACCCAAGCCACCATGACAGAATGCGTCGGCGGCTCCGGGTCAGATTTGGCAATACAGTTAGCTAGCGTGGTACAGAATCACAAAAACAAACCAATTCAATCTCCTCACAATATCAAAACCCAAGCCACCATGGAAAATTATTCCGGCAACTTCGGGTTTGATTTAGGAAACCTATATAAAACAACTATCAATAAACAATCACAAAACCCAATTCAAACAAAAATCAGATCTGATCAACTACAAAACCCCATGGATCGAAAGTTTGAATCAATAAAAAGAGAGATTCATCGAATCGATTCATTACCGAAGGCCGCTCACCAGAATATTCTGGGAGCAACCATCATTGAACCACAAGGTGTCGCCGCCGAGTTGATGACCGGGAAAATCAACGGCGGCGGGTTTGGTTCAAGTTACCGGCGATACGACAGCAAGAGAAAGATCAAAGATGATAAATCTCATCTTACTTGTAAAGAATGCGGTATGAAAAGGCATACAAAAGACCAATGTTTCCGTCTTGTCGGTTACCCGGAATGGTGGACCAAAAATAAAAAGGGTAACAGGTACAGGGGTATCTCGATCGAGAAAGGGAAGCTTCCTACCGCCAATAATAACCCCAGCAAAGCAAGTGATGGCCGAAAATCAGAAAGCAGTGGCTTTGGAGGAGTAGCGGCGGCCGGAAAAAATGGGGAAGGGGAAGGATTTGTGGGGGCAGGTAAAAGAGAGAAAGGGGTTATCCCTAATTTCTCTCTCTTTAAAAATGTTTCTTACTTCCCAAATTATAAGTCTGATGATACGTATATATTATCTAGATATAGTTATGGGCCTAAGAGTAATATAGTAAGTAACAACAATGGTCAGGCCCATTTACTAGCAACTGGGTCGGCTCATATAGCCCATATGGCCCAAGATTTATGTGGATCGGCACATAGTACTAGCTCAACCCAAAGCAGTTCTAGAAATATAAATGGGGAGTGGATTTTTGATTGTGGAGCCACTGACACAATGACATATGATTTTTCAGATTTTACCGATATATCAACTCCCAGGAAAGCTTACATCAAAGCAGCAAATAAGGGAAAAATGGATGTAAAAAATGGGGAAGGGAAGGATTTGTGGGGGCAGGTAAAAGAGAGAAAGGGGTTATCCCTAATTTCTCTCTCTTTAAAAATGTTTCTTACTTCCCAAATTATAAGTCTGATGATACGTATATATTATCTAGATATAGTTATGGGCCTAAGAGTAATATAGTAAGTAACAACAATGGTCAGGCCCATTTACTAGCAACTGGGTCGGCTCATATAGCCCATATGGCCCAAGATTTATGTGGATCGGCACATAGTACTAGCTCAGCCCAAAGCAGTTCTAGAAATATAAATGGGGAGTGGATTTTTGATTGTGGAGCCACTGACACAATGACATATGATTTTTCAGATTTTACCGATATATCAACTCCCAGGAAAGCTTACATCAAAGCAGCAAATAAGGGAAAAATGGATGTAAAAAATGGGGAAGGGGAAGGATTTGTGGGGGCAGGTAAAAGAGAGAAAGGGGTTATCCCTAATTTCTCTCTCTTTAAAAATGTTTCTTACTTCCCAAATTATAAGTCTGATGATACGTATATATTATCTAGATATAGTTATGGGCCTAAGAGTAATATAGTAAGTAACAACAATGGTCAGGCCCATTTACTAGCAACTGGGTCGGCTCATATAGCCCATATGGCCCAAGATTTATGTGGATCGGCACATAGTACTAGCTCAACCCAAAGCAGTTCTAGAAATATAAATGGGGAGTGGATTTTTGATTGTGGAGCCACTGACACAATGACATATGATTTTTCAGATTTTACCGATATATCAACTCCCAGGAAAGCTTACATCAAAGCAGCAAATAAGGGAAAAATGGATGTAAAAAATGGGGGAACCATTAAAATCTCTCCGAGCATTAAATTATCTAACTGTCTTTATGTTCCCTCCTTGTCACACAAACTGTTATCAATAAGTCATGTGACGAAAGAACTCAACTGCTCAGTACTCATGCATCCAACTTTTTGTCTCTTACAGGATATCAGGACGGGACGGATCATTGGGCGTGGCACTGAGAAAGGAGGACTGTATTATGTTGATGAAGTTACTGAAAGTGGGAGTGTCATGCTTGCTCATGGAACTAGTGAAAGAGAAGCATGGTTATGGCATAGAAGATTGGGACATCCGTCAGTTAGTTATTTGCATCTTTTATTTCCAAAACTTTTTCCGTTGAATAAAAAGATTGATTGTGAAACCTGCATTCTTGCAAAAAGTCATAGGCAATCTTTTAAACCTCGTAATAGTAGAGTTGAATCTCCTTTTTCATTGGTCCATTCAGATGTGTGGGGACCTGCACCGGTTGTTGGAGGTCAGAATTTCAAATATTTTGTGATTTTTGTTGATGATTGCACCCGAATGACATGGATTTATTTTTTGAAAAATAAGGATGAGGTTTATGATAGATTCACCGTTTTCTATAACATGGTCCAAACTCAATTTCAAAAATCTATCAAAATCATGAGAACAGATAATGGTGGAGAATATGTGAATTCACAAATGAACCTGTTTTTTCAAACCAAAGGAATAATCCATCAAACCACTTGTCCTCACACCCCAGAACAAAATGGTGTTGCTGAGAGGAAAAATAGGCTTCTTTTAGAGATGACTAGAGCACTTATTATTGAGTCATTAGTTCCAAAACGTTTTTGGCCCGAAGCTTTAGCTACTGCTACCTACCTGATCAATCGTCTTCCTACAAAGATTCTCGATATGAAAACCCCTTTGAAAGTTCTTTCTGAGTTTCATAAGCTTCCATCGTTTCTTACTTTGCAGCCTAAAGTGTTTGGATGTATAGCTTTTGTTCATATTCCAAAATCATATCGTAATAAACTCGAACCGTGTGCTGAAAAATGTGTCTTTGTGGGATATGGGGTTACTCAAAAGGGGTATAGATGTTACAATCCTAAAACTCATCGTATGTTTACTACGATGAATTGTGATTTTTTGGAAACCAAGTATTTCTACTCTGAGGAACTCAGTGGTCAGGGGGAGGAACAAAGTGACACACTGAGTTGGCTTCAATATTCATCAGAAGTTCAGACCACTACCTCATCAGAAGTTCAGACGACAGATAAAGATTTACAGTCCTCCTCTCAAAGTGACAACCTATATCCAGACCTGATATCCGAGGTAAATTGTTCTGAACCAAGCCATACTTTGAATGATATGGATATTCCAGCTAATGAAGTGCAGGAAAATGTTAATGGAGAGTCAGAAAATATAGAAGAAGTAACTCCTCCAGAAAATGCTCCAGAAAGTGCTCCAGAAATATATATTCTCCCACCAAGGTCTACCAGAGGAATTCCTGCAAAGAGATATTCTCCAGAAAAGAGTTCCCGGTCTACTAAGTATCCGGTAGAAAACTTTGCTAATATTGCAGAAGGTTTTTTCTCCAAAGAAGCAAAAGCATTTGCAGCAAAACTATATTCAGAAGAGCTCCCGTCAGATGTAGAGCATGCCTTGAAGTTAAAAATTGGAAGGATGCTATGGATAGTGAAATGGAGGCTCTTATGAAGAATGATACATGGGAGAAGTGTTTTCTTCCAAAAGGAAAGAATCCAGTAGGGTGCAGGTGGATTTATACCATCAAGTATAAACCAAATGGGGATGTAGAAAGATATAAAGCAAGACTTGTTGCCAAAGGGTACACTCAGACTTATGGCATTGACTATTCAGAAACTTTTTCTCCAGTTGCAAAGCTAGATACAGTAAGGGTTCTTTTCTCAATAGCAGCAAATCAGGGGTGGTCTCTTCACCAGTTCGATGTGAAGAATGCTTTCTTGCACGGAGAATTAAAAGAGGAAGTGTATATGGATCCTCCTCCAGGTTTTTCCCATAATTTTAAACATGGGGAAATTTGTAGGTTGAAGAAGTCCTTGTATGGACTTAAACAGTCACCTAGAGCTTGGTTTGGAAGATTTACTCTTGCGATGAAGAAGTATGGATATCAACAAAGCAATTCTGATCACACATTGTTCCTTCGTCATAGAGGGAATCTGGTAACATGTCTAATAATTTATGTTGATGACATGATTATCACAGGAAATGATGAAAAGGAGATTGATCAACTAAAAACAGCGTTGTTTGCAGAATTTGAAATGAAAGATTTGGGAGATCTGAAGTATTTTCTTGGAATAGAAGTTTCAAGGTCTAAACGTGGAATTTTTATTTGTCAGAAAAAATATATATTAGATCTTCTGGCAGAAACAGGAATGATTGATTGTAAGCCAGCAGACACACCCATGGTCATCAATCAGAAGTTGTTTGTGAAGACAGATGCTAAAGCTACTGATAAAGGAAGATATCAAAGGTTGGTAGGGAAACTTATTTATTTGGCTCATACTCGTCCAGACATAGCATATGTTGTTGGAGTAGTTAGTCAGTTTATGCATCAACCTCAGGAAGATCATATGGATGCGGTTCTTCGAATTATTAGGTATCTCAAAGGGACTTCAGGTCATGGGGTGTTATTTAAGGCTAATGGTTGATAAACGCCTAAAAGACATGATCTTAATGGATAAAATTGGACCACTTTGTGCTTGTTAATAGACGAGTAGGGCGTTTTATGTTTGTTTAAGTGTTTCAGGTGTTTAGTGATAACTTGACGTTAAATGGAACATAAACGGGTCAAGCAAAGTCAAGAAACAAGTCAAATGATTCAAGAACCAAAATCTGGAAATCTGGAAATTGAATTCGAAGTTACAAAGGGCGTAACTTACGCCCAGGATAGGCGTACCTTACGCCAGGCAAAAGTTCATGAAGCGTAGCTTACGCCCAGATCGAGCGTAGCTTACGCCAGTGAAACCCAGAAGCAACAACAGGCGTACCTTACGCCCAGATGGGGCGTAGGTTACGCTGGGCAGATTTACAAAGGGCGTACCTTACGCCTAGATGGGGCGTAGGTTACGCCAGCCACTGATCAGAAGTCGAATTTTAAGGGTTTTAATTGTAACTTGGGGGTATATAAGGACTTACAAAAAAACACACACACAAGCCCTAATTCCTGAGATCTAGAGCAGCAATCCACCATTCCCAAGCCCCAAAATCATCATCAAATCATCATCAAATCATCATTCAATCACAAGATCATGGAGATGACAATCCAAATTGAAGATTCATTGATGAACATGGAAGGCTAATCTCTCTTTAGATCATTCTTATGTGAACAATTATGTAAGACAATTGTATTCAACCTTTCTTATATTTATGTTGGATTAGATGTTTAATTCTTAATTGTGTTTTGCATCTAATGTTGTTTGGATTTGAATGAATGATTACATGTTTTTAACCTTGAATGATTTCCATCTATCTTTTGGTTTCAATTTATTGTTAATCATTAATTATTAGAAGAATCTCTTATCACTTGTAATCTGATTTTTGAATAGATAATTTAGTTGTGTCAATTACTCGGTTTTCATTATCGTGAATCATCACAACCTAATCAATTAGTCCTTAATGTTCATTCATTCCAAGCATTAAAACGAATCATGTCTATGTGATTTCCAACGGATATAAGTTAGGTTATACTTTTGAAAACATAATTGGGATCATAAGAATGGTCTTACCTTTTTATTATTAAATTCTATTGTTAAGTTTACAATCATTTTTTGTTTTAATCAAATCAATCCAACAATCAATTTTAAGTTTATGCCTAGTTTAATCAAGTTTGTAAATTGTTCAACACTTTCCCATGATTCCCTGAGGATACGATACTCGACTTATCCATACTAGTTATTGGTAATTAGTTTACATTTTTGATCGGTCCAACGACAACGATCAAATTTTGGCGCCGCTGCCGGGGAATCGGTGTGCAAAGTGTTGAAATTTTGTTTTTAATTTAGTTTCGTAAAATTTTCAGAAAAATCCAAAAATATTTAGCTTAGTTTTGTTTTGTTTCAGTGCTTGTTTGTTTCATTTCTCATTCTTGTATTTCAGAATTACGCTAGGTGTATTGATTGTGTGCAGGTTATAGGTCGTGTATGCATACGAGGTATTCCTATCAGCAAGGAACGTAGTTACTATCAGCAAGGAACGTAGTTCGTTTTTCTCTAAGAATAGTGCTTTACTTGATCAAGAACGTCAATTTAAGAGTAGGATTAAGTCACTTGACAATGATAATGCTGCCTTAAAAGACAAACTGAAAGAAACAATTTTTAGGGAAAATCTGGCAAATCTGTAAGTGCACATTTTGGTGCACATTTTGTGTCCGATGCATCTCAATTAATGGGCTGTTTTGCTACATGTGAATAGTGACACGGGTTTAGACTAAACACGTGTGAATAGTGTCACGTGTTTAGACTAAACACGTGTGAATAGTGTCACGTGTTTAGACCAAACACGTGTTACTGTTTACACGCGTTTGGAAGCCCACGAGTTTGAAGCCCAGCCCATTTCTAGCCTATATATAGTGTTCTTAGGTTTCGGTTTTAGGTAATGATTTTAGTTGCAACAGATTTCATTCACGGCAGGCTGAGGTATGCGCAAACCTCAGTCCGTAAGTCCACCATATTATTCGATTATCAAGAGTCGTCTCGTTGATTGTAATCCGTAATCATCGTAGATGTATTGTAAACGGATTTATTCATTGTAATCATTCGACTAATGATAAAGGAATCAGATTTATATCTCCTGTTCATATTGATTTCGTGTTCATATATATGTGATTCATTCAATTGCCTCAATAACGATTATGTTTGGATTCCGCACTTACATAGTCGTAGGAATCGCGAATCGATCGATCACCCTGCACTTTCAAAGAAGACATCACCTTTGTTGTTTGATCTGGAAATTGAGAAAGCAGCTAGAAGGAATAGGAAACTTCACCGTGCAAACATGAGTGATCAATCAAATCCACAACCAACCGTCCAACCCATAGTTCAAGAACAAACCAACCCTGAACCAAATAACCAAGATCAAACTCCACCACGAAACCCAACCCCATCAATGAGGAGTGGTCACACAACTCAAAACCGACCTAGAACACCAACTCATATTGGAGATGCATCACGGGATGCGGATGGGTCGTTTTATGATAGGTTTCATGATAGGGTGAATCTTTGGGATGACGGAAGGTTTGATAATAATTCGGATGGGTATGATTGGAACCATGGGGGAGATTATGGGCCACCACAAAATCGTCAATATCATCAATACAACCAACCCCAACATAACCAACCTCACTACATAAACCAAGGACCAAGGGTTCGTCCTCAAGGTCCACCCCATCGCCTTAACCATCATGTAGCTCAACCAAACTACCAAGGGCATCCAAATTACCAACCGCATAACCGGGCCATTCCACATATGAACTATCAACCTCCACCACAAGGAGTTGATAGTCATTTTCGACCCGCCATAGCCGTTAATGCTTCACCTATAGTACCACCGGTGTTGAGGGGTAGAGCATTTGAGGTTAGACCTCAATGTTTGAGTATTTTGCCAAGTTTTCATGGGATGGCGGCGGAAGAGCCTTACTTGCACTTGTCGGAGTTTGAGGCGATATGTGGAACTATTGGAGGCCAAGGATTTTCACCGGATGAGGTTAAGCTAGTTCTTTTTCAGTTTACTTTGAAGGATAAGGCAAAGCAATGGTTCTTGACATTGCCATCGGGTAGTATCTTTTCATGGGCTGAAATGCAACAACAATTTTTGGATGAGTATTACACCATGCAAAAGACTAGTGATGCAAGGAATTCGATAAGAACTTTTCAGCAACAATCGGGTGAAACATTTTATGAATCTTTTAAGAGGTTTAATGAGTTGTTGAGAGTGTGTCCTCATCATGGAATTGCTAAATGGGAATTGATCACGGCTTTCTATGATGGTTTGCTATCGGAAGAAAAGAGAGATGTGAATTCAATTAGCAATGGCACTTTCTTGACTAATCCCGAAGATGTTGATTGGGAGTTCTTAGAAAAGATGAGTGTGAATTCAAAAAGGCAAGCTCAATCGAATAGGAGAGCAAGACGTCCAATAGCCTCTTCATCAACTAGTGATCAAGCTACAAAAGATAGACTTGAAGCCTTGGTGCAAAAGTTTGCTAAGTTGGGGAAGGCTGAAAATCGGGGTGTTTATCAAGTATCTCAAGACTATCCGATTTGTGAAATGTGTGATGAGTTGGGACATTCGGCTTTGCAATGCCCATTAGACTTGGATCAAATTGAAGAAGTGAATCAAGTATATGGAGAGAAGAAGCAATATGACATGAACTCCAACACTTATCATCCAGGGATGAGAAATCATCCAAACTTTAGATATGGCAATTCTTCAAACCAACTCAACCCGAACTTTCAAGGAAATAACCAAAACAGTGGGGCACCATCTCAACCATTTCAGGGCCAAAATTACAACCAAGGGAATTACCAAGGTGGTCAAAATCAGGGAGGATTCAATAGAGGCTACCCAAGGAACTATCAACAAGGTACTAACCAAGGTGGGCCTTCGGGAGGTAATGATGTGTCAACCCGGGAGATTATGGATTACTTGAAAGAGATGGATAGGAAGAATGAGATTCGGGATAAAACGGTTGAGAGTTTGCAAAAGCAAGTTGGGCAATTGGCGGAGGATGTATCAGAATTGAGGAAGAATCCGGGGAAGCTACCAAGTGATACGAAGATCAATCCACAACATCAAAGTGGCGGCTCAAAGAATGTCAAGAATGTGGAGATAAACAATGTAAGTCTTCTTCGTAGTGGTAAAGTTTATGATAATAAAGTTGTGCCTCCATCATCACTTGTTGATGGTGTGGTGGAGGATGTTGATGAGAATGAAGATAGTGAGCATGAACCGGAACTTGTTCTACCTAAATCAAATAAAAAAGTGTCTTTTAAAGAGGTAGAAAATAATAGGTCTAGTGGTAAATTTTCTGAAAAACAAGGAAGGGATATGGAGGATAATACCATTCCTTTTCCTTTGGCTTTGATTGATCCAAAGTGGTGAAGAAAGAGGTGCTAAAGTGGTTGGATGCTGGAATTATTTACCCAATTTCGGATAGTACATGGGTAAGTCCAACACAAACGGTACCTAAGAAAGCTGGGATTCAAGTGGTTAAAGGAGATAGAGGTGAGCAAATTGCAACCCGACCCATCACCGGGTGGAGGGTTTGCATTGACTACCGAAAGTTGAACACCGCTACTTCCAAGGATCATTTCCCATTGCCATTCATTGATCAAATCATCGAAAAGCTTGCAGGTCAGCAATTTTATTGTTTTCTAGATGGCTATTCAGGTTACAACCAAATTGCTATTCATCCCGATGACCAACATAAGACCACATTTACATGTCCCTATGGAACTTTTGCCTTAGGCGAATGCCATTCGGGTTATGTAATGCTCCAGCCACCTTCCAAAGGTGCATAATGAGTATCTTTTCAGATATGGTCGGTGATTCTTTAGAGATCTTTATGGATGATTTTTCAATTTTTGGCCAAACCTTTGATAATTGTCTTAATGAGCTAACCAAAGTTTTGAAAAGATGTGTTGAAACAAACTTGGTCTTAAGTTGGGAAAAGAGCCACTTCATGGTTCAAGAGGGGACGGTTTTGGGTCATGTGATTTCAAGTAAAGGCATGGAAGTTGACCGGGCCAAAATCAAAGTCATTTCTACTTTACCCCCTCCAACCAATGTCAAGGGTATCCGTTCTTTTCTTGGACATGCCGGATTTTATAGAAGGTTTATAAAAGGATTTAGTGTCATTACCAAACCATTGTGTAATTTGTTGTTGAAAGATGTGCCATTTGTGTTTGATAATGAATGTTTAAAAGCTTTTGAAACCTTGAAAGAGAAATTGGTTGAAGCCCCCATTTTGCAATCACCTAATTGGTCCATGCCATTTGAAATCATGTGTGATGCAAGTGACTTTGCCATTGGGGCTGTTTTGGGACAACGGGTGGATAAGAAACCCGTTGTGATTTATTATGCAAGCAAGACTTTATCGGATGCCCAATTGAATTATACCACCACCGAAAAGGAATTGCTTGCGGTTGTCTATGCTCTTGACAAGTTTCGTTCTTATATTTGTGGTAGCAAAGTTATAGTGTACACAGATCATAGCGCGGTTAAGCATTTGATGGAAAAGAAGGATGCAAAGCCAAGGCTAATTAGATGGATCTTGCTACTACAAGAGTTTGATTTGGAGATCCGAGATAAGAAAGGAAGTGAGAATGTGGTGGCGGACCACTTGTCAAGAATTCAAGTTATGGATGACAAAATTTGATCGTTGTCGTTGGACCGATCAAAAATGTAAACTAATTACCAATAACTAGTATGGATAAGTCGAGTATCGTATCCTCAGGGAATCATGGGAAAGTGTTGAACAATTTACAAACTTGATTAAACTAGGCATAAACTTAAAATTGATTGTTGGATTGATTTGATTAAAACAAAAAATGATTGTAAACTTAACAATAAATTGAAACCAAAAGATAGATGGAAATCATTCAAGGTTAAAAACATGTAATCATTCATTCAAATCCAAACAACATTAGATGCAAAACACAATTAAGAATTAAACATCTAATCCAACATAAATATAAGAAAGGTTGAATACAATTGTCTTACATAATTGTTCACATAAGAATGATCTAAAGAGAGATTAGCCTTCCATGTTCATCAATGAATCTTCAATTTGGATTGTCAATGATGATTTGATGATGATTTTGGGGCTTGGGAATGGTGGATTGCTGCTCTAGATCTCAGGAATTAGGGCTTGTGTGTGTGTTTTTTCGTAAGTCCTTATATACCCCCAAGTTACAATTAAAACCCTTAAAATTCGAATTCTGATCAGTGGCTGGCGTAACCTACGCCCCATCTAGGCGTAAGGTACGCCCTTTGAAATCTGCCCAGCGTAACCTACGCCCCATCTGGGCGTAAGGTACGCCTGTTGTTGCTTCTGGGTTTCACTGGCGTAAGCTACGCTCGATCTGGGCGTAAGCTACGCTTCATGAACTTTTGCCTGGCGTAAGGTACGCCTATCCTGGGCGTAAGTTACGCCCTTTGTAACTTCGAATTTCCAGATTTCCAGATTTTGGTTCTTGAATCATTTGACTTGTTTCTTGACTTTGCTTGACCCGTTTATGTTCCATTTAACGTCAAGTTATCACTAAACACCTGAAACACTTAAACAAACATAAAACGCCCTACTCGTCTATTAACAAGCACAAAGTGGTCCAATTTTATCCATTAAGATCATGTCTTTTAGGCGTTTATCACATTCCCCAACTTAATCCTTTTTCGTCCCGAAAAAGACATTCATTATGTGACAAGCTAATTTACAATCCTATAATACTTCCTATCACCAAAGAAACACTATATAGGAGTTATATCAATTATACATGTTTGTAAAACTCAACCCTCAAGTAATCTTCAAAGTACACTTGGGTGAAACTAAGCAATGCAAACCAAACCACATAACACAATCAACTCATAAGACTTACAACTATCAAAAGATTTACGACTGGCAAATAGAAATATATAAATGTGCAATTAAACCTAATAAACCTCAAGTTTGCCACAATACATGCATTACACTCTCACAATGTGCACTCCCCTCGGTTCATATTTTGGGTGAATTAGCAAAAGATGTGCCAATATATCTATATGAAGCTCACAACTCATTATTGCACACTAAAAGTCATAGGCTAGTACACAAATTGAACCAAGACCTCATAACTCAAACTATCACTTCGGTATTCATACAAAATTGATGGAAATATGGAATGAAACACGGTAATGATTCTCATTTGGGCGATTTACTAGAATGATTTTGGAACATTTCACTTTTGATTCTCTTTTTGATCAACTTTACATGGATAATTGAATTGGTTTTCATTTATGACCATATACTTTGACTTTTCAACCGGATTTTGCAATTTTGACTTTGACTTTGTTCTTTCTTTCGATTCTTCATAAACAACACAACTTTGAACAATTAACGAATTTCATGACGAGGTGAAGTGGAATATGGATTGAATTGTATGATTGTTTTGTGATTTTAAGCACATAATCCAAGCTAGAGGTCTCGACACGGTAAGTGCACTAGTTCTAACCTAGTGTACAATAATGGTTCACACAATATGATCATCACGAGAATTTAAGCTATGCTAACAATCTAACCAATCATTGACGAGGCTTTTTCTCTCATTAAATTGAAGGATATAACGGATATATAAAGTGTGATACATGCATTGGAGCTCACAATTGGCATATTACCCATATTTGCACATTTGTATGTTTTTACTTGCTAGCAACTCTATCAAGATGCTCATAAGTCAACCATGTCATGCAATCTAATCTACACTACCTAGCCCCACTTACATGTACAAATCCAATCACAAGAAAATCTCATTTTACAACCATGTATAGCTAATATAACTCGAATATTTTGTCCCTAAGGGTCAATTTCATATCACAAGAAAGTAAATCAACATCTAAACTAGAAACATTATTGAAATTAACACACAAATTAAATCTACCTATGAAATTGAAAATGCCAAAACACAAAATAAACACATAGTCACATAGTCACACAATAAGAACAGAAAGATAAATGGAAGGTACCAATCACCGCCGTCCAAAGATCGACTCCATTAGGCCCCGATATAGAGATTGGGCCTCAAATGGATCAGAGGCTGCTGGTGGTGGATCATTCGAGCTCCCCTCAACCCGTCCAACACAAGAATGTCTCGGGAACCACTCAGAATCGTGGCTCTGAGGATAATATGGATGAGCAGTGGAAACATAAGGCTGCCTGTAATCATATGCAGGAGGAGTCTCCACATAATCAAGTCCTGCAATGTGGTCCTGGTGGTGGCGCACTTGCTCGAAATACTCAAACTGCTGTCTCCTATCCTGTTCATGAGCATATGCCATACCCAACTCATAGCTCCTCCGCTGCACACCCTGCTGAGCAGTCATATCCCACATGCTCCTCTCATAGGATGTCCACTGATTATAATCACTAGGTTGCTCATAACCAAAACTCGGCCCAGAACCTCCTATCCCAGCTCCTAACAAACCATCTCTTCTTCCTTCAAAACCCCCTCTAGCTGCACTAGACTCAGCCATCTCATTAGCACGCATTTCTTCCATCTGTGCTATCGCCTCCTCCCTAGTAACCCCAGCCTTAGGAGCTATCAAATACCCATTGGTTTTCAAATCCTTAAGGAGTTTAAACTGCGGATAATCCTGAAACTCCCACTCATTCCCTTTCAACAACCTCTTCATGGAATAAGGAGCATTACTCAAATACCCATTGGTTTTCAAATCCTTAAGGAGTTTAAACTGCGGATAATCCTGAAACTCCCACTCATTCCCTTTCAACAACCTCTTCATGGAATAAGGAGCATTACTCAAATACTCCATATTGGTCTCCTTTGGGACTACCTTGTGAATTTGGAGGAGACGGGCAATGAGTTTCGGGTGAGGAATGACAAGTTTGTTTCTTTTGTTTCTTGCATCCCAAATGTTAGACATTACAATTTGTCTAAACGATAAGGCTAGGTTTCCCGTGACCAAGGCATATAACACAAGAACATCATGGTGCCTAACCATGCTCTTGTCACTAGTTCGGGGGCACACATTCCAACTCAAAATTGACATAATTAACCGGGGCAGTGGTTTCAACAATGCACGCTCCATCCTAAAGGTTGTACTCAAATTGTCTCTTGTAACATCAAAAACCTCAACAAGCATATCAATCCAATTATTAGGTGTTTCTACCCCTGTTAAATACTTCTCAGCCACATAATCAAAAGCCCTCCCTGAAGTAGCACCCGTGTCAAATTTGGCTATCTTATCCAAGGTAGCAAAAGACATTGTTACCTTTTTCCCATTAACCGTGCCTACTAACTTAGAAGTCACCGGGGGGTTATTACCGGAGTCAATTCTAAAGTACCCAACCAATTAATGATGCCATCTAAATAAATCTCAGCATGATCACCATTACTCCAAGTTAACACTTGTTTCCATCCCATTTGTTCAAACGCTTCAACCATCCCAAACCCCCTAAATTCCGATAAGACAAGGGTTCTTTCACCCAACAATTGATCCATCAAATTTTTGGCTTCAGCCATCTTTTCTTTAAATAAAATCAACTGCCATTCATCGGGTAAATTACATAAAGGCATACCTTGCCTCCATTCGGGTTTTTCGTTGTCAACCTCCATCTCTTCACTCGCCTGTGGTGAGTTTCTTTCTTCTTCTGACGATGATGATTCCTCTTGAGCCAATTGCCTTTTCTTCTTGCTTGGTTGTTGACTAGATGAAGAATCACCTTTCTTGCTTAGACTCTTGATGAATTTCCCTGCTGCTTTCTTCATCCTATTGTCAACAAAATTAACCAAAAGCAACAACCCTTATCAATGGTTAGTAAATTAAGGCAAAATTAAGAAAAATAAAAATTAAATTCGAAATTAATCTTACTTTAATCTTACAAACGAATCTGAAATTGAACAAATAACGATAGGGGTTTTGTAGCTCTCGAAAAATTATGCACTTTGGACCCAAAAATTGTTGAAATTGATGGAGAATTGAGAGAGATATGGTTGATTGAATGGTTAGGGTTCTTGAAAAATTATTGGAGAAGAAAAGGATTTGAGAGAGAGAGAGAGAGAGATCGACTGAAATCAAAGAAGGTGAAAAATAATTCAGTTTGTGGTTGTAAATAAAAAGGGTTTTCAATTTTTGGATCTTTATTAAATAAAAAAAAATCGATCTGGCCCTGACCGTAACTTACGCCAGAAGATAGCGTAACCTACGCCCCATTATTTTAGACTTACCGTAACTTACGCCCAAAGACCCCGTAACCTACGCCCGGTCAGAATCCTGAACTACTTGATTATCAACAAGCGTAACCTACGCATGGGATCGCCGTAACCTACGCTCGGTCTGTTTTGTGCTGCCGTAACTTACGCTCAAGCTGGGCGTACCTTACGCCCCTCCAGAAAATGCAATTTTGGCGTAAGGTGGGCGTAAAGTGGGCCGTAAACAGTAAGTTTTTGGCGTAAGGTCCATTTGACACTTCCAGGGGACCGTAAGGTACGCCCCTTATGAAAAAAATTTTGACTTTTTTTTTTTTTTTTTTTTTTTTTTTTTTTTTTTTTTTTTAACTACAGCCACAAACAACTTTGTAAAACTTTATTTTTGCAAATGTTTATAAAAAATAACTCCCTTCCCCAACTTAAAGGTACATTGTCCCCAATGTACACCCGAAATTAGAAATGAGTTAAACGATTCGACAAATTGCAAAAACGTTCACTTTTTCACCCAAACCGACCTTCCCCAACTTAATTTTCAAGCATAGGTGCTGAGAATTAAGTTCCTTGTGTGATTAAGCAACAAAAATAACTACACAAAATTAAAACGAAAATGAAAACGTACCGAATTTGAAGCTATAAACAAACAAACAACGGGTTGCCTCCCGTTTAGCGCTAAGTTTATTGTCCTCAGCCCGACATTACCTCAATTGATGTTCAAGCAACCTCATAGGATGGTGGACTTGAGATGAAGTTCACCATTTCCTTTGTATCTCCATTGATGTCGGTTGCATCCAAATACGGCTTCAAACGGTGTCCATTGACCATTTGCTTCACACCATCTTTTGGATCTTCAATCTCAATCTCTCCAAACTTTCCGACTCTTGTGATAGTATAAGGACCCATCCACTTGCTTTTGAGCTTTCCCGGAAAAAACTTGAGTCTTGAATTGTAAAGCCAAACCTTTTGGCCAACTTCGAACACCTTCTTCTTCAATTTGGCATCATGAACCGCTTTCATCTTGTCTTTATAGGTTGATGCACATTCATATGCCTCATTTCTTAATTCCTCCAATTCGCACAATTGCAACTTTCTTTCTTTGCCTGCATTCTCAAAATCCATGTTAACGGTCTTAACGGCCCATAATGCCCTATGTGCTAGTTCCATTGGAAGATGACAACCCTTCCCATAAACCAACCGGTAAGGAGTAGTGCCAATAGGTGTCTTAAAAGCGGTTCGGTAAGCCCATAAAGCATCATTGAGTTTGGTTGACCAATCTTTTCTATCGGGTCTTACCGTCTTTTGCAAAATTTCTTTAATTTGCCTATTGGACACTTCAACTTGCCCACTTGTTTGTGGGTGATATGGAGTGGCAATCCGGTGGTTTATGCCATACCGTTTGAGAAGTTTTCCAAACTGAAATTTTTTGAAATGAGACCCCCCATCGCTTATGATCACACGAGGGATTCCAAATCTTGAGAAAATGTTGCTTTGGACAAACTTGCACACAACGGTATGGTCATTGGTCTTGGTGGCTATGGCTTCTACCCATTTCGACACATAATCTACCGCCACCAAAATATAGTAATTACCAAAAGAATTAGGGAAAGGACCCATAAAATCAATGCCCCAAACATCAAATATATTAACAACTAAAATGGGTTGCATGGGCATCTCGTTTCTCTTAGTAATACTACCTAGTTGTTGACACCTAACACATTTTTTAACAAAGTCAGCGGCATCCTTAAAAATGCTAGGCCAAAACAAACCACACATAAGAACCTTATAACCTGTCTTTTGGCCGCTGAAATGACCTCCACATGCAAATGAGTGTGCATGAGTCAACACCTCTTGAATCTCCTCATCCGGAACAATCTTCTCACCAATTGATCCGGGCCAACTTTGAACAAATCCGGTTCATCCCAAATGTATTGCTTGACTTGTGCAAGGAATTGTTGCTTCTTTCTCTTGGCCCGATGCTCCGGTAGCTTACCTGCGGACAGAAAATTCACAATATTTGCATACCAAGGAACAACAGAAATGGTTAGTAAATATTCATCCGGAAATGTCTCGTTGATCTCCTTGGTTGAATCAATGGTCACCTCAAAATTCAGTTATATACAGATGCAGATTGGGCAGGAGATAAAGGTAATCGAAGATCTACTTCAGGATATTTCTCGTTGATAGGTGGTAACTTGGTTACATGGAAAAGTAAAAAACAGAAAGTTGTCTCCTTGTCAAGTGCTGAAGCTGAGTTTAGAGGTATAGCTAGAGGACTAGCAGAAGCTTTGTGGTTAAAGAAGCTGGTGTCTGAAATAGGTTTTGCCCCCAAAGAAAGTATTCGAATCATGAGTGATAATGAAGCTGCTATCCAGATCTCTGAGAATCCAGTTCAACATGATAGAACCAAGCATGTGGAGGTTGATCGTCACTTCATAAAAGAAAAGTTGGAAAGTGGAATTATCAAGTTACCGTTCGTAAAGTCTGAAGACCAGTTGGCTGATATTCTAACTAAAGTAGTGGGAACATCTATGTTTCATAAGTGTCTAAGCAAGTTGAATTTCGGTAATTCCGATATTCAACTTGAGGGGGAGTGTTAGAATATGTGGCCTCAGAAGTATATCAGTCCGAGAAGGGCCCAAGCCCAAGATATTAGAGTCGGTCATATGACCTAATTAGGGTTTAATTCTAGTATAAATAGAGGCATAAGTTGTAATCAAAGATTATCACAAATTAATACAAAAGCGTTTCATTCATTCTATTCTTCTTAACATCGACTGGCTAGGTTATGTTGGGTATTTGTTTTAGGTCTAAGGGATTTAAGGTATGTTTATAGTCACAACTTTGGATTATTGTACCGACTCGACGAGTGGCGCTCGCAGGAAAGGGCGAGCGACGCTCGTCCTCTTTGTTGAGCGGCGCTCATGTTATGTGAGCGGCGTTCACATGTCTTGAAGCTTCGTTCTTCGTTTTCTTGCATCCAAGTCTTCATCTTGTGTCTTTTTTTAGTCATGTGGCTTCATGTTAAGTTGCCTAAAGGCTACCTATAGCAACATTTTATATCATTAAGCATCGAAAGTTCACAAAATCAACTTGTATTTCTATTCAAACAGTCAAAAGATGTGTGGGAAAAACCTCAAATAGTTCACTCATCACCTTCGCACTTGCTTCCCAGACTCTTAAGGGTGTGGATGGTTCTATGTCTTAACTGGAACAAGTTAAACCCGAGGGATTTCATGTCTCTATTTTGTTATATGTCTTAACAGCTTTGGGTGTTAGCTGCACAAGTTGAAAAGATGGAGGGCTAGAATGGATGCTTCTGAAGTCGGTGTGTAGAAGCATATAAATAGATATGCTTGGGTTAAATAAATACAAAAATACATACATAACAGTGCGATTAAAGATATCCGTAGAGGCCAAAAATCATTGGGTTTCCCCAAATGGGAATTTTGCTATTGGGTATTTTAATCATTTCGTAATTGTTGTTTCATTACACATGCTTGGTTTTATGTATGTGGTTATGTATGTTTTTATGTTGATGATTAATATGCTCCAATGTCCTATTTACTATTTGTTGTTGGATTTGCGCTAAAGTGATATTCGGCCGACAGGTACGATCACTAAACTCTTAATATAGCTAGGTGATATTCGGTCGACAGGTACGATTACTAAACTCTTTACACTCTCCAGCTATTGTCTCGTTTGACGAAGGTCCTTATGGAAACAACTTCTTTACCTTTGGGTAAAGACAAGACTGCCTACATCTCACATCCCCATACCCCGCATGCAACGATTGGCCATGTTGTTGTTCTTTAATCATTTAAAGAGTTATCGACACAAATCGTCCCTGTGGTTTACCCAAATAATCAAGTTTCATCCCTGAAGATCCGAAACCTCAAGGTCAATCCTTTATAGGAGGATAAGGTTCCTATTTGGTCCTTTGACTATTTGACAGTCTACTCTCCTCCGTTAAGCCCCCCACGTGCCTCAAGGTCAAAATACAAGTAAAGATTCGACCGCACCACCAAACCCACAACTTTCCAGATCCCCATCCTCTTCTTTCAGTGATTATCGATCTAAAGAGATGGCCGGAACTTGTGATGGTGCCGCCGATAGTGGCCGGATCTCGTGGTGATTATCGCATTCCTCCGACTGCTGTCCTCAACAACCCTTTTTATTGTTATGTATATACAAAATTTGGTGGGGGCTATGGCGGTTGGCTGGTGGCGGCGGCTGTGGCGTGGGTTTATTCCCGTCGTGGGTTTTTTCCGGCCACTGTATCCGACCATGGCGATGGTCTTGTGTGTATGTATATATATATGTCTTCGACGAAAAGTGTATATATATCTCCGATCTGTTTGAGTGTGTAATGTATATATCTGTCTTCAATACGATATTTATATATATATATATATATATATCCTCGATTGGTTGTGTATGTATAAGAGATATATATATATATACTAGCTTAAGCACCCGGGTGATACCCGGGTATTATTATGATAATTTATTTTAATTATACTCGTTGTGATGTAAATGTTAAATGTGGAAACACGAAAATGTAGCTAACTGCGTAATAAACATGTATTTATAAGAAACATACAATAAAAGTTTATTGCAAAAAATTAATGAAAAGTGTAAAATAACCATAAAACTTATTTTTGCTTATGATATGCCAAATTTAACATATAATTATATATTTATAATCAATTTGTCTAACTTTTGTAATGGTTTCATAGTTTAATAATAACTGAAAGTAAAATAAAACCCATAGAGCTAAAAACATTTGGGAATGCTGTGTTTAGGATATGGGGGAAAAGAGGTCTTCTATTTTAATTTATCATTTTGGAGGAAAAGGTAATTTTAATTTAAATAAAAATTATGACGTGATGATCCAAAAATATAGGGGGAGTTTAGTTCTTTAAATTATGCCACGTAAGGATATTGTTTAAAATAAGTATCTTTTGGACTTCAACTTTATTTAGTAGAAAGATATATATCTTCGATTGGGGTTGTGTATGTATATATTTAGATTGGGTATGGTATGGAGATATAGATATAGATGGATTGATGAAGTTCATACATACATAAGTATATCTGTATGTATAATGAAGAATGAATGGATTTAATATAGAATGGAGATTAGGTAGGTTGGTTTTTGATTTTAATTTGGGGAAGAGGGAGAGATCTGCTTTTCTTTTTTCTATTTGTAGATATTTCTTTGCTTTTAAGGTTTTAGATTGAAAATAAAATTGAGATGATTTAAGGTTTTTTGATTAAAGTAAAAAAATATCACCGACGGTCCTTTATTTATGAAAAAGACTGGAATACCCCTCACGTGAAAGGCACGTGGGGGTGTTAACGGAGGAAAGATAACGGTCAACAAGTCAAATGACCAAATATGAACCTTATCCTCCTATAAAGGATTGACCTTGAGGTTTCGGATCTTCAGGGATGAAACTTGATTATTTGGGTAAACCACAGGGATGATTTGTGTCGATAACTCTCATTTTACATTAAACTAGCCTGGTACCCGCGCGATGCAGCGACAACAATTTACAGCGTTAGATGTCGTGACGATGATAATTTCCAACGTGATACACGTTTTCTGTTAGTTAGAATTTGTTGTAAATATAGTATAATAACACGAGTAAATTCTTGAACCTATTACAATATAGTAGATAAATATAAAAGTAAAGTACTTTTTTCGTCCCTGTGGTTTCTCGTTTGTTCACTTTTCGTCCTCGCCGTTATCTTTTGGCTAAAATCATCCCTGTGGTTGTCTTTTCGTCCTTTGGTCCGTTAACCCCCACGTGCAAGTCACATGAGGGGTAGTTATGTCTTTTGCCACCTGCCTTTCCTCATGCAAATCACGTGAACGACATATAAAAACCCACCCACCCCCATTTATATCAATATGCAATTTTAATCCAATTCATTTTGTTGTTTGCGTTTTTCAAAAAGTCAAAAAGCTTTAACAGTGCAATCACGTGAACGACATATAAAAACCCACCCACCCCCATTTATATCAATATGCAATTTTAATCCAATTCATTTTGTTGTTTGCGTTTTTCAAAAAGTCAAAAAGCTTTAACAGTGCAATTCACGTGATTTTACATCACATTGTTTTCATCGATATATTCTTTAATATTAAAAAAAAGGAAAAATAAATCAGAAAAATAAAAAGAACTTCAACAACTTTATCTTTCATCTTCTTACTTCGATTTCAATCTCGTTTTGTTGTCAAATCGATTGGAAAATCATAAGGATTTATTCGCAGTGAAATTCTGATCACTTTCATGCTTTTAATTCTTTGATTGCTCAAGTTTTGTTGACAGTTGATATTCCGGCGAGAAGTTGACTTTCCGGCAAGGTTCAAATCGGATAATTTTTGCTGAGGGTTTGTGCGGGATTCATCACTGAGTATTTTGATACAAATTTCAAGTCGAAATTCTAAGAAACAACAAAGTTATCTCATTTTTAATTTTCCCGGCGAATCACCATTTTTTCCGGCGAGCTTTATATTCGATTTCTGTTAGTGAGGATTTGTTAGCGGTTCGATTGTGAGTATTTTGATACTAAGTTTGTGGTGTGATTCGAAGGAAAGAAGGAATAATCGGCAGTTTACATTTTCCGGCGAGGTTGTTCGACTTTTCCGATCACCGTAACTGTTCATCGCCGTGATCTGCAAATAACTTATTTCCGGCCACCGTGTTTCCTGAAACATATCATTTACATATCGACGACCTGGGTTCCTTGTAGTCCATGACGTTCGAACGATTGAAGCCTTCCCACACACACAGTGAACAACCATTTGTAATTATGAATGAATGCGTGGGAGAGAAAGAAGAAAAGGTAGAAAGGGGGAAACCAAAAACCTGCAAACTTATATGTGTGAAAAATGAGAAAATCTTGTTTTTTTTAGGGATATATAACGAAATTATGTAAAGGGAATTCCAAAAATGCCCTCACGTGCATGGCACGTGCAAGGGCCAAACGGAAACGTTATAACGGCAAGGACGAAAAGACAACCACAGGGATGATTTTAGCCAAAAGATAACGGCGAGGACGAAAAGTGAACAAACGAGAAACCACAGGGACGAAAAAAGTACTTAACTCTAAATATAAATTAACTAAAAGAAAACAGAATGGAAATAAAATTGGGAAGACCAGCAACACGAGTGGTTCCTGCAAAACAAAGAAACATGAAACAGAAAAGAAGAACCGGGCTTGTGTTTGACACAATTCCCTTAAACAGATTCGCCGTCTTTTCCCAGGGTACACCGGTTGAAAGCAGCGTACTGCCGGACGTTGATTACTTGCCTGAAAGACGAACGAAGCACAGGGGTGGATGTTGTTTCTGAAACCAAAAATTGCAAAGTGAATATGTGTGTGTGATCCGAATTCTGTGTATTGTGTGTCTCTCACAGGTCCATGATATGGTCTTTATATACACAAAGTAGAAACTGATCTACACGCAATCTCATTAATCAATAATAATGGTGATTGATATTATTGTGTATCAGTTTCAGGAAGCCAAAAAGATGCCATGCCAAAAGCCTGTTCTAGATTATTCTTAAAACGGGTCAAACATGGGGCGGGTTTTTCCCGGGTCGCAGCAAAAAGGAAAGATGCCATGCCAAAACTTAGTTCAAGCTAGACAAAGCATTAGCATTGTGATTAAAATAAAAATTTTAAATCGATACTTTATAAGACTGACAAAAAACCATTCGATAAATATATGGATATCGAATATTAAAATTTTGATACATTGGTATAACGTGTTTCATTTTTAGACAAAAGGAACTTACTCAGTTACATAACCAATCATGGTGTTCTCGCAGCCACTCTAAAGAAACATGAAAATAGTATTAGAATACATAACCAATCCCCTAGGATGGTATTCATGTAAGTATCCTAACAACCTATGAATTACAAATGATCTATATTTACCAAATAACTCTTTTAGATCGAGATACTTAAAGTTGTGAAGTATCCCTGTTTAAGATCGAGAGTATTTAGACAAATTCACCTTTAACCCAATTTGGACGCATCTTAGTTCGTTGCGTAGCCTTGGCCAGAGACTACAAAACCCACTAAATGGTTCTCGATATATGTCACTCGACCATATATTTATTGATGTCCAAAGTGGGGAAAAATTCACTTTTTCCAACAGAATTTTTGTTGTCTATTTTAAATAGTCAAGAAATGCAGAAAGGAGTTGTAGATGAAATGTTGTTCATTGGTTCATGATCATCTATAGTTTTGTAATATGATGATTTGATCAAGAATTGTTTTTAGTTTGCTTGTTAATAACAATATATCTTCCAAACTATGTTAATAGATCATATGCCAAGTGTATTTCAATACAAAAGTTTGTCGGCTTTCAACTCATACAATTTTGAACATAACGCATAAAAAAAGAAGAAAGAAATGTAACATAAGCAACATAAAAATACTAAAATATATACATTGCCTAGACAAAGCATTAGCATTGTGATTAAAATAAAAATTTTAAATCGATACTTTATAAGACTTTGACAAAAAACCATTGGATAAATATATGGATATCGAATATTAAAATTTTGATACATTGGTATAACGTGTTTCATTTTTAGACAAAAGGAACTTACTCAGTTACTCTTATACATAACCAATCATGGTGTTCTCGCAGCCACTCTAAAGAAACATGAAACAGAAAAGAAGAACCGGGCTTGTGTTTGACACAATTCTCTTAAACAGATTCGCCGTCTTTTCCCAGGGTACACCGGTTGAAAGCAGCGTACTGCCGGACGTTGATTACTTGCCTGAAAGACGAACGAAGCACAGGGGTGGATGTTGTTTCTGAAACCAAAAATTGCAAAGTGAATATGTGTGTGTGATCCGAATTCTGTGTATTGTGTGTCTCTCACAGGTCCATGATATGGTCTTTATATACACAAAGTAGAAACTGATCTACACGCAATCTCATTAATCAATAATAATGGTGATTGATATGTATTGTGTATCAGTTTCAGGAAGCCAAAAAGATGCCATGCTAAAAGCCTGTTCAAGCTCTTGACATAGCTTAGAGGTTCATGCTTATAAACAAGCATAAACTTAGTTCCCACACCAATGTGGGACAAGTTACCTTGCTTCCAACCTTTTGTTCCAAACACACACCTTTGAGACTCGACATCTCATTCACCTTTAACCCAATTTGGACGCATCTTAGTTCGTTGCGTAGCCTTGGCCAGAGACTACAAAACCCACTAAATGGTTCTCGATATATGTCACTCGACCATATATTTATTGATGTCCAAAGTGGGGAAAAATTCACTTTTTCCAACAGAATTTTTGTTGTCTATTTTAAATAGTCAAGAAATGCAGAAAGGAGTTGTAGATGAAATGTTGTTCATTGGTTCATGATCATCTATAGTTTTGTAATATGATGATTTGATCAAGAATTGTTTTTAGTTTGCTTGTTAATAACAATATATCTTCCAAACTATGTTAATAGATCATATGCCAAGTGTATTTCAATACAAAAGTTTGTCGGCTTTCAACTCATACAATTTTGAACATAACGCATAAAAAAAGAAGAAAGAAATGTAACATAAGCAACATAAAAATACTAAAATATATACATTGCCTAGACAAAGCATTAGCATTGTGATTAAAATAAAAATTTTAAATCGATACTTTATAAGACTTTGACAAAAAACCATTGGATAAATATATGGATATCGAATATTAAATTTTTGATACATTGGTATAACGTGTTTCATTTTTAGACAAAAGGAACTTACTCAGTTACTCTTATACATAACCAATCATGGTGTTCTCGCAGCCACTCTAAAGAAACATGAAAATAGTATTAGAATACATAACCAATCCCCTAGGATGGTATTCATGTAAGTATCCTAACAACCTATGAATTACAAATGATCTATATTTACCAAATAACTCTTTTAGATCGAGATACTTAAAGTTGTGAAGTATCCCTGTTTAAGATCGAGAGTATTTAGACAAATTCACCTTTAATGCTAAAAGTAATTTTCTCAAAGAAATGACTTTGTATTTATAGGCAAATAATTTCACCAGTGAAATTGTGCCGTACAAATATGGTTGCATGCATTTAATGAACCGACAAGATCATTAAATGCATTGATTAAGGTACAAGGATAAAGTCACATCAACATGACTTTTTTCTTTTAACCAACCACCTTTACACACATAAGTACTTTGGTAAAGAACAAGTGAAATGTTCTTTGGAAAGTGTGTAAAGGCAAAAGTCAAAACCTCGTAGTCAGTGTTCAGACTTGTAAGGTCTAGAACACTGACAAACCTCCAGTGTTCAGATCTGGTAAGACTTCCAGTGGACTCCGCCATTTGTTAGTCTTCTTTATTCTGACTTCAGTCTTTGACTTTAGTGAGAACGTCTTCAGTAGAATAGATCTGGACTGGGGTGAAGTCCAGTGAGCTAATCTGGAGGATGTCTCCAGATTTCCTATACAAGTATTTGCTCATTGGTCTTCCATTATTTCTGAACAAATCTTCAGAGGGACTCCAGTTTCCAAGTCTGGAGTAGGTCCAGTAAATATCATTTCTGGACAGATCTTCAGTAAGGCTCCAGTAGTCGAGTCTGGAGCGAGTCCAGTAAATCTGGACCTAACAAGCAACATAAAAATACTAAAATATATACATTGCCTGGACAAAGCATTAGCATTGTGATTAAAATAAATTTTTTAAATCGATACTTTATAAGACTGACAAAAAACCATTCGATAAATATATGGATATCGAATATTAAAATTTTGATACATTGGTATAACGTGTTTCATTTTTAGACAAAAGGAACTTACTCAGTTACTCTTATACATAACCAATCATGGTGTTCTCGCAGCCACTCTAAAGAAACATGAAAATAGTATTAGAATACATAACCAATCCCCTAGGATGGTATTCATGTAAGTATCCTAACAACCTATGAATTACAAATGATCTATATTTACCAAATAACTCTTTTAGATCGAGATACTTAAAGTTGTGAAGTATCCCTGTTTAAGATCGAGAGTATTTAGACAAATTCACCTTTAATGCTAAAAGTAATTTTCTCAAAGAAATGACTTTGTATTTATAGGCAAATAATTTCACCAGTGAAATTGTGCCGTACAAATATGGTTGCATGCATTTAATGAACCGACAAGATCATTAAATGCATTGATTAAGGTACAAGGATAAAGTCACATCAACATGACTTTTTTCTTTTAACCAACCACCTTTACACACATAAGTACTTTGGTAAAGAACAAGTGAAATGTTCTTTGGAAAGTGTGTAAAGGCAAAAGTCAAAACCTCGTAGTCAGTGTTCAGACTTGTAAGGTCTAGAACACTGACAAACCTCCAGTGTTCAGATCTGGTAAGACTTCCAGTGGACTCCGCCATTTGTTAGTCTTCTTTATTCTGACTTCAGTCTTTGACTTTAGTGAGAACGTCTTCAGTAGAATAGATCTGGACTGGGGTGAAGTCCAGTGAGCTAATCTGGAGGATGTCTCCAGATTTCCTATACAAGTATTTGCTCATTGGTCTTCCATTATTTCTGAACAAATCTTCAGAGGGACTCCAGTTTCCAAGTCTGGAGTAGGTCCAGTAAATATCATTTCTGGACAGATCTTCAGTAAGGCTCCAGTAGTCGAGTCTGGAGCGAGTCCAGTAAATCTGGACCTAACAAGCAACATAAAAATACTAAAATATATACATTGCCTGGACAAAGCATTAGCATTGTGATTAAAATAAATTTTTTAAATCGATACTTTATAAGACTGACAAAAAACCATTCGATAAATATATGGATATCGAATATTAAAATTTTGATACATTGGTATAACGTGTTTCATTTTTAGACAAAAGGAACTTACTCAGTTACTCTTATACATAACCAATCATGGTGTTCTCGCAGCCACTCTAAAGAAACATGAAAATAGTATTAGAATACATAACCAATCCCCTAGGATGGTATTCCTGTAGCCATTGCCCTTTTATAAAGCATTTGAACCTGCCATGAAGTCTTTCTGTTGTCCCATTTAAAAAGTTAATGGGCCTCTATTTACTGCGATAAAATGATACGGATATTAAAATGAAAAGGATCATATTACACCCACCATGTAATGAGGAAAGGCTTGTCCAGCTTATTATCATTAGTTTCGCATTCAAATAGTCGGGCCGGAAACATGCCATTGATAAGTATGCCCTGCCAGTGTCGATACAAAAAGCTATCTTATGTTAGTATCCATTAATTAATAGTGTATATATTATAATTATGAATGGAGAAATTATTGTAGAGGCCTAGATTATCATTTTAGCCATCGAATTCAAATGTCACTAATTACACAGAGATCAGCTTAAAAACTACAATAATTTACATCTGAAACTCCAAGTCATCACAAAACTTACAGTTTTAGCTTATGAATTCTATTACATACACCAAAACTTCGCTCAAACGAACAAAAACAGTTTCTTTTCGAAACAACTTGTATCACCAAAACACAGAGTTTAATAAATAAAGATAAACTTGTAACACTCATCTGTCACTTAAATACAACATTGTATCACCGAGTATAGTAATCAAATATTGTTCTGCAGAACTGTAATCAACGATGTAAGACATTGATAAAAAGGAAAAAAGTACCTCGTAAATAAGATTAGGTTGTGGGACCTACTTGCGAGGATGCATTGGTGATTGCAGGCGCAGCAGTGGCTGAACTTGCATCAGTTATCGGCAAAAGAAGCAGGGGGCACTACGGGATCAATTACAGCAGAATGGGGGGTTCATTCGCAACAATAACAACGAAAACCGGGGATGGAGGACCTGCCACGTCATTTTTTTTAACAAAAAGCAAAGTTAAAGTTCGGTATCCTGCACTTCATATGATACAGAGGTATATATCTCCTATTTATGTCATTACACACTATGTAGTTGTGATTATGCCAACCTGTATTGAATATGAAGGCAGCAGGTACGGGGGCTGCATTAGCCACCGGTGATTGAGCAACTGCAATGAAAGCATAAGCAGCGCGAGTGTGAGCACCTATCACGTTTTTTATTTTTGAACAAAAGGCAAAACGAAAGTTAGGTATCATGCACTACGTATGATTCAGGGTTATATAATTTGTATTATTACCCAGGAAGTACTTTTCAATAGACTAACCTGTGTTGACTATGGAGGCATTAGGTAGTGGAGGTATGAGCACCTTTTTCGGCCATTGTTGGATCAAAAACAAAAGTAAAGTTAGAGTTATAATATATATTGTAGATATATATTGCAGGGTGAAATGTTGTTTATACACATAATAATAATTGTTATTATTTTTATAATATCTAATACTATACTAAAACAGGAGGCTGAAGAAGCATTTGGAGCACCAGAGCCATCTTGAGACTACATTCCCGCCTATCTCACCCTTTTATTTTTTTTCCCTTTTTTATTTAATAAAAGATTGAAAAGAAAAAAAAACCCTTCAATCAAGCTTCTTGCCTAACACCTGTCAACCTAATCCTCTTTTAGAAATTTCTCCAGACCATTCAGACACAGATTATTCTTTGCTCCCCATTCAATTTTGTATACAATTGATTACTAATTTGAATACAATGAACTCTCATCCATCACATCAAAAAAGCCCTCTAATTCCGGTCGGGATTTATTTCCAAAAGCTCGAAAATTGCTTCTACCCCGCCATCTAATTCCTCTGCAGTTCATCTCCAGGTTTGTATTTATCTATCTATATGTATACGGTTCCATGCTTTAACGGTTGTGTAGTCTTTCATTTAGGGTATTATTATTATTATTATTATTGTTGTTGTTATTATTAGATACTAATTTTATCTGAAAAACATTTAATTTAAATATGTTCATGATCTTTAAGCAAGTGTATTATCAAAATATCCATTGATTTGATCGTATGTTGTTGTGTTTGGGTAAGGTTTTATGTATAGCAAAGTGTATGTTATTGTGTTTGGGTATGGTCATACTTTAAGAATCTGTTCTTACAGTTTATTTTGATTGAAAGTATGACAACTTAATCCAACGATGAAACACTCCAAGGCTACAACCTTCTAGCAAATCAGTATTGGTTGTTGTGTTTGGAGATTGAATGTGCAAAGTTTTCGTGGCTGTTTTAACGCTTTTTCGTGTTATTTTCTATTGGATTAGAGGATGTTTTACTGGAAGTTACAGCAAACGAACTATATTTATTCAATGTCGGGGGACTTGGTAGTTGGTACAATACTTTCGTTGCACTTTGTAAAAGGTCAGGAAGGAGTTGAATTTCTAGGATGGACTTGTGCTGTAACTAAGCATTGTTTGGTGCTCCTTTAAGCATCATGGTAAAAATTCACAACCACAATGATTTCGATCTAACTGCAGTATATTTTTGATGGCAAATAACTATCACAAGAACCAAATTTGGCTCATCCTCAAATATGATTTCTTTGTGCAGAGGACACTAAATTGTTACGAAAAGTGTCAAATACACGTGTAGAGTATACTTTGGTTATTTACTTATAATATCTTTATTCATGTTTCTTATGTTCTTTTCTTGAGTTTATCTTTATTCATGATCTTAAGAAGTTCCTTTGATGATAAATTCCCGGTAAATTGAACATCAGAAATTAGTCCCAAATCTAGCTAATTTTAAAAGCAGTCATGTGACGAGGACCTTGCTTCATTTTGTTGTTGAAGTGGTTCATCTTAAGATAAACACCTTTAAATCTTATTCATCCATCTTTAAATAATACTCTTTCATTTACAGCTTTCACAATGGCAAGGAAGAAAAGGATGCATTTATCTGACGTTACAAACAGTTAAGTTTATTCACAATTATACCTCATTGATTTTTCTTATTATTTTTTTTTTTACTATTTACGTGTTCATATGTTCAGATCTTCTACTCGCCTATCTTCTGGTGCATACCAACTGAAAAGGGGTAATGTCACCTCAAGAAACATTACTACTATTGCACTAGATTATGAAGATTCTGATGATGATGAAGACATATCAGGAATTTCAGAAGGTCTTATTCTACTTAACCTTCATTTTTATACATACCATCCTAACATATAATTAGATACCTTTAAATTTTGACCATTTGTTTTCACGCATTAAATTTTCAGAATATCTTGATCATGGTGATCCTATATATAAGTGTTCAATGTGTGGAGCTTATATGTGGTACGATGAAACACTTAGAGGAGGCACTCATGGAAAGCGACATGGCTATTCTTTATGTTGTCGTCACGGTAAAGTACAGCTTCCAACCATGCCAGGGTTTGTGTTGACCGGGTAACTTGCATATCTGATAGCTCTTGCTAAATTTGCTTTCGGTATGGGTTTAACTCAAGTAAGACTCGCTAAAAATTGTCAATTTGAAATTCGAATATGAGATTATATCAAGCTTTCAAAATTTGATTATTGGAACTTGAATTCGGATTATTAACTGATGGTGTTTTTTTTTTGTCGAAGGTTGTTCGCTTCACACTTGATTTCAAAATATCCGAACTGCCGCCTTATGGAGAGCTATTAGAACTCATATTTTGCAGTTCGTTTTCACTCCAAGTCATATATGGTGAGAAACTATGATCTTAAAATGTTTTGCCAAAGTGATTCTGTTGTAACATATGTTACATGGTTAGATGAGTTGCTTATATTTCAAAAAGTGAGTTGTAATATTGTTTGAATCATTTCTGTTTATAAATATTGTTACTTGAAGACTCTTTGTCCCTTCCCGTATTACTTAATCAATGTCCCATCTGGTGATGTCAATTGTTGTCATAGGTTTACATTTATTGCTCAGATACCACTATCTACATATATTCATTCCAATTATTATACTTAAGTATACTCACATGAAATATTGTTTATACAGAGAATGTGGCAAAGGACTTTACAAGAGAGAGTGGTATGGAGATCTTGCTTAAATCTTTTGGGGCTCATGTTTACAGAGGATGCATATGGTTGTTCTATGTTATTTTATTGAATGTTCTCTATTTATTTACTGTATAAATGTATATCTTAGCATATCAATTATAACTCATTGATACAGAATCCATAATACGCATCATTTCAAGCGAAATCTAATTTCCTTAAAACGAAACCTCAAAAATACTTTTTGAATCTACCCGTCCATCGGACGGGCCTGAAGACTAGTATATATATATAGGGGACCCTTATTTTGAGAACCATTTTTTTGTAAGAACCGTGAGAACTCTTAAATTTCATATTGGAACACATGATTTTTTTGTTCATTCACATGTGAAACGTTATAAAAACATATGTTGTAGAAGAAATTTTTTTCCGAAACCTTATATATAGCCGTTTGTCACATGTGAACAAAAAACGTGAACAAATTCATTCACAAGTTCATAAAAGGCTAATTTGAAGGTTTCTTGAAAAAGTTTCTTCTACAACATATATTTTTATATCATTTCACATGTGAATGAATAAAAAAAACATGTGAACAAATATATAATTTAAGAGTTCTCATGGTTCTTACAAAAAAATGGTTCTCAAACTCTCTCTCTCTCTCTCTCTCTCTATATATATATATATATATATATTATATATATATATTATATTATATAGAGAGAGAGAGAGAGAGAGAGAGAGAGAGTTTCCTTAGTTTGAGAACCATTTTTTTGATGTTAAACATTTCAATATGTCCTTGTAAAAGAGATGGAGGGATGCATTTTTTTATATTTTAATCTAGAACGTAAAAGTGTCTCCATGATATTACATGTGAAATGGTGAGAATCTCTACTAATTTTTTCGTATTGTTTTCTATTACACGTGAAATGGTGAAAATCTATATGTTAAGGTGTTCTTCGTATCAAGATCTGCTTATTTTGTTTTGGTACTACCACATCTTTTTTTCTTCATAATCAAATTAGTTTGTGTTTGTTCATGGTGTTGCAGCCTCTAAGAAAGAAAAGTGGATGGAAGGAATAGCCGATGATATGTGCATTGTAATCCGACTCATTGATATTTTTTCTTTTATAATATGTGCATATGTAATATTGTGAACAATACAAATGCATATGTACACATATATGCATCTTTCTTACAATTATGTTCTTTTTTAAAAATATAGTGTTTGTGCACATGTGCACACATGTACAACTATGATCATATGTGGATGTAAATATATTGTTATCATATGTATGCATGTTTTTTTATATATTTTGGGTTTGTGCACATATGCACACAACACACATGTACAATTATGACCATATGAGAATGAAAATAAATTAGTTGGATCACAATCATGACCATATGTGAATGAAGTTAAATTAGTTGATGATCACATGTGCACAACCATATTGGTGATCACATGTGTATGAACAGTCATATTAGTGATCACAATTATGACCATATGTGAATGAAATTAAATTAGTTGATGATCACAGGTGCACAACCATATTGGTGATCACATGTGCATGATTAGCCATAATATTGGTGATCACATGTGCATGAACAACCATATTAGTGATCACATGTGCACAACCATATTAGTGATCACATGTGTATGAACAACCATATTAGTGATCACAATTATGAGCATATGTGAATGAAATTAAATTAGTTGATGCTCATAGGTGCACAACCATATTGTGATCACATGTGCACAACCATATTAGTGATCACATGTGCATGAACAACCAAATTAGTGATCACATGTGCACAACCATATTAGTGATCACATGTGTATGAACAACCATATTAGTGATCACAATTATGAGCATATGTGAATGAAATTAAATTAGTTGGTGATCACATGTGCATGAACAACCATTTTTTTATTTTCTATTAATTTAATTATTGATATATAAAAATACAATATTACCCTTGTAATTAATTTGAAAAAAGGTTCTAAAGTTCTTGCTTTTTTAAGGGTTCCTAGAATAATTTTCCCTATATATATATATATATATATGGGTTGTGATCCATTGAGTCTTTAATTTTCCATGGTAACCAAGGGACAAATCCTAGCCATTAGATCATTTTTATCAATGGCTAGGATTGAAACTTATCCCCTAACTAAAGAAAATACAAAAGGTTACTTTGGTAAAACTACACACTACCCACTCTCCCCTGCTTTCTGCTTCAAGTTCCAAAAACACATATACACACACTAAAACACAAACAAACAAACACACAGATCTCTCTCTCCCTTTCCTCCGGCGTCTTTCTCTCGCTATCTTCACCTCTGATAACAACGACCACCACCACCACCGCTACACACACAAAATTGATGAATCAAAAACCTAAAACATAAATCTCATCGGAAAAACTAATAAAGAAAAACTCTGACAATCGAATTGGATGTAAGAAAGAATCGAGAAGAACTCCGGAATCACCAGTGGCGGCGAATTAAAGTCTCCAGCGAATGACAAGCGTTAATTTTCGGAAACCTCTCGGCGCAAAGCGTCACCGGTCGTCGTCGATTATCAACTCCATGAAACGTCATAATTGTCATTGTGTATCTTCATTAAATCACTAATGCTTTCAGAAGAAGAGATTATTGCTAACGAAGAAAAGATTATTGTAGAGGAAGAAGACATTATTACTGTTGAAGAAGAGAATGAAGGTACGTTACCAATCATGTCTGATTAAACATTGGGATACATGTGTTGTTTTCAAAAGAACCTAATTAGCAATCATGTTTGATTGAACATTGGTATATATGTTTTGTTTTCAAAATGACTTCTCTTACCGAATCATGTTTGATTGTACATTGGGATACATGTGTTGTGTTAAAAATAACTTATTTAGCCAATCATGTTTGATTGTACATTGGGATATATGTGTTGGACAGGCCTATCTAATCAAATTCGATTGGTTATGTGTGTAGTTCTATGTAGCCAATCATGTTTGATTGTACATTGTGCACCTCACATTTTATTTCGAATAAGTTTAATTTTGTATCCAATCTAACGTGATTGTGTTCTAAAATGTGTTAGACTATGTATGCAATTTGTGTTTTTAAACTAATCAAATGTGATTGGTTATGTATGTGCTGTGTTTTTTACCAATCATGTCTGATTAAACATTGGGATACATGTGTTGTTTTCAAAAGAACCTAATTAGCAATCATGTTTGATTGTACATTGGGATATATGTGTTGTGTTTTTTAACATGTTATATTTCCTATCTAATTTTGTTTGATTGTGTACATAGCATAAATTAAACTCCTAAAACAGTAGTAACACAAGAATTCGAAACACCAGGCGGATTGATGTATTTTGTGCCAGTAGTTGATCAAAGACTATTACCGGTTGGCAAGTACATTTAAAATTGGTGACTCTGAACTTACAGATGAAGATCGAGCATCACATTTGGATAGTGCGCTGAAGGAGTGTATGCATCAGATAAAGAAACATGAAGGAAGAACATGAGCAAATGTACAGAATGTAGTCCTTGCGACAACAAAGCAGTTGACAGGATGAAACACAAATTTGATCATCAATAAGATTATGTTATTATACTTGCAAGTTGCAAATGTCTTTTATTTTCTCTATAAATATTAACATGTAGTAAGTTAAACCGATAGAATGTGATGTCATGTGTTATGTATCCAATCACATTTGAGAGTATCTTGTAATGTATTAGATGACACTTGATGTTGTATCCAATCACTCTCTTAGTCAATCTAATGCGATTAAATAAATAATCACTTTTGATTGTATCTTGAAATTTGTTAGATTGGAATTATTTTTGTAATTGGATACATAATCATTTTTGATTGTGGAATGTTTGCTTATACAATCATATTTGATTGGATACAAAATTACACGTGACCGAGCTTTGTGCACCTGTAAATTCAAGTATCCAAAATCACACGCACGCATGAATGACAAATTAAAATCCTACCTTCATTCCGGTAAAAAGTAAAGAATAATGACATTTCAAGTCATGGGTATAAGCACAAGAGTTGCGACCATCTAAATAACATTAAAGAATAATGACATTTCAAGTCATGGGTATAAGCACAAGAGTTGCGACCATCTAAATAACATTAAAGAATAATTCAAATTACATGACGGTGCCACAATAAAAAAACTCCATAAAAAAACATGTCAGCTTAAGTACAAAAAAAATGAAACCACCATATGGCTCATGTATAAACGATTAGTTGAGAACAAAGAACAAAAACATAGTAAATTTATATCCATTTACAGAACTTTGCATTACAAATAAATTTGAAAATAAAGATATAACCATAATAGAATCAATTCTTCTCATGAAAAACTTCCTGATGAATTTTCATTTCTTTCAACATGACGGACCGACCTCGTATATCTGCTGAAGAACCAGCGTGGACCATGTCCCCACAAAATCGACAAGCCACAAGACATAAGGCACGCTTTAAGGACGAGTGTTACTCCTGCAACAAAAAGGATTTTAGTACATCCAAAGACGAGTTGACCCGAAACACTTTTACAAGAAACTAAATCTTCTATAGGCATTTACGAAAACATGAATACAATAAGTGATATCCAAAAAATAGACCGACAAAATCATGAAATTACACCTAAGGGGCAATACATCATGATTAACTGTCATTCAATCTCCTAACGTTCTCACAATCCAACACACCGATCTTTGATGATAACCAAAGAGTAAAAACTATATAGTAGGCTCAACTAGCAACAACCATGTAAAAAAAGTGCAAACATATACCGACTATAATAACAATCATAACCACAACATAATCGTAACCCTTCCTCTTTCAAAGTTGCATATGAATAACAGATTCAAGAGGAAACACAAATTTGATCATCAATAAGATTATGTTATTATACTTGCAAGTTGCAAATGTCTTTTATTTTCTCTATAAATATTAACATGTAGTAAGTTAAACCGATAGAATGTGATGTCATGTGTTATGTATCCAATCACTCTCTTAGTCAATCTAATGCGATTAAATAAATAATCACTTTTGATTGTATCTTGAAATTTGTTAGATTGGAATTATTTTTGTAATTGGATACATAATCATTTTTGATTGTGGAATGTTTGCTTATACAATCATATTTGATTGGATACAAAATTACACGTGACCGAGCTTTGTGCACCTGTAAATTCAAGTATCCAAAATCACACGCACGCATGAATGACAAATTAAAATCCTACCTTCATTCCGGTAAAAAGTAAAGAATAATGACATTTCAAGTCATGGGTATAAGCACAAGAGTTGCGACCATCTAAATAACATTAAAGAATAATTCAAATTACATGACGGTGCCACAATAAAAAAACTCCATAAAAAAACATGTCAGCTTAAGTACAAAAAAAATGAAACCACCATATGGCTCATGTATAAACGATTAGTTGAGAACAAAGAACAAAAACATAGTAAATTTATATCCATTTACAGAACTTTGCATTACAAATAAATTTGAAAATAAAGATATAACCATAATAGAATCAATTCTTCTCATGAAAAACTTCCTGATGAATTTTCATTTCTTTCAACATGACGGACCGACCTCGTATATCTGCTGAAGAACCAGCGTGGACCATGTCCCCACAAAATCGACAAGCCACAAGACATAAGGCACGCTTTAAGGACGAGTGTTACTCCTGCAACAAAAAGGATTTTAGTACATCCAAAGACGAGTTGACCCGAAACACTTTTACAAGAAACTAAATCTTCTATAGGCATTTACGAAAACATGAATACAATAAGTGATATCCAAAAAATAGACCGACAAAATCATGAAATTACACCTAAGGGGCAATACATCATGATTAACTGTCATTCAATCTCCTAACGTTCTCACAATCCAACACACCGATCTTTGATGATAACCAAAGAGTAAAAACTATATAGTAGGCTCAACTAGCAACAACCATGTAAAAAAAGTGCAAACATATACCGACTATAATAACAATCATAACCACAACATAATCGTAACCCTTCCTCTTTCAAAGTTGCATATGAATAACAGATTCAAGAGGAAACAAAAGTTTGTTGTATACTTCTTCGAATTTGTCTTTGAACTACTGTTTATGACTTGATATCAATGTCAAGCTATTAGCTAGTTATCCATCATCTTAGTGGCTACTTTAGTAACTATGTCTAGCATCGAGAAATCTAAAAATTACAATCAAAAGTCATCATTTGTCGACAAAAAGTTACAACTAGCAATCAAAATATGTTTTACAATTACCAATTTCATCTTGTCCAATCATGTATGATTCAGTACATAAATACTTAAGTTAATCAGTAAATTCATAAGCAATAACGTGTGATTCAGTACATTAGTTTAAACAATAGAAATTAACAACAAAAAAACTACAATTACATATATAATCAAATGTGATTCAGTACATAACTTTGAACTAACAATATAACAACTCATCGTATCAAAAAACAAAAATCACAGAAAGAAACTAAAAGTCATGGATAAAACAGATTGCTTATCCATTTTCATAAAAAAACAGAAATGAACTACGTAAAGTCTCACTTGATTTCCAAATCAAACTTGATTGTACACAAAATTAAAAATGTGATTACCTTTATAGCCAATCAAACTTGATTGTACACAAAATTAAAAATGTGATTACCTTTATAGCAATCAAAATATGTTTTACAATTACCAATTTCATCTTGTCCAATCATGTATGATTCAGTACATAAATACTTAAGTTAATCAGTAAATTCATAAGCAATAACGTGTGATTCAGTACATTAGTTTAAACAATAGAAATTAACAACAAAAAAACTACAATTACATATATAATCAAATGTGATTCAGTACATAACTTTGAACTAACAATATAACAACTCATCGTATCAAAAAACAAAAATCACAGAAAGAAACTAAAAGTCATGGATAAAACAGATTGCTTATCCATTTTCATAAAAAAACAGAAATGAACTACGTAAAGTCTCACTTGATTTCCAAATCAAACTTGATTGTACACAAAATTAAAAATGTGATTACCTTTATAGCCAATCAAACTTGATTGTACACATGCGAATCATATGACAGAGATGGTGGTCTGTGTATGTTGTGTGAGTCTGTGTGTGCGCTAGTGGTCGTCGTCGTCGCCAGAAAAGGGGAGACAAAGAGAGACTGTGTGTGTGTGTGTGTTGGTGGTGAAGAGAAATAATCGTGGAGGTGGTGGTTATCGTTGTCGCCGTCACCGGAGATAATGATGGAGATGGTGGTGGTTACATATCCCGTCGCCGGAGATGAGACACAGAGTGTGTTTGTGTGTTGTCGGAGATGATGTTGGTGGTGGTGACCTTCGCCGTCGCCGTCGTCTGAAAAGCAGGAGAGAGAAAGAGAGGGAGGGATGTGTGTGTGTGTGTGATTTTGTATGGGTTTTCATTTGGGATTGGGGGGAAATGAACAGAGGGAGTGTTTGGAAGAGTATATGCTTAGGAAAAAAAAGTTTATACCCCTCCGCCCAAAATTATTACTAGATGAAATTTTTAATCCTAGCCATTGTTAGGGATAATCCAATGGCCAAGATTTGTCCCTTGGTTTTCAAAGAAAATTAAAGACTCAAATGAATAAATCACACATATATATATATACTAGTCTAGTACCCGCGCGTTGCAGCGGCGACGGTTCATAGCGCGCGAGATACCGTAACGATAAATATTTTACAAACTGTTTAATTTTTTCTATGAGATACGACAATACAACATTTTTAAAGTAGCATCTAACCGTGTCTATCATTTTTTTTATAGCCTTTACTTTAGGTGCAAAAAGTAAACCAAACGTATAAGACTTGGCACAACAGATGCAAAAAAACTTCACTGGAAATCCCAATCTCTTTATGAATGACCATAATTTGAAAAGTTTGGTTATAAAAAATACAAGTACAAACCAATTCCATGGGTATATATACAAAAAAAAACTTGAAATTGCCAGGCTATGTAAAGGATTATTTCCTCTTCAAAAGTTCCAAGCACAACTACCTGTAAATGACTCTTGGTCACCTACATATTGATGAATTGCAGCTGTTCATAGATAGGAAGGTCCGTTTTTGGTTGTTTATTGTACAAGTAGCTTTCTTGAACTTCAAATGTGTTGGTGCTGCTACTTGCTACTGCAACCATTAAATATAAGTATCTACATTAATTCCAATTGACAACAAAATTTAAAACTTTATATACAAGACCACAAAACACCTAATTGAACTAAAAATTATATTAACAAATTACCACATTAATTTCATCAAGATTTAGGACAACAAAATTCAAGATTGGACTAAAATGTAAAGAAACAAAGTGCTTTATATAGTATAGATAGTGTCGATAGTAAAGATAGAAGTGAACCAAATGCCTAAACTGATGACTGCAAACGTAACACATTATGAACAGAAAAGGCTGGTGTCAAATAAGTTGTACTCGTGACCCAAACATCGCATCATCCTTTTTACTCCTTTCAGGTATAAAGATGGGTTTACAACATGTCCATAAACACAGGTCAGAATGGGTTGTATCAGAGTAATTTTCAAAGAAGACAAGTCAAGCAGCTTGAATAAGATCTGATACTAAAGAAAAGATCATTCATGTGTATTGTGTAATAGTAAAACAAGTTGTTTGAGCTAGGAGAAATCGATACATACCCAAAATCGAACCACTTTTAGGTAAATGTGCCAGTTTCGCCACCTTTAACCGACCACCTATAGCCTATCGATATCACAATACATGATAGATACACTTGGTATATATAAAAGATAAAATAAGATGACCAAGCCACGAGTAATGCAAGTGACGTTTTATCACTGACCATGAATATGAGTATGAAGGGGTGTTGTCCCTAGTGTCATAATAACCATTCCTTCACAGTCCCCTAACTGATGAAAAGAAACAATTATACCACATGAGTTTTTTTTTCCAATAACTAATTTACTGTTCACACCTCAAAACCTTATCTTGCACATAGAACCCGAACATCGCCATAACCTTTCACAGGTGGGTTACGGTGATCTTTGTCTATCCACAAACACATCCTCCATGAATGCACCATCAAAGCTTCTATTCTCTTCCACCCTCAATATGCCCAATGCTGGACAGAACGAAAACCTACAGAAAAAAAAGAGATCAATAAGCTAATATGATGACAAATAGTTTATAAAAATAAAAAGTAGATATAAAAAGAACAAAGAAAATCCCAATCATGAGTCATAGCCTCACAGGGTTAACATAAGATCTATTTCAATCAACTAATCCCCTAAATGAATTCTAATTCATGATTTATTTGGGATAAAAAAAAGGACCTTTAATAATCTATATCATCTTCAACTATAATCCACCATGATAATCAAGATCTACTAACTGAAACAAATATGGAAAAAACCATAAACAAACCCGAAATAGACAGATGATAGATCTGGAATTGACAAGGTGAGAGAGTGAGAGATGAGGAGCGTGTTTTTCATTTTGAATTTTGAATGAATGGAGATGGGGGGTGGGGGGTGCTGAAGTGGGGAGTGTCATAAAAGCTGTACATTTGCAAACCCTAGATAAAGAGAGGCGCGTTACAATTTTAAGACGCTTTTAAGACTTCATGCATTAAGACACTTGTACATGTGCTTTATATGCTTGTACGCGTCTTAACTTTGGCCAATATACCGAAACTACCCCTCTTATATGCTTATTAATATAGTATATATATAATAGGGGTGAGTTATTTTAAGAACCCCTAAAAAAAAAGAACCCAAGAACCAATCCTAGCCATCCATTCATCAAGATCAAATTTAAATCAGGAAGGGTATTCTCGTCATTTTAACATGTAATTACAATATATAATGTGTAAATTTCTCATTCTCGTTCTTAAGTGTGTGTAAAAACACACACCTTTCCACCTTCTGCTCTCAACAAAATTCCGATCAAAATCTGCAAAATTCCGATCAGATCTTCATATAATCCGATCAATCCTACATGAAATCGCGATCAAACCTCCATTAATTCCGATTAGATTCGATTTCAGATCTCAATTTCTAAATAAAAAAAATTCATAAAATTCTATCAAAAATTCATATTCCGGTTTTTGTGAAATTCCGATCCAAATTCCGATCAAACTATAACAGTTAAGTAATCCGCAAATCGATTATGATCAATTACAGTAGCTTTTTGTTTATAATTTTTTTGATATGAAATTTCTGAACTACACAGGTGAATATGGAAGAGGATGCAACTATTCATGATGACGAAGTCAATTCAACGTTTCATGAAGAAGATAGTGTGTTCAGTAACCTCTTTGAAGCTGAATCGAGTAAGTTTTCAAATTTTCAGCTTAAAATTGAATCTATGTTGATCCTACACATGTGTATGTTGATCCTACACATGTGTAGCAGATGTATGTATGCGAATCCAGTTGTATTAGTCGTCTACGCATGTGTAGGATGTGTTTTAGTTAACAGATATGAAGTTGAAATGTTTATCAATGTATGTTGATTCTACACAGGTGTAAGATGTGTTTTGACTTTGTTATATGACTTGAACTTCACATGATTACCTGTTTTACACAGGTGTAGGCAGATACAATTGTATTAGTTTTGAAGCTCCAAAATATCGATATAAAAAGTTCATCCTACACTTGAGTAGGACACCTTTTGTGTTAGGATGTTTTAGACATGATTAGTCGTTTACACATGTGTAGCTACATATGATCGTTTTAGTTCTAAAGCTGAAAATATCACTAGAAAGGTCTGTCCTACACATACGTAGAACATGTGCATATCTAAATGTTGTGTGTCGTGCATGTTCGGTTAACAAGCCATGTAGTAGCTGGTATAACAGTAGGATGATAGAAACAGATGAAGGTGAAATATGTTGGATACCAGAAGTAGAGGAAGATGTAAGACCAGTTAAGGGTCAAGTTTTTGATACAATAGATGATTGCATTGAAATGTATGAGAGATATGCGTACCACGCAGGTTTTGACACTAGGCTATCCACACAGAAAAAAACAAACAGTGGTATGGTTAGATTGAAGTACATTTTGTGTAATAAAGAAGGAAAACCACAAAGTGTAAGCATAGATACACTTAATCACGAAAACAGTAGCAAAAGAGTACGTATTTCGTCACTCCAAGTGACAGGATGCGAAGCACATGTCATATTCAAGCTGATTGAAGGCCGACAATCGTACATATTAGACGAGTTTGAGGAAAAACACAATCATCATCTGAATTCGGTGGAGCATAGACACTTGTCGAGAAGACAAAGGAAATTGGGAATCTCTGAAATGACGTTTATTAATAAGGTTTCAACTTCGAATATAGGAGCGACAAGAGCTCATCATATCTACAGCAATATGCAAGGTTCTTACAAGAACACACACGGCACAGTGAACGACTTCAAGAACTACAAGAAGAAAATCAATTGTTTTATAGGCTCAAGTGACGCGCAGATGTTGGTAAATAAAATGGAAAACAGACGAGAGCATGTCCCAAATTTTACCTTCGAATACAAGGTAAAAGATAACACGGAGTTGGAGTGTATGTTTTGTGCCGATCAGACAGCAAAAGCAAATTTCAAAGAATTTGGAGATATCATTTCATTCGATGCTACTTACAGGACAAACAGGCAAGTGTATGATTTTTTTATTCGGAATCATATTATTGTATTTACACATGTGAAAGTGTCGTTTATTCGTATCCTACACAGGGGTAAAATAACAGCCATAATGTGCGATTTCAGGTACAACATGATGTTTGTCCCATTAACCGGGATAGACAACCATAAGAAGACTGTGTCTATCGGAGCCGGTATGCTTAGGGATGAAACATCAGATTCTTACGTGTGGTTGTTGAAAGCGTTTTTGGATACATTTGGAAGCCAACCAAAGATGGTCGTCACTGATCAAGATGCAGCAATGAAGAAGGCCGTTGCACTCGTCTTAACAGAATCAAGGCACCGACTGTGCATGTGGCACATCACTCAGAAGCTGCCTATGAAGGTAAAAAATTGAAAACTTGACATTCTTCAAATGTTTAGGACGATATTATACAGCCTGGACCTCTTAAAAAAAACACAATCTTCACATGTGTAGTTAGGCTAACCATTTCCATATACAGGTAGGAAAACGCATGTTTGATAATACTGATTTCAAAAAGAAGTTCAATGACATAGTTTGGAACATATCATTGAGTACAAAGACGTTTAAGAAAAGATGGGCAGAGATAATGAAGGAATTCAAGTTGGAAGAACATCCATGGTTCACGCATATGTATGATATCAAGTCTACATGGATACCAGCTTACTTCATAGACTTACCGATGTCGGGTTTGATGAGAACCACCTCAAGATCGGAAAGCGAAAACTCATTCTTCAGCAATTTCACGAATGGTGGAGCAACGTTGATTCATTTTATGATGTCGTATGAGTCTGCCATGGAGAGGCAGGGGAGCAGATTAGAGGTTCTTGACCACCAGACACATAACAAGAGACCACCGTTTAAAACCCCTCTTGTTATTGAGCAACATGCGTGCAATGTTTACACGCGTACCATTTTCCTGTTGGTACAAAAAGAAATATATTTGGGAAGTTGGTGGTGTTCTCAGCATTCCGTGACCTCGGGGATGCAAGGATGTGATGTGATTGTGGTTAAAGAGATAAGGGAAGTTAAGAAAAACATACAAAAGGTGGTGGTCGGCAAAAAGAAAGACAAGAATGTTGAAGAGGTTGAAGACATCAAAACTGTGGATCAAGAAGAAGCTGAAGATGGAACGGAAGATGAAACCGAAAATGCAACAGGGACGGGAACCACGACCCAAACTGTGAAAAAAGTATATACTTTCCAGGTATGCTACTGAAAAACTCACTTAGCACATTTACTTACACATGGGTAGGTACATCTGATAATATATGCTACGCATGGGTAGGACAGTTTATTAGAATTTTTTAGATGTAACAACGTGTCCTATTCTCTTGTGTGATATTAAGGTGACACATAACAAGCAAGATGGAACCACTGATTGTAGCTGCATGACTTTCCCGAGATATGGATTTTTATGCCGACACATATTTTGTGTGTTCAAGAACTTGGATGTTCAACAAATTCCAGAAAAATACATCCTAAGAAGGTGGAAAAAGGATTTGATACCTCCAGGAATGAGAACACGAAGATATATTGGAGAAGGTGGATCAAGTGAAGAATGTGAGAGGATGGGAAATGAGTTGCATTTTATGGTAGATGTTTGCGTAGATATATTGCAGAAGGATGAGGAAAAGCTGTCTGATTTTGTTGAAAAAGTCAGGGCGCTAAAAGATGAGATAGAGGCTGTACATCAAAACTCAAGATCAAAGAATCATGATGAGGCAATAGAGAGATTCTTAGGAGTTCCCAAGCCAAGTAACAATGACGTTCAAAATCCACCTGTTTTACCATACAAGGGATGCGGAAACGACAGCAGATTAAAGTCTCTAAAAGAAAAGGTGACTGAAAAATATCTAAAGCCAAAAACAAAGTGCGGAAAGTGTGGGATATTGACAAGTGACCACGACGCAAGGAATTGTGAAAAGAAGAAAGCAGAAAAAGCTAAAGCAGAGGCGGTGGCTCTCGCTCTTGAAAACCTTGAAAAGAAGTAATCACTCGGATGTTTGAATTAGTAGATAGATAAATATATAAAAAAGATGTAATTCATGGATAATTTTTCCTTTTTCTTTTTTTCGAATGTTCAAAAATAATGTCTTACACATGCTTAAGAACTTGTGTGAGCAATGCAATTGGATGATTTACTCTAGCTACTTGATTTACTTTTGTTACTTGAATGAAATTCAATGTAAATTTAGGTTTTCAATGTGCAAATTGTATATCTTACACATGGGTAAGTTACTTATGAAGTTCAAAATAGTTGGCCAGAACTGGAAAATTTATAACTTACACATGGGTAAGTAACTCACATGGGTAAGTACGACCTACACATGTGTAGGAAAGACCTGAAACTGAGTTGTATAACCTGCCCATGGGTAAGTACAACCTGCCCATGGGTAAGTACAACCTGCCCATGGGTAAGTTACTTATGAAGTTCAAAATTGTTGTCCAGAACTGGTATGTTTATAACTTACACATGGGTAAGTATAACCTACACATGGGTAAGTACAAATTACACATGGGTAAATTACTTAAAAATTTCAAAAATGCTAATCCGAGGGAAAAGCTACATTCTAAAACCCTAAAAGCTACATTCTAAAACCCTAAAATCTAAACCCTAGGGAGGCTAAATGCTAATCCGAGGGGAAGTGTGATTACGGGGGCCTGCGGCCCGCGCTTTAGTTTAGGGTTTGAAGTCGTAGGGTTAGCAAACTAAAGCTTCAAACCCTAAACACTGGAATATCTAAACCGTAAATGCTAAACCCTAAAAACCTAAAACGGATGAGGGTTCCCACTCTAGGGTTTAGGGTTTGAAGCCCGACCTAAACCCTAGAGCAGGTACACGGTACGCTTTAGGGTTTATGGTTTGAAGTTGTAGGGTTAGCCCTACAACTTCAAACCCTAAACCCTAAAGCTTAATTGCTAATCCGAGGGAAAAGCTACATTCTAAAAACCCTGGAAAATCTAAACCCTAAATGCTAAACCCTAAAAACCTAAAACGGATGAGGGTTCCCACTCTAGGGTTTAGGGTTTGAAGCCCGAGGGTTAGCCAGCGGGTACACGGTACGCTTTAGGGTTTAGGGTTTGAAGTTGTAGGGTTAGCCGTAAACCCTAAAGCTTAATTGCTAATCCGAGGGGGAAACTACATCCTAAAAACCCTGGAATATCTAAACCCTAAATGCTAAACCCTAAAAACCTAAAACGGATGAGGGTTCCCGCCCTATCGGCTAACCCTCGACCTTCAAACCCTAAACCCTAGATCGGGATTTTGTAAGGGAATGACGCATTCTAAAACCCAAAATGCTAAACCCTAAAGATGTGTAGGTTTAGCAATGCATTTGGATGATTTACTCTATCTACTTGATTTGCATTTGGATGATTTACCCTAAAGACGCATTCTAAAACCCAAAATGCTAAAACCAAAATGCTAAACCCTAAAGATGTAATTCATGGATAATTTTTCCTTTTTCTTTTTTTCGAATGTTCAAAAATAATGTCTTACACATGCTTAAGAACTTGTGTGAGCAATGCAATTGGATGATTTACTCTAGCTACTTGATTTACTTTTGTTACTTGAATGAAATTCAATGTAAATTTAGGTTTTCAATGTGCAAGTTGTATATCTTACACATGGGTAAGTTACTTATGAAGTTCAAAATAGTTGGCCAGAACTGGAAAATTTATAACGACCTACACATGTGTAGGAAAGACCTGAAACTGGAGAGTTGTATAACCTGCCCATGGGTAAGTACAACCTGCCCATGGGTAAGTTAGTTATGAAGTTCAGAATTGTTGGTCAGAACTGGTATGTTTATAACTTACACATGGGTAAGTATAACCTACACATGTGTAGGAAAGACCTGAAACTGGTGAGTTGTATAACCTGCCCATGGGTAAGTACAACCTGCCCATGGGTAAGTTAGTTATGAAGTTCAGAATTGTTGGTCAGAACTGGTATGTTTATAACTTACACATGGGTAAGTATAACCTACACATGTGTAGGAAAGACCTGTAACTGGTGAGTTGTATAACATGCCCATGGGTAAGTACATCCTGCCCATGGGTAAGATGTATAATGGAAGTAAAAAAGACGGTTCTGCATAGGAAATTAGATCTCAATTCATCAAAGATACGGAATGCAACTCATCAGTATCAGCATTAATCACATGTTCAAAACTAGCTTCGTTAACCAGTAGCACAATAAACGACAAAAAGATGTCGACACTCCTACGTCCCAAGCTAAAACATCAAAATAACAAGATTAAAATCAAAGTCTAACAGTAGCAAAAAGTGTTAAACAACCAAGTTCACCAACTACAAACGATCAAAATGCATATTACAGGCAACAACATTACGAATCGCCTCCTTGCCCGTAGGAACATCATACTCCTCCTTGAACGCCTTTAAATATCCATCAAATTTATGTTTGAGAATGTTCTTTGAATAGCACAAAATCTTGGTGCAGTATTTCGCCCTTAGGTTAGTAAGCTGAATTTTCTGAGTAATGTCATCGCTTGTACGCTCCCTCTTAAATCCAATGTCCCAGTCTTCACGTGCTTGGCCAACATATGTGTCCATATGACACATCAAAAACACCCCACCGTCTGAAATGTTGTTTTTGGTCCTCCACTTCATCTTCATTATATTATGCTTGACCTTGTTGATACTATCTGCTTTGGGATGACCATATTTTCTCAAATGACAAACAAATAGGTCACGCTGAAACAAAAAGCGACAAGTACTATGTAAGAAACCAAACTTGGCATTGTAAGCCTAAAGATGCACAAAAATACGACAACATAACAGACTTGTTTGTATTTCACATCATATTCATCGCACGAAGCATTGTTGTCAATTATGGTGAAGGCAGCCCTTGCGAGATTGAAGACAACGAGATAGTAGTGCTCAAATGCAAGAATCGGGAAAAAAACCTGCATATTCAATATAATGTATGCTGAGCAGTTATCGTACACATCTGAAAATTAAAGGAGGTATTGCTAAAAACCAGAAACCACAGAAACCTAGCATGCAAAGGAGAAGTACTTCCAGTTTCAAAATTCTTCATATCGAGAAACTCAGTATAACCACGCAATACCACTTGCATATTCGATTCAAAAATCTCGAATGCTTTTTCAAGAGTAAACGTTCCGTCCCACATATTAGATGTCTGGTTTAAAAAACTAGTTTAGTACCTTAAAAGGTGGAAAAAGAAAAAGTAAAAAAAAACGTAAATTAACTTTAGAAAACAGCTTACAATTGTTGTGGAATACAAAAACAATCTAGTGGGTATTCCTCCTTTGACCATTTGTTCTTCAAGAAGTATGAGACTCCAAACATCGATAACAGAAGCATGCACAGGAACTCCAGGTGCCAAACTTTCCACATGCGCACGGGTTAAATAATGGCCGGTTTTTGTTTCAAATACAAACTCCCTAACAAGAATAAACAACAAAAACATAATAAATTGAAAACATGTGAATACATATAAAAACATAGAACTGTAAAATGAAACTATAAAACTACACACGTGCAAAAGAATAAACTTACCCGGCTTCACCTTGCAGAACAAAGAAACTGCCAGAAAGTTCAAACTAAAACTGCTCAAGGGACGTAGTGACATCAGTAACCATACCCTTATACGGAGAACGAAAGTATTTGGAAGGTTTCAACATCCGTTTCTTTGCATCCTCTAACTTCGCATTCTTTGCATCATCATAACCCTTTGAAGGTTTCACTATCCGTTTCTTAACATCCTCTAGCTTCGCATTTTTTGGATCAGCATCATCCTTTTTCGACAAAACCACCTTAGCAGAACCAGATGCCGGGGAAGAACGAGTAACAATGCGATTACTAGGATTCGGGGAAGGAGTAGTGAAATCCTGAGACATAAGAGAAAAACTCGGAACATAATCTGTAGCACAACGGCCTAGTTTGGTTTTAGGCACACTTTTATCAATGTTCTCAAGAACCGCATTAAGAGCGGGATCATTCATCCACTCGTCTCCATTTAAACCATCATCTTCACCCGCAGAATTGGCATCATGTTGTTTATCATCATTATCTTTTGACTTCTCGAAATTGGTACCATCAGGAACATCTTTTTGGTTATCAAAAACATCATCATCAGTATTCTTCAGATTCTCACAAAAACCATCAGACTTCTGATCATTACAACCTTCTTCATTACATTCAACATTACCACCATCAGCATAATCACATGGATCTCGGACATCATCATTGAATCTTTGATCATCAGCAGTTGGGATTTTAGTTTTTGAGTGTCTCAAAAATTCTTCAAACGTAAAAGCTTCACATCATCAGGAAACAACGAGACCCCCCTATTCAATGTAGAATCAACCTGAAGAACAATGTCCTGAACCTTTGAATAGATTTCCTGAAATGTAACAGAAACATAAAATATAAATAATGTAATAAAAAATGATCCTACACGTGTGGAGTTGCTACACATGGGAAGGTAACACTTTAACATTTGTATGACAGTGCTACACATGTGTAGGCCATAAATTACACATGTGAAGGTGATAAAAGGTTTACCTCTACAGAAGACTCAACCGATGCACAAGCAGTGGCAAGAACAGTAACACCTCCTTGATCAACTTCATCCTCTGAAAATGGAGGCTGCAAAGGACGTTTACCGAAATTTCCATTAGCTTTAAGCTCCGCCTCGACTCGCTCTGACAAATAAATACGATTCCAGTACTTGATGGCTGGTCGTGAGCGAGGAACCGGGAAACTTTCACAAATGGTGGAATCAACATAAAGCAACTGCATCATCGTGTAAACAAATCTAAACACACAAACACATAAAGAAAAGGCAGAAACTTAATGAAAACAAAATATTACTTGCAAAAACGTCATCGGCCCAGACCAATGTGTATCCCTAGGAAATGGCCATTTCTTCTTGCATCCTTTCATATGACGAATCAGAAAACCACACCAATCAATCGACTTGATGTCGGTATCTTCTGTTATGCGGTCAAGAATTGCCTTTTGGCAGCCAACAGTGTAAGCACCACTCATATCCAAAATGATCATCGTGCCGACAAAAAGCATCAAGAAATTAAGCTTGAACGATAAACCAGCCTCATCGGAATGTTTGAGAACATTCGCAACATTCTTAGGACGAACATTCGCCAAACCAAAATCAGATTTCCATCGATCAGAGAAAGAGACTTCATCATCATCAACATTCTTTAATGGCAACGACAAAAGATTTATATCACCCATTGGGATCCCGAGAATATCACGAACAGCTTCACGATTGATATTGATGGAAACAGAATCAAAAGTGATCTTCAAACCTTCTACATCTAACTTATCAACAACAAAAAAGCCTAACGAACCAGGAAGAGTGTCAAGTTTCATATCCAGAAAACTACCGAAACCCATCTCTCTAATAACTCTTTTCTGTTGTTCTTTCAGATTATCCAAAACTTCAAAAAGCAAGTTAGGAGATGTCCTAATCCTAACACTAAGAAGAACGTCAACTTTCAACTTCTGCGTCCTTTGTTTAACAATGTCTCCCTTTTTTGGACTTCTCTTGGACTTTTTACTCTTAACTGACTTCTCAACAACCTTTGAAACATCTTCAGTACGACGTTTCTTCGACTTGTGAGAAACATCTTCTGTATCAGTTTCAGTCATCCGTTTGTTGGCTGTTTTAACGGACTTAGCAGGGGTGACCTTGTTGGATTTATCAGCTTCAACAGGCTTAACGAGGGAAACATTCTTCGCACGCTTTGATGACACAAAGTCAGAATCAGAAGAAGAAGAATACTCAGAGGCATCGGCAACCTTTTTAGAAGATTTTGATTTCACAGATTTTGGTTCCGATACATCTTTATTAGCAGTTTTATCTTGGGAAACTATAATAAAAAAATAAATAAATATAAGCAAATCATCAAAAAGCTACAACTAGACTAAAACAAATAAATATAAGCAAGATAAGCGATTAAAATGAGAAATTTTCACATGTGTAGCAAGACTTTATCCTTAGCCAAATACATCAACAACAAATATCAGAATCATTATTAACCTAAATAAACATTATCAACTGCTTACAGTTAAACATTTCTAAAAGTAACTACCTACACATGTGTAACTAACTAAAAAACAAGAAATAATCAACAATGAAAAATATACATCACCTAATAACGAAACAACAACAATAACCAGAAGAATAACAACATAAATATCTCTAAATAAGTAGGAATAAAAAATCATCAACTACACAAAAATCATATACAATCATCAAATTAAATAAAACGTAAATATAAATGTAATGAAATAAACCGAAATGCATACCAGGAGAGTTAGATCGTTTTGCGGACCTCTTCCTCATCGTAACCCTAATTTGATCGGAAAAAATTTGAAACCCTAATTTCAATCAGATTTTCAAAATAAGATACTTTTCACCAGAATCTCTAGTATTATTTGATGATATGAAGATAGAAAACGGAAATTGATCGGAAATCAAGGATAAAACACGATCAAAAATGGAGAAATAACCGGCGGAGAAAACTATGTGTGAAGAGAGGGAGAGGATTTGAGAGGGAAGAAAGACCGAGAGAATGAGGGAGGAGACGAGATGTGTGTTTGGTGAGGGTGGGAAAATTACCAGTATACCCTTTCAGCTTAGACACGGGATATGTTTTTTTTTAATCTCAACCGTCCAAATATTTTGATCCAATGGTGGTGATGGGGTCTCAGGTTCTTTTTTTTAATAGTTCTTAATTAACCCCCCATCTATATATATATATATATATAGCAGGGTGAAATGTTGTTTATACACAATATTGAGTATTTGGCTATTTGCAATTACAATAATGGTTGGGTATATATTTGCCAAAAATAATTCTTAGATACTGACTTATAGCAGGTTACCAAAAATAATGCTAAAAAAATCAATCACACTTTATTGTTATAAATCACAATTTCATAATAAATGCTAACAAAATCAATCATAATTTGTTGATAACAAAATAACTGTTAGAATACGAAAATATAGCAGGTTACAAAGATAGAACTTGAATAGTTGACTTTCAACCAACAAATAAACTTTGCATTAGAGATATAAACACAATTTCATAAAAACAAATAACCCTCTGATTGAAGATTGAACCCATAGGTTCCATCTATATATATTCATCATTTTTTTTTCTTCGCAGGTCATAAAACAGAATATTCATCTTACGTTTTAACATTACATAGTATTATGAGAGAAAAACACTTTATTAGCAAAGATATCTGCACAAGGTTACGTACACAAAAAACATGCAATCGAATCAAAGATGTAACTTGTAATATTAAGATATACTGTTTTCTCTTCTAATACCTTGTATCTAAACTATAAAAAATTGATAGTAAAGCATTGAGAATGCACAATTCATGCTTAGATAATAAATCTATTGTTGGCAAAATTAAAGCATTTATAATGAATACTGTCAATTTATAATCATCAACACCAAATATATTGTTGGCAAAAAAGAAATTGATTAAAGCAAATTGATGGCTCCGGCAGTTGTTATACCTATGTTCCACACGATTTACGGATGGTGACGATTGAATGATGGTGGCGGCATCCAAATCTGAAAAATTAAACAAAATACTTAAAGAAATTATTTTAAAAAATCTAATATACGCAAATAGAAAAAGAGAATGGACGGCTGCTTAAAATCGTTATACAAAATCATTAACAAAAATGAAAGATTTGCCTAATCATAATCTGAATTATTGATTTGTTGAAAACCAATATAGTGGCAAACAGTATATCCTTTAATGTTGCAAGAGAGTATCATTCAAAATGAAAACCAATATAGTAGCAAACAGTATATCCTTTAATGTTGCAAGAGAGTATCATTCAAAATGAAAACCAATTTATAAAAATTCATCTTAATCGATTTTTTGAAAGCAAACAGTATATCCTTACTTTCATTGAAAGCAAGAGTATAATTCTTGGTTTTTTGAAAATCATAATCTTAACATCAAGATTCAAACTTTATCATTTAATCTTGCAAGAGTATCATTCAAAATGAAAACCGTAAACCATTAGTGAGAAAACAAAAAAAAAATACCGTAAACAATTAGTCAGATTCCGGCGGACGGTGGTTGGTGGTGATGTATCCGACGAGAGGGAGGGGTTGTGATTTAGTTGTTGATGGTGATGAATCCGGCGGCGATGGTTGGTGGTGATGTTTAAGGCGGTGGCGAGCAGAAAAACCCCTGAAGATCAATACATATGAATTGGTAAAATAAAATTAAAATAGTAGTAATAAAAATAATAATATAGATGTACAACAATTTAATCAGAAATTAATAATAATAACAGAAAGAAAAACCCTTGTTGATGGTGATGAATCCGGCGGCGGTGGTTGGTGGCGATGAATCCGACGAGAGAGAGGGGTTGTGATTTAGTTGTTGATGGTGATGAATCCGGCGGCGATGGTTGGTGGCGATGAATCCGGCGAGAGAGAGAGGGGTTGTGATTTAGTTGTTGATGGTGATGAATCCGGCGGCGAGAGAGGGGTTGTGATTTAGTTGTTGATGGTGATGAATCCGGCGGGAGAGAGAGGGGTTGTGATTTAGTTGTTGATGGTGATGAATCCGGCGGAAGAGAGGGGTTGTGATTTAGTTGTTGATGGTGATGAATCCGGCGGCGAAGAGAGGGGTTGTGATTTAGTTGTTGATGGTGATGAATCCGACGGAAGAGAGGGGTTGTGATTTAGTTGTTGATGGTGATGAATCCGGCGACGAAGAGAGGGGTTGTGATTGGGAGAATGAGATCGGCTGATTGTGATATGGGTTTCTTTTTTTGTGGGTTTAAATTTTTGGCAAGGGTAATTTCGGCATTTAGAGGAGGAGGTGTAAAATACAATGTAATTAAGGAGGGTATTATGGGAATGAAAAAAGTGCTTAAAACTTAATCCAATACCTTTACAAGGGTTTATAGAAAATAAAAAGTAAGAAAACAAGAAATCTCACCCCCTGTCTCTCATCTCTCATTCTCTCCCCCTCCCTGTATGAAGTGAAACAAAAAGTCAACTGTATCTGTCATTCGGCCCGGGCCCGGGGCCGGAAAAATGAGACACGACAGGCAATCTATCCCTCCGGCGACCGCCACGCTTTCTTCAGCCGCACTAATTGCTTCAGTTGGATTAAATTAATTGCCCTGCAGGTTAGTTTGTCATTCTTCTATTTATTGCATTTATATATATTTTTTGTTAATCTTCTTGTTACTTTTACCGTTGAAACATTGCCTTTAGTATCTTCAACCGAATCTTAATCTTAATATTAATAAAAGACTGATTGTCATAAAAGTCAATTAAAAGCCTCAATTTACCAATCTAATAAGCTTTAAATCAATGTTACAGAAAAGATGATGACAACTTTTTTAAATATATACATTAACCATTTAACATGTTGAGCTTCAAAACCCGTATGGCAGAAACATAAATATATACATTATATAATCAAAAATGAGCGAACAAATGCGCGCTATTTAGTTAGGAAATCGTTATGGGTGGCACATTGGTTCAGGAAACCAAACCCAGATATCAAAATCTTGAGAATCTTTTGTAACCTGGCTGATGTGGGAATGTCCAGGTTCACTGACACCAGTGAACTGAAGAAGTTAACTGAACTGAAGGGACTGATAATGCCGTCTGAACAAGCCATGTTAATTCTGCCAACACTCCAACAGTGGCCCATTTCAGACAAGTCGCCAGTAGTAACACTTCTCCAGTGGCAAGAAGCTCCAGTGACGACCAGCAACGGTCTACCAGTGAAGATGCTCACTGAAGGGTTCCAGTGACTAGCTCTAGTCTAGTCTCCAGATGGATGCTCCAGATCTAAGTCTCCAGTGGAAGTTCAAGATTTTTAGTTTCCAGTTTTCCAAATAAAGTTTGTTCCAGTCACTTGTTTGTGGGCCCAATAAAGAAGGAATGACAGCTGTCGAAGATGATAAGGGAGGAGCGTGTGACAACGTTAATCCTAACGGTTTGTGGGCCCTTGTGCAGAAGGAACCTTTCTAGAAGCTTTGTCTGTCCATTTCCTATTGGTTGATAAATTAGTGGTTGTCCTTTGCCCATGACAGCCTTTTATTTATTTTATTATTATATTTCGTTAATTCCTAGGAAATAACATGTGACTATAAATAGGGGCTTATTTCTCATTGTAAATTAGACTTGATTGATTGAATGAAATTAATAGAGCAGCCTCTATTTCTTATCCAAAAATCTTCATTTACCTTTATGGATCTTTGATCTTGGTGGTTTGAAGTGATCCCTTTACCTATATTTGTGGTGGTTCGTCCTTTATCAAATATAGTGGTGAGATCTTAAATCTTCGATTCCTTTATCTGTGTTTGTGGTGACTAGATCTTTATCAAACATAGTGGTGGTGGGTTGGAGTGTTTCCTTTATCCTTGATTCCGGTGGCTCGTCCTTTACGAATCTTGGTGGTGGATTCTTTTATCTATCATTTCACTTTTATTGTTGTTTGTTTGTTTTGTTTCATAAAATCAGAAAATCCTCACAAAAATAGTAATTCCGCTGTGCTAGTTTCTTTGTTTAAGTTGTTACTTTCCGCTGTGTTTAGATTCGCGTGAGTTTTACGCATCAACTGGCTATATCGTAAGGTTCATTAATTATAACAATGTACTTCATGTTGGTTGCGTGCTTTCGACACACTGGCTTCCAGATGCATAAAGGCGTGGATGGATAGAGATGGAATGTCGTTTTCATCCATTTCATTGCTAAGTTTACCCTGGGTGGAATTGGCTGTGTGAAACTGTACCAACCGAAGAACCTAGTGAATTTTAAGTGATGTCGAGTTCCATCGTTTATAAGCGGGGGATCAGAGAGGGGACAGGTAACGGTTCATCATAACTTGTTAACATATTTAGTGCTCCTCACATGGATGGTCCTAAAGATGGAGCCTCTTCAATGCAAAGAAGTCCCAAGTGTACCGCTCTTTTCACATCTTTTTGGAAAATGATGTTAGGATATATATGCATCATTAGGTTCGGGTCAAATATTTTCTGAACTGTCTCTTGGTGGAAATGCTTCCATGCCTGCTCGGCCACAAGTAATTGTTATATTTGATTAGATGCATGATGTCTATGATACGAACCCATCCCATAATAGGCTCGCATCATGCCATAAGCTAGGTGTAGAACTCACTTCCCAAAAGCTAGCTCAAAGGAGGAGGGGACACCTAGGCTTATAAACCACCAACCAATCCCAAGTGATGTGGGATCATATTAGTCTATATTACGTTTTCATAATACTTATCACCCAGCTGATATCATTATCTTTGGGTATGGAAATATCAAATATGTGCTTGTAATTTGACAACTCTGAAAATGAAAAAGTGTGGTCCTGTGCTAGTTGAAGGTTTTATACTTACAGTCGACGTTAAGCTGTCTATATATTCTGTGATTTTGGTTATGTTGTTTTCCATTCTCGATACGACCTCGAGCAGTAACACACCAAAGCTATAGACGTCGGCTTAACTGTTAACTGACCCTGGGCTAGGTACTCTAGAGCTATATACCCTTACCCTCAGGAGTACATTTCTTATTTGGCACATTTGTCTTCCAGCAATAATTAAGTTTCCAAAGAACAAGAATGGGTGGAGGTCCTTTTCTACATTTGGTAGAACCTGAAAGCAGTCTCTCTACCTTCGGTAGGGGTAAGGCTGTCTACATCTCAACCTCCCCCATGCACCGTCGAAGACGGTATTAGGACCCAAAACCCGTGGAAGACGGCATTGGGGGTTACCTTTTTTATTGTCATAAAAGTCAATTAGAAGTCTCGATTTGCCAATCTCACATGATACAGAAAAGATGATGACAGTTAACCATCCCACATGTTGAACTTCAAAACCGCATGGTAGAAACATGAATATGTAATAAAAAATGAGCCAACAAATGCGTGCTATTTATATATATATTGAAGGATGCGGCACACTAGTTTGGGAAACCAAACCCAGGTATCAAAACCTTGAGAATCTTTCGTAAACATGTCGGTTGCTTGCTTTTAATACATTTTCATCGGTATCTTTACTGAGTTTACCTTGGGTAAAAATGGCTGTGTGAAACTGTAGCAACTGAAGAATCCAGTAACGTTTGAGTGATGTTGAGTTCCATCGTTTCCTCGTTTATAAATGGGGGATCAGAGGGGACAGGTAACGCTTCATCATCCTTTGTTAACATTCTTAGTGCCAGTGACATGGATGATCTTAAAGATGGGGTTTCTTGAATGCAAAGAAGTCCTACGTGTATCACTCTTTTCGCATCTTTTTGGAAAATGATGTTAGGATATTTATGCATCATCGGGTCAAATATTTCCTCCACAGTCCCTTGTTTGAAATGCTTCCATGCCTGCTCATCCACAAGTAATTGTTATATTTGATTAGATGCGTGCTGGCTATACCACACTTTTCATAATACTAATAACCCGGCTGATATCATCATCTTTGGGTATGGAAATATCAAATACGTGATTGTAATTTGACATCTCTGAAAATAAAACAGAGTGTTCCCGTGCTAGTTGAAGATTTTTTACTTACGATAGACACTAAGCTGTTTGTATATTCTGTGATTTTGCTTCTGTTATTTTCCATTCCTGAGACGACCTCTAGCAGTAACACACCAAAGCTATAGACATCGGCCTTTTCTGTTAACGGACCATGGGCTAGGTACTCTGGAGCTATATACCCACTGGTGAAGTTACAAAAGTTAGAAAAGAATTTGCATATATGTGTATATATATATAGGGGTGAGTTATTTTGAAAACCACTAAAAAAAAAGAACGCGAGAACCAATCTTAGCCCTCCATTCATCAAGATCAGAAAGGGCATGTTTGTCATTATGAAAAAATTAATATTTTGTCCAGCTCTCTCTTTCTCTTTCCTCTTATTAAATTAATAAAAAATCTAATTCATTAAAAAACTTTTATCTCACAAATCGTACATCGTTAGACGGAAAAAAAAGCATGGGTAGTCTTGAAATTTCGTCCTTTTTCATTAGAGATGCGACTCGATATACTTTTGAAGACATTTTAAATGTCGTTTTTTTTCCATCACGTTCATCTTGTAGGACAAGTAGAAACCACTAAAAGGTTAATTCTACACATGTGTAGGACAAGTGAAAACCACAAAAAGGTTCATCCTACAAATGTGTAGGACAAGTGGAAACTACTAAAAGGTTCATTTAATATATACTTTCGACGCCTTTTTAATTTAGAAGGCGGATGGATACGGTACGGGCGGTAGCCCTTAGTCGAACGGGTGTTGCCCGTTTAGGGGGGCTTCGCCCTTCTCGGTAGGCTACCTCGAGGCATTTATAAAGGGGTTGGAAGCCGGACGCATTTGGGAATGGTTTGGATTTGATGGGCGGCGATCCATGAGATGGTGGTGGTTGGATACGGTACGGGCGTTGCCCGTTCAGGGGGCTTCGCCCTTCTCGGTAGGCTACCTCGAGGCATTTATAAAGGGGTTGGAAGCCGGACGCATTTGGGAATGGTTTGGATTTGATGGGCGGCGATCATGAGATGGTGGTGGTTGGATACGGTACGAGCGAAGCCCTTAGCCGTACGGGCTCCGCCCGTGTAGGACAAGTAGAAACCACTAAAAGGTTCATCATGCACATGTGTAGGACAAGTGGAAACCACTAAAAGGTTCATCCTACACATGTGTAGGACAAGTAGAAACCACTAAAAGGTTCATCCTACACATGTGTAGGACAAGTGAAAACCACTAAAAGGTTCATCATGCACATGTGTAGGACAAGTGGAAACCACTAAAAGGTTCATCCTACACATGTGTAGGACATCAAAGAATAATAACTTACACGTGTAAGATGAACGTGATGAAAAAAAACTGAAATTTAAAAAGTCGTCAAAAGTATATCGAATCGCATCTCTAATGAAAGAGGACGAACTTCTAAAACTACTATTAGACAGAATATTAGTGATACATTAGCTGGCCCAAAAGTCTGTATATTAGCCGGCCCTAATTGGGCCTGTCATGTCTATATATATATGTTGTTCTTCCATTGTACAATTACAACTGACAATAATATATATCGATTTATATGGTATCAGAGCTAGGAAACCCCCTAGTCTCTTCATCTACCCCTTCCTCCCTGCATCAGTTCAATAATCCCTGCTTCTCCAACAGCCCAACAGTCACAGATGGCAACAATACAAGCCTTTTCCTCTGCAGACAAAACCACACATAACTCTCACAAGTTTGGTTTCACCTTAACCCCTACAAACTATGGCTATTGGAAGGCCATGATTCAACCATTCCTAACTACAAACAACTTAGTTGGCTATGTTGATGGAACTATACCATCTCTGAGGCATCGTTTCAACATGTCCAAGGTAATACATCTCGTGATCTCTGGTTATCCCTTGAACGTGCATATGCACCACATACTTCTTCCAGAGAATTTACCTTAAAGACTCAACTGCTAAAAATACAAATGAAGGGCGATGAAACTTCTGAAGCATATCTCAACAGGGCCCAAGGATATGCTTCTGCCCTAGCCAATATTGGAGCACCGATGCCAGAAAAGGATATTGTTATGCTTGTTGTTGCGGGGCTTCGAGATGAATACAATGGAGTCAAACAAGGCCTTCAGAATGATTTTACTACTGTTTTCTCAGAACTTCCAAGCCTCCTGGCAGATCATGAGTTTTTAATCAAGAAATCAGCCCCTAATGTTCCACCGGTCCAAGCCTTTACAGCTTCTACTGCTACCGGTTCTCTCCCACCAGATACAATGCAGGCCCTACAACAGTTAGTTTCAAAACTTGGGTTACAATTACAACTAGCAGGCCCTTCCACGTACTCCCCTACCAGTAACTCAGCCTTTTATACAAACCGAGGCCGTGGACGTAGCAACAACTACAATAGAGGTCGTGGAGGCCGGGGAAACAACTACAATCGCAACCAAGGAGGCGGAGGATCCCGAAATAATCAAGGTCAGTTTAGTTGGGCTACTAACCAAAATAATGTGTATGGGACCTGCAACAGGTGTGGAATTGGCCATGTTCCATCAGAATGTCCAAATCGTGATACTTCAACTTTCCGGCCAAGACAACCATCAGCTAATTTTGCCGACTCTCGATGACGTGCATCTTTTCAGTGGCTCCCAGACACGGGCTCAAACAATCATGTGGCACAGGAGATGACGAGCTTTTATTCTGCCGAACCCTACTATGGTGATGATAATCTACATGTTGGTAATGGCACACCTCTTCCCATATTACATATTGGTTCATCACGATTTTACTCACCTAACAAAACTTTTCAATTAAAAAATATCTTACATGTTCCTGAAATTAAGAAGAACCTTCTTTCTGTTCAAAAATTTTCCAGGATAACCATGTTTATTTTGAATTTCATTCTACCTTTTTTGCTGTGAAGGACAAGGTTACACACATTACCCTCCTCATGGGTCCAAGTGACGGTGGTCTCTATTCGATCAACCTTCCCACGTATCAATCAATTCCCAAAGTTGCCTTTTCAACAACTCATGCACCGGCTATTACATGGCATCAAAGACTAGGGCATCCACATTTCCAACTTTTTCAATCTATGATTTCTAAATATTGTTTGCATGTTTCCAATAAGACTTCTGTTATGAATTGTCATTCTTGTTCTATTGGAAAATCTACCAAACTCCACTTATTATCTTCTGCTTATAAAAGTTTGCATGTTCTTGACTTGGTAATTTGTGATGTTTGGGGACCCGCACCCGTTCCCTCTTTTGATGGTCACACCTACTTTTTATTATGTGTTGATCATTTCTCAAAATTCATGGGGTTGTTTCCTTAAAACATAAATCTGATGTCTTTGGAATTTTTAAACAGTTTGTCATAATGGTTGAACGACAGTTCTCCACCAAGCTAAAAACTGTCCAAACAGATTGGGGAGGTGAATTTAGAAACCTTTCAACCTTTTTCTCCTCCATTGGCATCATACATCGCCTATCTTGTCCTCACACAAGTGAGCAAAACGGTATTGTTGAACGCCGACACCGTCATGTAGTTGAAACAGGTCTCACCCTTATGGCACAATCAAATGTCCCTCAACGATTTTGGCACTTTGCATTCGAGACTGCTGTCTACCTCATTAATCGTATGCCAACACGCTCAAACAATATCATTTCACCTTTTGAACATCTATTCAAACACAAACCAGATTTCTCGTTTCTTCGCGTTTTTGGATGCCAATGTTACCCCTATCTCCGTCCCTATAATCCTAAGAAAATGGATTTTCGTTCTGTCCCTTGTATCTTCCTTGGGTATAGCACATCTCATCACGGGTATCCCTGTTTTGATCCCGTCACGTTAGGTTCAACGAAAACTCCTCCTTCCCCTTCTCGATTAAGCCTTCTGATCTCTCAACCTCATCAGCTTCTAGTCCGTACATCTCTTCCTACCCTACAGATCCACCCACCTCTTCCAACCCCACTCACCAACTACCTACACCCCCATTTGTTGAGACTTACTCACGTCGATCCACAACACAAACCACACCATCTGCTTTTGAAAGATTCACACAAGCTCATGTGAACCCTCACGAACCAATGCCACCATCACCTCAACCAAACACAGTCTCGACACCCACTCACCAGGACATACCAACTACCATTACACAACCACCACTTTCACCACGACACACGACACAACCAATCCGAACTGAAACACACCCTACCCCACCACCTCCACAACGCCAACGTCCAGCCAATCTCAGACAAAACCCAAAACGATCCCAGCCATACGATCCATCATCCTTTCATACCACAACCGCTACATCCACCACCGAACCTACAACCTTTGCCATTGCCAACATAGATTTTAAGTGGCGTCGGGCTATGACAGATGAATACGTGGCTCTTATCCGGAATGGCACATGGACACTGGTTGTTCCTCCACCCAATGCTAATATTGTTGATTGCAAATGGGTCTATAAAGTGAAACGGGACCAACATGGGGCGATAACGCGTTACAAAGCGCGTCTGGTTGCAAAAGGATTCAATCAACAGCCCGGTATCGACTATACTGAAACATTCAGTCCAGTGGTGAAATCCACCACCGAACCTACAACCTTTGCCATTGCCAACATAGATTTTAAGTGGCGTCGGGCTATGACAGATGAATACGTGGCTCTTATCCGGAATGGCACATGGACACTGGTTGTTCCTCCACCCAATGCTAATATTGTTGATTGCAAATGGGTCTATAAAGTGAAACGGGACCAACATGGGGCGATAACGCGTTACAAAGCGCGTCTGGTTGCAAAAGGATTCAATCAACAGCCCGGTATCGACTATACTGAAACATTCAGTCCAGTGGTGAAATCCACCGCCATTCGTGTTGTTCTCTCCCTAGCAGTCACCAAAGTCACCAAACAATGGCCCCTGCGACAACTTGATGTACAGAACGCCTTTTTACATGGCGATTTGAAGGAAACAGTGTATTTAAGACAACCACAAGGTTTTATTGACCCTCATAAACCAGCTCACGTATGCCTACTTCATAAGTCCTTGTACGGTCTCAAACAGGCACCCAGAGCTTGGTTTGAACGACTCTCCACTGCCTTGACTACACTAGGCTTCAGGGGCTCTAAAACGGATCCTTCCCTCTTTATTTATTCGGCTAATAGGACACTAATGTATATGCTTGTATATGTTGACGACATTATCTTGACAGGGAACAACAACCAAGCTATAACTCATGTGGTGCAAAGTCTCAGTCAATCCTTTGCAATACAAGATATGGGGCCCTTATCCTACTTTTTGGGCATTGAGGTTGCCCGTAAGGGATCTGACATTATTTTGTCACAAAGAAAGTACATTAAGGACCTACTGGACAGGGCACAACTCTCTCATGCCAAACCAGTTACATCGCCTTGCACTACTACTCCTCGTCTTTCTTTCGGTGATAGTTCCCCTTTTGCTGACCCTGTTAAGTATAGACAAATGGTTGGGGCTTTGCAGTATGTTACACTCTCACGGCCTGATATCACATTTGCAGTCAACAAGGTCTGCCAGTTTATGCACTCTCCAACTGAAAATCACTGGTCTGCAGTCAAACGCATTTTACGGTATTTACACGGGACTGCTGATCAAGGGCTTGTAATTACCCGCTCCTCCTCTTCCGTATTGCATGCTTACACAGATGTTGAATTCAACACTTTGAGTGCCTTCTCTGATGCGGATTGGGCAGGGTGCCCTGATGACCGTCGATCCACGGGAGGATATGCTATCTATCTTGGGTCTAACCTCATTTCCTGGTCTGCAAGAAAACAAAAGACTGTCTCACGGTCATCCACAGAATCCGAGTACAAGGCTTTGGCCGATACAGTGGCAGAATTAACCTGGCTTGAAACATTGTTATGTGAACTTTGTGTCCCAATGCATTCAGCTCCAACCTTATGGTGTGACAACTTGGGGGCCACATACCTATCTGCTAATCCTATCTTTCATGCGAGAACAAAACATGTAGAAGTTGACTTCCATTTTGTTCGTGAAAAGGTTGCACAAGGAAGATTGCGTGTTCAGTTTATTTCTACAAATGATCAAATCGCCGACGTCTTCACAAAGCCACTATCATCAGAACGTTTTCTCCTCTTGAAGTCCAAGCTAAGAGTTGGTCCCCGGCCTTAGCTTGCGGGGGAATATTAGACAGAATATTAGTGATACATTAGCTGGCCCAAAAGTCTGTATATTAGCCGGCCCTAATTGGGCCTGTCATGTCTATATATATATGTTGTTCTTCCATTGTACAATTACAACTAACAGATAATATATATCGATTCATAACTACCCATGCTTTTCTTTTCGTCTAACGATTTACGGTTTGTGAGATAAAAGTTTTTTAGTGAATTAGATAGAATTCTATTAATTTAATAAAGTAAGAGAGAGAAAAAAAGAGGGAGCTGACGAAAATACCCCTCTAGTGTTGAGAGGGGTTTTTTATTTTTAATCTTATCCATCCAGTTTTTTTGATCCGAAGGGTGGAGAGGAGTTCTTGAGTTCTTTTTTTTTTAGGAGTTCTCAAATAACCCCTCCTCTATATATATATATGTCTAAATGATATCTCAAATAAAAGACTATCAACTAAGAGGTCATCTACTCATATTGTGGTTTATTTTTGCAGAAAGACAATATGATGAGTAGATGACCATATTGTGGTTTATTTTTACATCTTCTTGCTTTTACCATATTGTGGTTTATTTTTGCAGAAATTATCTTTAGCTATATATTTATTATTATATTATATTTGCAAATTATTCAAGCTTTGGCTCATTAAGGCATGCTTTAGATTACTTTTTGGTTCTCTTTCAATGGTACACTTAACACTACTAGTTGAAAAGGCTTACAGAATGTGGCACTTACAGTGTTCCTGCAATGGCGGTACTGATGTGACTCTTGTCATCTTGAAAAGACCTGGCCAACCCAAAATCAGCTATTTTGGGACGAAGCCTAAAGTCTAGCAGGATATTAGAAGCTTTAATATCCCTGTGAATTATCCGACTAATTGTATTTTCATGAAGGTGAATAAGGCCTTCTGCTATACCAATAATAATCTTAAATCTCTTTTCCCAGCCTAATTCGGTGCCTTTTATTTCATCTGTAGAAGCTCACATTTTTATAATTACATCTTAAGTCATCAGATTTATGATTTTGGAGTCATATGAAAACTTTTGAAATTACCAAAAATGTAGTGGTCGAGACTCAGGTTGGGTAGGTATTCATATACAAGAATGCTTTCAGATCCTGAACAGCTGCATCCCAATAGCCTGACCAGATTTTTGTGTTGAACACAGTTTATCAAGTTAACTTCATTGTAGAAATCTGCTGCTCTCAATTTGTGGTTTAAGAAGAGCCTTTTCACAGCTATCTCCCGTCCATCCAAAAGAACTCCCTGAGAGATTCTAACGGGTAATGTAAGTAGTATAAACTATAAATGGGTTTACTTCAAAAGCAAACCGTTTATACAACTAAAAAGTTTTATCTGAAGAGACTTGACATAGACGACCTTAGATGTGGCAAGTATTAACTCATGTGGTTATGAATTAGCTGGTTTGGTTTAACAATCTTCTTTACAGGGTGAAGGGTCACAACTGGATTATATCAAAGAATAGCTTAGCAGAAAGTAGGAAAAAAAGGCCGAAATGGTCAAAGTTAAATGTGTAAAAAATCACTCATAATGTATTTTTAATTCATGAATACATCCTATATCATCATAGTTGAAAAATACTGTATAGTTTTATTGAGGTTTGTAATTCTTGATTCTGGTCACCTCAATTAACACACCTTGCCAAAATTAGCTGTCATGACTCATTACCTGATATGGTTCAAGTTAAAGATGCTAAGATAGGGCTGTTGGGTTATGTTTATGGATCCTTCTGGTCAGAAAATGGGGGGCAGTTACTATGCTCATTAATAGCATGAAGATGGAAGGAAAAGGAGTTATCCCTTTGAGGCTTTGACTACTTCCCGGAAAAATTATTAAATGTGAGGGGTCTTTATAAGTAGGCTCTTTACTTTAGTATTATCATCATTGGATTATCAAAGTATTGTGTCATTTGGGGACTTTGCCCTCTCAAATCAGGCCGTTTATAAAATTAAAATATAAGTTTCCTGCTTCAATCGTTGATCCTATCATCTGTTTCCACTGTCGGGAAACACGATGGTGCAGATCCGGAGCAATCAGTTTGGAGGCAATAGAATTAATCATGATTCAATCGTTGCTTAATTAGTAATCTTTTCAGGAAAACTCGATTCGTTGTTATCCCTGAAAAATGATATTGCAGCGATCAGGGAAGCTCGGCTAGCAAGACCATCACAGCTAGCCAAGGAACTCGAGGATGAACCTTATGAACCACTCCCAGATCTGGTTAACGAAGAAGATCCTAATAGTGTCAACAAAGAAATTGATGTTCAGATTCTGGATGGCGTTCGATCGGCGATTCACGTGCTTCCCATGAACAAGAAGATTGAAGGCGCTTTCGTTGAGATGGGTGGTTCTTCAATTGAGAAGGTGTTGCTGCCCCATTGTTTGAGCCAATGGCTTATGAGGCACCCTCCTAATTTAAACTAAGGATTGTTATATGAAATCGCATGATTATACGGTGGTGGTACAACATGTTTTCACCCTTGTTCAAGACCACAACCGTATTAAAGGCCCATCAACAACTCGTGAATGTAGTTGTTATTTTAGGAAAAGAAATTCATGAGACAAGCTTAGGGGGCATTTAGTTGGGGATCATCTCTAATTTCCATTTCTTTTCCAAGGAAACATGGAAAAACAGAAAACGCGTTCAAATCATAGTTTTCCAAAAAAAATTTTCATGAAAACAGAAAACACTGTTTTCAACTTTTCAAAGGAAAAATTAGAAAACACATTTTTATTGTTTTCCACTTTTCATTTTTCATTTTCTAAATTTTGAAAACCTCAAATTGTTTTCATTCTTCCCCCCTACGCCTACGCCTACGCCCCTGCCCCTCTACTCCACTCCCCCTCTCCCCCACCCCACCCCAACCTCCCACTTATTAGAACATGTTTTCTAATATGGAAAATGAAAATAGCATTTTCTAGTTTTGAACGCGTTTTCAAAATTTTCATCTGTTTCCTTGAGATGGAAAACTCCTTTTTTTCTAGAATTTAGAAATGAAACACTAGAAAACATTTTCCACAACTAAACGGGCCCTTAGCAACTTCAGTACTCTTCAAATAGATACAAGTATATCAGCGTTTGGTTCAAGGTGTCATGTTCGAGGCAAAAAAACTTACGACTTGAGGTCAAGTCGTTTCTCCGGGCAGGTAGCAATGATATGATTCCAGTTAAAGATGCCAACATAGGGCTGTTGGGTTGTGTTTTTGGTTCAAACCTGGATCCTTTTGGTCAGAATATCAGGGCGGAAGAATGGGGGGCTGTTACTAGGCCCACTAATAGCAGGACGATGGAAGGAAAAGAAGTAGTCTTTATGAGTCATAAGGACTACTTTCAGGAGAAAATATTAAAAGTCAGGGTTCTATATAAGTAGGCTCTTTACTTTAGTATTATCATTCTAGTTTTTGGATAATCAAATTATTGTGTAATTTGGAGACTTTGCCCCTCTCAAATCGGGCGGTTTATTTTATATTTAAAATAAAAGTTTTCCGTTTGAGTCGTTGATCCTATCATTACCCAACCTACCCGAAACACCCATTTTGGCACCTCTAGTGAATCTGCTTGATATATATTTTTTTATTGTAGTACCTTGTACACGGTACCAAATCCACCTTGTCCGAGCTTATTGGACTCATCCCAATCTCCCGTTGCTTTCTCAAGAGTGGAGTATTTGAAGTTCAAGCTAATATCTTTTAGCATTGTGGCTAGCTTCTCGACATCATAAGAATCTGAAACAATAGCACACTTTAATTTGATTTACGATATATATAGATTATCAATTATATGTATTGTTACTATAGTTTTACTTGGTCCAAAAACATGATGTTTACTTTGCATACCTTTTCTCTTCTGCTGTATATATCTGCGTTTTCTGATATATATGACTATCATTATTACAACTGTGAAGATCACCGCAGAACTAATTGTAGAAACTACAATAGCTGTTATCTTCCCTGCAAGACTCGTAAATAAAAGAAATATTCAGGTATTTGTAGAAAGCTTTTATGTTTCCGAATTGTGTGATTTCGACATCTGTAGCAGTTGCTTGTAAGTGAAAAACTCCATATCACTAATTCACTATGATAATAGTTTAGTTATGTATGGGAAAGGAAAGATAGCCGAAATCTATAGTTTGATTAAGTATCATGATTGTTACCTCTATCGCTAGAGTTGCTTGTGGCTGGTATAGGGTTAAGAAAATTGGTATCAGAATACCTCATGAAACATCCAGTATTTAATGCTCGCCCCTCTGACCATGGCAAACATTTCGTTATTGATGCAGATGCATTCATCAAACACGCCCTACAAGAGCTCGGACTCAAGGTCTTCCAACATTCTGCCAGCACATAAACTGAATCATTAGAGCTAGCCGTGATCATCTCTTCCCTAGAAAAGTAGCTACGATTTCTTAATGCATCAGTTACAGCATTCGTCACTGCTTGTCTTGTTGAGTCTTGAAATATGGTACTTTTCCTTGATGTATTCCCACACACAATTGTGTCATGAGGCCCCGTATACTCCTCAAAAAATCTATAGTTTGTGACTCGCATAAAGCAGCCGTCATAGTAAACTCGACCCCCAGTTTTTGGGTAGCAAGCAGGAAGATAATTACGCATTTGGCCCTCACAAAATCGGCAATCTTCTAAAGAGAGGTCACCATAGCATTGGGATAGACCATGAGTTTGGTTGGGGCCGGTTCCCTCCGATGTTGTTGCGTTATGTGTAGTTTGCATTTGGTTGCTAAGTCTTCCATATACCTTGATATAGTTTTGCATAACTTCTGTTTGATTGTTTTCCCCATCGTCACAAATCATCTTGATGGTTTGGGCTCGGGCATCCCCCTCTGATCTAGATGCTAGTTTAGAATTACGATTAGGGCAATGAAAATTACAAGTGTATGTATTGGTTTACCCATCTTGTAATGCATCAGACTTTTGAAGCAGGTTTGTTTAGTTGCAGAAGCTGTTCAGAACCAGAAAATTACATATGAAGTTTGATATTTATAAAAAAGTTACTGCAAGAAACTTAAATGAACTGTCTGATGTCACTGTTTATTATACCTGAATACCAGTATTACCTATTCAACGATTATGCAAATTCTCGAACTGAATGTTTATAAATACAACCTTGTTCAGCTGACATAAAATAGTCGGATGGTCGCATTAAAATGGTATAAATACATGTGTTTGGCTTATATTCAGAAGTTGTTGCCTGGGTACACTGTGTTGTTTGTTTAGTAACCAATATAGCCATTTCAGAATCATAATAATCAAAATATGTGTTGATATAACCAGAAGCTAACGAAAAACCGCTCTAATTCTAATATAAACTATATTTTATGGTTGATCATCTATCAAATCAAAACACCAAGAGTTTAACTACATTAGATATCAATATAGCTTTGATCATACTAAACAAAGAAAACAAAACTAATTGTAGAACTACATACCTTTTTGACTATATATGAATATTGAAAGATGATATATGTGTATGTATTACTTGAAATCGGGTCCGGTCTAGATTTATATAGCAGGTTTTTATTGTGGTAAAGAATCCTGTATGAAATGGTTAAATTTTTCAGTCTTTTAAAAATTTGGAGTAGATGATTTTGCACGACAGAACCCACCAAATAAAAAATCTTGGTGAGTATATAACAATATATTCAACCAAACACTTGCTCTATATCTCAATATTACATGACATAATCATAAAATGTCATATTTCAAACAAAAAGACACACAAATGAACTTTTACATATGATTTTATCCTCTATCTCAATTTCCTGTCCTTGCTTTCATATGATTTCTTGCCATCTTCAGATCTCCATGGTGGCCTAGTGGTATGCTGAAGGCTTCAGAAGACACCCGGGAGAAATCTAGGAAACTCCCACTGGAATACCAGTTAGGACACTTAAATCCAATTCTCTGTTTATCAAGTTGAGAAGGCCCTTCATCACTAAAGGAACCAATCGACTGATGGTTTTTTTAATCTTATTACTACCTAGGTTACCTTGGGTGGAAATAGCTGAGAGAAGCTGTAGCAACTGAAGTACCTTGTAATGTTTGCGTGATGTTGAGTTCCATCGTTTCCTTGTCTATAAAAGGGGGACTAGAGGGGATGGGTAGTGGTTCATCGTCCTTTGCCAACATTCTCAGTGCTGCTGACATGGATGGTCTTAAAGATGGAGCTTCTTGAATGCAAAGAAGTCCTACGTGTATCACTCTTATAGCATCTTTCTGGAAAATGATGTTCGGATATACATTCATCATCAGATTCGGGTCAAACATTTCCTTCACTGTCCCTTCATTAAAATGTCTCCATGCCTGCTTGTACATGAGTAATTACTAAGTTTAACTAGATTCATGATGCCTAAAACGTCCTTTAATAATTAAGAACCCAATTAATGTCATCATTTTTAGGCGAGGAAAAATGTGATTCAATTTTTATAAATTGACATATTCCGGGGACTATGTGAAAGGAGTTAAGTGTGTGAGTTGAAGTCTTCGCACTTACAATAGAAACTAAGAATTCAGCATATTCCATTGTTTTGCTTCTGTTGCTTTCCATTCCGCTGACCAACTCTAGTAGCAACACACCAAAGCTATAGACATCTGCCTTTTCGGTTAACTGGCCACGAGCTAGGTACTCTGGAGCAATGTACCCACTGGTGAGATTGAAATTAAGAAGGGAAAAGTTAACGTACTATATTAGTGTGAAATCAAAATATAAAAGGAAAAATTTAGCATAATTTCAATGTGTCTTTTGCTTCCTTCTCCCTAGTCCCTTTAACATGTTCGTAAAGAAATTGGTGGTCTACCTTTAGTAAGTATTAACGCTATCTTAGCTTAATAGTATGATACTTGCAAATTGTGAAGACTAAAACACGTTTTCAATGCTCTTTTTGGTTCTTTTCTGGTTTTGAAAAGGTCAACAAAATGAGGTACTTACAGTGTACCCACAATGGCGGTGCTCATATGACTCTTGTCACCTTGAAAAGACCTGGCTAAACCAAAATCAGCAATTTTGGGATGCAGCCTCAAGTCTAACAAGATATTAGAAGCTTTAATGTCTCTATGTATAATGCAGATCTTGGTATTTTCATGAAGGTAAACCAAGCCTTCTGCTATACCAATAATGATCTCAAATCTCTTTTCCCATTTTAATTCCTTGCCTTTTATTTCATCTGTGTAAGTTTACAATTTCAACATTGCATCTCAATTAATCAACTTCATGAACTCAGAAATTCCTAATCATCAGAGACGTTTGAAATTACCAAAAATGTAGCGGTCGAGGCTCATGTTGGGTAGATATTCATATATGAGAATGCTTTCGGGTCCTGAACAGCTGCATCCCAACAGTCTGACCAGATTTTTGTGTTGAACACTGTTAATGATGTTAACTTCGTTGTAGAAATCTGCCGCTCTGAATTTGTTGTTTAGGAAGAGCCTCTTCACAGCTATTTCTCGTCCATCTAAAAGAACCCCCTGATAGAATTTATCCATTCACCTAAGTTGTATAAAGGGGTCTACACTATTACAACAAAACTAAAACCTTTATTGCTACTAAAAACTTTAACCGAAGAGACTTGATATACGCCGATATACGGCCTTAGATGTGGCAATTTCAACTCATGTAGTTATGTATTATCTCTATCAGGCCAAACGGGTAAGCTATAAGAACTGCTTAACACAAGATAGGGGAAATGTGCCAGAGTTGTTAAAAGTCACCCAAGTGTAAATTTCAATGTATAAAAACATCTTTACTACTGATATTATGTAGTTCAAAAGCTTGCATACAAAAAATTTAGGTCATCCCAACTCCCCAGCCTGTGCCACTTGATAGCTGACCGATCGTTCAATTTGAAGTTGTTTTACTATAAGATACTACCTTGTAGACAGTCCCAAATCCACCTTGTCCGAGCTTATTGGAGTCATCCCAATTTCCCGTTGCTTTCTCAATTGTAGAGTATTTGAAGTTCAAGTTACTGTCTGTAAGAATCTTTACCAGTTTTTTGGCATTTTTTGCTTCATAAGAACCTGAAACATTAAGTAACCGTTAGTTTGTGTTGTTGAACTATACAGATTATGTCTGTTGTCACTAAAACTTTAAATCCATAAACATGATCTGCGCTTGGCACTACAAATGGTTATACCATTTCTCCTCTTCTGTATATATTGGCGTTTTCTGATATATAAGATGATCATTAAAGCTACTGTGAAAACCGCCACAGAACTAACGGAAACTACAATAGCTATTCTCTTCCCTGCAAAGCCCATGAATCAAACATGATTAGGGATCCGTCAAAAGCTTCTATTTTGATGAATTTTATGATTTCGGCATCTCATAGATGATTTATCGGAAGAGTGTCTCTTCTAAGACCCATGTATTTCGATCGGTATGTTCATAAGTGTTATAATCATTACCTTTGTTACTAGAGCTGCTTGTGGTTGATATAGGATTAAGAAAATTGGTATCAGAATACCTCATGAAACATCCAGTGTTCAATGCCCGTCCCTCTGACCATGGCAAACATTTTGTGATTGATGCAGATGCATTCATCAAACACGCCCTACAAGATTCTGGGCTCAAAGTATTCCAACATTGGGCCAGCACATAAACTGAATCATTAGAACTAACCGTGGTCGGCTCTTCCCTAGCAAAGTAGTCACTGTTTCTTAGTGCATCTTTTCCCGCTTTCATGACTGCCTGCCTTGTTGAGTTTTGAAACATGGTACTTTTCGTTGTTGTATTCCCACAAATAACTGTGTCATCAGGCCCCGTATACTGCTGAAAAAAATTATAGGTTTGGACTCGCGCAAAGCAGCCATCATAGTAAAGTCGACCCCCAATTTCTGGGTAGCAACCAGGAAGCGTATTACGTATTTGGGCGAAGCAAAATTGGCAATCTTGTATAGAGAGGTCACCATAGCATTGGGAAAGACCAAAAACTTGGTTTGGCCTGGTTTCCACCGATGCTGTTGCGTTATGTGAAGTTTGCATTTGGTTGCTAAGTCTTCCATATACCCCGATAATGTTTTGGAGCAATATTGTTTGATTGTTTTCCCCTTCATCACAAATCATCTTGACGGTTTGGGCTCTGGCATCCCCCTCTGATCTAGATACTAGTGATAGAATTATGATCCAAGCAATAGATATAACAAGTGTATGTATCGGTTTACCCATCTTCTATTGTATCAGACTTGGTATTTTAAGCTGCAGGTGGTTTTGCTTAAGATCTTTTTCCTTGTTGGGTTTCTTCTTGCCTAAATATATAATCTAATATATATAGCTATATTTAAACTAAAGTTGCTAGTCATGTGAAAATCACGTGGTTGTTTGTAAGAATGGCTCGTAGGAGATGTTTGTGGACAAGATGGTGCTGATTCTTGAATATAGAACTACATACCTTGCATATGTGGCTTTGGAGGAACAGAATAGAATTCTAATTTGTTTAGCCATTTTGAAGTCTTTTGAATAGTCGTTTCTGGGTAGAAATTTCAAAGTCAACTGAATTTTGAGTGGATGATTTTGTACAATTACCCACCCACCAAACTTGAATTTAATAGGTGCCTAGGTGGCGTTGGATTAATTTATTTTTACTTTTGAGCTCTTTGGTTTACTTGTTTGAATTTAATAGGTGGTGTTGGCTTAATTTATTTTTACTTTTGAGCTCTTTGGTTTGCTTTTGTTTCTAATATACATTGGAGTATATTTGATAAAAATGTTACTGTAGTTTTTGTTGATGGCATCTGAATACGTTGCCATCATTCTTCCATTATGGAATTTATTATGAGTACATTATGGTGGGACCAATCTGAAACAAAAATCCTAATTAAGTTCAAATATTGGGAGTTTGAAACTTACTCTTAAGAAAAATAAAAACTTATTGGGAGTTTGGGACATTGCACTTCGTCCTTAACCTTGGTCTACCTACATAAGATAATATCTACTGATAGGTAAATATTGTGTGTGGTTGGTTATTGAAAAAGATTTTAGCTTAGGTTAAATAGTTAACACTTTTATTTATCAAGACAGAGGTTAAGGATTCTCTTTAAGACTAGAGATCTTTTTGTATTTAAGATATAATGAGGAAGCAGATTCCATATCTTAGGTAGGGTTAAATTGCTTACATCTGAATCTCCAATACATCGTCAAAGACGGTATAAGATCATGGGCAGATCCAACATTGTGGAGGAGGGGGATGATGAACCCAGCCAAATCAAGCCCAAGACCACTAACTTTGATAACTTATTTAGAATGAACCCAACCCAAAATTCAAAATGAACCCAGCCCATCTAGAAAAAATCCAATGCTCTTTGGGGAAAAAAAATCAAGTTAACTAATTGAAATAAAAACGTGGTGTATTATTGTATTAGATTTTGGTGAAAGTTTTTAAGACACAAAATGAACAACAGTAACAACTATTCGATTATTCTACATTGATCTTAAAAAGGAATTGCTATTAGGCCAAAATTTTATGAATGCTATAAGGGTAAACTTTTATTTATGATTTATTCCAAATCCCCAATTTTACTTAATACTAGTCTTCAGGTCCGTCCGATGGACGGATAGTCTCAAAATATATCAAAGGTAAATATCAAAATAATAACTAACAAAACAGGTGAAAAATAACAAAACATGAACAAAACACATTTAAAAGAATAAACCCTTTTCTATTAGAAGAAGAGTCCATAATCAAACTACAATTGACAACAAACTAAATTAAAAGAGATGAAAAATAACAATAACATAACAATTCAATATCAAATAATAAACAAACACGAACAAAATACAAAAAAAATTAAAGTGATATATGTTTTTTTTGTAGAGAAATTTACTGAACTTGATTTGTTTATTGGGAATGATGGAAAATGATTAATAAAAATTTTTTTAGGTTGTTCTTGTGAGAGTTTTAAGGATAATATATATTTTTAAAATTTAAAAAGATTTGTTTTTATAGGCTAAGATTTATGATAGATTTTAAATATAATTATCAATTTAATAAGCAAAAAAGAAAAAAAAATTAGAAAAAAGGAAAAAAATAGATTAATTCGGAGGGAGAATTAGGACTAAAAAGGGAGATTAGGGGTGTCAAATGTACACCCAACCTCCTCTTTTAGTTATATTATAGATTAGGTCACAATTTTATAAATCTTTGATTATTGGATTATGAATTTTTTAATTTTATGATCTTTTATTATTCAATTCCTATTGGGATGGTGCTAGTTTATATATATTTTTAAGCTATTTTTTAAAGATATTTTATAATTTTATTATTTATATTTGTGATATTAGGAGACATGAAGAAATATTTGTAAAGACGGATTTGCGAAATGAAATTGGTTTTGTTAACTCATGTTTAATTTGTACGATAGAAAAAGAAGCACTTGTCAATGTCACAAATGAAAAAAATCATCAAATGTTTTTTAAAGGTGTGTCCTCGCAAAGAATAATTGTAATTTGGTTCTCTTAGTTTAATGAAACTTACTTTTGTTAGTAGGTTTATGTTGATTTTAAGCTATTTGCATGTTTTATGAAGAGGGTTGTTTTTTGTGATGTTTGTATGCTGATATGTGTTGTATTTACTCTTGTTTTACTGTTGTTTTTACTCCTAATTTGCTGCAGTTTTTACTGCTATAATACGTTGTATTTACTCCTGCTGAGAGTTTTTTTGTTGTTTTACAAATGATTTTAGTGTTGTTCGTAAGCTACTTTTAGGTGGTTAAATTGTTGTTTTAGGCTATTAGTTCAAAGCTATTTTGCGGAAGACTTGGGACGAACTATTTTGATGTTACCATGAGGCTATTTGATTCTTTTTAAGATTTTTTTTTCCCTTCACCATCTTAATCTTCTGGATCCGCCACTGTATAAGATCCATTAGCCGTGTAAGATGGCATTGAAAGTTAATTGTTTACTTCTTAGTTTTTGTTTGCATGTCCCTCGTCATTGGAGCGGATTTCTCAACATGGGTTTTTAACCATGTTATATCTACCAAAATACTAAAATAGGATTAAATACTTCTTAAAGCGATAAGTGACGTGATCCTTGATGGACATGTGTCCACTTGACTTGATCTAGCCTTATTTAATTACAATTACAATATACTATATATAAAGGATGTATTTTATATCCTTAGTTAATCTAAAACCTATTCTGTTTTCGTAACTTACATAGTTAGTTACCATGCACGTATATTGATGCATATCTCCATTTTTTAGTTTATTCAAATATTCAAAAGCCATACAACTTAACGTATTAAGTTATGTTTCTTTCATTTTGATTACTTTTTAAGTTGTGAATGAGTTTTGTAAAATAACTTTGATTTGATAGCTATTTCACTTTATTGGTAATATAATTAATTTTTTAAAAATAATTAATCTTAAATATTTAAGAAAATACTTTTATAGTAATAATACTTGTATTTATTTTCATAGATTTTTATTTCATATATGACACATAAGTTATGTAATCCAAAATTATAGGTAAACAATCCGTACATCATACGGGTATTAGTACTAGATAATATATTAGTCTTAATACCGGTACGATATACGGATTGACTATATATTGTACTGCTAAATTTTTGTATATTAAAAATCACAAATTTAGTGCAAGTTTTAATTAACATACATAACAAACAAATTTTAAAAATAAGGGAATGGGTGAATAAATCATGTAAAAAATAAAAAACATATTTTAATTATTAAAGAGATATATATTAATCAATTAAATAAAAAACAAAATTATAAATTAAAAGCTATGGAAAAAAAAATCAAAGAAACGTGATAGGTGAATTTGTATGTTTTCTCCTTTATATTTGGATAAACAACTAGTTATTTTTACCCGCGCGTTGCCGCGGCATATGTATTTTACACGATAAAGTTTTGGACCCAAATTTATGTCAAAATATTCGAACCCAAACTTAAAAAAAGACAACTAAGTATGTAGTAATAACAACAAAATTTTTTTTTAAGGAATAATAAGATGTATAGACACATAAACAATAACTATATTAATGTTTTAAATGTTACATGAACGTAAGACGTGACGATGATAAAAGTTATTATATATTGAAAACGTTATATATATATATAAAAAACGGATGAAAATAATCAAAAACCAAATGTTTAAAAGTAAAACCGTAACTGTGTGAAAGTTGTTTGATGAAAACATGAGAACCCAAAAGTTTAGTGTCAAGAAAATGTAAACGAAAAATTTGATGTGGTGTAAAAGTTAAAAGATAGAAACTTTCCTTAGAAAAAGACTACTAAACATGTAGCGATAACAATATAAAAATTGTAAAAGAATAATAAGATGTATAAAAACATAAACAATAACTATATTAATGTTTTAAATGTTACATGAACGTAAGACGTGACGATGATAAAAGTTATTATATATTGAAAACGTTATATATATAAAAAGACGGATGAAAATAATCAAAATCCAAATGTTTAAAAGTAAAACCGTAACTTTGTTAAAGTTGTTTGATGAAAACATGAGAACCTAAAAGTTTAGTGTCAAAAATATGAAAACAAAAACTTTAATATGGGGTGAAATAAAAAAGATAAAAACTTTAGGAGGTTAAAATGAAAATTGTTAGAAATTAGTATGTCACATTACTTTTTAGTATATATTAAAAAGAAAATACCATAAGGAAGGGATATATTTTTAGCTTTTTCAACATGTAAAAATGTAAAATGCAATTAAAGAGTATAAAGTAGATGATGTTGTACATTAGGCATAAGAAATAGTAAAAACATATAGGTTTTTAGTATATTATAAATATATCAACTGTGTAGTAGAAGTAATACATGTAACAACTTTGTAAAGTGAAATTAGGGGGTGTTTGGTAAACAAATTTTGCGTTTTCAAAATATATTATGCGTTTTTAAAACCGCGTTTTGAAAAAGCATGCATGTACATGCTTCTCCAAAACTGCGTTTTTATAGCAGATAATTACGTTTTCATATAAACACTTTTTTAGATTATTTGCGTTTTACAAACGTAATAATCAGATAATCACTTTAAAACACAATCTCAAACACCTTAATAAATTTTAGACTCTACGTACGAATATAAATTAATATTAATATTTTTAATAAATAGGGTTAAATGCATAAAAAAAGGTAACCTATTTTCTAAAATTCCTAAAAAGGGTAACATATTTATATTTATATTTTGATTATTAAAGGGACTATGTTTTCAATATGTAAGCAATAAAGGTAACATCGTTAGATTCTAACATTAGATATTTGTTAAGTGACAACATGGCATGCCACATCATTATAAAAGTCTATGTGACATTTATCTTCGTAATGCACACCTCATTTCTATACACATAGCAATGCGAACCCCATTTCATACCTATCACCGATATTTCTTTCACCATTTTTATAACCATCACCGATAAATGATACCCGATTGTTGAAAATGACGATGTTGTTGTGTAAACTGTTTAGATCGGTCAGTTTCTTTGATGACATGGCCTTTGTTTTTATTGATGTGACATATTACATTGACACTTAATGAATGTTTAACGTTAAAAATTAACGATGTTACCTTTATCGCATACAATTTGAAAACAGAGTCCCATTAATAATAAAAATATAAATACGTTACTTTTTTTAGGAATTTTAGAAAAATAGGTTATCTTTTAATGCATTTAACCCTTAATAAAATTATATATGGTATGTCATAATCTATCTATTATCTATTATATATTATCTATATAAAGCATTTTGCTTGTTTTATTTATGGAAATCTTTTAAAAGTTCAACATTTATTATATATTATCTATATTATCCATTACCCATATTTATTATATTAAACATCTGCACTTGATATATTTAAAATGCTCCATTTAGCCGTCGCCGCCACCATTTTCGCCGCCGCATTACGCGGGCACCCATCTAATACTATATAAAGCAAAACTACCCTCCCTCCTTTAAGTAATTAAGACTTTTAAATGATCATATTACCTCTCTTCTTTATTCACTAATTTAAACATTTTCACCTATATACATATAATATCCTTAATGAAATAACTTATAACATAGATCCTCCAACCCTTAAATAACCATATTAACCCCTCTCACAATCAATTAATTTACATTCACCACCACGCCACCACCACCGCCACCGCCGCACATCGCCGCCAACTCTGCCGCCGTTGCCACACCGTCGTCGCTATTACTATCGTCACCGCATCGCATACATCCATTTAGTTAGATAAGACTAATATGAAAATAAAAACCAGGAAACTTATTTTATATATTTAAAGATGACGCGTGTCACTTAAATGACTTGTCAAATGTCGTTTAAGAGATGCTATAACCCTGTTTAGTATATTGGTAGATATATAACTTTGTGTTATATTTAAATTTGTTGCGTTATGTGGTTCTTTAATCTGGTCTCAGTGGACTAGTAAGTAAAAAGATCGGTGCGACATCCGATCCAGTCGTAAAGTCAATTTATATATTGTTTGAACGACAGAATATAATATAATATTAAAACATTTAGCAAGACGCTAGAAATCAGAGTACAAGAGTTTCAAGATTACAAGAAAGCGAAACACAATATGAACAATTTTACTTCCAATTTATACTATTAGATGCATGACAAATTGAATACAAAGTGTTTTAAGAATTTAAAATGAATGACTTTGTCCGGATACTGGACAGATGGGTCCAAATCAACTTTGGGCTGGTTTGCTCCTATCCAGACCGGTCATGGTCTATTGGGACGGCTGCTAGACTTGTAAAGGCTTTTGGAGGGCTGTACTGTAATGTGGTGGTGAGCGTTTGGTTATTCATCATTCTAGCTAGGGGTGTTCATGGACCGGTTTGGTTCGGTTTTGATTAAATCTCAAACCAAACAGGTAATTCCGGTTTTAACATATATCAAACCAAACCAAACCAAGTATATCGTCTGACCGAACCAGACCAAACCATGTAAGTCGGTCTGGTTTGGACGGTTTGATGGTTTTTCAATTTTTTTTTTCTTTCTTTTATTTTCATATAGTTTTGTATATAATTGTCAAGATTTGTATTAAGATCCATAACAAACACTTAAAATTAGAAGTATACATATTAAAAGAATTACTAGCGGGTCAAACTATTTGTTTTAATGTATTCGAACTTTAGGTAAAAACTTTATCCATATGTTAATAACAGTTATAACACTCACATATTGAAAAAGCTTTTGTTTATATTAGAAATGTATAATTAATTATAAATTTGAAATATAAGTTTGTTCTTTATAATGAAACTCTAAGGAATTTGGAGCATAAAAGTGTTTATTTTTGTAAAATGTTTAAGCTTTATGACTTTAGATAAAGTAATTTTCTTCTCGAGTTGTGAAAGTATGAAGTACGGTCCGGTCCGGTTTTTCGCGGTTTTTTCTTTGCTCAAACCGTAACCGGACCAAATAACCCGGTTTTTCAAAACTTAAACTACCGGATCAGACTTTAACAATTCAATCCGAATCCAGATACCGCGGTTTTGTCCGGATTAATCGGTTTGACGGTTCGATGAACACCCTAATTCTAGCAACTCTTTTAACATTTTTCTATCATAATTATGGTGGTTCTGTCATGAATATTTCGTTTTAGAATTGAAGTCAGAGTATTCCGACAAATATGTGTCAACTTGAGATCACTTTACATGATTTTTGTATAGAAATCTTGCAAGTCGAAATAACGATAGTTTATTCAAGTTGTGGACAAACGTCTCATTTGCTCGTAATGACTAGTTCTTCCTGGAAATCTGATTCCGAATGATGATGAAGGTATCTTTGAAGCCAACTATCTATATCTATAACTATACTTTATATTATAATGCAAATAACTTTTTTGTTGAAATTTAAGTTTCAACAATTCATCAAAACCATCTTACATCAATAACCTACAATACTTGCTGCCGTTGCCACCCCCACCAATCGCCGCCGTCACTGCCACTGCACCAATCGCCGCTGCCACCACCGCTACCGCTACCACTGCACGTCATCACCACCCGTTGCCGTTACCACTGCCGGTACCCTTCTATTCTTACTTATGAACTTGAAATTTTGTAATTTAGATCAGGAAAAGTGTTTAAAGTTAACATGACGGATAAGTGACCTTGAGGACTAACTTTGTGTATCTATAAACAAGAGACAGAGTGTAGGTATTTTGTTCTGGAGGTTGAGAAAAAGGACTAATGAGATCTAGTTGTCTATTAGCTATAGTTTTGTTGATTTCTTGTTGTGGTGATGGATCCCAACACGAACCAGACCCAAAAAATCTGAAATATAGGGGCCCATTGACCAGACCATATGTGCTTGCATAGAGCAGGTCCAACAATTTGTCGGGTGTTCTGGCCAAAAGCTCACTCGTACCTATGCGTTATTAGTACTCAAAAAATCATGTTCCCTACCCTTTTCAACATATTGAAAGCTTGCAGTCTTGCGCATTGCATTTGATGTGAAGAAATTCAAAGAAATCCAAACTTGTTATACTAAGCTTAGTTGTCCAGAGTTATGTTGAAATTTAAAACTGTGACAAAAAAAAGGCCTAATTGAGAAAGCTGAGGTTTTCTTGGAGGTTTATTGTACAGTACTTACCCCATATCTTAAATGAATTATTCAAATGTAGCACGTTGGTTTGAAGCAGCGAAAACCCAGAATCAATATGATAGAGAGAAAATGAGATTGAGAGAGAGAGATTTGATAATATTCTGATTGATTGATTATTGATATGAATATTGATTATTTATACAAAAGGGATCGGTGGTAACCGCCCTCAACAACCCAATTCAAATATATTTCATAATACCCCCCTGAACTATTACTATTGTCATAAACGACCCAAAGTCTAATATTTCTAATATTACATATATCAATACCCTTCCCATTGAAAACATTTTTGTCCTCAAAAATGGAAAGCAGGAAAACGAATCTTCATGTCTTTGAGAAATTCCCAAGAAGCTTCTGAGATTGGCAAACTCTCCCAATGAACAAGCACTTGCATTTCCAATTTACCACCCCTTTTGTCAAGTCTTTTATCAATAATTGCTCTTGGCTGCAACAAAAATCTGGGACTGGTAGGCAAAGGAGCAGTCAGCAGGGGAGAACCATGAGCCTTCTTCAACAATGAGACATGAAAAGTATGGTTGATTTGAGCATCATTGGGCAAATCCAACTTGTAAGCAACCTGACCCACCCTCTGCACCACCAAATATGGACCAAAATATTTTGGAGAAAGCTTCCTGTTGGAGTAGGATTTGAGAGATTGTTGTGCAGAAGGATGTAGCTTTACATAAGCCCAATCTCCCACCTCTAAAACTCTGTCACTTCTTCCTTTGTCAGCAAATTGCTTCATCCTATTCCTGGCTGACTCCAAATTCTGTTTAAGCCTTCTGATCATATTTTCTCTATCTCTGTGTAATTCCTCCACAGCTACCATGTCAGTATCTCCAGTAATGTATGGAATATGCAGATTAGGTTTAATGCCATAAAGAGCCTCATAGGGTGACATCTTGATAGTAGAGTGCCAAGTAGTGTTGTACCACCATTGAGCCAGTGGTAGCCATTTAACCCATTCCATAGGAGCATCCATGCACATATTCCTCAAATAAGCTTCCAAACAACGATTCAAAACCTCAGTTTGGCCATCTGACTGAGGATGATAAGCAGAGGACATTGCCAACTGGATTCCTTGCAGCCTCATAAATTCCTTCCAAAAGTTACTCATGAAAATTGGGTCCCTGTCTGAAACTATTGTGACAGGATTACCATGAAGTTTAAACACATTATCCAGGAATGATTTAGCCATAGTAGCAGCAGAATAGGGATGGCTAAGTAGCATAAAATGACCAAATTTTGTCAATCTGTCCACAACTACAAAGATAGTATCCTTACCCTGCACCTTGGGTAATCCAGAAATGAAATCCATGGAAATATCACTGAAAATAGTATGTGGAACTGGTAGAGGTTGTAAGAGACCAGGTGTAGCCACAGGTTTATACTTTGCTCTCTGACAAGTCACACATTCTTTAACAAACTTTTTCACATCTTTGTGACAACCCTTCCAATAGAAAATACTTTGAATTTTAGCCAATGTAGGTGCTACACCAGAATGACCCCCATGGCAGAAGCATGGAAATGTGTCATGATATCCCTTCTTAATGAATTATCCTTGCCAATTACCAGTTTATTTTTCCTCTTAAACAGCCCATTCTGCCAAGATCTATTTGGCACTGACTCTCCTCCTTCTAATTTTTGAATTATCTTTTGAATATCAATATCATTTTGCCAAGAAGTCTTAATTTTGTCCATAAGAAGTGCATCAATGGAGCTAACTCCCATCTGTAGCATAGTACTACCTTGAACCCTTGACAACCCATCAGCAACCACATTGTCTACCCCTTTTTTATATATGATCTCAAAATCATAACCCATTAGTTGAGACAACCACTTCTGCTGTAGAGAAGTAACAATCTTTTGCTCCATTAAGTGTTTGAGACTTTGATGATCAGTTTTAATAACAAAATGCTTTGCAGACAAATAGTGATGCCAGTGTTTTACTGCCATAATGATGGCCAGTAACTCTTTCTCATACACAGACCAACTCTGTTGTCTTGGAGACAATGCTTTGCTTATAAAAGCCAAAGGATGATTATCTTGCATCAAAACTGCACCCATTCCCTTTCCAGAAGCATCAGTTTCTAATACAAAAATCTTGTCAAAATCAGGTAATTTCAACACTGGAGGAGTTGTTAAAGCCTCTTTGAGCTGCTCAAAAGCAATGGTGGCCATCTCATTCCATATAAAACTGTCCTTCTTCAGTAGTTCAGTGAGTGGCTTTGCAAGAATGCCAAAATTCTTAATAAACCTCCTGTAATAACCAGCTAACCCCAAAATCCCTCTCAGTTGCTTAAGATTTGCATGCTGAGGCCAGTCTTTGATCACCTTAATTTTTGTTGGATCTGTAGCCACCCCCTCCTTACTAATTACATGACCCAAATATTCAATTTGATCTCCAGCAAAAGCACATTTGGACCTCTTAGCCTTCAATTCATTGCTTCTCATTAACTCCAAAACTTGCTGTAAATCTGTCAAATGTTGTTCCCAGGTTGCACTTTATACTAATATATCATCAAAAAATACTAGAGTGCATTTCCTCAACAAAGGCTTAAAGGTTGAATTCATCAAGGCCTGAAATGTAGCTGGTGCATTAGTAAGACCAAAAGGGAGCACTAGAAACTCAAAATGCCCTTCATGAGTTTTGAAGGCTGTTTTGTAGATGTCAGGTTCATACATTCTTACTTGATGATAACCAGACCTGAGATCTAATTTAGAGAAAATAGTGGCTCCTTGTAATTCATCTAAAAGCTCTTCTATCAAAGGAATTGGGTATACATCTTTAATGGTGGCTTCATTTAACCTTCTATAGTCCACACACATCCTCTAGGACCCATCCTTCTTCTTAACCAAAACCACTGGAGCAGCAAAAGGACTATTGATGTGCCTTATCACTCCTGAATCCAGTAGTTCTTGAGTCATTCCCTCAATTATATCCTTCTGAGCTCTAGGATATCTATAAGGCCTGAGATTTAAATCCACCTTCTCATCTTTCAATCTTATTCTATGATCACAGTCCCTTTTTGGTGGCAACTCCTTAGGAACCTCAAAAATATCCTCATAATTGGCCAATAATGCCTCTAATTCTTCCTTATTTCTATCCTGAATGGTTTTCAATAAAGGTTGGTACATTCTGTGTTCTTCTGCAGAATTCTGCAAAGTGTATAACTCAGCCTGTACAATCTTTTCCTTCGCAGTCAACCAACTGCTCACCCTTTCCATGGAACATAAACTCACTCCATGATGTTGTATCCCCTTCAACTCAAAATTTTGATTCTCTATAGTGAACTTCATTGTTAATTGCTTAAAAATCCAAATAATATCATTTAAGGTGGCTAACCATTGGACTCCCAAAATGATATCATAATTTGGAAGATCCACCAACAAGAGGCCAGTGGTGTACCAATCACCTTGCATCATCCAAGTGAAAGGACTGCACATGCCTATGGAAGCCATACTGTGACCATTGGCTATATTGACCTTTACACTGGGAATTTTCAACACAGGATACCTTAATTTGTCAGCTAAAGGAGTATTCATGAAATTATGTGTTAATCCACTGTCTACCAAAATATGAAGCCTCCTAGTACCTACTGATCCAACTATCTACATTGTAGAGTAGGAAGGAATGCCCATAATAGCATTGAGTGAGATGTGTGGTTCACCCTGCACTACTAACTGTTGTGGCTCCTTTTGTACAACCAATGGTTCAGTTACATTAACCATCTCCCCATCAGCACCACCAGCACACACATCATCACCATCATCCTCTACTTCTACCACAAACAACTGCTTCTTACCCTTACAAACTCTATTATGGCCAGGAATGAACTTCTCATTACAATAAAAACATTCTCCCTTAGCTCTTTTATCATCCAACAACCTATTTGTCACTCTAGTAGTAGGAACTAAGGCAGTAGAAGGTACAGAATTCACTGGAGTTGCTAATAAAGGTAATTTTGCAGCATTATTCAGTGAATTATTGGTTCTCATTCCCCCACCCTTAAATCCAGAACTACTAGCATATGGATAAGGTCTAAGCATTGACTTATTACTAAAATTCTGCAATTTAGCTAAAGTATAAGTGTCCTTAAGAGTTTTTGGCTTAAACATACGAATTGGACACTTAATCTCTGGTTTCAGGCCTTCAATGAAAATACTAACAATATATTCTTCAGGAAGACTAACCTTAGTGAGAAGTGCATCAAATTCATCACAATATGCATCTAGGTCACCTGCCTGAGTAAGAGCCTTCAATGAACCCATAACATCATCCATTAATGTGCTGGAAAACCTAGCAGTGATAGATATAGCATAATCCTCCCACCTTATGTCTTCCATAGCCTTCTTACTTGAATTCATGTATGCTAGGTGCCATTGCAGAGCTCTGCCATCCATATGAATGGCTGCATACCTAACTTTTCGAGTTTCAATCCTATCATCAATTGTGAAGAAGTGATCGCATTTGTACAGCCATTGATCAACATCATCTCCATTAAATCGAGGAAAATCGAGTTTTGTGAGCTTATTATTGCTCACCGGATCGCCGTCGTTACGAACAGCTAGGGTTTGGCGATTCTGCAATTCATCAAGGCGTTTGGCCATATCATCCATGGCAGCTCTCATACTAATCATAGATTCCATTGTAGAAGCTGTATCTTTTTTATTTTGAGCAAATTCCTTCTGAAACCTTTCAAAATCCTGAGTTTCTAGTTTCCGGCGCCATGATTTTAGGAGAAGAGAATCAACGACGATCGGAATTAGAATCGGAATTTCAATCGGAAGTTATGGCGGTGGAATCGGATCTCCGGTGATCGGAGCTCTGATACCAATTTGATAGAGAGAAAATGAGATTGAGAGAGAGAGATTTGATAATATTCTGATTGATTGATTATTGATATGAATATTGATTATTTATACAAAAGGGATCGGTGGTAACCGCCCTCAACAACCCAATTCAAATATATTTCATAATACCCCCCTGAACTATTACTATTGTCATAAACGACCCAAAGTCTAATATTTCTAATATTAGATATATCAATCAATATGAGGAGACATCTTTGTAACCGGACTAAATATCATATGAACAACATGCACAAATCAAAGTTTGTGATACAATACAAACAAATTAACCTTCCATACTTTTAGACTTAGCCGACCTCGGTACTACGCTTACTTTCAAGATTACAACCATGTTATTTGTCTACTTTCACACTAGAACATCCAAAATGCACAAGGGAGTGGCTGACAAGATCTAAGTTTCTATTCGACTGATGGTTTGTTGATTTTATTACAAACTAGGGTTACCTTGGGTCGACATAGCTGAGAGAAACTGTAGCAACTGAAGAACCCACTAACGTTTGCGTGATGTTGAGTTCCATCATCTCCTTGTCTAAAAATGGGGGATTAGAGGGGACGGCTAGTGGTTCATCGTCCTTTGCCAACATTCTCAGTGCCGCTGACATGGATGGTCTTAAAGACGGATCTTCTTGAATGCAAAGAAGTCCTACGTGTATCACTCTTATGGCATCTTTCTGGAAAATGATATTCGGATATACATTCATCATCAGATTCGGGTCAAACATTTCCTTCAGTGTCCCATGCATAAAATGCCTCCATGTCTGCTTGTACACAAGTAATTAAAATGTTCAGATAAATGCACAATGTCTAAAATGCCCTAATAACCCAATTAATGTCATCATTGGTAGGCGAGGAAAATATGTGACTCAATAATTACAACTTGAACATATATATTTGTGTAAGTCTTTGATAGAAGTTATGTGTGTGAGCTGAAGTCTTCGCACTTACAATAGACACTAAGAATTCAGCATATTCCATGGTTTTGCTTCTGTTGCTTTCCATTCCGCTTACCAACTCTAGTAGCAACACACCAAAGCCATACACATCAGCCTTTTCGGTTAACTGGCCACAAGCCAGGTACTCTGGAGCAATGTACCCACTGGTGAGATTGAAATTAAGAAGGGAAAAGGTTAACGTACTATATTAGTGCGAAATTCAAATACTAAGAAATTTTTTAGCATAATGTCAATATGTCTTTTGCTTCTTTCTCCCTAGTCCCTTTAACATGTTCATAAAGAAATTGGTGGTGTGTTTAGTAAATACCAACATGTTTTAAGTGCTCTTTTTGGTTCTTTCTGGATCGTAAAGGTCAACAATATGAGGTACTTACAGTGTACCCACAATGGCGGTGCTCATATGACTCTTGTCACCTTGAAAAGACCTGGCTAAACCAAAATCAGCTATTTTGGGATGAAGCCTCAAGTCTAACAAGATATTAGAAGCTTTAATGTCTCTATGTATAATGCGTCTCTTGGTATTTTCATGAAGGTAAACCAAGCCTTCTGCTATACCAATAATAATCTCAAATCTCTTCTCCCATCGTAATTCCCTGCTTTTTGTTTCATCTGTATAAGTTCACAATTTCAATGTTGCATTTTAATTAATCAATTTCACGATCTCAGAAATTCAGAATCATTGAAGACTTCAAAAGTTACCAAAAATGTAGCGGTCGAGGCTCATGTTGGGTAGATATTCATATATGAGAATGCTTTCAGGTCCTGAACAACTGCATCCCAATAGCCTGACCAGATTTTTGTGTTGAACACTGTTAATGATGTTAACTTCGTTGTAGAAATCTGCTGCTCTGAATTTGTTGTTTAAGAAGAGCCGCTTGACAGCTATTTCTCGTCCATCTAAGAGAACACCCTGAGAGATTTTAACCATTAATCTAAGTTTTATAAAGGGGTCTACAAGATTACAGCAAACTAGAACCTCTACTGCTACTAAAAACTTATCCGAAGAGACATGATATACACTGATAGACGGCCTTAGATGTGGCAATTTAAACTCATGTAGTTAACATGGGTTATGCATTATCTTTATCGGGCCAAATGGGTAAGTTAAAAGAACTGCTTAAGAAAAGATAGGGGAAATGTGCCAAAGTGGCTAAAAGTCACCCTAAGTGTAAATTTCAATGCCTAAAAACATCTTATATCATTTTAAAATGAAATATCAGATTATTACTGATATTACGTAATTAAAAACTTGCATAAAAAAATTTCAGGTCAAACAAACCTCCCCAGCCCGTGCCTAAATTACATGTCATGACCTGTTATTTGACCTCACCGATCATTCAATTTAAGGTGATTTTACTATAAGATACTACCTTGTAGACAGTCCCAAATCCACCTTGTCCGAGCTTATTGGAGTCATCCCAATTTCCCGTTGCTTTCTCAATTGTAGAGTATTTGAAGTTCAAGTTACTGTCTGTAAGAATCTTCACCAGTTTTTTGGCATTTTTTGCTTCATAAGAACCTGAAACATTAAGCAACTGTTAGTGTTGATCGATGACCTATACAAATTGTCTGTTGTTACTAATATATTTTCAAGTCCATAAACATGATACAAATGGTTATACCATTTCTCCTGCGCTGTATATATTTCCGTTTTCTGATATATAACATGCTCATTAAAGCAACTGTGAAAACCATGACAGAACTAACAACGGAAACTACAATAACTATTCTCTTCCCTGCAAAACCCATTAATGAAACATGATTAGATATCTATAGAAAGCTTCTTCTATCTTGATTAATTGTATGATTTTAACCTCTCATAGATGATAAATTGGAAAAGTGTTTCTTGTAAGACCCATGTTTCAATTGGTATGTTCATAAGTGTTATAATCTTTACCTTTATTGCTAGAGCTTGTTGTGGTTTGTATGGGATTGAGAAAATTGGTATCAGAATACCTCATGAAGCATCCAGTGTTCAATGCTCTCCCCTCGGACCACGGCAAACATTTTGTTATTGATGCAGATGCATTCATCAAACACGCCCTACAAGAGCTTGGGCTTAAAGTTTTCCAACATTCTGCCAGCACATAAACTGAATCATTAGAACCAGCCGTTATCACCTTTTCCATAGAGAAGTAGCTACGGTTTCTTAATGCCTTCGTTACAGCATTCATGACTGCCTGTCTTGTTGAGTTTTGAAACATGGTACTTTTCCTTGTCATATTTCCACAAACAATTGTGTCACTAGGCCCCGTATACTCCTTAAAGAAATTATAGTTTTGGACTCGCATAAAGCAGCCATCACAGTAAAGTCGACCCCCAGGTTTCGGATAGCAACTAGGAAGCACAGTACGCATTTGGGCAGTGCAAAATTGGCAATCTTGTACAGATAGGTCACCGTAGCATTGAGAAAGACCATAAACTTGGTCGGGGCTGGTTCCCTCTGATACTGTTGCGTTATGTGAAGTTTGCATTTGGTTGCTAAGTCTTCCAAATACCCTGACACCGTTTTCGAGGTATTTTATTCGATCGTTTTTCCCGTCGACACAAATCATCTTGATGATCTGGATTCTGGCATCCCCCTCTGATCTAGATGCTAGTAATTGAATTATGATCAACGCAATGAAAATAACAAATGTATGTATTGGTTTACCCATCTTTGTTTTATGGTTGATGATCATCAATCATTTACTACAAAACGTACACTGACAGTTTAACTAAACACTCGATAAGTATCTGAGATATCGAAATAGCTTGAATGATGTTAAAAAAGAATAAAACAAGACAAAATATAGAATATACATATCTTTTGGCTATATATAAAATTTGATGATATACAACTGAAAAAAACAACATAATTGTATGCATAGACTTGGTCAAAGGATATAGGAGCAAGTTGAAAAGAAAAATGTCAAAAGCATCCAACTGTCAAACCAACCATGACCATAAAGCCATTTCACATGTTCTTTTCAACATTGGATGATAGTTTTTCTTTTAATTTTTATTTATGTGGGTGTGTCAAAGAGAGCTCTGTATGGTTAAAATAAAAATGAGTGTTTTTGTTGTTGGTTGGGGACCCACTTGTCCACTTCATTTCGCTGTCTTCGTCTCTTCCATTTCACTTATCCGACAAGAGGCAAAGGATATCAAAACCAACGATGGCGTCCCTATGGCGTTGATTTATCAATGGAAGCAAAGAAATCCGAAGAGCCTAGAGGGGCCCTCTAATGACTGATGTGGTTAGATCGGCCTAAGCAAAAAGAAAGAAGCTGGAAAGAAATTAAGAGAGGAGAATTGGGGCAATTTTCTGAATAATCCATTCCAAACAAAACAAATCCCTTATAAAGGGTACAATGAAACTCCTTCACTACACTACTACCCTACTAAATTGGAAAACATGTAAACATGAGAAACCAGGCATAACCCACGATCCCCCTTTATTCTCCCACAACTAATTAACTTGAAAAAGTAAAACAAGACCAAGTAAACAAATAAATAATCCCACGTGCAGTAACAATTAATTTGGTTTTCACTTGCATCAGGCCTGCCCATTGGGCTGCTCGGCTATGCGTCCATTGGACTGCTTGGTTGTAAGTCCATCGGGTCCATAACAGTTCATTGATGGGCCAAGAGAGTACCGACTGAACCTTGGCTGGCTCCACTTCCACCCCCTCAAAGGAAATAAGATGACCTAAATAGAGAACTTGTGACACTCCAAAACAACATTTTCTCTCTTTTGCATACAAGCTGTTAGTCTCCAATATTCCCAACACAAGACTTAAATGTTCCACATGATCAGCAAGAGATTTCGAGTAAATCAAAATATCGTCAAAGAATACCAAGATAAACTTAAGAAGAAAAGGTCGAAACAAATCATTCATCAAACACTGGAACATCGCTGGGGCATTAGTAAGCCCGAACGGCATAAATACAAATTCATAGTGACCGTCATGGGTGCGAAAAGCCGTCTTGTGAATGTCCTCAGCTCGAACTAGTATCTGATGATACCCAGAGCGTAAATCAAGCTTGGAATAAATACGGGAACCGTGGAGCTCATCCAATAGCTCATCGATTACCGGTATACGGTACTTATCCTTTACTGTAATGTCGTTGAGAGACCGATAGTCAATACAGAACCTCCACGAACCATCGGTTTTTTTAACAAGTAACACTGGGGAAGAAAACGGGCTATGGCTAGGGCGGATCAACCCTTGTTGGAGCAGCTCTCAAACTTGCCTCTTAATTTCCGACTTCTGTAGATAAGGTTGATGGTACGGTCGGTTGCTAACTGGTTTAACACCTGGAAGTAGAGGTATAGGATGATCTTCAGAACGCCTTGGAGGTAGAGAGTTGGGTTCCTGAAAAACCTTGGCAAATCGATCTAGGACCTGACGTATCTCTGCGCATGGGCTGGGTTTCGGGCTGCATACCCCAGAGAACAAACTAATCTGCAAGAATAGGACCGACCCATGTATGGCCATGATTTCATGAGGTTTTAATGCTGCCAACTCGGAACTTCGGAGTCCTTGGAGTTTATGGAAAGAACCAGCTAGATGAAACCCAAGGGTCAACCTTTCATAGTCAACCTCGACTGGTCCTAGAGTCTTAAGCCATTGTACTCCTAAAACCACCGGGCATGCCGCTACAGGAAGGACAAAAAAATCGGTGGAAATAAGGTAACCTTGGATTATGATAGTTAAACCCCGTACACGACCTGCACACGAGACATGCTCCCGGTTAGCAACCACTACCTTGAATGGGGTATCTTTCTCTACTGTCAAGCCAAAACGGTCCACGAGCGTCTGGTCAATAAAATTATGTGTGCTTCCGCCATCGACTAAAACCACCACATCTTTGTTATTTATCTTGCCTGGTAGCCTTAACGTTTGAGGGGTTGTTGCGCCGGTAATAGCATGGAAGGAGATTTCAGCGGGAGAATCTTCCTCCACATGTTCAGTTTCGGTTGTTGCTTCTGCATCATCAGAGACATCTTCAATCATGAAAAGCTGAGGTTTGCTACACTTGTGGCCGGATGCATATCGCTCATCACAGTAATAGCAAAGCCCCTTGTCGCGGCGCTCCCTGGCTTCTTGATTCGAGATCCGACGAACCGGGTTAGGCGCTGGAAGAGCTAACTTAGTCGTTGGGAGCGGGCCCAGTAACCCGACAGAAGTGGATGGCCTGGAATAAGAAGTGGATCCCAGGTTTTTTGAGTAGGGCAATCCCTTTCGCTGCAAGGTTATCTTATCTTCCACCAGCCGAGCCATGCCAATAGCCTCCGATAAGGTGTGCGGCTTCTTAATCTTAACCTCAAGACGAATCTCGTCCTTCAACCCACCAATAAAACATCCCAGAAGAAAAACATCTGGCAAACCATCTACGCGATGAGAGAGACGCTCAAAGACTTCTACATACGCCGCAACCGTAGTGGTTTGTTTGTGTCTAGAAAGAGCTTCCGAAAGGTCTTCAAAATCTGTGGGCCCAAAACGTTGGAGCAGAGCTGTAGTGAACTCCGTCCAGGATAAAGGTCCTCGCGATTTGGTATACCACTTGTGCCACTGGAGGGCGATTTCATCCTGGTGAAGGGAGGCTAAGTGTGTGTGCTCATCCTCAGGAACTTTTTGGAAATCAAAATATTGCTCTGCTTGGTACAACCAGCAAGTTGGATCGTCACCGCTGAAACGCGGAAAATGGAGCTTCAAGTAAGGTTTGGATTCGTGACCAACGATGAGAGCGGATCCGCTGCTGGAACCCGAGGAGTGTGTTGGTGTCTTTTGTTGCAAATGATGAACGGTTGCCTGGAGAGCTTGATGCTCCCCCATGAATTTCTCGAACAAGGCATTGAGTTTTTTTATGGCATCATGAGTTTCCTGTTGGAATTGTTCGTTGGATTTTTGGCGAGTTTCCATTGAGATCACCACCGCTCTGATACCACTGATGTGGTTAGATCGGCCTAAGCAAAAAGAAAGAAGCTGGAAAGAAATTAAGAGAGGAGAATTGGGGCAATTTTCTGAATAATCCATTCCAAACAAAACAAATCCCTTATAAAGGGTACAATGAAACTCCTTCACTACACTACTACCCTACTAAATTGGAAAACATGTAAACATGAGAAACCAGGCATAACCCACGATCCCCCTTTATTCTCCCACAACTAATTAACTTGAAAAAGTAAAACAAGACCAAGTAAACAAATAAATAATCCCACGTACAGTCCATCGGGTCCATAACAATGACATCTTATATACTAGACGTGTCATTGTATAAAATTTTGTATTTCATACTCTATTGCTACCTTTTATCCAACACAGTTATTTTAATATATAAATTATTTTATAAAGTTTCTTATTTTTGTGGATTACTAATATTTATTTAACAATGATAATTATTTTACTTTAATTTGCAAAACCAAGTTAATGAATAAATCTAAATTTAATTTATATTAAGATAGTATATGTCACAACCTAAAATCCAAGGCTCATGACTACTAGCAAAACTTCAAAAATATCAAACTTAAGTGCGGAAGTCTTACAAATTCTTAAAATGTCATAAACTAACCAAAAACATAGTCTAAAATAAATCAACCAAAACTAAAATTATTTGAAGTAAAATAAAGTCTTGGTCATCTGCTAAACTGTCTTTCCCTTAGAGCTTGATGCAATATCTTTCCCTGAGATACATCATATATAAATTTTACTTCAAATAATTTTAGTTTTGGTTGATTTATTTTAGACTATGTTTTTGGTTAGTTTATGACATTTTAAGAATTTGTAAGACTTCCGCACTTAAGTTTGAATTTTGTTATGAGCATTAAGATATTTTTGAAGTTTTGCTAGTAGTCATGAGCCTTGGATTTAGGCTGTGACAGTATATACATCTGTATATACAGTATATACAATTGCTTCTAACTCATCAAAAAGCATATGATCCTTCACAAAGTCTTCTAAAGTTTTTTTTTTGGATAAAGGAAAACTTGCATAAATGAAAAAGAAAGTACAAAGAAATGCCCTCACGGGCCCCCCATAAATGATAAAGGGGACCCGTGATGCAGGAAATGAACCAACTAAGTGACTGGACAGACCCAGACACCCAATATATCAAACTATGTATCTATGAGATTAAACAAAACTAGCAATCTAACTAATCAAGAGTGCTAAAACAGTGCTAGTCTATCTATCTAACTTCATGAACTGGGGAGTCCCTCCTGTATCTGACTCTACATCCTCCTCATCTCCTGGATTTATATGGACTGGGTCCTGCTGTGATGTAGAAACTACCTCTCTCTTTTATTCACTAATTTGAATATCTTCACATAATATACCTATAATAACCTTAAAAATATTATTACATCATCCCTCAACATTTAAAATAACTACACTACCTTTTACATTCAATTACTTTTACATTAATAATCACACTGTTAACACGCCCACCACCACCCGTCCGCTCCGTCGCCGCATTGCGATGAAATTTAACTTGATTACGTTTTTTCTATTCTTTTTCTTGATATTATGGGGATAGTATGTGTAATGCAATAGTGCACATCATACATACTGCACACTCACATAATTTATTTATTTGTTCTCTATTTCGTCTTTATGCACGGGGTATATTCTGAAGTCTCTGCAGTTCGATAATTTGGCATATATAAATAGGGTAAATTACATTAATCATACCTGAGGTTTGATCGAAACTACACTGGTCATACCTACAATTTAAAAATTACGCGAGACATACCCATCGTTGTCAAAAACTTACACTGGCCATACCTATCGCTGACGGTCGTCTATTTGGTCGTTAAGTCAAGTCACGTGCCGTGCATGTGAGGTATCAAAACCGTAATTTCGTGTATACTTCAGGTATCATCCATGTAATTTACCCTAATAAAAAATATATTATTTATATTTATATTATATATATATATATATATATATATATATAAAATATATATATATATACATATATTTATTTTTTTAAAAACCTGTTTCAAAATAAAAAATAAAAAATTTATGAAAGGATGTCATCAAACGATACAGGTTTAGGCTTAGAAACTCTAAGGTCAGACTAACGACTAACCCTAGAACTTCAAACCCAAAATGCTACAGATTGTTAATCTGAGGTATATTCCAAAACCGTGACGAGTCTTCGACTTTGCTTTACCCCTCTAATATGAGGGGGATGTCATCAAACCATACGAAAAAATTATATTGCTTTCTTAATTTTTTTTTTCTTTTGTATCTTTTTAAATAGGTTTCTATTAAAAAGAATAAATTATAAAAAATAAAATAAAATAATAATAAAATAATATAAAAGTTAAAATTTTATTGGTTTTCATGGTTCTCATCCTTGTTATATTCACTATACACATATAACAAAATAATAATGACATATATAATAATAAATGCATTCTTGTATCAACTATTTTTCTCGATATACTTTTCATTAAGAACAAAAATTATTTTTTCATAATAAATTTCATATCTACCCAACTTAATAACTGAAGTATAAATAAAACTCTAAAATTCTTAATAATTATTTTTATGGTGAATTACAAGTATAATACCTGAAGTATGCACGAAATTACGGTTTTGATACCTCACATGCACAACACGTGACTTGACTTAACGGCCAAATAGACGACCGTCAGTGATAGGTATGGTCAGTGTAAGTTTTTGACAACGATGGGTATGTCTCGCGTAATTTTTAAATTGTAGGTATGACCAGTGTAGTTTCGAACAAACCTCGGGTATGATTTTTGTAATTTACCCTATATAATATATATACATATATACATATAAAAGTTGAGTTGCAAGTAACTAATTTTGGTAATTTATAACTCCATATATTAAATTACAATGTAAGTAGTATATTACAATGTGCGTAGTTAAAAGGAGCGAGTTGACCTGCCAATTTGTCATTGATGATGAGTAGTGCCTCTTCACAGCTTTTTCCCGTCCATTGAAAAGAACCCCTGAGATATTCTAACGCTTGATTTGTTAGAATGTGAGGGATCAGATTCAATATCATCACTTCCCGAAAGTAAGAGATCAAGACCTGAAGCCCAACTAATTAAAGTCGGCCCAAGATTAGGCCCAGAATTAGAGTTGCCCTAAGTTTCCATAAACTGTATTTCCATTCTTATATAAACAGAGATCATGTAATCGTTTGAGATATCAATAAAAAACCCTAAAATCGATTCCATGCTTTAAACATGGTATCAGAGCCCAAAATCAACTGGGCATCATCATCTACCGTTTTTTAAACCCTTCGAATTGTATCACCTAAATCGATACCTAAGCCACCATGGCCGGAGAAGAGGCCGGCGGCTCCGGTAACGACTTGGCATTACAATTAGCCAATTTTTTGCAAAACAACAATCACCAATCTCAAAATCCCAAACTATCCGACAATCTCCAAATCAATTTAAAGCTAAACAGTACCAATTACTCCTTATGGACCCGTATGATTCGGGTAGCCATAGGTGGCCGATCAAAAAATCTTTTATCACACTTAACCGAAAAACCACCAGAAAAAACAACAACTGAAAAGTATGAGTCATGGGAACAAGAAGACCTGATTGTGTTCTCATGGCTCATTCAAAACATTGAACCAATATTAGCCGGAAACCTTACCGAATTTTCCACCGCTAAAGAACTCTGGGATGCTTTAGTTGTCACTTACAGCAGTGGGAAAGACAAGCTTACAAACTTTAATCTGCACGTCAAGGCCAACGAGCTCAAGCAAAGTGACAAATCACTCGAAGATTTATGGATTACACTTCAAGGAGTCTGGGGTGAAATCGATCGACACGATCCAAACCCAATGACATGCCCTGAAGATATCAAAACTTATAATAGAATCCGATCCGAGCAAAAATTATTTCAATTTTTGAACGGATTAGATCGGAAGTATGAATCAACCAAAAGAGAGATTCTCAGAACCGACCCACTTCCGGCGGCTGAAGCCGCTTATGCCACCATACGGAAAGAGGCCGCTCACCAAAAGATTTTGGGAGCAACCACCACTGATATCAAAGGAGCACAAGGCATAGCCACCGGTTTGATGGTAAAAGAAGGAGATGGATTCGGGTTTGCCACCAAAAGATTCAATCGGGTTAATGATAAAAAACCCATGGTTCAAGATGATAAATCTGATCTCTTTTGTGATGAATGTGGTATGAACAAACATACCAAAGATCAATGTTTCCGGTTAATCGGTTATCCGTCATGGTGGACGGAAAACAAAAAGGGCCGACGATACAACCCATTAGAGAGAGAAAAACCCTCTACCGCTCGGACTAACCCCACCAAAGAAAGCAGTAGCAGTGATGGCCGGAGATCAGAGAAGGGATTTGGTGGAGTAGCGGCGGCTGAGGGTGGAGATGGGATGAATTTTTCGGTGGTAGATGGTAAGAAGAGAGAGTGTATACTCTCAAAACAACAGGCACACAAGTATATAAGTAAAAAACAGTTTCCAAAGCCACTTATATATATAAATAATTGTGTGGAAAATAATTTAGGGTTGGGTATTGGGCTCAAAAACTATACTGGGCCAGGAGATATAAGTGGGCCAGGAGATATAAATGGGCCTGAAACCCATAGCAGAAGGATTTGTGGCCCAATCTGATCAATCTAAATCAAATGGGTCTTGGATTTTCGATTGTGGTGCTACCGACACTATGACTTATGATATATCAGACTTTTCTGTTTTTTCAAAACCTAGAAAGACCCATATTCGTGCTGCTAATAAAGGAAAAATGGATGTTATGAATGGAGGATCTGTTATGATTTCTCCAAACATCAATTTAACTAACTGCCTTTATGTTCCATCTTTGTCTCACAAACTTTTGTCAATAAGTCATGTGACAAAGGAACTTAATTGCTCAGTTCTCATGCATCCAACCTTTTGTTTGTTACAGGATATCAGGACGGGACGGATCATTGGGCGTGGCACTGAGAGAGAAGGACTGTATTATGTTGATGAAGTTACTGAAAGTGGGACTGTCATGCTTGCTCATGGAACTAGTGAAAGAAAAGCATGGTTATGGCATAGAAGATTGGGTCATCCGTCAGTTAGTTATTTGCATATTTTATTTCCTAAACTTTTTCCGTTGAATAAAAAGATTGATTGTGAAACTTGCATTCTGCAAAAAGTCATAGGCAATCTTTTAAACCTCGTAATACTAGAGTTGAATTTCCTTTTTCGTTGGTTCATTCTGATGTGTGGGGTCCTGCATCGGTTGTTGGAGGACATAATTTCAAGTAACTTCATCAGAAGTTCAGACCACTACCTCATCAGAAGTTCAGACCACTACCTCATCAGAAGTTCAGACCTCCTCATCAAAGTTCAGACCATACCTCATCAAAGTTCAGACCATACCTCATCAAAGTTCAGACCATACCTCATCAAAGTTCAGACCATACCTCATCAAAGTTCAGACCATACCTCATCAAAGTTCAGACCATACCTCATCAAAGTTCAGACCATACCTCATCAAAGTTCAGACCTCCTCATCAAAGTTCAGACCATACCTCATCAAAGTTCAGACCATACCTATCAAAGTTCAGACCTCCTCATCAAAGTTCAGACCATACCTCATCAAAGTTCAGACCATACCTCATCAAAGTTCAGACCATACCTCATCAAAGTTCAGACCATACCTCATCAAAGTTCAGACCATACCTCATCAAAGTTCAGACCATACCTCATCAAAGTTCAGACCATACCTCATCAAAGTTCAGACCATACCTCATCAAAGTTCAGACCATACCTCATCAAAGTTCAGACCATACCTCATCAAAGTTCAGACCATACCTCATCAAAGTTCAGACCATACCTCATCAAAGTTCAGACCATACCTCATCAAAGTTCAGACCATACCTCATCAAAGTTCAGACCATACCTCATCAAAGTTCAGACCATACCTCATCAAAGTTCAGACCATACCTCATCAAAGTTCAGACCATACCTCATCAAAGTTCAGACCATACCTCATCAAAGTTCAGACCATACCTCATCAAAGTTCAGACCATACCTCATCAAAGTTCAGACCATACCTCATCAAAGTTCAGACCATACCTCATCAAAGTTCAGACCATACCTCATCAAAGTTCAGACCATACCTCATCAAAGTTCAGACCATACCTCATCAAAGTTCAGACCATACCTCATCAAAGTTCAGACCATACCTCATCAAAGTTCAGACCATACCTCATCAAAGTTCAGACCATACCTCATCAAAGTTCAGACCATACCTCATCAAAGTTCAGACCATACCTCATCAAAGTTCAGACCATACCTCATCAAAGTTCAGACCATACCTCATCAAAGTTCAGACCATACCTCATCAAAGTTCAGACCATACCTCATCAAAGTTCAGACCATACCTCATCAAAGTTCAGACCATACCTCATCAAAGTTCAGACCATACCTCATCAAAGTTCAGACCATACCTCATCAAAGTTCAGACCATACCTCATCAAAGTTCAGACCATACCTCATCAAAGTTCAGACCATACCTCATCAAAGTTCAGACCATACCTCATCAAAGTTCAGACCATACCTCATCAAAGTTCAGACATACCTCATCAAAGTTCAGACCATACCTCATCAAAGTTCAGACCATACCTCATCAAAGTTCAGACCATACCTCATCAAAGTTCAGACCATACCTCATCAAAGTTCAGACCATACCTCATCAAAGTTCAGACCATACCTCATCAAAGTTCAGACCATACCTCATCAAAGTTCAGACCATACCTCATCAAAGTTCAGACCATACCTCATCAAAGTTCAGACCATACCTCATCAAAGTTCAGACCATACCTCATCAAAGTTCAGACCATACCTCATCAAAGTTCAGACCATACCTCATCAAAGTTCAGACCATACCTCATCAAAGTTCAGACCATACCTCATCAAAGTTCAGACCATACCTCATCAAAGTTCAGACCATACCTCATCAAAGTTCAGACCATACCTCATCAAAGTTCAGACCATACCTCATCAAAGTTCAGACCATACCTCATCAAAGTTCAGACCATACCTCATCAAAGTTCAGACCATACCTCATCAAAGTTCAGACATACCTCATCAAAGTTCAGACCATACCTCATCAAAGTTCAGACCATACCTCATCAAAGTTCAGACCATACCTCATCAAAGTTCAGACCATACCTCATCAAAGTTCAGACTACCTCATCAAAGTTCAGACCATACCTCATCAGAAGTTCAGACAACCAGATAAAGATTTACAGTCCTCCTCACAAAGTGACACACTGAGTTGGCTTCAATATTCATCAGAAGTTCAGACCACTACCTCATCAGAAGTTCAGACTCCAGATAAAGATTTACAGTCCTCCTCTCAAAGTGACAACCCAAATCCAGACCTGATATCCTAGGTAAGTAGCTCTGAACCAAGCCATACCTTGAATAATATGGGTATTCCAGCTAATGAAGTGCAGGAAAATGTTAATGGAGAGTCAGAAAATATAGAAGAAGTAACCCCTCCAGAAAATGCTCCAGAAAGTGCTCCAGAAAGATATATTCTCCCACCAAGGTCTACCAGAGGAATTCCTGCAAAGCGATATTCTCCAGAAAAGAGTTCTAGGTCTACTAAGTATCCGGTAGACAACTTTGCTAATATTTTAGAAGGTTTGTTCTCCAAAGAAGCAAAAGCATTTGCAACAAAACTATATTCAGAAGAGCTCCCGTCTGATGTAGAGCATGCCTTGAAGTTAAAAAATTGGAAGGATGCTATGGATAGTGAAATGGAGGCTCTTATGGAGAATGAGACATGGGAGAAGTGTATTCTTCCAAAAGGAAAGAATCCAGTAGGGTGCAGGTGGATATATACCATCAAATATAAACCAAATGGGGATGTAGAAAGATATAAAGCAAGACTTGTTGCCAAAGGGTACACTCAGACTTATGGCATTGACTATTCGGAAACTTTTTCTCCAGTTGCAAAGCTAGATACAGTAAGGGTTCTTTTCTCAATAGCAGTAAATCAGGGGTGGTCTCTTCATCAGTTCGATGTGAAGAATTCTTTTTTGCACGGAGAATTAAAAGAGGAAGTTTATATGGATCCTCATCCAGGTTTTTCCCGTAATTTTAAACATGGGGAAGTTTGTAGGTTGAAGAAGTCCTTGTATGGACTTAAACAGTCACCTAGAGCTTGGTTTGGAAGATTTACTCTTGCAATGAAGAAATATGGATATCAACAAAGCAATTATGATCACACATTGTTTCTTCGTCATAGAGGGAATCTAGTAACATGTCTAATAATTTATGTTGATGACATGATTATCACAGGAAATGATGAAAAGGAGGTTGATCAACTAAAAACAGCTTTGTTTGCAGAATTTGAAATGAAAGATTTGGGAGATCTGAAGTATTTTCTTGGAATAGAAGTTTCAAGGTCTAACGTGGAATTTTTATTTGTCAGAAGAAGTATATATTGGATCTTTTAGCTGAAACAAGAATGATTGATTGCAAGCCAGCAGACACACCCATGGTCATCAATCAGAAGTTGTTTATAAAGACAGATGCTAAAGCCACTGATAAAGATAGATATCAAAGGTTGGTAAGGAAACTTATTTATTTGGCTCATACACGTCCAGCATAGCATATGCTGTTGGAGTGGTTAGTCAATTTATGCACCAACCTCAGGAAGATCATATGGATGCAGTTCTACGAATTATCAGGTATCTTAAAGGGACTTCAGGTCATGGGGTGTTATTTAAAGCTAATGGTCATCTCAAGATTCAAATATATACAGATGCAGATTGGGCAGGAGACAAAGGTAATCGAAGGTCAACTTCTGGATATTTTTCAATGGTAGGTAATAATTTGGTTACATGGAAAAGTAAAAAACAAAAAGTTGTCTCCTTGTCGAGTGCTGAAGCTGAGTTTAGAGGTATAGCTAGAGGATTAACAGAAGCATCATGGTTGAGAAAGCTTGTGTCTGAAATAGGTTTTGCTCCCAAAGAAAGCATTCGAATTATGAGTGATAATGAAGCTGCTATCCAGATATCAGAGAATCCAGTTCAACATGATAGAACCAAGCATTTGGAAGTTGATCGTCATTTTTTTAAAAGAAAAATTGGAGAGTGAAATCATCAAGTTACCTTTTGTTAAGTCTGAAGAACAGCTTGCTGATATTCTAACCAAAGCCGTGGGAACATCTATGTTTCATAAGTGTCTAAGCAAGTTGAATTTCGGTAATCCCGATATTCAACTTGAGGGGGAGTGTTAGAATGTGTGAGATCAGATTCAATATCATCACTTCCCGAAAGTAAGAGATCAAGACCTGAAGCCCAACTAATTAAAGTCGGCCCAAGATTAGGCCCAGAATTAGAGTTGCCCTAAGTTTCCATAAACTGTATTTCCATTCTTATATAAACAGAGATCATGTAATCGTTTGAGATATCAATAAAAAACCCTAAAATCGATTCCATTCTTTAAACATGATTAAGTAGTACAAGTTTAAAGGAGTTTACTACAAAAGAAAAACATTTATGCTACCAAAAGGTTTCATCTGTAGAGACTTTGTAATTCTTGATTCGGGTCAACTTGGATGACCAACCCGTACCAAAAGTCAGATGGGTAAAAAATCACCCATAGTGCATATTTAATTCATAAATACAACCTATATTATTTTAGTTGAAAAATTAATGTATTACTAAGATTTTGTAATTCTTGATTCGGGTCAACTCGGATGACCACCCCATACCAAAAGTTGCCTGTCATGACCCATTACCCAACCTGCCCGAAACGCCCATTCTACCACCTCTGGGAATCTGTTGTTTTCTTTCATTAATTTATATTTTTCTACCTTGTACACAATCCCAAATCCACCTTGTCCGATCTTATTAGACTCATCCCAGCTTTTATAACAGTGGAGTATTTTAAGTTCAAGCAAAATATCTGTTAGAATTGCTGCTAGTTTCTCAAGAATCTGAAACGTTTGGCAACATTTATATTGATATACGATATCTATAGATTATGTGTATCGTTACTAAATTTGTAGTAAGTCCAAAAGCATGATGTTTAGTTCGCACTAGTAATTTTACCCGCACGTTTTCTGCTGTATATATCTGCATTTTCCGATAAATGCAACTATACCACCGTAGCACTAATTGTGGAAAACTCGTAAATAATAATTATCAGGGATTTGTAGAAGCTTCTACACACGAACTGCAACAACCCATTTTCTCTCTCATCGCATGGCGATTTCAAATCCCCCATTTCTAACCCTAATTTCACCCAAAATTCATGATTTTTAGCTTGTTAAAGCCCTAATTGAAACTCTGATAGAATAATTGTTGTTTCATTATGATTGCTCCAATTTGTAGCATAATACGCTACTTTTGATAGTAAGAGGAATGGCTTGATTTGAGTCAAATGAGGGAAGGAATGGAGATCATAAGGAAGAGGAATGGCTGAGAAATGTACAATCTGGTGGTAATGGTAAGGAGTCAAATGAGGAACAGACAAGCTGCAATTTTGAAGAGGTTAGTTCTTTTTTTTTTTTGAAAGGTGAATTTCGCTTGAGAACTTCGTGTCGCGATTCGACAGCGGGAGGTCTAACATACGTTGTCTTAACCGGGTCCGCGTTAGAGAGCTCCCTCGAAGTAGAAATGCCTATTTCAAATACCCGATGGGGGAAAACCCCCTACTAATCCGCCCGAAGGCACGACGATCAATAGGGGTAAACTCTAGCATAAGCTAGTTTTACATACCTTCTCACCCTCCAATACCCGGTAGGAGGAAAAAAAACCCCTAACTTGTAGCCCGAAGGCACGATACTAATTAGGGATAAAACCTTTGCTCCCTCCAGTTCGAACTCGCGTCCGTTCCTTTACTTGAAGACTTTTTGCCTATGTCTCAACCACTGCGCTGCAAGTGGAAGGACGGTCCGATGAGATGACTACCCTACATTGTAAAGGTGAATAACCTCCAACTTTTTTTTTTCTTTCTTTTTTTAATTTATTGTATTTATTTTCAAAAAAAAGGGTTGAAGGTTATTCTTGACATTGGAGTAAATTAAGCATAAAAGTTAATAATTTATTGTTCAAAAGTTAAAAAAGAGAAATTATATGAGATAAAAATATTTTGAATAAATTAATTGAAATTTTATTATTTAAAAAAAAAAATATGGTCCGAAATAATTGTTACATTTTTTTTCTGAAAAAAAGTCTTAAGTCTTACCTAATCGTATCTGAATACTTATAGTGCTCCTTATTTCTTACTCTAACAATTATGCAAGTTGCTGAATTGGTAGCAGTTATGTTACATCACATAGTACGTTGACATAAAATAGTAGGATTGTCGTATTAAAATGGTATAAATATTAAATACATGTGTTGCTATCAGTCGATATTCAATAGTTGTGGGCACATTGTATTCTTTAGCAACCATTATAGCTATTTCAAAATCATAATAATCAAGTCCTTGAGCTAAAGCTCAATGGTTGAAAGACCATCCCTTTTGCATGAGGTCTTGTGTTTAAGTCTTGGGGATGACATTGGAATTAAGTCCCTTTATGAGGGCTTGGCTTGGGTATACCCAGGTTCAAGTCTGAAGGGGCAGGGTTTACCCCTATTAATCGTCGTGCCTTCGGGCGGATTAGTAGGGGGTTTTCCCCCCATCGGGTATTTGAAATAGGCATTTCTACTTCGAGGGAGCTATGTTGTAAGTTATTTCATTAATGGATTTATAGGTATATATATGAAAATGTTTAAATCAATGAATAAAAAAGAAGGGTAATATGGTCATTACAAAATCTTAATTACTTAAAATGGGGGACAGTTTGTTTTATATAGTAATATAGATATAGCAGGTCTTTATTGTGGCAAAGGAATAGAGTATAAAATGGGTTAGAAATTTTGAAGTCTTTTAAGACTTTGGAGTAGATGATTTTGCATGACAAATCCCACCAAATTTGGACTTTTCATTTGGCTATATATGAACATTAAATAAGTTGCCATCATTCTTGATTTCTTTCACAAGTTAATTAAAATTTATTGCGAGTCATCAAGCAACATTTTTCAAGAATTCAAGTGTTTTTTTCGAGGCTCATTGCTATCACAGGGAGAATCATTGGTTTGCCCAACATGAAACCCCAATTTGCTAGGTGGGTTTTCCTCCCACGGGGAGTGAGTACTCATCAGTGAATTCAATTTGCGGCTCAAATATGGAAAATAATAATAATTTTTGCATTAAATTGGCTAAAAGAAAATACTGAAATGCTTTTTTACATATTTATACAAGGTGATATCATGATATCACATGTCATAACCATTGGGTAATAGCCTAGTGGCCACCAGCCGCCACTTTCCAGGGGGACTCTGGGTTCGAGTCTTGTCAAAGACAAACTTGAGATAATCAGAGGATTATTAAGTGGCTGAGATTCACCTGGACACTAGCCTGACTGGGGGATTAGTGGGTACCAAATGATATAAGTCAAACTTGAGATAATCAGAGGATTATTAAGTGGTTGAGATTCACCTGGACACTAGCCTGGCTGGGGGATTAGTGGGTACCAAATGATATAAGGCAAACTTGAGATAATCAGGGGATTATTAAGTGGTTGAGATTCACCTGGACACTAGCCTGGCTGGGGGATTAGTGGGTACCAAATGATACATGGGATCAGGGGGTTCCCATCCAATTTTTTTTTTTTTTGATATCACATGTCATGATCATAAAATGTAATGTTCTAGATGAAAACAGAACTCAAATCAAGCCTATGAGTAAAGAATCTTGGTAAGTATATAGCACCATATTCAAACAAACACTTGCTCAATCTCAGTATTACATGACATATAAAATGTTCATGTTTGAGACAATAAAAACACTCAAATCAACCTTAACATATGATTTTATCCTCTCTCAATTCCCTTTCCCCGCTTTCATATGATTTCTTGCCATCTTCAGATCTCCATGGTGGCCTAGTGGTATTCTAAAGGCCTCGGAATTAAGAGACCTGGGTTCAAATCTCACTAGATAAACAAGGATTCCTCTCCATTTCCGCGTATATTAAGTTGAGAAGGCCTTTTATCACTAAAGGAACCAGTAGATTCGGATAATTGACTACTTCAACCAAACAATACTTTCTTTAGCCTTATTCTGTAGGGAACCTTTAATTGAGGAATTTTTTTTCACAATTTGTACCAATTTGTTACGAGTCCTCAAATTCATTTTTCGTGCCCCTTTTTACATATTGAAAGCTTGTATACACATACCATATGAACAGCATGCATAAATTAAAGTATATTATACAATACAAACAAATCAAACTTCCATACTTTTAGACTTAACCGACCTTAGTTTCGAGTTTACAACCATGTTACCTGGCTGCTTTTGACACTATAGCTTCCAAGATGCTTAAGGGAATGACTGACAAAATCTAAGTTTCTAATCGGCTGATTTTTTTTAATTTTTTTTTATTACCAACTAGGATTACCTTGGGTGGAAATAGCTGACAGAAACTGTAGCAACTGAAGTACCCATTACCGTTTGCATGATGTTGAGTTCCATTGTGTCCTTATCTACAAAAGGGGGATTAGAGGGGACGGGTAGTGGTTCATCATCCTTTACCAACATTCTCAAAGCCACTGACATGGATGGTCTTAAAGATGGTTCTTCTTGAATGCAAAGAAGTCCTATGCGTGTCACTCTTATGACATCTTCCTGGAAAATGATGTTAGGGTATACATTCATCATCAGATTCGGGTCAAACATTTCCTTGAGTGTCCCTTGCTTGAAATGCCTCCATGCCTGCTTGTACATAAGTAATTACAACGTTTAACTAGATGCACAATGTCTAAAATGCCCTTTAATAAATTATAACCTGATTCATGTCATCATTTTTAGACGAGGAAAAATGTGATTCAATTATTACAACTTAAGATAGTTGTGGAAGTATGTGATAGGAGTTAAGTGTGTGAGCTGAAGTCTTCACACTTACAATAGAAACTAAGAATTCGGGATATTCCATGGCTTTGCTTCTGTTGCTTTCCACTCCGCTGACCAACTCCAGTAGCAACACACCAAAGCTATAAACATCAGCCTTTTCGGTTAACTGGCCATGAGCTAGGTACTCTGGAGCAATGTACCCACTGGTGAAATTGAAATTAAGAAGGGAAAAAGTTATATACTACATTAGTGTAAAATCAAGATATAAAGGAAAAAGTTAGCATAATATCAATTTGTCCCTTTAACATGTTTGTAAAGAAATTGGAGGTCTGCCTTACAGTAATTACTAACGCTATTTTGGTTCTTTTCTGGTCTCAAAAAGGTCAACAACATGAGGTACTTACAGTGTACCCGCAATGGCGGTGCTGATATGACTCTTGTCACCTTGAAAAGACCTTGCTAAACCAAAATCAGCTATTTTGGGACGAAGCTTGAAGTCTAACAAGATATTAGAAGCTTTAATATCCCTGTGGATAATTCGATTAATGGGATTTTCATGAAGGTAAACCAAGCCTTCTGCTATTCCAATAATGATCTCAAATCTCTTCTCCCATTTTAATATTCTACCTTTTCTTTCATCTGTGTAAGTTTACAATTTCAGCATTGCATCTGATATTAATAACTTCATGAACTCGGAAATTTAGAATCATTAAAGACTTGAAATTACCAAAAATGTAGCGGTCGAGGCTCATGTTGGGTAGATATTCATATATGAGAATGCTTTCGGGTCCTGAACAGCTGCATCCCAACAGCCTGACCAGATTTTTGTGTTGAACACTGTTAATGATGTTAACTTCATTGTAGAAATCTGCTGCTCTGAATTTGTTGTTTAAGAAGAGCCTCTTCACAGCTATTTCTCGTCCATCAAAAAGAACCCCCTGAGAATTTAAGCATTCAACAAAGTTGTGTAAAGTGATTTACAAAATTACAACAAAACTAAAACCTTTATTGGTACAAACAAATTTATCCGACGTGACTTGATATATGCTGATAGACGGCAACTTCATGTCATGTAGTTAACATGAGTTATGCATTTTCTCTATCAAGGCAATTGTAAATTTCAATGCCTAAAAACATCTTAAATCATTTTATTCAACCTGACCTTGTAGACAGTACCAAATCCACCTTGTCCAAGCTTATTGAAGTCATCCCAATTTCCAGTCGCTTTCTCTATTGTAGAGTATTTGAAGTTCAAGTTACTGTCTGTAAGAATCTTCGCCAGTTTTTTGGCATTTTTCGCTTCATAAGAACCTGAAACATTAAGCAACTGTTAGTTTGTGTTGATGACCTACACAAACTGTCTGTTACTAAAAATTTAAGTCCATAAACAATATCTGTGCTTGGCATTTCAAAACATGATACAAATGATTATACCATTTCTCCTTTGCTGTATATATCTGCGTTTTCTGATATATAAGATGCTCATTAAAGCTACTGTGAAAACCACCACAGAACTAACCGCAGAAACTACAATAGCTATT